>CM053510.1:91382218-91730915 GCA_028627145.1 Eidolon dupreanum | reverse complement strand
GGCAACGACGTGATAGCCATTCCTGTCCCTTCAGCAAAGGCTTTCGTGGCCTGGGAGACTTGCCGAGTCATCTGAGTGGGGATAGAGGGCTTGCCTCTTCCAGGCTAGGAGGGTTCCCAGATTGAATTTCTTTGTTCACCCTGAGTTAGTCTCTGCCAGCCACTGGGTGCTTACAATACAGCCTAGGGGTCTGATTGAGTCTTTCCCATTACAAGGAGCCTTAATCTCCTGCCACTTAAACATAGCCAAAGACACACAACTGGTCCTGGAATTAGTAAATGACATCTTTTCCCATGTGTCCCAGAAGCCAAGCTTGCCTGAGGCTGGGCTATTGGGAGAGTACCTAGCACAGAGTCTAGCAAATAGTAGTTGATTTTTATAAACAGCTTTGCATCCAACTTGCCACATGACTTTGAGTAAGCCATTTTTCATATTCAGGCCTCACTGTACTGGTCTGTAAAATGGAGCTTATGATTTACCGTTGAACAAATTCTGAAAATAAGACAAAGGCCTTTGTGATCAAGTCAGAAGGAGGCTGTAGCTGAGGTTATCTTTGTGAAATGAACCATGAAACCACATTTATCATTCATAGTACAATGGTTCTATTAACATCAACTCTGGAAAGGCTGATCTTAAGCCAGCTGTATCACATGTATTAGTTATCTACTGCTGTGGAACAAATTACCCCAACACTTAGCAACTTAAAACGACCAACCTTTATTACCTCACAGTCTTCAAGGATCAGAATTCTAGGAGAGGCTTAGCTGAGTGTTCTGGTTCAGAGTCGCTCATGATGTAGTCAAGCTGTCAATCAAGAATGCAATCTCTGAAGACTGGATGAGGGCCAAAGGATCCAAGTTCATTCCAGTGGCTCTTGGCTGAAGGTTTCCATTCCTCACCATGTGGACATGTCCACAAAGCTGCTTACCATAGAGCTTTTCCAGAGTTAAAGATGTGAGAGAGAGAGAGGGAATGAGAGAGAGAGAGAGAGAGAGCGCCCAGATAGAAACTACAGTCTTTTTATAACTGAATCTCAGAAGTGAGATGCATCATGTCTACCATAATCTACTGGCTACCCAGTCCACTTTTGGTACAGGCTGGGGGGATGTGAGTACCAGGAGGTGGGCATCTTTGGGGGCCATCTGAAAGAGCACATGGCTGCCACATTGTCTAAGCTGGTGTTTGTGTCAAGTGCAGAAAGCACAGGTGAGAGGGCAAAGACTTTTTAATAATATCAGGGTAGGATTGAAAAGAGGGTGAAGGGTTGACTTTTTCTTTTCTGTTCTTTTCTTTTTTTAAATGTCTGCCATAGGCTAGGCACTATCCTTGGCTATTTTCATGTATTATTTTATGTCATTCTCACAGCTAACCCATGGCATGATAAAATGACCACCATTTTTCAGATGAGGAAAACAGAGAGATCACACAGCTGGTAAAAGACAGAGCCAGGTTTCAAACTGAGGAGAGACTAGCTCCAAACCCTGGGACTGGCCACACTGCCTTCATCCAAGCCAGTTGCTGATGGAGGAGGTCAGTCAGTCCAGGTTTCTGATTGTTATTCTAGAACCACAGAGAAGCCCAGAATCTTCCAGTGAAGGCATTGAAAAGCACTTTGCAAAGTTATCCCAGCAATGCCTTTGTAGTGTGCTTTCCTACTCACTGGATCTTTTGGCCCTGTGTGGGAGAGGGGTGGGGGGTGCATACCCTTGTCCCCAGTTGACAGGTGAAAAAGGTGAGGCTCAGTGAACAGGCTGACATTGCCAGGATCTCTCAGTTCCGAAGTAATCCCCTACCCCCAATACACTCCAATTCTTATGATGCTTGATTCACATTTAGGCAGCCTCCTATAGGTTTCTTCATCCAGGGATCCTGTACTCAGTAGGACAACCTTGCTGATTAATACCAACCCAAAACTCAGGCCCTAGAGGCATACCTAAAACCGCTTGGACATTCCCAGAAAGAAACCCAGTTATTTGATCATTCTTGTGTGTGTGTGTGCACGCACGCGCGCGCGTACAGTCACTCCTCCATATTTGCAGTTTCCACATTAACAGATTCAACACATCCTGGATGAAAAATATAAATGTCTAACCATTGTACTCTACCTGAAACTAATATAAAATAAAATAACATAAAAATGCTAATATTAATATTGATGACATGTTGCAATGTTAATGCTTGGATATACATGGTTAAATATGTTTAAATACATATATTATAAAAAATAAAAAATATTCAAAAAACTGTTTTGTTGCTGACGTGTACTATGTAGTTTGGCCTATGATGGTTGTGTCTGTACTGAACACATACACTTTTTCTTTTTCTTGTCATTATTTCCTAAATGATAGAGTATAACTACAACTGTTTACATAATATTAGGTATTATTGGTAATCTAGAAATGATTTAATATATACAGGAGGATGTGCATAGGTTATATGCAACTATTATGTCATTTCATATAAGGGACTTGAGCATCCAAAGATTTGGGGATCTGCAGGGAGTCCTGGCACCAATCTCCTGCAGATACAGAGGCACAATTGTATTCATATATTCATCTATATATTGGGAAAAGAAACACAAGGGACCTTTCCCAATATTTAAGATGAGCTTAAGCCAGGATTCTATTTGAACATCTGCTGAGAGCATTTTGTTAGGTGGCTGCATGACTGAGGACTTATAAATCAAGGGGAGAGGCTGAGTACAGAGGGTGAGGGAGGATTTTGCCATTGGTGGTCCCTTCACTATCTCTTTAGAGAAGTCTTAATCCCTTAATCACTTTTATTAATCTCATAATAATCTTTCCAACATCGGTTACATCCTCCTTATCTTGGTTAAGCATTTTGGTGAACTCAGAGCTTCTTGTCACTCGGGGGAATTTTCCTTCAGCTTAAAGCATCTGCTTTTACATATTCTCTCTCTCTCCCTCTCTTCATTCCTTCTTCCCTCCCTCTAGCAATGCTGTTAGAATTTAAAACCCCTTGAATTTCAGAGCCCGGCAGAACCCTTGAGGCCATTTCTCATTTTACAGCTGGGAAAGTCAGGGCTCTGAGATATTAATGAACTCATTCAAGGCCACACCACAGGTACAGGTGAGTACATGTGCAACCATTGGGAACAAGTCACTTTGTAAATGTAAACACTTACCCAGCATCCTCCTTTGATCCACACAATGCCTCTTAGGTGGATTCTGCCATTCATCCCCTTTTAGAGATGAGAAAACTGAGGTAGAGCAAATCACTCACTCCCAGACACATTGTGGGAGAGGCATGGTCAGGAGACTGGAACCCAAGCAGCCAGATTTCAAGGCCTGAGCCTCCAGCAGCTAGGGCCTCTCCACCATGCCTGGGTATCATTCTCTCCTCTGATCCCTCCAGTAACAGCAGGCTGGTGCACAAATGGAAGAGAAGCAGGCCTTTTATCAGATAAAATTCAGGTGCTAAGAGCTGTCAATGTGTCCACTGATTCTCGGGGTGGGAACACTGTACCTGCTGCATGGGGTTTCCACAACCCAGCACAGGGTCTTCTTGTCTACCAGAGCCCACGAAAATGACCTCTCTGCTGACCTTTAGCAGGGTGCAATGGACCAAAGCAGGCATCCCGGAGCTGGGGGCTAGCCCTGGCCACACTCCTAACTCTGTTCACAGCAGTGGCTGCAGCCAAGTCATTCCTCTTTAAGTGTCACTTCCTCATCTCTCAATCGGAAAGAGGTGTCTGCAAATAGCCATCAGCTGCAGAGGCCTTTCTGGAAATAAAATACAACATGTGAAGCCAAGATGAAAAGCCAGAAAATGAAGCTGCTGATGGAAGCCAGGGTTTTAAATGAAAGAGTGTCCAGATTCTCATCTCCTTATCCCCTCATGGGGCCCCAGGAGCAACTAAGGGTCTCCAACATACAGTTTCAAGGCTACCAAAGAGATAACTCTGTGTGTCTCCCATGCCTGATCTTCTGTGAGCTTAGAAATGTCCCTCATTTTTCTACAAGCCTCATGTGAGAAGAGGAGTTTGCTATCCATTGGGATCTCTCGAACTATTCCAGAATAAACAGAGATGCAAACTTGAGGCACCCTACTGCTGATTCCCTCTTGACCTCCTGTGCCTCTTTCCTCCCCCATCACCTCTGTTCTCTCGCCTCCTTCCTTCTTTGTCTGCCTGACAAGTAGCTGGAGAGGGTGAAGATGGAAAGCCTACCGCCAAACTTAAAAAATAAAAACACCCCAGTCGGCTTTATTAATCTCCTGAAATATGCTCCCCAATTGCTGCCAAACCGAAAGGGCTCATGTTTTCCCCTAGAACATCATTAAAAAAAAAAAAAGTAGAAATGTTTACAAGGATGGCTGGGAAAAAGTGCAGTAGATCTTCCTGGTAATGTACAAGGTGATGCAGTAATTGCTATGGAAACTAGTCATTATAATTCAATAAAAAGGGAGAAAAGAAGTTAAGTTCATTGTGTTACCTATGACTCCATAGTCACGTTCTTTACATATATTAGCATAAAATCAAGTCCCACTTTTATTCTCAGGGTTTTCATGAGCTCAACCTTCACAAAAGTGTGTGGAGGGTTCAACACAGAGGAAGCCCTAAAGAGAAGAAAATTCACTTTGCAAGAAATTTCTTTTCTTTTTTTTTTTTTTTGCTGGGTAAAATATTTAATGTTTCTGCATAATGTGTGTGCAGATTCTGGAAGAGAATATAACTTGTGCACGAGGAGTTTTGCCCAGTGCATTAGAGGAATAACCTTATCTCTCTACAGGACCTGAGATGTGACAGGAAGGGAAGTCTTCTTCCTTCAGGAGAGATGCGACTTGCCAAATAAAAGGAAAGAGGCACAGTCACACGATAGATTACAGCTCTGAGGTCTGAGCAGCCTGAGGAGATGATCAGAGCCAGACACTCTCATGATGCTTTGGGAGATGTTGGGGTGGGGTTACCTCCCTTCATGAATACTCCCATCCATACAGTTCTCCCTAGGTGCTTTATAAGCTACTTGGAAAGCAGATCTGGACCCAAGGCGGTTGTGATCCCAGGAGTGGTGGGGAAAAGCTGTGCATGAGGCAGGAAATAGTTATTGCTCAGACACCTATTTCTGGCAAAGGGAGATAAAGGAGTGATTCTAAGTGACTGGTGCATGTGAAAGCATGCTGAGGGTTGCTGAATATTAAGATGAACACTGTCACGCCTGTTCTCCAGGAGCCTGCAAGTCTCTAAGAAATTGGGAGCCCAGAGACAGGGGACCAGGATTAGAAGGCGGGAGGGCCTTCGTCCACCTCTGGACATGTCACTTGGTAAGTCTGTTCACCACCCTGAACCTCCTCAATTGTACAAGCTTCTAAGCTATTGTCTGTGGGCTCCAAACCTGCCCTTGGGTTCTCAGCCTTCTGGTGCTGGGGCTGGGATACTGTGCACTGCGTTTCCACTTTGGCCGCTGGGCCTTTGTTAGCCTCTGCCCATAGAGGGCGCTAGTGGGAGATGGAGCGGGGTTGCCAGTATCATGGAAGCAGTAGTCCTTTGTCCCAGCAGTGACAGTTGGTTCCAGTGCAGGTTTTCCTCATGATAATAACTGGCTTTTTCATACCCCCTCAGGCAGCCCCTCTTTAGAAGTCTTTGAGCAAGCTCTGCATGGTCCCTCCGAGAGCTGAGCGTCAGCAGAGTTCTTGTTCCTTCTCCAAGTCCCCGCACCCCAAATTCTCCCTTTGCTCCCTGAGCCCAAGGGTGATAAATGCTTCCTGCAATTACTTCCTCTGGGTTTCCTCAGCGTCCCCCGTTTGCCTTTCTAGTTTGTCAAAACTAGATCAACTGACTCCATATATCAGATTCTCTCTGTTAGAATACCTCGTATGATTTTTGTTTCTTCCTTTGGCTCTTGTCCATTTAATCCAACCTCCACTTGCTAGCTAGAATGATCTTTCTTACTCCCAGTTTGATCAAGAGGTGGTGAACTCCTGGCCTCTAGCCCCTCCCCTACCCAAAGCAGACATCCTCAGTGGCTGGCATTTCTCCTGAGCATGGACACACCGTCAGAATCCTTTTCAACACCTTATTCCAGAAAAGCACTATTCATGGCTTAGAACTGGCAGGTAAAACAGTCCCTGTTTTCCAACCTTGCCTTGGAGGGTAAATTCCATCACTGAGATACGATCCATGAGAACAATTTGCTATATGTCTCATGTTTATTGAGTGTTTATTATATATGAGGCATTCTACTATCTTGCCATATAGAATCTTCAGGGGGAAAGCGTCTAGTTAACATAATCTCCCATACATGAAAATTATATTTGTTTTTATCCGAAAGAGCCCACCTTGTGTAGTTGAATCCACTCTAATACCTAGAGGAATTCTTTACTGAGACTTAATGAAGTCACCACAAAGAATTCTTTAGGAACAGCTGAATCCCCTTCCAGGAAGGCGAATGCTTCTGATAATTTCAGCATAGTATGCACATCAGACTCCAAGGGGCACACAATGGAATTCTGGCATGAATAGCTAACTACGTCCACATTAAGGCATTCATGGAAATCCTTATATGGATGTGGTTAAGAATCACAGGAGGTCTTCTGGAGTTATCTGAGATCTTTGCCCCAAGCTCTGCATATGGCAATATCTAAAGAGATTTTTGATTGCCAGAATTGGGGGTGGAGTGCTATTAGTATCTAGTGACTGGATACCAAAGATTCAGTGATGTTGCTCAGCATCCTACAGTGTACAGGACTGTCCTCCACAACAAAGCATTTTCTGGCCCCAGGTGTCAACAATATCCATGGTGAGGACCTCTAGTTTTGATTCATGTTTTCTGTGCAGGTTGTGACAGTCTAGTGTCAGAATCCCCGTTTTTGTTTTTGTTTTCAGAGAAACTTCCCTGTTTATAAATGTAATTGCCTAAAGTTGGCACCAAGTATTGACATATTTGCAATGACAACGTTGATGAGATGTGTCCCCTCCAATGCATTGTGCAAAGTATCTTCCTCTCTTCAGTACCCTGAAATGGCTCATTTTATGCTCACTTTGGCCCTGTCATGTTCTTTCCAGCCTGGCACTCTGTTCCTACCCAGCTGCTTCTGTGGTCCATCCATGCCAGGTCTAAAGGCTTTGGGAAGAGTCACCCCCAAGTTAAGATTGACTTGAAAACATATCTCCCATTTGTCTGACTCATAGATATCATGACATTTCAGGTGTTGTGCTGATAAGCTTCCTTATTCCAGCTGAAGCACCTCAAATTTGTTCCATCTAATCTCCTCTTGCTCAAAACCACTCCACCACATTCGTTGTCCTGTGGTCAAACCACCTTTAATCTAATCTGGCTTTCCATTTATCACTCATTAAATGCAACCTGATGAAGGACACGTGCGGGATTTGATGGCTCTACAAAATTTGCCTAATACACCATCCCTTTAGTTTGTCTCTTAACGCTGGATGTTTACATACTGGCTTTGTTCAAAATGAGATGCCGACTTCTACATCCCCATTTTGACGGTATCGATTTCATTAGGAAAAGGAACAGTCGCATCAGGTTAAACAGTCAAAGGAAAATCCCAACCTCCCCTTATAAGAGGACTGCAATGAGACGGCCTCATTTGCCTCTGTTGTTCAGTTAACTGTTGACAAGCTTCTCTCTGACTTTATAGAGCTGATAATTACCAAATCACCAAATCATTAGATCTTAGCACCAGAGAGATATAGCATTCCAGCACTCTTCCTTTGGAGTATCATATTTTCTAAGTGAGTAAACTTGAATCACGAGATTTAAGGATCAGAGAGCCTTTACAATAAAGATTTTGAATTTTAGAGGCATGGAATACTAGAATTTGGAGGTCTTAGAATTTTAAACTACTTGGATCATAAAATATCAGAATCTCGGAATTAGACTTTTTTTTTTTCAAATTTGGTATCCTTCCATTGTAGAAATTCCATTGTAGAAATTCCAGGGCCCCAAGCTTGTTTCGGGAGCTTGATCCACCTCTGTACTGCCTTGCCCCATCCCCTCCGCCAGTAAAATTAATTGTTCCTTCTACATATGGTGCCACCCACAAAGACAACACTGCCTATAAAGCCACAGAGAAGGAGCTTTCTGCCTCCATAAGCAGATCCTTACCACCCCAGGAAAGGGCCAAACACTAAGATTCCCCAGGTGATGTATATGAGGACAATGGATAGATGCAATACAATAATGAGGAAATAGACTATGAACATTAGTGTCAAGGATACATTAGGGAGTGGTAGGGAGTGTGGCAGATAAAAGATTTTTACCATGTAGATATAAGAGACCATCATTACCAATGCATCTAAGAGATGCTGTAAATCTATGTTTTAAAGTAGGAATCTTGAGATTCCTTTGCAATATTGGCAATTGATTCAAATTTCAAATGCAGCACAGGTTGGCACTGTGTAGAAATATCAATCAAAAATGCTCTGTGGTCCACTTTTGGCCTGTAGACCCCTAGTTGGCATTTCCCACAGTAGTAGGCATCAAAAGAACTAGACAGTCCTATACAGTAGTTAGGAGCAAGGACTCTGTAGCCAGAGTGCAGGGTTTGAACTCCTCTGCTCTTTACAGGCTGTACAACCTTAGCTAAGTTATTTAATCTCTCTGTGCCTTATGTTTACAATAGTACCTACCTGGTGAGGTTATTGTGAGGTTTCAATGACTTAGAATAAGCAAAGCTTTAAGTAAGCATGCATTAGTTAGCACCTATAAAAAACTTATGTAAGCAATTATCTATTAGTCTTAGTGTTTTGCAGATGCTCATTTTTAAAAACTGAGGCTCTTCCCAGGAGTCCTCCCTAGAAGAGGAGGGGTAGGCAGAGGGTCCAAAATGAATATCCCCATTCTGCAGATAAGAAAGCTAAGGCATAGAAGGGTTTTTCATTTGCCTAAGGCAAACACCTGGCAGGATCTGGCTCAGGATCCAGCTCTAAATCTGTCTCTCTCTCCTCTCAGACGCTGTCTGCTGTTGGAGCCTATGGCCTGGCTTGGCTGTGGACACCACCCGCTTCCAGCCAGCCAGCCAGCCAGAAACTCTGCCACATTGCCAGATGTCCCATGCTGCACTCCAGACGCAAAATGACAATGAGGTGCATTTTTTTTTTTTTAAAGAAAGAGAGAAGGAAGCAGAGGGTGGGAGAAAAACAGTTCTCACCACAAATTTTTCTCTGGCCCTCTTCCCAGATTTGAGGTTCTGGCATGGCTGGCAAGATTTGGGGCAGGAGAGTAAGAAAACATGCTGGGCAGCAGAAGGGTTTCTGAGAGTCCAGAACTGGTCACCCCAATTTTTAGTCAGACCAGCCCCCAGGACTAGCTATATAATTGTAGGGCCAGTACAAAATGAAAATGTAGGACTCCCTTGTGCAAAAATGTTTAAGGATTTCAAGAGGAAGCCAGTAGAACATTAAATCAAATGCAGGGCCCTTATGAATGTTGCGTGACTACAGAGGTCATATGCCCATGAAGCCGACTCCAGACACCCGCCCCCATCCAAGTGACACCCCAGTGTTACACAACACAACGGGAGTGCAAAGAGGGTTAATAGATGCCCTCTCCTCTCCCCATGTCCTGGTGAGATAAAACCACCATTGGGAGACCCAGGACAATTTTTATATAGGATTAGAAAACAAAAATCAATATTTAATTATCTGTAAGCTTTTTGTGTCACTGAATCTTTAGCACCCTAACAGGCAACGCAGGCTGCCAAGGCAAAAGTAAGTCATTAAAGACGCAGTATCGCTGGCCATCCCTTTTTAAAGTCGGGCCATAAATAGAGTACATTATCAGTGCTCACATGTGGGTATTGTTATTTATCTTTACAATCTCTATTTACCTCTATTTATAGCAGATTTCCCCCATATATTATGAGGCCAGGTTAACTTTAACGGACTTCATGAAAAGAGGTACTTAAAACTTTGGAACATGCTTATGTGGACAGATGGTGAGGTTTTCAGAAGCTACGGGGCCCAGAAGGCCGGTTTGAAGGGTGTTGATTTTTTTTTTTTTTTTTTTTTTTTTGCATCTTCTCTTATTGCCCGCACTCTCTCCCATAAAGGCTGTTCAGAGTCCTTGATTCCTGGCATGGAAGCCACATCTCAAGTGCAAATGGATGGGAGATAGGTCCCGAAACTCCTAGCTCTGGACCTTCAGATCTCACCTGTAAATGGGCTTTTTAATTTGCTGGGCTGACAGCAAAGTCATCTTTCTAGAGTTGGGTGTCTTTGCTGTGCCAAAGAAACTTTGACCAGAATTTGTACTTGACCATCTTATTTTAGCTTTTGTCATACTGGATGGTAATAATCTGTTCAATAGCCTGTCTCCACCATCAGACCACCACCTCCTCTGGGGTCAAGAGGCAGACTTTGTCTGGACTCACAGCACCTAGAACAATTTCTAGTACAGAGAAGATGCACAGTAAAAGCGAGCAAGTATTACACAAAGGAAGCAGCAGTATTAGAGTAAAAACCAGCATTAAACTGACCTGGGTTTGAATTTATCCTCTGGAGCTTACTACCAAGAGGACTCTGGGCAAGCTAATTAGTCTCTATGAGCCTCAGTTTCCTCATCTGTAATGTGAGGTTATAAATAGTGTCTACTTCACAGGGTTGTAAGAGGAGTCAATAAGATGGAGCAAATAATCTGCATAGCCCAGTACTTGGTATAGAAAATATACATGAGCTGATTTTGTGTCATTAAAATGTATATGGCTCATCCTAGGAGCCATATACAGTACCTGTTTATAACTAATGTGAATGAATAAAAGTGACTGAATGAATACCTGAATGAAGGAATGAATGAATGTCTGGATGAATGGGTGAATGAATGAATGAATAAACGAAAAATATCTTCCTCAGAAGCAGAGCTGAGACCCAGGAAATTAATCTAGAGAAGGTTGAGACGCATTTCTGCTTATTAGGTTTTAAAATAAGGCAGTCTAGAAACAGATCTAAGGATCTGTAAAAATCTAAATGTGTTAAAGGTAGCATTTTAACTCACTTGGGAAAAGATTATCCCATAAATAGTATTGGGACAAATGTTTAACCATGAGAGAACAAAATAGACTTAAATTGTTCCTTCACAGCCATTCAGCAAGAACAATTCCCAGTGGACTGGAGTTAACAATAAAACATAAAACTCTATGACCCCCAGATGAAAAAGTGGGTTGGTAATTTATGACTTCAAGCAGTGGTGATGTTTCTGAGTAAGAAAACAAAATAATAAGCAATTAAAGAAAATGAAGATTGATTAAACTTCATAAAAATGAAAATAATTACAGGTTTATAAAATAAAAGACATATAACACACTGAGAAAACTTATTTGCTTTATACACACAAGGCAAAGAGTTAATAGACATGTTATATAAAGAGCTCTTGGATATTATTAAGAAAACAAAGAACAAAAGTCAGTTTTTAAAAAAGTAGATGAATGTGAAATTAATCCAAGAAGGCATGGCAATGACCAAATAAGTGCATAACACAAGCTAACCTTCACTCACAATAAAAGAAATGCAGTTTATGAGAACACAGTTTTAAATGGTCAAATCAGCACATTTTTCTTTAATGATAACACTCACTGCTTGTGAGGATGTTGCAAAATAGGCACTTTTGAACATTGTGGGTACAATCTTTATAGAGTACAAGAATAAATACTTTTTGTTGAATACCTTGAGATTTGGTGGGTGCTTATTATAATAGTATCTTTGGTAAGTGTTGAGAGATAGTTTTAATTGTTTTCCTGTATCAATTTCATCTCACCGGAGTGTAAATGGATGACATATTTTTTCTTAGAGAACACCTAATAATACTCATCACAACTTCAAATATATCCACCCTTTGACCCAGTAATTCTGTTTTCAGGAATCTACCTTAGATCAGTATAGGGGCTTAGAGATAGATTTTTGAGGAGGACCATCACAAAGTGTTAACACTAGTCTAGAAGAAAATTGGAAACAACCTAATTACCCATCAAAAAGGGAAGAGTTACGTAAACCAAAATGACTACTTTTGTAAGCAAAAAATGTAAAAATGGTGACATATCTACAATTTCAACCAATATAGCCAAATAATAGAAGACCATGCAGCCTTTAAAAAGAATGAGACAGTTTAATATGCACAGTATTATGGGAACATGTTCATGTTAAGCTGTTAAGAGGGAAAAGGAATTTCTAGATCCTGGCCTAACTTATGTAATTGATTTAATTATGTCTGTCACAAAGGCCTTAAAATGTGAGTGATTTAGGGAAATGTTCTCTTTTTTCCTCTACGGATTTCTTCATTAATGTATGGCTTTTTGTTCCACTGGAATTAACTTCTATGCCTTATACGTCTGCCCACCTAGTCCAGTTCTCATGGGTCAGCCTGTGATTGTTTCTAAGCACAACTTCATCAAACACACTTTAAGGACTTGCAGGGCCATCACCATGACAACTCAACTTCTCAGCCTGGCCAGAAAGGCCTCCTGTGTCCTGGCCCCTACACCTCTTCCCCATCAATTCTCATGGTTCCCCACATTTTCATATCTTCTCTTGATCCAAACTTTCCCCATGCTCTTCTCTGTGCCTAGAACACCCTTCCCTTCCTCACCCACCTTTCATTCTCCATAGCCCCTTCTGTAGGAAGCCTTGTCCAACTCTCTAGTCTATGGTACGTGATTCATTGGGTCTATTTTTAAAAAATTGAGATGAAAATTACATAGCATAAAATTAGCCTGTATAAAGTATACAGTTCAGCCCTCAACCTAGACCTACTGCGTTAAAAGTTCTGGTGTTGGGACCGACAACCTACATTTTTGATAAAGTTCCCAGATCATTCTTGTATACATCAAAGTTTAGTAATCACAGCCCTAGTATCTGTCTATTAGCACATGACTGTTTTCATGTCTGTTAACTTAAGCCAGAGACTGAGAATCTGCATAAAGCTAGGTAAATAAAGCAATAGATATATAGGCGTGTACACATATATAAAATTATACATATGCATATATATAGTTGTTATTGTGACCATACTGAACAAATTTGATTGCATCCCAGAAGGAGGAAGTAGGAAAAATGTCCCTCAATCCCACCCCACTGTCAAAGTGAACCAGTAGCCAGAAACCAGTGCTTCAGCTCTTGCTGGAACTTGAGCAATGCTCTCAGCTGGGAATGTTTCTTCCTCCTTCTGGCACTGCTGGTGTTGACCATTGCCAGGAAGAAACAGTCTTGGGCAACCCTGCTGCCTTAGCCTCAGAAGATCAGAGACACATTTTCAGTGCACGGATGTCTTTTCGGTGCCTTCCAAAATCTCCGGTAGGGATGTTGCTGAGCTGAGCCTAAAGGCCCGGGATGTTGGCAGGTCCAGCGTGGCTCCCTGGACGTGGTGTGTGGGGACCATCTCTAATGTAGAGGTTCAGTCTCTGTCTCAAGAGTCTGGCTCATCTGGCTGTCCTCCATCCTTAGCCAAGGACCAGCACTGCCTTCTGGGATCCTGCAGCGTGGAAGTAAGGAAAGGAGAGGAGGAGAGTGACAGCTGGGGCTGGGGGCTGGGGGAGGGTGATAAGGGCCCCTCTCCAAAAGCCATTGATTAAACTTGAAACTGGGATGCTTTCATTTCCTTGCAAACTGTAGTACCATGTGGAGAAAATCACTGCCTGCATGCCATGGGCAGGGGAGCACAGTGGGTCAGAGCGTTGGACTCAGCTGGCATCTAGTTCAAAACCCCGACTGTATCATTTCCTGGCTGTGTTACCTGGGGCGAATTACCTGTCTTTTCTGAGTCCTTTCTTTATTCATAAAATACATTTCTTTGTAAGGTTTAAATTACATAATATCTGTGAAAGGCTTTATGCAGTGGTTGGGAAAAAAGAAAACATCTAATCGATACATGCTAATTATCTCCAGGAACATATCTCTTCTTGAAAGGACAACTTTGTTTTTTCATGATAGTAAAGTGCAAGGCAAGGTAGAAACACAAAAACATCAGAATTAGAGACCTGAGCGCCATCTCTGTAAGTTGTTCCATGATGTGAGGCAAGACCCTTCCCTTCCTTCTTCAAATTCAAGGAATATTCAGAGGGATGAGGAGGGCCACAGGCCAGGGCCTTCTGAGTGTCAGACCCACTTGATCTTAAGATCCTTTCTGGCATCATTAGCCCCATTTCTTGGAAGAGCACACTGAGTCTTAGAGGTGAAGTTAGTTGCATAAGGCAATGAAATGCCAGGAAGAGCTGGGTTTCCTAGCAGGTGTGTCTGATTCCTCTATCTGTGCTCTTTCTACCTCCTTCTCTTTAACCTTTCAGTAATGACTACCATTGATTTAGCACTTTCTCTGTGTTGGTCACTAACTTTACACTGTTCGTCTCTTTGAATTCTCACCACAAGCCTCTATGAGGCAGGTTCTATAATTCTCCAGTTCTCAGATAAAGAAATTTAGGCTCAGTTACTAAGTGAGAGTGAAAATGTGAACCTGAGACTGAGTCTACATCCCAAGGAATTACCCCCACTTACTTTTCTCCTTTCTTATTTTTCCTCAGTGACTCACACTGGCATTACAACAGCCCCAAACATGCTAAGCAAATAAGTCATGGCAAGTAATGGCTGCATCTCCCATCCTTTCAGCATACAGGGAAAAGGAGAGTAAAAAATGCCTGTGGTGGATAACATACAGCTTATCGCATCTTTCCTGCAGTACAGACTTTTTTCTTACTTAACCAGCCACCTCTCACTCCCCAGTCATCCCAGTTAGTAACGCAGACCAGAAGCTTACACCATAAATAAATGGCACAAATTTCACAGATGCCCCCAGGAAACTCAAGCCGGGGAAATGGCTCAGCATATGTCTAAATAGTTAATTGACTTAATTGCAGGGAGTTGGGCGATTAGCTCACTTGATTCACCCCAGTGGCCACAAAACATCCTTAATGGTGTTCAGTTTATTTGTCTGTTAAGCTCCAGTTACTATTACGGGGAACTTTTCAGTTGCTGATTACCTCATAAATATATAATTGTAGTTGCAGGATAAAAGAAATCTGGCAGCCTCTCATGAAAGGCTTTTCAAGGAACCATGAAAAGCGCTGTTCATTTGTTTGTTTGGCAGTTGTTTACTGAGCACCTACTATGTGCAAACTCCTCTGCGAGGCCCTGGAGATGGACTACTAAACACACCAGACAAAGCCCCTGTCCTCATGGGGTGAACATTTTAGCAGGAGGAGACAAATAGTGAAGAAGGAAATATATACATGTGTACAATAAGTTTAGTTAAGGACTATGAAGAAAAGGAAATGGAGTGATAGGATGGAATGAGCTGAGAAAGACTTTGCTTAGGCTAGGTCAAAGAAAGTTGCTCTGGGGCCTGGCATTTGGATTAAGATATGAATGAGAAGTAGGAGTTGGCTCTGCCAAGACACGTGGGAACAGAGCTGGAGGTGGGGGTCCAGCAGAGGCAAAGTCCCCGAGCTGGGAATGAGCTTATCCTGCCTGAGAGACAGAAGGAGGCCAGCAGGCCTGGAGTATAATGGGTGAGGGCGAGACTGGTACAGGATGAGGGGTGGAGACAGAGGCAGAAGCCAGATCATGCAGAGTCATAGTGAAAAATTTGTATATTTTTTCCTAACAGCTGTAGAAACACATTGCATGATTTGATCTATGTCTTAAAAGATCACTCTGGCTTCTGGGTGGAGAGTGGATTATCAGCTGAGGGTTGAGAATAGGGGTAGGCAAATTTATTTGCTTTATACACACCAGGCAAAGGGTTAATAGGCATGTTATATATAGAGCTCTTGGATATTATTAAGAAAACGAAGAACAAAAGTAAATTTTTTTAAAAGTAGATGAATGTGAAGGGGAGGCTGGTGGCCACCCAGGCGAGAAAAGATGAGAAGGTGACTTGGAATCAGGTTATAGTGGAGTAGATGGAGACTGTGGATATTTCTGGGTACATATGGGAAGTAGATGGGATAAGGGTTAGTTTGGAATATAAAACAACATCTAGGTTTGTACTGGGATAAAGATGGAGCCATTTAGTAAGACAATTAACACCTGGCACCTGGTAAGGAGCAGTTAAGCAGGGAGATGCATAATTTTGAAAAGAACAATGTTGGTCCAGCCAAAGGGATGATACCAGGAGACCAGTGGAGAAATCCAGACAAGACACGATGCCGGCCTGGGCTGGGGCCAGCCATGGAATGGTGGATTGTTACCATTTAGCCATTTAACCTAACATGGGATGGAATGTCAGTAGCAAATCAACTCTGAATCCATGTAGTACAAGACCTGAAAATAGAGGCCTCGATTCTGTCATATCCCAAATTATCACCCATAGCCCCATCTTAATCCCTCTAAGTTGGGTGGAGAAGAGGGAAGGATGGATCAAAATTAGAATTTTATCAAGCAGAAAATAATCTTCAGCCTGGGTTGCACTGATAAAAAAAAATAGGCAGAATTCATAATTACCATATAAAACTGTTTACGTTTGTGATTATATGTTACTGCCACCTCCAGGTCCTGGCAGCAAATGACTTAATTGCTTTTTCCTGGAGCTGGGTCGTGAGGAGAAGAAAGAGGGTCTTGCTGCCCATCTCCAGTTGGATTCTAGATGTTGCCCCCATCTCTGCATCAACTTCTATCAGACATGAGAACGACTGCCTTTGTCCTGATAAAGTTGTCAAAAGCCAGAGGTGGGGCTGGGAATCTTGGAGTTCAGTGGGATTAGTTAGGTTTAATCAAACTGGATTGGGAAGAGGGGAAGCAGGAAGATGCTGGTTTCACGGCAACAGGACATCAGAAACAGGGATATCATCATGGATTAGGATTATCTGTCAGCCCCGTGAGCCAAGGACCCCTAAGAGAATCAAACCTCACCAATTTGCTCACCAATCTATCCCCTAGTGCCTGGCACAGAGGAGGTGCCTGTCTGAGTTTAAGCTTCCTTAGAAACAGCCCTGAGACAAGGACTGCAGTACATGTGGGCAATTGCAGGAGGCATCTGTGTGGGAGGGGGGAAGGGAGACAGATTGAAAGGACAGCACTATGGGGTTACCACTGTGGGTCACAGGAACCTAACCCTCCCAGGGACCTGAGGGAGTTGGTAAGGAACTAAGTGAAAGAAGGAGCTGGGATATTTTTATACCAACTCCAATATTGTGAGTTGAAGGCTGCTCTTGGGGAGTGGGAAAAGGGTGGCATCATTAATTCTCAGGAAGTTCCATTCCATCGTGTTTATGGGGGGATGATGCATCAGAGCCCCAAGTAACCCTTGGGCAAAGAAACACACGTGTTGGCAGTTGGATGCTGGGTTGGAATGCCCTGGAAAGGTAAAGCCAAGGAGGTACAAGAAAGGCACCAAAAGTACCTCCAGATTTAATTAGTATTAAATTAAATAAGTGAATAAATAATGAATGAAGAGTCTGTGAGTTTGAGACCAAGAATTCAACACCTAGTCAATTTGCCTTTGTCAGCCCTGACTCCTAAAGTCTCCACTACCAGGCCTTTGGGGAGGCCATTTAACCTCTTTGTGCCTCAGTTTCATTGTCAAAATGGTGGTTATTGTATTAACTTGATATGATTATTAAGGATACTCAATATGAGCTGTTGTTCCACTCACTCATTAGTTATGAGTACTTATTGGGCACATGCTGTATGCCTGGTTCAGGGGTAAGTGCAATGGGAAGCATAGTGTAACACCTCCCCATCAATGCACACCTGCCCAGTAGCTTTCAATAAATGTTAAGCTTCCATACTCTTTCTCCAGTTGAAGTGGGAGTGAAGAGCAGGGTTGGGGAATACTGGTGGGATCTAGACCTTGAACTTCATATTATTTTAGAGAGATTTCTCAGGAACTGAATCAAGACCTGTGGACTACAGTAAGATCTACAAGGAGCTGCATTCATTCATTCATTCATTCATTTGTTCTGCATGGATTTACCGAGAATCTATTCTGTGTGGGTCCTTGTACCCAGATATTCCTTTTCCTTCACCTATTCAATTCATGACCAAGTACTGTCAGTTATGCCTGCTGAAGCTCTTTCCTCCAACACTACCCTAAATCAGGTATGATCATCTGCCCCAGGTTTTCTGCAGCAGCCTTCTTCCTGCTTCTGAACCTTGTGTCTCTCTGCCAAAAAGCTTCTCCATTGCTCTCCATTACTCTCAGCAGAAAATCCCAGGTGACTTAACTCTGGCCCCTGCCTCCTTCCACAGCTGTTTGTACAACCATTTCACCACTCCAACACCTGCTTTTTACTTTTAAATAACTTTATTGCGATATAGTTAAAATTCCATAAAATGCACCCATTTAAAGTGTAGAATTGAATGATTTTAGCATATTTGCACAGTTCTGCAACCATCACCCAAATCTAATTGTAGAATATTATATTTCCCCACAAAGAACCCTATACCCATTAGCAATCACTCCCACTTACCCCAACACCAGCCCCTGATCAACACTAAGCTAGGTTCTGTTTCTGTAGTTTCCTTCTTCTGGAATTTCCTATAAACATAATTATATAATACATGGTCTTTTGTTGCTAGCTTCTTACGCTCATCAATACTTCATTTCTTTTTGTCATTGAATAATATCTCATTGTAAAGATATAGTACGTATCGTTTATCAGTTGATGGATATCTGACTATTTCACATTTTGGCTACTGTGAAAAATGCTGCTGTGAACATTCATGTACAGTTTTTGCGTGGACGTATGTTTTCATTTCTGTTGGGTTTATAGTTAGGAGTGGAATTGCTGGGTCATGTGGTAACTCCAGGTTTTACATTTTGAGGAACTGCCAGACTGCTTACCAAAGGATTGTACCATTTTACCTTCCCACCAGCAGTGTATGAGGGTTCCAATTTCTCCACATCTTCACCAACACTTGTCATTGTCTGTCTTTTTTATTACAGTCATCTTCGTGACTTTGATTTGTATTTTTCTAATAAGTAATAATACTGAGTATCTTCTCATGTTTTTACAGCCATTTGGACATGTTCTTTGGGGAAAGGCCTACTTAAATCTTTTGTTCATTTTTTAATTGGGTTGTCTTTTATTACTGAGTTTTAAGCATTTTTATGTATTCTAGATATACATTCTTTATTAGGTATATAATTTGCAAATAAGTTCTTCCATTCTGTAGATTGTCTTCACTTTATTTTTTGTTGCATTTCTTTTTTTATTGAAGTATAACTGACATATAACATTATATTAGTTTCAGCATAATAATTCAATATTTGTGTACATTGTGAAATGATCATCAAAATAATTCTAGTTAACCTCCATCACCATCTTTTTACTTTCCTGTTGATATCATTTACAGCATAAAAGTTTCTAATTTTGAAGAGGTCCAATTAGTCTATTTCTTTTGTCTCTTGTGCTTTTGATATCATATTTAAGAAAACGTTGCCTCATTCAGGGTCACAAAGAGTTACTCCTATGTTTTCTTTTAGAATTTTTAGAATTTTAATTTTAAGTCTTACATTTAGATCAATGATCCATTTTGAGTTACATTTTTTTTTTTATTTTGCATGTGGATATCCATTTGTCCCTAGCACCATTTGTTGAAAATACTGTTCTCTCCATTTAGTAGTCTTGGTATTCTTCTCAAAAATCAATTGATCACAGATGCTTATTTCTGGACTTTCAATACTATTCCACTGATATTTATGACTATCCTTGTGCCAGTATCATACTGCCCATACCATTATTAAGTGGTAAAAAATGTTATTTTACATGCCAATGTTTGATCTCTCAGATTAAACCATGAGCGCCCACACACAGTAGTACTAGGACAATGTCTTAATAGTGAGTCATTATCTAAATTCTTCCATGCTGTGTGACTCTGAGTCATTTACTTAACCTCTCTGAACCAGTGTTTCTAAGAGCTTCACTTATAAACATAAGAATAATGCCATCTTCTTTCCTGCCTCGCATCTTCTCTCCTCTCTTCCCTTTCTTAACTTGGAAGACAGAGACCGTGCCTCATTTATCACCAGATCAGCACAGTGTCTGATACAGAGTAAATACTGAGTGTGCATTTGCTGAATGAATGAATGGCTCACCTTGCTGGAGAACTGGAGAACAAGGTTTCGGATGTACTGGCACTGCTGGTTCTAAGTAAACAATGACTTGGCAGTAGCTGAGAGATCAGGTTTCCTGTTCCTTCTTTGTCTTGTTTCAAGGCATTAACACCCTCTTCCTCATTTCTCAGTCTTGCCTTGAGGCTCAGAGAAGCCTGCCTCCTTCCCTGCAAGCAGGAACCTTAAATCATGGAGCAAATGTTCTCAAACTTTGTGTTCATAGCACCTTTAGTTTTCCAGAATTGTTTCACCAAAAGAAATCCCTCTTGGTTCCACTTATTAGGTATTTAGGTGCAAACTTAATGAGCATTAATGTCCTAACAACTGAGTAGCTGTTTTGTTGTGGATTTTGGCCCGTGTACTTGGAAGAACCAAGCGGCATTCAGCAAACTAAAAATTAAAGGAGGTTTATTTATGCCGGCAGGCTCAAAGGAGTCCCTCTCCAGAGTTTGAGTCCTGAACAAAGGCAGACAGGTAGATTTATGCATTGATCACTTCCACATACTTGGCGATCTTCTGCTTCATGAGCGCAGGAAGGCTAAGGTCCTGGGAACAAAGGTTAGGAGAAGTTCCTCCAGGACGAAGTAGCCATCTTAGATTCCTTTACACTTCCCATATCATTCTCCCCTTTGATGCACTCTTAACTTGTGTTTGGGTCGCATCACACATCACATTGTTGGGATATGGGTTCATTTGGGTGGCGGAGGACCATCGGAAGCTTGATGGCCTCTACCTGTTCTGAGATTAAGTTTGACAGGTAACGCAGAACAGAGGGTGCCAGTGTGAGGACAAAGATAAGGCTAACTAGGGGTCCAAGGAGAGGTACCAGCCAGGAACCCCAGGATTGTAGAGGGTTTCACCATGTTTTTTGCTGCTCCCTTTCTGCTATATGCCCCTGGATTCAAGCACACAACTGGCTTAGGTTTTCTCATACGACTCCAAACTTATTGGCATAGAAACAGCATTGTTCTTTAAGGTAAAGACACGTGCCCCTTTGACTGGCAGTAAACAGGTCAAGGGTACTTCTATTCTGTGGAGCAACCTCTGCCAGTGAGTCTACCTGATCTTGGAGTGTATTTATAGCACTCTCTAGGGCACTGAGGTCTGTATCTATATGAGTGGACAGTTGAAGGAATTGATGTTCAGCTATACCTATTGCGGCTCCTCTAGAGGCAATTGCCCCTATTGCCCTGATTTCTGCCAGCACCAGTATTAATATGGGTGCTTGGCGAATTCGGGGCCCAATTGGCTCTGCCAGCTAGGTTACATCAGAGCTGGGTACAACTGAGAGGTTAGGCAATAGTACAGTTACGGCACATAAGTTTTGGACCGTGACCCATTGAGACGGGTGTATACCCCATTCGAGCGAGAGAAATACGTGCCATTTAGAGGCTGGTACAGGTATTGAAATTTAGCTGCCGGATTTAGGTGCAATCAGCAGTTACATTAAGCTGGGTTGCTGTACCTTATACACAGGTAGTATTATCAACCAATGTTATTGAGGGCCAGACAGGCCAGGTAGTTCCAGAATGCTCAGGAGTGACGATACCATTTACCCCAAGGCTTGTATAGGTCCAGGTAGTCACAGAGATGCAGAGCCAGCAGTAGGACCCTAGGGAGGGGTTGGCTAGTAGCAGAAGTTGATGGGTAGCATTGACAATTTCCCGGAGTGGGAATTCAGGGGGGCCCCATGTCTGGAGGGGGTAAGAAGTGGGGAGACAGACTGTGGGAGGGGTTGGCACTGTGGGGTTTGAGCCTCAGGCGAGAGGTAGAACTGACCACCCAGGACCTGACTACCTTAATGAGAGCTCCTGGATCTTTTCCTTCCCATCTATCCTGACTCCAACTATCAACTCTTGGCTCCATTTGGAGTCCCCTGGGTCTTTGATGTCATAGGCAATAGGGTTGCAGTGATCAAGTGAGCAGTTCGCCGGGGGCCTAAGGAGAGTTACTCCACTGCTTAGAGCCCCCGAATGGACATGGGGGCAACTCCAGTAAGGACAGTAGAATTCTCCTACATTGTCACAGTCACCCCTTTCTCTTGACTTAAAACAGAGGTATTTATGTTGTATAGCATAATACCGTTCCCATCCTAGCCCACCACAATTTTTCTGTGATTTAGGTTCCATTATCTCACAAGCATCAAATTGGAGGGTAACAGGGTGGCGGTGCCCATCCCACCTAGTGACATTAACTATCCCTCCATCCCCCCACGTCTGAATAACCTGGAATTGCCAATGTCCTGAAGCAGGGAAAACAGTCCTTATGAATCCTAGAACGATGATCACCTTGATTGGAGCCATCCTCAAGCTTTGGCCGTGTGTTGACTGATCAGCCCACAGAGTGATCAGAGCAGGGCTTGCAGATCTTATCTGGTGGTCAGGGTTCTGTTGGCGGTCATTGATGTCCAAGGAAGGAAGTAAAATAGGGTGGCAAGCAGGCCTACAAAAGACCAGAAGGAGATCGCCAACAGCGACCGTCGAAAGTTTGTCCAGTTCCTTGAGAAGACGATTGTCATTCCAATTCTTAATACAAAAGAGATTAGGCTACTAGTTATGAGAACACCTAGGTCATGTGGACTCATTGGGGCTCCACTTCTTTCTGCCGAGGCGGAGTGGATTCTGTGGCTTCAGCTGGCTTGTCCACTGATTATCTGAAAGTTTGGCTCTTGACCCTAGAATAATATATCCAAGGAGTTATCCCGGTTATCTTAAGAGCAGTAGGTATGGTTAGTATAATTGTATGGGGGCCCATCCACTGTGGCTGCAGAGCCTCTTTTTTCCAATCCTTTATCCATACTGTGTCCCCGGGTTTATGGAAGTGGACTGGTGTCCTGAGCAGTATAGGGGCCCACTTCAGAGTGTATTCCCATACTTGAGTTAAGATAGTCCCTAGACCCTGAAGCTGTTTGGAGAGGTCCTGGTGGCCTTTCTGATGTAAATCTACTGGGATGCTTCCCAAGCATGGGGGAGGCCTCCCACATACTAGTTCAAAGGCAGAGAGCCCCAATTTGTTGGGAGTACATCGGGCTTGAAGCAAGGCTAAAGGGAGTAGGTCCAGCTTCGACGACCCTTCCTTCTTTTGTTGGGTCATTCATTTTTCCAGTGTCTCGTTTCTTTGCAGTAGGTGCATTGGTCTCTGGACAATCTGGGCTTCTCAGTTTCCACCCTTGAGGTGCACTCCTTTCCCCATCCTCGGAGCCCTGACCCCTTGTTGTCCCTCAGAGCCACCGCAAGCAGGGCTGCATTTTCTATGTGAACCTTCCCGGCTTCCCATTCTGCAGTAACATCTCGATTTGCATAGACCTTGTGGGCTATGTCTAAAAGTTGAGCAACATTCATCCCAGCAAATCCTTCCAGCTTCTGGAGTTTTCTTCAGATATCTGGGGCAGCTTGGGCTACAAAAGCAGCATTGACCGTATGCCGGTTAGCTGTAGCCTCCAGGTCGAAGGGTGTATAAACTCGATAGACCTCACAGAGTCTTTCGTAGAAATCCCCAGGGGTCTCATTGGCTTCCTGAACTACTGAGGAGATCTTAGCCATGTTCAAGGGTCTTTTGGCCCCTGACTTTACACCTGCAAGGAAGGTGTCTTGGTACCTCTGGATGTGAACCCGTCCTTCTTCGGTAGCAAAGTCCCAGTTTCGCCTCTCATCGGATGCTGCCTTTTGGGCCCATCTTTCTGGGTCCACCATCCCGGCTGGGATGTCTTCCTCTAGATATTGCTTAGCACCCTTCAGGACATGTCTTCTCTCCTCTGTAGTGAAAAGGGTCTTGAGTAATTGCTGACAGTCATCCCAGGTAGGTCGGTGTGTCTGGAACAGAGAGTCCATCATCTTGACCATTGCTTGGGGTTTGTCCAAGTAGGAGTGGGTATTGTACTTCCAATTTAGGAGAGCAGTGGTTGAGAATGGCTGATAATACATCATCATCTGTCCTGGGTGTAAAGTCCCATCCTCGTCTTGAACCACAGGTTCCCGACTTTCTCCTACAGGCATTTGGAGAGCAGCTCGAAACCATAGGTGTGCTGCTGGGCCTTGGGAAAAGGTGTCTTTAGTAGTAGGTGCTTCCACGGGAGGGGAAACTGAAGGAAGTGGAGTCTCTGGCAGCTGTGGAGCTGTAGGCCGGGGTGGTATGTATGGAAGGGGTGACGCTTTGCTCGTCTCTGGGTACTTGGATAGAACAGTGGCCTTCTTTTTGTCTGTTCCTCTCCTCTCAGAAGACATGAGGAGGACCTTGGCCTGTCCCTGCCTATGCTTGTGAACCGTACCCATGGGGGCAATCTCTGAGCTATATCCAGCCAGCAGTCGATGTAGGAGAACTGGTCAGGGTACCCAGAGCTCCCTGTCACTACGTTCCACACTCACCAGACTGTAGGAACGTCTAGAGTCCCTTCAGAGGGCCATCCTACTCTGAAGGAAGGCCATTCTACCTCACAAATGTTCGGAGTTTCCCGGGGTTCAACTTTACCCCATAGTCTCTGGAGAAACCTTTCCTGAAATTCTTTAACATAGTCTCAAGGACTGTTGCCTTACTCTGACCTGACTCCATGTTTTTCCCACTGTGCCGGTGCCGCAAAGAGAGACAAAGGGTGGGGTGTCCCTTTTCAGAGACCACTCAAGATGCCCGCCTGGCCACGTCTCTCTCGAGACTTTCAGCACGTCTTGGCTAAGGCGTACCCATACAAACCCCGGGCCTGGTCATTCCCTGGAGGGATGAATCACTGTTATGCCTTATGATGTCACTACAGAACCGCAGGTTGGGGCCCTCTCAGACCCCATAGTTTTTCACCGTGGGGCCACAGACTGGAAACTCAGAGACAGGTCTTTGAGATCCACACGGATGTACACACGCTCTCAGAGGTTAAAACATTCCCTCCCTGGTGGTCCCTGCCTGAGGGGCGCTTGCCCCTGGGAGGTGATCAGTTTCCCTTTCCACCCTTAAGGTGGGCCTGTCTGAGTCCATGGGGCCCCCGCCTTACGGCATCTGATGTGGATCCGCTGAATCTCCTTGTTCTAGCCACTCAGAGTCCAGGGGAAACAACGGAATGGGGCGGCGGAGCGCAGCTGGGCTCAAGACCGCCCAACTGGGGCGGGGTGTACTTTCTAGTTCTTCAGTTGCCTTGGCGACTAGGCATTGTGCCCAAACTGGTGACTTCAAAGGGCCAGCGCAGTTGGGTTTCCTGGTCAAGGTTCCAAAATGTTGCGTATTTTGGCCCATGTACTCAGAAGAACCAAGCAGCACTCAACGAACTAAGAATTAAAGCGGTGGGCTCAAAGGAGTCTCTCTCCAGAGTCTGAGCCCCGAACAAAGGCAAGCAGATAGATTTATATATTGATCACTTCCACATACTTGGCAATCTTCTGTTTCGTGTGCACGGGAAGGGTAAGGTCCTGGGAGCAAAGGTTAGGAGAAGTTCCTCCAGGATGAGGTAGCCATCTTAGATTCCTTTACATTTCCCATATCAGTTTGAAAAAACATCCACATAAGTTGATAAAAGAATAATATTTTTATTTCAGCTTTAAATAAACATAGAAATGTGTGTGTGCCTATTAGGCTCTGCATAGCTTCTGAAATCTCAGAATTTGTTTGGAATCTACCACCCTCATTTCCTGTTCCACATTGATTTGGCACAGATCTTGTTTTTTTTTGTTTTTTGTTTTTTGTTTTTTTTTTATCACAGTCACCACTGAAAACCCAGGGTCACAAAGATATGACATCATCCAAAGCAATGTGATGTGCTCTAATGCTGGAACTGTGAATGAACTCAAGCTAGCAGTTAATGTGATGCTTGAGAGGTGTCAAGTACCACTATGATTACTTTGACAATTTAAAATAGCTTGTGGTGGTCCTGTGAGCCTGCTGAAGCACCCCCGGGTGCCTCGGCATACAGCTGGGAATAGCAGCCCAAGAAGAATAAGCATGTGAATTGACTCTTGAGACCTTCCTTTCGATTCCAACTCTGCTGGAGACTCCGTGTATGACCTTGAACCAGTCACTTCCCATCCCAGGTCTCAATTTCCCTTCTCGTCTGCAAAACTGGACTTCTGCCAGATCCAATATCTTATCATCATGATCACCATCATCATCATGATCACCATCATCATCATCGTCAGCAGCAGTGTAACCTTTGATAATGAGCGTTCAATGTGTGTCAGGCACCCTCCTCCTCATGACTTCTCTGGGGGAATCATCATAATTGACCCCATTCTACAGAGGAGAAAGTTGAGGCTTCAAGGGGCTCAGTAACCTGAGTGTCGGAGGCAGGAAGTGGCACTTTTTGCTTTGGTCTCTACTGCCCACCTTGGAACTCTCCTCTGCCTCAGTGTACAGGAAACACTTTAAGAAAAGTAATTAATGTAACCCTGCAGCTTAAGGACAAATAGCATGTTACATATTGTTTGTACTTACACTGAAGAAGTACAAACCCATCCATCAATAGTTGAAGTCCACATGGCCAGTTCTTGTGCTTTCAACTAAAACTTTCAGATACTGGAGCCTATGTGTGAACTGAAAATTAAACACTGTTCAGAGCAGAATAGTTAATAACTGGATACCAGCACAGGCGATTCATTCTTGTGTTTATCTACAAAGACTAAACTATCCTGTTTGTTTTGTTTTGCTTTTGTTTTATTATATTGAAACCTTCAACAGGTTCCTCACTATCCCCAGGATGAAGTGAAAAGTCCTTTATGTAGTTACAAGCCACCCCCCTGCACCTTCATCTTTTACCATAGTTTAACTCCCATGCTCCCCCTCCCTCTTTCCAGTGAAGACAGAATGGACCTGTTTCAGTATGCGATACTGACCAAACACATGCCCCGTGTCAAGCACTGTTCTAGGCACTGGGAATGTGGCTGGAAACAACAAACGAGCAGATTAGCACACAATTATAAATACCTGCAGCATTCTAATTGTGACAAGTGTCATGAAGAAGCATGGGCATGCAGAGACCTAATCTAAAGATGTCCCCATGGGCCCTGTGCCTTATCACCTTGGGTTATAATGACCTTCTCAATTAGGCAATTACACATTTGTCTTGATCATCATCAAACCCCTAACTCAGGTCTGGCATATAATAGGTGCTCAATAAACACATGGATTAAATAAATAAATATGCAGTATAGAGGTACCACAACAAAGAAAAAGAAAATTACAATCCCATCACATAAGGGATTTCACTTTCTCACATTTGTCATTTGTACTGGTATGCTGTGTTTTTCTTCTGAAGAACTATTTTATACTATCCTTACCATTGTGCTTTGCTTCACTCAACTTTATATCATGAGTAGTCCCCGATATAATGAATTTAATCTCGAGTGCTGGGTCCCATCCATCAATAGATAGCGCCTGCCTGGAGTGTTTTACTGGAAAAGATGCAAAGAGAAAGTTAGGCTGTGATCAACTGATGATGTCTGCCCTGGGCAAAGAAGTAGGGAATTTAAGAATTAAAATCCACTTTTGGGGATAAGGCTAAGAGCTTAGCTATCAGAACCTGCATAGATACAGCCACTGGGAAGCCGGAGCAAGGAATGGAAAATCCTTCTCTGATGGGTGGGCATGGAATTCTGCCACATCAGGTGGTAACAAGGTCGTCTGACCAAAGCCTTTCTCTCTTAAGAAGTGTGCATGTGAGATGTATGTTGAGAAATGGTCACTGGAACTGCTGTGACATCCCAATGGGATGAGTCGCAGATTCAGTTCCCTTAAAACATCCAGCACGTTCTAGACTTAGAAGAGCTGGGATCGAGAAGGAAATGAGAGCGTCTTAGTCTGGTTCTCTTGGAAGCAGACTTTGCAACCAGGATTCTTGGGAAAGGGAAGGTGAAATATGTGTGGATTTTATTATCCATGATGAATAACTAGAGCTCAGTTCTTCTGAGTGGCAGTGTGGTTACCTCAGAGTTACTCTGCCTCAGGACTCAGAGACTGGGGTATTTACCCAAGTCAACCTTGTCTCAATTTAGAGCTGCTTCTAGGGTCATCAACTCACTAGTACCTCCAGCCTGCCCTCTGCACATGTCCTTGTAGTACAAAATGTCATAGATAATACATGAATGAATGGACATGGATCTGTTCTAATAAAACTTTATTTACAAAAACAAGTGGTGGGCCAGACATAGCCCACATAGCTGAACATAGCTGACCTTGAATCTAAGGTTGGGATGGTGTTTGTGTTTGTTTACAACTGTGGTGCAAGTTCCAATCAACTTTCTGTGACCACCAGGAGCAGGGAATCTTTCTAGAGTCTGAGACCTGTCTCAGGTTCAACACAAAAGAAAGCAGTGATCAATTAATATTGTCTGTCTTGGCTCACAATGGGAGAAAACAACACACATGCTACACATTTTAACCTGTGGCCTCAGGAAACCTCAGCAATCAGAAAGAGCCCAAGCAATATACTTACAAATTGCCCCTTATATTATGTGGAGGGATCACCTGAGAAGTCTGGCATCTTCCCAAACAGATGGTGAACCTCTGGGACCTTCAGTCTATGTGACCTTCTAGGGGCTCCTCCTTTACCCCCTAGTGAATGACTCAAAGGTAGAAACTACATATTTTGTTCTTTGTTTTTCCAGGCCTAACAGAGGCTAGGACAATGTTTAGAGACTGTCTCTTGTATGAATAAAAGAAAGAATGAATGAATGGATGAATGAATGAATTGGAGATTCACAGAAGTAGCTAACATTTCCTAAATGCCTACTATGTGCTAGGTTAAGACATTTGAATACCTATTATCACATCTCCAACATAAGAATTGTATGAAGCAGGAAACCTGAAGTCCATTTTTTTCAGGCTAAATGGCTTTTTAAATTATGACCACGCTAATATAGTAATGATTGTGATAGGGACAGTGGCAGCTACCACTTATATCCATGGACCAGGTATTGTGCCTCACATTTTGTTTACATACTTACACTATATCTGTGAGAGAGGGGTTGTCTTTAATTCTCATTTTATAGATGAGGAAATCAAGGCTTCAGTGAGGAAGCCTCTGGCTTGAATTTAGGCAGTGGAATATTGCTGAGCTAAAATGTGACAGCAGATCTGACTGTCCACCTTTCAGGCTCATGATCATTGCATTGAATCATAGTGCTGCCTGTGTGCTGGATCTGACATGAATAGATGAAGGAGGCTCAGCAGGAATGGCCCCAGCACGTTTCAACTGGGACAGGTCACAGGCTGAGCAGGACAGAGCAGCAGGGGCAGGTGAGCATGGGCAGGGGTGGCTGCATCCCCACCCGCCAAGGTCCCACCTCAGCTCCTTTGCAGCAGCAGGCTGGGAGCCCTGGTGTGCCCGGCGCCCCTGTGATTGGCAGCCTGCAGGTGGCGGGGGTGCCTTGGAATTTATTAGCCAAGCATGCCTTTCTGAGGGGGCCTCACTGCCTGACACTGCTTTATCGGAAAGCTGGGAATGGTTAGCCGAGCCCATCTGTTAGCCAAAGAGGGGAACTCAGTGGGTGGGGAAGTCTGCAGAGTCATTTCAAAGGAATTTCTCTGATGCTGAGGCCAGGGTGGAAGGTTATCTGCCCGTGGGCCGTGGGCTGCCAAGTTTGGGGGTTTGGGGACTTAGAGGATATGCGCCTGGGTTTAGTAGGGGGCTTTCTTTCCCTGTTCTAAACCAAAAATTGCTGGGGCCCTTCTCGCTCTGAGCAACAACTTCAACTCCACAGTGATCCTTTGTAGCAGAAATCTACCACATTAGCATCATCAGTGTCTCAATGACGAATCTGAGACAGATGGGGATAAATGCAGCAATCTGAATTAATACTGGGGTCGCTAATGAATCCAGGAGCTGGGAAATAATTAGGAGAAGTTACTGCTTTCGCCATGGTGATGCTGTGTTGTATTCTTTCTCCTCTCTCCCTTCCTATAACCCAGGGTTCCCTGGAAGAAGGTTGTGCAGCCACCTGGGGGGACATAGACCCCAGAACCGGGTCTTGGATTTGGTTTCTGGTTTGTTTGTGAAAGGCTGGTGCACAGCAGGTGGAAACAGAAGAGTAGCTCCTCCATTGGGTAGGCAGGGTTGATCCGTGCTTGGACATAGCACTGGGCATGGAGTTTGGAGACTTGGGTTCAAGTGCAGGCTTTTGGTAAGTGTTCCTAAGGCATGTAGTTCCCCTCTGTTTCTCAAGGGAGATAAACCATTGTAGATGGTGACTTGCATCGGTCGCTGCTCTAGGGCAGGCACATGCTAAGTGATTCTCACAGAGCATCTGATTTAATCTGCCCCCATGGTCCTAGAACTCTGTTCATCCTCATACTTCCAAGGACGATTGTTTTGGCCACTTGTACAAGGGTCGACTGTTGATAGTAAAGCTAGTTTCAAACCCAGAAATCCAGGTCAAAAGTCTAAGCCCTTGACCTCACCACTCCACAGCCTTTTGCCAAAAGGGTTGAGGTCACCTTGGATGTTTTTTCCAATGCCCTGACAGTTTTAAGCCTGCAGAATTCTAAGTGCTTGCAAATGTCTGCTTTGCAATATGGGGAGAGAGTGAACACATTAGGTTTTCATAATTGGCTGTCTGGCAAGACTGAGCCCCTATTGCTTGTGGTCATATGCTTTGCTCCTACTTTCTGAAAACTAGCATGGCTGCAATTGAATAATTAATTGAGTATTTAATTGCTTAATGACTCTCTACCTTGCTATACTGAGGTTCCACAAGGATATTATCTACTTTGCTCACTGCTGTATCCCAGGGGCTGAAAAAAGTGTCAGACACATTATATTTATTCAGTGAGCATTGAATGAATGAATGAATGAATGAATGAATGAATGAAGCTGGGAGGTCAGGCTCAGCCCCATGGCTATGCTACTCCACAATGGCTATTTCATCTCCCCCATGCTATTGCTTCTTGGACAGGGGCACAAAAGCAGGCTAGCATTCAGCATCCTTGCCAAAGCAGCGGACACTGACAGGGGTGAGGGGCCATGTCCAAGGCTGACTAAAGCCTCCGCCTGCCCCCCTTGTGGGAGCGGTGCTGCCGGAGCAGCTTCACACAGACACGCTTGAATAGCAACCAGGGCTGTCTGGGCATCATGTGACCAGCTGGCTGCCAAGGGGGCTCGAGGAGGCCGGGGGTTCGGGGGTCACCTCCACAGCTAAGTCATGCACCTGGCAGAGACTGTGTTTATGGAGGATGGTTTAAGGAACAAAGCGTTCTTCTTTTTCTTTTCTTCCCTTTTTCTTATTTCTCTTTTCTTGGCTGTCTGGATTCAGAATATTTCCATGCTGGGTGGCCAAGGTGACAGAGACTTTCAAACAGAGAGGAGGATCTGCTTTGTGACCCGCAGGGCATGCTGTCTGGTGGCCCAGAGCCAAGGTGCTGGACTCTGGGAAGTCTCAGGTTAAAACTGTGTCTTCTTCTTGACCTGACACTGAGAATGACCTTGAGTTACTTAATCAACCCCTCTGAGCTTTACATTCCTTATCTGTGAAACGAAATCATCATGGTACTGAGGTTATTTTGAGGCCTCAATGAGATAGTGCCTATAAAATGCTCAGCACATACTTACCATTGAGTTCAGTTAACGCAGCTAATATTAACAATAATAACAAGAACAATAATACCATTAATTGTGGAAACAGAAAACTAGTCCTGAAGTTTCTTCATGCCAGGGATGGATACAAATTAGACAGGAGAAACGGCATTTTTGCCACTGGCTTTTCCAGACAAGGTAGCAAAGAGGGACTAGTTGAGGGAGGCACTCTGGGGGTCTTTATAATTTTACAGCAACTGCTTAAGCTTAAAGGTTCCTGGAGGTCATGGAGTTTAAGCCCCTGGAGATGCAGAAGACCAGAGAGGAGAAAGGACTTGCCCTAGGTCACACAGTGGCAGGTGAGCAAAACCCAGAAGTTCTTATCTTTCCTGAATTAATGACTGAGGTCTAGCTTTTCTGACATAACAGCAGCCTATGCCTCTGACAAAGGCGAGTGACTGGCTGGTGTGCCTCGAGTCTTGACCGAGATCTAAGCAGAGCCTGACGGAGACCAGGGATGGTGGTATCAACTCCTCCTTCTGCCTTCCCAGCTCTCCACTGTCCCCAAGCAGGTTTGGACACAATCAGGTGCTCTGGGACTCAAGTGCTGACACATTGAGCTGCAGTTTAAAGTGGGTCTCCAAGAGGTGACTTGATTGACGCAGGGTCATACATAAGCGAATGGCTGGGCGAGTGGACAGAGACGGTGTTGAATGCCACTGCACAGCAGGCAATGAGGCACATCTCATAAGGTGCCACCAAGCAGGAAGATCACTCTCTATTCCTGAGAACTCTGAGGTCTCATATTTTGATGCCTAACAATGACTCGCATTATGATCTTGAGCAATTTATTTCTGCTTTTTGGGCCTCAGTGTTCTCATATATAAAATGGGAAAGCTGTGGCATCTACCTCACTGGGGATGGTTGCGAGGATTAAGTGAATCCATTACATAAAGCTCTTAGAACAGGATCTGCACATCATTACGTGTTCAATAAATGTTGTCCACTGAGTCACCCAGCTGTCACAGCTCATGGCAGAAGGCTGGCATGCTGAAACAAAAGGTGCCTGCCCCTCATCTGTGGGCTCCATGGACATGCAACCATCCTGTGGTATAATGGGTAAGTGGAAGCACACTGCAATGATGTGCCATGACCAGGCCAAAGGGGAAAACAAGCCAGAGCTTTCTGCAAATGTTTTCCCTGTGCCTAATCACGACAGCCAGCCATACACTGAGCACCCAAACTTGGGATCTTCAGTATGTGTCAGCCAGCCCTTCTCTTCTTGGGCCCACTTATGAATAGTCAGCGCTATCTCAGGGACTCTCCCAGAATGTGGAGGTCCACCTCTCACTTGTCAAGAAAAGCCACGGGGAAAGGGTAGGGGGGAGGGTGTCTCTGACCCTCTACCCCTGGGAGAAGCATCTGTTCCGGAGGGAAAGACAAACACCCCCAACTGGAATCCCATCTGAGCCACTGACAACTGGGCAACCTCAGGCAAGTCACTTCACCTCTCTGATCCTCAAGTCCCTCATCAGTAAAATGGAGTTTCCTTGAGAATTTAACAGAACTTCCTGGGGGATGGGGTGTCCTGCCTTGCTTATAGATAAAACCTTAGTGTCAAGCACAAAGATTGGCACCAAACTAATGTTGAACAAGTTTGTGGCAAATGGGTAACTGTTAATAGCTATATGGATCAAGGGTTTAACAAGAAGCCAGATACTGTTCTAAATGGCTACCATACATCAATTCAATTAATTTTCATGGAGAAAGAAACTATCATGATCCCCATTTCACAAGTTAGCAAACTGAGACTTGGCAAAAAAGCTGAATCACTGGTCCAAGGTCAACCAAAGAGTAAGTGGCAGAGCCAGGATTTGAACCAGGCAATCTGAAGCTAGAGCCTTAGTTTATAACCACCATCATCCACCTGAACAGAAAGAAGGGAGAAAGGAGGTGCAAAGACAGTACATATTACTTAGAGTAGCAGCATATATAAGAGTATATATGATAAATATTTGTATAATCAATATGTTATTTAAAAGCAGAGAAAACATTCAATAATTTGCTTTATTTTCTCTCCCTGCAAGGTCTCTGGGATACAGAATTGCACAGAAGATTCACATCCACAGGGAACATAGAAACCCAAATGGCATCCAGTGTTCCTGAAGCCCATACAGGAGCATCTAACAGAAGCTCACACTGGTGGTTCTCGCTTGAGCTGGCCCTTCACAGGTTGACATAGCCTACATAGCATTTAAAAAAAAAATCTGAATTGGTTCCCAGAATTTAAAAGTTGGGAGAGTTCACATAAAAGTCCAAATACTTGATATAGAAGAGTGTTTTTCATTTTGCCATGTGCTGGCCTCACTTTATACTGTGTGTTTCCGGCCTGGCCCCTGTGGGCATTTGAGTTTGTGACCTCCTTGTGTATGGGACTGTGAGATCCTGGAGGGAGGGGTACCATCGTGTTTTCCAACAACTCAGCAATAGGCCCAGACTTAGGAGAGTTTTCTCATCTTGCTTGGATAAAGATGACTCACGGGGCCAGCGTGGGTCTCTGGCAGAGCCAGTTTTCCTTTCCTACTTTGTTTTTATTAAGCAGAAATAAAAGTTTCCATAACGTGGTGCAACTCCACCCAGCACTGGCAGGCCTTGGGAAGCCGCTGCTGTTTGTGAGTGTCCAAGGGAGAACTTTGGTTAAGAGCTTGCTGTTGCTCATGAGTTCGCAGAGCTGCACAGCAGGGAAGCATGTGTTCATTGGCACGGCCGTCTCTGCCTGAAGACTGGGATCCCAACTGGATCCTCCTTCTGGGGAGATGGTCAGGGGCTGAATCCCTCAGGCCACAAGTGAGGAAGGAAAATGAGGGACCTAGTCCATCATCTGTAACTAATTTGTCTATCTGTCAAACCATCCTTCGTTCCATCCATCCTCTTCTTTCCTTCCTTCATTTCTTCCTTCCTTCCTTCTATCCATACTAGGACTATTTATTTAGAACCTGTTATGTGTCAGATTATCCACAGTATACTCTGAAGACACAAAAGTAGACAAAAAAGACACAAACTGCTCTGTTGTCACAAAGTTCACAATCAAGTTGGGGAGACAGACATCAAAAAGGTAGTAGTAGATGAAGATTAGGGAACAACCAAAGGGTCATTGATAGATTAACTAAACACAGTCTGGCTCATCTGAAAACGGGCTACCATGTGGCACTTAAATGAAGCAAGTCTTTATATGGCGACATAGAACAACCTCTAAGTGAAAAAAGCCAAGGGACGGATGGTGACTGCCATGCATGTCCATTTGTAAGAAACAGAGACCTCGGCTGGGCTTTCATATATAGTTGTACTTGCAGAGAAAGTCTCTTGGAGCATCCACAAGAAACTGGGAACAGTGAATGCCTCGGGGAGAAAGCTGGGCAGCTAGGGTAAAAGGAGATGACACAGCTTTTTGTGGTGTTAAAAGTTTTATTTTTTTGAATGTATAGTTTTCTCAATAAACTGGCAAAGAAATCTAAGATAGAAAGATACATACATATATACACATACATACTTATATACATATATATGTACAGAGAGGAGAGAAAGAGGCAATAAAGTATTAAGTACAGGAAGAAAGAAAAACCTTTATAAGTTTGGAGGTTTGGTGAGTATTTTAAAGGGTAAAGAATTGGGGCATTCAGAGAAAGCTTTCCTGAAAATGGACCTTTTGGGCTGGCACATTGAAAGTGAATAGGAGTTGCCAGTGATGGTTGCAGAGATGGACACAGAATTTTAGGCACCAAGAAGAGCAGTGGGTCTTCTCCTCTCTGAGCCTTAAACGGTACATCTGTAAAGAGGGAAAAAGATACCCCTCAGCCCAAGGTCTAAAAAACTCTGGAAAACAACAGAGGCCACATTCAAATCTAGGCTGTTTTAACCTCTAAAAGGGGAAAACTGCCTTCCCTGGGTTCCCTCTTCTGTCTATTCCTGCTCATCCTTCCTGATTGCAATAGACAGAACTGAGCAACACAATGACAATCAAGAAGAAAGAGAGAGAGAAAGTCTGACTGTACATCAAAGCTCATGGTCATCAAACTCCAAAGAAACACATTATATGTCTGGAGGAGGGTGGTCACTTGCACCTTTCTGTCCCTCCCCACCAAATGAATTATGGAGGCCAGGAAGGTTAATTTCTCTAAGTGGATGGATGCCAGCTGCTCTGTTGTACTGGTGTATTATAATAATAATAGTGGATATCTCGTAAGTTCTAACTCAGTGTCAGCATGCAAGATCTCACTCTGTCCTCAAGGCAAGTCCAGGAGATCAGTATCCATATGACTATTGATCTCTGTTCATGAGATGAAGATCCTGAGGCTCAGAGGAGTTTAGTGACTTACTCAAGGTTGCATAGCCACTAAGTGCGGAGTGAGAATCTGAATCCAGGTTATGTTGACTCTGGAGTTTGTTTCCTTAACCACCAACCTATATTGCTACCTATCATACAGATACCTCTCTATGCACTGAGGCCAGGGAAGGCTGCCTGGAAGAGGTGCCATGTAGGCAGTGCCTAGGAGGATGAGAGGGCTTTAAATCCCTCCTTGAGGAGAACTGACTATTTTTCACAAGGAGATTTACTCAAGAATAGAGGGCCCTGGAGACATTAAAAGGAAACTCATAAAAATTTCATCTCTGAGTAGTAATTGCATCATAAAAAGTATTGAGTTGGAGTGCAAATGCAAATTAGGCCATATGAATTAATGATGTAAACAATGGGAATGAGGACACACATTCAGAGGCACACTAGGGAGCATGTCCTACGCCAGCCTCTTCAATGTGCTAGGCAAAGGCGGGCCGGATGGCAGTATGCCCTGAGGTTTGAGGGACATAGTCAGAACACCATGACCACTATCTCAGACTCCTGAATCCTGTTCAGGGTTACTCTTTAGCATCCTCTAGAGACAGTGGTGTGCTCACTGTTTTCCCTCCATCAACGCTTTCAGAACACCTACTGTGTGTAAGAGAGGGTGCCCTCGTCCTGCCTGCCCCTTCCTTGTTCATTCCATATGAACTTGCTCGTCCTGGAAGATGAAGATGGGTGTTTATGAACTTGTGTATCCACACTATTATTTACGTCTTTCTTGGTTTATTGGTAGATACATTTGACAAGCATATATTGAGCACTGACTATGTGCAGGGTAGACCTTGACCTCAGCTCTCCGAGCCAGTCACAGGAGGTCAGAGAAGACGTGCCACATGCCAGCTGGAAGAGAGCCAGCAGAGGGCTTGCAGGCTGGTGGAGGGGTCTCTAAGCCAAGGCCTGAGAGATGTGGAGCAGGTCAAGTGAAGATGCCGGTGGCACACAGCTCAAGCTAGAGGTGAACCAATCGTGCACATTCATGAAACCACATTAGCTGAGTATGGATGGAAAATGAGGGGCTAAGAATGGTAGGAATGAACCTAAAGGGTTAGAACATTCTGGAAGCCCTCAAGCATCTCCCTAAGCAGCTAAGACTTGACCCCTCCTCCAATTGGAGTAAAAACAGCCTTGACACTCCCCCTAAACTCTGATTCTTCATCATGCGAGAGGTGGGACCTGTACTATATGGGTCTCATCGAAGTCTAGAAGCATATCCCCATAACTTCCATGGTTTTCAAACTGTGTTCTATGGAACCCCAAAGTTCTGTTCCTGTGTCATTAGCCTCATGATGAGGGATAGGTGTGAGGTTTAAGTGGGAAACATTTTGGAACCTCCCTGCTTTAGTCAGATTGGCTTCAATTTTATCTTTCTTTTGTAGTTTGAAATTTCACATAAGATTTCATGTAGTAAAGGGCTTCTTGTTTAAGTAAGAACAACCCCCACTTAATGCATAATGAAGTCTAAATTTTTCAAGATCATTGGTGATTCAGACCCAACCCATTTCTCTAGTCTCAGCTAAACCAATTCCCATCCCCTCTCTCTTACCATCCTATACCCATCCTCTGGCCACACTAATACTCACCAAGCCACAGGCACTCTCTGCTCCACCATGCCTCCATCCCTTTCCTTATCCTGTTTTTTTTTCCTTTTGAGGTCAATTTAAAATTTTTCCTCCTCCAGGAAGACCTCTCTGATCACCTCAAGTATCGCCAACATGGCCAATACACCTTGGGTGTTCTCCCAAAGAAATTCTGATCCAGCCAACCCATCTCCTCCCCCATCAGAATGTGAAATCTATGAGGGTCGAATCTGTAATGAGGTCATCAACAGTACCCAGAACTAAGTCAGGCATGTGGCAGGTTCTTAAGAATTACGTGCTGAGCAAATGGGTGCCAGGAAAGAATAAAGAAAGGGTGGATTTGGGGAGTATATAAGTTAAAGGGTGTGTGGATAGACAAATGATAGGAAGGAGAGAAGACAGGAGGGAGGGAGGGAGGGAAGATGGATGGTGAAGGTCCACACGCACAGATAGAAAAGCCCCTTTCCCTGAGAGGCCACAAGTCCTCAGCCTTCCCAGAGCCCTCTCTGCCCTCCCAACTGCCCTCCCTCCTGCTTGCCTTCATCACAGAGCCAGCCCCTGACATGCCCTCGCCCGCACAGTGATTACTCCTTGAGCAGCCTCCCGTATCCTGTTCCTGCTCTTCCTACAAGCAGAGAAGCAGAAAAATCCATCCTGATGAGGAGGCAGCAGCCCACCCTCGTCTCTCCCCCTTCTCCCCCCGCCCCTGCAGCCTGTAACTCTCGAGCAGTCAGGCAGAAACAGGCAGTCAATTTTTTCCAGGGTCGAGCGCAGGCTGTAAGGCACAGCCCTGCAGGGTGACAGGGGAAGCAGGGGCCACTCTGATGGCAAGACCATTTCTCCTCCAACCTGGGAGCAGTGCCTCCTGCCTCACTCACCCAGATGCTGCCAGCTGTGTAATTCAGGGGACATACCACCCCCTGCCACCATCCTCACCATGAAACAGGTTCACCTAAGACCTCAGCCCCATAAAACATCATGGACAGGGCAGAATTCCCTGTGCCATCCATCACACCTTCTCCCCTAGCTCTGTTTTCTACTTGCCTGGAAACCAGCTTAGTTTCACCCCTGATGCCCTTGGTGGCTTAATGGAAAGCTCCCTAGCAGAGGAAAAGGCAACTGACGTGCTTGTACCCAACCAGGTGTCAAGTAGCTCTTTGCTGGGTGCTTTGGTGTGCCACCTAGATCTCACCCCAGCTACTGAGAGTGCTGACAGCTCCCAGCTGAGCCCCTGCTCCCAGCAACTGTCCTTGGCTGAAGAGAGCTGCCTTGTCCAAGGTCGAATCTCCTTCCGGTGGCTAGTTGATGAGGGGGGTACACTGTCCTGGCCTCCTTGCCTGTAGGCAGGATGACTTTGAAGAGTCATCATGGATCTAGTGCTCCCCTGGGGACCAGCTGAGGTCTTTGGTGATCCTGACTCGCACCCCAACTTCTCTCTGCCTCATCCTGCTTGTTTCCTTTCCCCTGTATGTGTTGATCCCTAAGGCCTTCCCGGCTGGACCCCCAGTAAACCCCCAGCACTCAAAATCTCAGAGTCTCAGGGTCTGCATCCAGGGTAACCAATCTGTGACAGCCTTTTCTGCATTTACTTATTTAATCTCTCTAACATAGCCTGCTTCTTGTTTCAAATGTCAGGAACCCAAGACTCGGAGAGGTGAAATGACTCATCCCAGACCACGCTGAGTGTGTCAGAGCTGAGATTCCACGCTGGTCAAGCCCAGTTCTTGTTAGCAGAGACTCCGATGCCCATCGGAGACAACCGCATGGAGACTCACAATTCCTTTCTGACTTTGGGTTGCTCCTGAGACCAGGTCTCCCTGCCTCAGTAGTCAGAGGGCCCACGTGGAGACACACGGCATCGCCCCCAGGATCGGGCTCCTCTGCCAGTTCTCGGGGTCAACTCCCACTGCCTCTCGCACCTTCGGCTCTGGACACCACCTCCCTTTCTCCACCTGCCACAGCCACCAGTGCTCTTGGGGACCAAATGCATTTGGCTTTAATCCCAGACTCTTGAATGAATGGGCCACTTCACCCTTCTGTGGGCTGTTATTTCCTGATCTTTCAAATGGGCCATTGCTAGGATTGCATAAGACAGTATAAAGCAAAGACTTAGCCCAGTGCCTGGTCCATGGCAGTCGCTAAGTTCTCATTTTCTCCTTTTATGACTAGTAATAACACCCAACATGTTGAGTGCTGAGCACTGCCTAGGGCACTTGAATCACACCATCTCCTTTAATCCTTGCAACAACTCTATGAAGTAGGCATCATTATCATTCCCATTTCAAAGATGAGAAAATGGAGGCTTCAAGAGATAAGAGGGTAAATCCAGTTTCAGGTGAAGAAGTGGAACAATTAGGATTTGAACCCTTCTGTCCAACTCCAAAGCCCACATTCTTTGCCATCTGTAGCCTCTAGGACCCCTAGCTCTTCCACATGTCCCAGTACCACGTAGACTATGACCCCCAAATAGGTGAATATCTCCTGCTTCTGCCCAGTCAGGTCACTAGAACTTGGAACCATGTCTCCAGGTGCCCTGATGAGAAAAGTAATGGAAATCACATGTTCTGAGTGTCAAATTGCTTATACCTTAGCATCCCTGACCTCCAGGCTGAAACTGACCCTCCAAAGACAAGAAAATCCTGTCCCTGGGCTGGGATCTGCCTTATAAATGGAGCCCAAGTTCTCACAGAGCCTCTGCTGCCAGGAAGTATTTGCATCCTCCAGCAGCTCTAATGCCTTCCAGCCACAGAGGAGAGGAGTGCGCTGGCCCTGGCGGTGGCCATAAATCTGTAATTGAACAACATCTGGGACCATCGGTCTTCATAAAAAGAAACCAGAGGAATGTGGAAAATTGTTCACAAGGCCATAGAGACTTCCTCCATGGCTGGGCCAGGGGTCCAGGCTGCTTCATACAAGCCCCTCTCGTTGGCTGCCTCCTGAGTTTCTTCAGTATAAAGGAAGCCCTAGGAGTCAGCCAGCCCTGGTTTGAATCTCGGCTCTGCCTGCTGAGGCCTTGGCAACACCACGGAGCCTCTCCTTGCCTCAGTTTCCTCCTCTGTGAACCAAGTCTCTACTCCCAAAGTAGCATTCTTATGATGATCTAATGTGATGCGGTCTTCCTTATGATGGATGGAGAAATGTTAACTAAGCTTCAAAGATATCGGAGCTAGGATTGACTGCAGACGGAGTGGGAGGAGATGGAATAGAGACAACCTGGGGGACCGGATAAACCCAGACCAAACCTTAACACAGGGCTCCAAATATGTCTTCCTTATTCCATCAAGGAAGGCATACAAATTTAGGTCTTTGGCCAGCTGTCTTCTTCCCCTGTCTCTGGCCAGCTCAAAAAAAGAGAGACTATGGGATTTACCGAGTAGATTACATGGCACTTAGCTAATGAAATGACACTCTAGCCCCCCACCCTCCTCCAAGATATTGATCAGCCACTGGCAACCACAGAGCTTGCAGCAGCCTCCGCACAGTTTAAAAAGAAAATCAACCATTAATAAAATTGAGTGGTTGGGAGAGAGGGAGGGGGGAACAAGATGAGGAGGAGCTGGAGGAAGGGGGTTGGGAAGAAGCTAACAGACAAGGAAGGAAATAGAAAAAGTGCCCTTCCGATTCAAAACCCGCTTGGGAGGTGGTGCAATTAACCACTTTCACAAGAACATGCCAATGATATAAGAATGATAACTAAAACGTGAAGGGTGAACAGCTACAGGATGCAGAGGACAGAGGTGGCAAACTCGAGGCAGCCCCACCTTGTGTCTTCTTTGTTCCACATATGCCATATTTAGATGGAATTTGCTGCCAATGTTTTCTAAATGGGAGTTTTTATATAAAAGTCAAGATTTCTGGAGTTTCGTGGAAAATTGAAACACGTAGTAACACTGGGCTTGCATTCCTGTCGGGGCAACTGGGTAGAGTGATAATAGCTGTCCCTGTGGGTGGGGCATGTGGAGATCTACAGGGTCAGCCCCCACCCAGCCCCCACACTCATTCCCAGGAGTTTCCAGGGCCTTTGATTTTGAGACCCTAATTCAAAGTTGAAACTGAATTATGTCAGAAACATATATGCATGGGTGCCTGGAGTATGTGCGGGAGTGATACATGCTAGATATACACATGCCTAAATATTAACAGAAGCACTCTTCTCTAAGTAGGACTTTATCTTCTTATCCTTTTGTACTTACTATTCTCATCAATGGAAAACAATAGACTTGGCTTCAGGAAAAAAAATCAATATATGCAGAGCTGAATAATCTGTATGCTCACAACGATGGCACTTGAACCAAGAAGGAAAAATAAAATATCAAACTGTGGTCTTCTCCAGATAGGGGGATTGTAGGCAATTTGAGTCATTTTCTATTTTTTCTGCAGCAAATCTCTTCCATATTTCTAATCAGAAAACTGAAAACTGGGTATGTGTAAATTAAATCACAATTAACCCACGCTGGCAGCGATGCGACTCTGAGGGAAGAAGTCTTGTTGTGGGAGGAGCCTTGAGTACAGCAGGGGCTTTGTTGGACAATTCTGAGACCTTTTCTCTAGGGTCTGGAACCTGGTGCAGGAACAGACGCTGTCAGATTGCTGAGGCATGTCCTTCTGTCCTCGGACCTCAGATTCCCACGAAAGCTGAAGAACAAAGCAAATTCTTCATAGGGGGTAAAATGGGAGGCAAGCGTTTTTGTTGTTTTTGTAAGCTCCTCCGTGCCAGGTACAGATTGGCACGTTTTCATACATGTATAATAGCTAAAAATCTTAGTGTTAATCAGGCTCTCAAGTCAGCCATTTCCTAGCTATGTGACCTTATGTAGGCCACTTAACTTCTCTGGGCTTCCTTATTCTTTCTATAAAATAGGTATCAAACTGACCTTGTAGGGGCAGAAAGAATTTTAAGCAAGAACAAAAAATCATATAAAGAGCTCTATGCCTGGCACAAACAGTCAAAAAAGATTAACCAGTATTTATATTATCACTGTTGACATTATTAAAAACCACCTACTACGTGCCTACCAGTGATGGGCAAATTTCCCATCCATTTTCCTATCAACCTCCCACAAAAACCCATGGAGGTTGAAGCTATCAAGCTCCACTTGAAGAGGAAACTAAGTCTTGATAAGGGGAGGTGATTTATCAGGGACGCTATCCCCTTGAAGATCACATCTGCGTAATTCACGGAGGACTCACTGGCACGTACCACTGACCCTGCTCCTGGGAGTCTCTCTTCATTGTATCTTTTAGACTGAGATCAGCTGAACACCTACAGTGTTCTCACGCCATCATCACTATACGGCTTAGGCCGGTACTTTCACCTCTGTACCTCAATTTTATTAGCGTCCTTTTGAGAGTTCATCAAGATGGTTATTGCGTGTAAGGACTTGATAGATTGGAAGGGCTGTTCCATCATGGTATAACCACCCACATTTTACAGGTAAGGAAAGTTGCGCCCTGCACTGTGCATTCATTTAGTCAGTCACTCATTCCTTAGCTTGTACACTGGAGCAATACATCTCTCTGTCCGGGTCTCCCCAAGTGTCAGCACTCCTGAAATGCATGTGGAGGGGAGAGGAGGGGAAAGGCTGCCCCCATCCCAGGCCTCCTCGTCCCTCCCTGCCTGGGAGGCAGCTGCAGCCAGACATTTGGAAGTCATTATAAACATCTCTGTCTGATCCTGATCTCCGCTGTGCGTAGCTTAAAGCAACAAATTCCAGGGAATTTTGGCTTAGTTCCTTGGCAGAGGGAAACCCAGAGGAATGGTAGAGAGCTCTCTCCTCTCCACTCCAGCCACACACGGTCCTCATTTCAGAGAGTCCAGGACAATGGACAGTCAACCCAGACAAGTGAGGGGAAGAGCCGACACCAGAGGGATTTGGGGCTTGGCCCAGATGCAGTTACTTCCTGGTGGAGTTACCTCTCTTGGCCTCAGTTTCCCGATCTGTAAAATTGGACTAGTAATAGTGCATGCGCGCATACACACTACACACACACACACACACACACACACACACACACACACACTACCCTTGTGAGGGACCCAGAGTCAATATCAATTAAATGCCTGACACACAGAGGTGTTTGAGAAATTCTTTTTCTCTACAGTTCTAATTTTGAGTTTGGCTTTGTTGTAACCAAGAAAGTGGGAGGTAAATTAGATGAGACCAGGATGCAGAAGTTAAGCCCCTAGCCTGCTGGATGCCCTTAACAAAGCCATTTCCCATTCTTCTGCCTCAGTTTCCCCAACCTCCCACCTCTTGCTCCCTAGATTTCCTGATGTGGGCACCCTGCCTGCCTCAGAGGCTCATGACCCCAGCCCATCCAGCCTTCCAAACCCCTCCTGGTATTCCTCCCCACCCTCCCTGTCCACCTCCCCCACCAGTCCTCATGCACTGGATGCTGCATCGTCCACTGCTTCTGTCATGAACATAGCCCTGGCCTGGCCTGGCCTGTTCTGGCTTCTCTCCCACCAGCCCTTTCTCTTCCTTGGTTCACATTCCCTATTTTCTTTCTCTTTGCACTGGGTTGACCTAGTTTCCTGGACCCTTGCTCTAGCCTCGTGGGGTGCAGGGAGATGGCAAGACAGGGTTCAAGGCGGGTGGGTAACGTGGGTGCCTTCAGCAGAGACCTATGTTCACCTGCCACCCTCCCTCCAGCTGTCAGGGCCCAGCCTGTTTCACTCCAGCCTCGACCACTTGTCCAACTGCTTCAACACAAGCTAGAGTTGGGCTGGAGGTGCCACTTGGAAGCTGTGGTGATAGTGGTGGTGGTGTGTGTGTGATGTGTTTGTGGTGTGTGTGTGTGTGTGTGCACGCGCGTGTGTGTGCCTTTGTGTGATTATCTCCCCTTTCTCTGTTAGGAAGAAAACCTCACAGCTCCAAGAGCTTGAAGAAGGAATAAGGGAGAAGCTATGTGGGAATGTCTCCTGGACTCTGACTTTCTGCAACTTCCCACACATATGTGCATGTCCATATGTCTTTCTACAGACATTTTTAGTTGCCATTTTATTGAGAGACCAGTGTGACCCTGTGCCAAGCGCTTCCCATTCACAACTTTGTTTATTCACACGCCCACCTGACATTTTCTCTTCTTTACAGATGAACAAACCAAGACACAGCAGCTTAAGAGATTTGCTAAGGCCCCACAGACCATGAGCCAAGGAGCCAAGCCCAGTTTTGATACGCTCGTGCCTCCAGAGAACAGGCAAAGCAACTCCTCAGACTCCAGCCCTGCGTCTGGCGGGCCCTCTGGGCTCCCGAGAATTCTCTCAATTGTATTTGTGGTTCCTGCTTTGTCTTCTCTCTGCCTCCAGAGGCTGATTCAAGCTCCATCATTTCCTCCTATTTCCTTCTCTGTTCCCCTGTTCTCCCTCTTTTGTTCTCCCCTCTCTCTTTTCTTTTCTGTCTCTCTAGTTACATTTTGTCATTTGTTTCTCTCTCTCTCTCTCTCTCTCTCTCTCTCTCTCTCTCTCTCTCTTCCCTCTCTATCTCATGACTTTTTGTCTGTACTTACACTTGTCTGTGTCCTTCTGTCTCTTTTTTTCTCTCTTTGTCCCTCTCCCCGTCAGCGACTCTGTCTCTATTTTTTTTTCTCATTCCCTCCACCCCTCATTTTGTCCCTCTCTGTCTCCATGCACCTCTGGCTCTCTGTCCATCTCTCTCCACTTCCTGCCTGTCCCCATCCATCCATCTTATCCAGCCTCTCCCAGTCAGGTGCCATAAGCCCATTCAACCCAGACATAGCCAGGTCTCTGTAGGGAACCACAAAGTTCCCTGATGAGGCTGAGATGAACAATTTTTCTCCCCACTGAGTTTTCAAGGTCTGTGTCAGACAGGTCTCTTCAGTGCTCTCTGTATGTTCTTCTGCGCCTCCAGCTTCTCCTCCACTGAATCCCCAGTCCTGTATCCTGTGAATGCCTCCCGTAGACGGTATCACCCGGGTCCCTCTGCCCTGGCTTCCTGATGCAAGGCCTGAAGGGTTTCAGGGTGTGGAAAGCAAGGCCAGCTAAGAATTCGTTGTTCCCCTGGCTCTGCTGGGAGCTGATAGTAGCACACCGTCTACTGCAGGCCAGGCCCTGGGCAGTGCTCTCCTGAAGCCTCATCTATCTCCATGTTCCAACACTCCCTTCTCTCCCCTTCACGCATAAGGGTGTTAACGGCTCCCTGCTGCTACTAGCCAGAGATCCTGCATCATCTCTTTAGGTTCCCCTTAGCCCTGTCCATACTTTGTTGCTCTTACCTTCATGACATGCTCTCTTTATTATCCCATTTCAGTTGCATTACCTATTTCCTGCCATGTCATTGATGAATGTGATGCCCTCCTTCTGTGGAACTCCTAAAGGCGTCTTCTCCCCCTCTTCTCTTCTCTGACACCTCCCCTCCCCTCTGCTCACACCCACCTTCCTGCACTTGGCCCAGATCTGCTCCCCAGCCAGACTGGGAGCTCAGCAAGGCAGAGACTGTGCCTAGACCTCCCACGCCCCCTATCCCAGTGCATTCCACCTAGCCAGCTTTCAGGGGCTGTTAAAATATAAATTAATGAGTCAGGACAGAGCAGGTGAGCAAGATCATGGCCAGCATGTCAGCAAGTCAGGTGTGTCTGCAGCAATGCCTAGGTTTCTCAAAGGGGTCCACTATGAGCCCATCACCACCCCTTCCAGGCCTTCCTGTCAAAGCTCCTGCAGCCCTGTGTTGTGGGGAGCACCCGACAATGGGGTACTGCTATGCTCCAGCTCCACGAAACTCACAGTACCTCTCTGCATGCCCTGAGCTCACGGATGGGAGGGCTCCCCTGCTCCTGGCGCCCGTTCAAGCTGCCTGGTGAACTAAATTGATTTTTTATCGTTGCTCTGGAGCGAGCTTAATGAATCTGTTAGTGACGGCTGCCTGCCCCAAACGCCACTCGGTGCCTACGCCACCAGAACGGTTCTTCCTGAGGAGGAGGCGTTATTTAATGTTCAGTCTATGCTCCTGAGAGCAGCTGGGCATCAGCTGGGCCATGCCTCACTCTTCCTGGAGTGTTTTTGTACTGGAGCAGGGCTCCAATGTGGGTCAAAAATGGAAAGGCAATACTGAAAAAGAATGGCAAAGGTTCAATTCAGCATGTGTTCTTAGAGCCCAACAGTCCATCTGTCCATCTATCCATCTGCCTGCCCATCCATCCATCCACCCACCCATCCATTCATCTATCCACCTATCCCCTTGTTTACCTGTTTATCCATCCATCCACCAGCAATTCATTTTTCTATTCAAACTTCCTTCCATCCATCTATTCATTTATCGATCCAATTATCCTTCCTTCCTTGAATTCAAGTTCCTTCTTTCCTTCCTTCCATCATTCCTTCCTTCCTTCCTTCCTTCATTCCATCCTCCCACCCACCCAGCCTCTCATCCATCCATCCATCCATCCATCCATCCATCCATTCATCTCTCCATTGTTTCATTTATTTATTTGTTCATTTGAACTATACTCAGCTTATTATGGTATTCAACATTCTTACTAAGGCCTGTGAGCACCGCAGAGCTACCCCCTCAACTCATTTCCCATCCCTCTCCCTTCTCTCACTCTACTCCAATCACTCTGACATTGCTGCCCCACAAACAAGCTACAGGACCTTTGCATCTACTATCTTCTCTGCCAGAAACACTATTTCTCTGACACTCCCATGTCTGGCTCCCTTCCCTCGCTAGACCTCTGCTCAAATTTCCCACTTCCAAAAGGCCTCCTCTGATCACTTTTGATATAAATTAGCAACTCTCTATTACTCTTTATTTTTTACCCCCCTTTTAATTTCCTCAGAACACTCCTTACTCTTTGACATTATATCATACATTTATTTGTCTTATTTAGTTAGCATCTGTTGTCTTCCACTAGAATAAAGTTCCATGAAGGTAAGAGCTGTGCCAGTATTACTCTCTGCTGCATCCGCACATCCTAGAACATGTAATTGGCACTTGGGAAGTTTGATTTATTGAATAAAGTATTTAATTGGCTAATATATACTCTGTCACTTCTGTCACATACTAAGCACTGAAACAAAGCCAGGCACAACCCTTCCCTTCACAGGATACCATGTCTCTGGAAACACAGGATGGAGGGGGAGACTAAGACCTTAATCAAAGAAGCACATGAGTGATCAGAAAATTTCATCAGGGTTGACAGCCTTCAAGAAGATTGCATGAGGTCTATAAACATTTTTCAAGTTGTTTGAGTTGTGTTTCTGTTGCTTACATCCAAGTCATCCTGTCCACATCACCTGCATAGATGCTGGTTGGAACAGAATCTAGTTTCTCAGTTTTTTGCTACCACTCTCAAGTCTCCGGCTCCCCTCTTAGCACTCTCCTTGTCTCTCTCTCTGAGTTGTGCCTTTGCCTTGTTCAGAGCATGGACATTTCTGGGTTCATTCTCTCTCCTTTTCCTCTTTTTCCATTCAAGCTGAGAGCCAGGCCCATGGTGTTGCTCTGCCTCATAAAGAAGGTGCTTAAGTAAACCAGGAGCCCTTTTTATAATTTGTTAAGTGTCTGAGTCCCTGAAAATGTGTATGCCCTGAAGGGGGAAGAGGAAAAAGTATGCTTTGGGGGGGCAACAGGGATGCAGGAAGATCACCTCAAGAACAAAATGAGGTTGGGGGCTGAATGGTGAGGAAGCCAGGGATCTCAATATCTTGAGTAGTGATCAGACCTTGGAAATTATAATTATGGGTGCATGAAGGGAGATGTAATCCTGGCCACAGGGGCTCTCTGAGACCTCTTTCTCCAAGATCCCCATGCCTGAAGCTTGAATATAGCCAATCATGGTAGTAGCAGATGGTATTTTCCTAAAACAGCCACAGCCATATTTCCAGGCTTATCTGCTCTTTAAAAGCCTTGCCATACCCATTAAGAAGAAGAGTTGATTTTCCCTCCCCTTGAATGTAGGAGAACTTGGGACTGCTCTGATATATAAAGTGTATTAAAAGTACTACTATGTGACTTCTTAGGCTGGGAGGTAATAAAAAGGGCAAAGCTTCTATCTGCCTTCTTTCTTTTGAGATGCCTAGCCTTGGGACAAACCACCATGTGCGAGGAAGCCCATGTTCCATGAGAGACCATGTACAGATGTTCTGGGTTATAGTCCCAGCTAAGGTCTCAGCTTACAACCCTCATCAACTATCAAATATGCAAGTGAGTAAGCTTCCAGGTGATTCCAGCTCTCAGCCTTCAAGTCTGAGAGATCATGGGGCAGTTTAGAAGCCATCCACACTGTGGCCTGCCTCAATTCCTGACCCACAGTATACATGAGCATAATAAATGGTTGTGGTTGCTCCACACTGCTGAGTTTTTAGGTGATTTTTTGCACAGCCAGAGTTAACTGGGACAGCCATATGTAACACAGCGAACTACCTATTCACTGGGCAGCGTGCTAATAAGCATTTTACAATACAAACAATCCTGGCTTACTATGGTTCAACATAAGATTTTTCAACTTTACAATGGTGTGAGAGCAATATGCACTCAGTAGAAACTATACTTTGAATTCTGGATTTTAATCTTTTCCTGGCTAGTGATATGCAGTACGAAACTCTCTTGTGATGTTGGACAGCAGCAGGGAGATGATTTAACCGAACTGTAAGTAAATGTCAGTATTCTGGGTATGTTTAAGTTTGGCTAGGCTAACACATTTCAATTTACTATATTTTCAATTTACAACGGGTTCATCGGGATATAATCCCATCATAAGTCAAGGAGCATCTGTATTCACTCATTTAATCTTTAAAACTTGTCCTAGAAGTCCTATTTATATCGCCACTTTACAGGTGAATAACTAAGGCACAGAGAGGAAAAGTAACTTACTGAAGGCCACAGAATAAGTGGCAGAACAGGGACTTGAACCCAGGCAGTCTGGCTCCAGAGCTCATACTCATAACAACCGGGCAGGGCCTGCATCCTGATGACAGTGTGTGGGTGAGTGAAGGGGGAGAATGCAAGGCTGACCATTGGAGTCCCAGCTTTATTGTGAATATACAACCTTCCTGCCTTTTGTGATCAAAATTGAAAGTCTTTCCAACTCTACCGGTTGGACTTCACTGTTGAATTCAAGTTGATGAATGGCAACAATTAGCTAGCTAGAGATGTATGTATGGATGGATGGATACATAGATACATAGGTAGACAAATAGATAATGGTAATTGGATGGGTTTTTTGTTTGTTTGTTTTGCTTGCTTTGTTTTGTTTGCATATCAGAGTTAAGGGCTAATAATAAATGTCTTCCATGCAGGATCTAAGAAAGATAACTAGATATGGAGTCCCAGATCCATATTTCACCAACTCTCTCAAAGCCTCAGTTTCTTCATCTGTGAAATGGGCATGACCCCATCCATTTCAGGGGATATGACAAATATCCACTGAGATATCGTTTATCACACACATAACACTTATAATGTACCTATCATGATACCAGTACCTCATAAATCCTAGACTCCTACTCGCCCCCCATCCTCTTGCCCATGCCCTTTCCTTGTCCTTTCTCAGCCTCCCCAAGCCCTACCCACAGCTGGCCTATGGCTCAGACAGCAGGGAGCCCCCACCCCACACTAACCCTGAGCCGAGGGTCACAGAAGTGTGTCTCCCTTTAACGTGCGACACCACGCTCCCTGGCAGCCTCCAGCGCCAAGCACAGCTGCCAGGCCGGCACGCCTCCTTCCTCACAGCTGCTGGGGTGTGACCTTGTCTATCAGGCGGCCCCAGGAAGCCTGCTGAGTATGCTCCCAGCTTGGTAGGTGACATAAATATTTTCCAACATGCAGGCAACAATCTGATTGGTGCCTTCCCCAGAGTGCCAAGCTCCAGGCTTGGGGCTGCAGAAGCAAAAAGGAAAAAAAAAATCCTTTTTGCCAATAAAATCTGGCTCCTTCTTTTACTGAAGAGTTTAACTCTTCCTGTCTCCCATCTCCTTGTTTACTCCAAGTTCTAACCCAAACTGTTGACATTCAGCAGGGTTCAGACAAATGCCTACAGTGACTAGGACAGCCCTGGTTCTGACCTCACAGACCCAACAGACCACCCAAAGTAGCGGCTCATACTCAAGAGCATGTTAGCACCACCCAAGGTGATAATAACAGTGGTTATCATTTTAAATGTTTTTTTTTCCCCAGAAATGTCCTTATTTTTTAGATAGACACAGCAATATCCAAGGGTGAAATGACAGAGTGTCTAAATTTGCTCCAAAATGATACAGGAGGCAGCAAATTGGAAGAGGAGGCATATAGATTGAACAAGATGAACCATGAGTTAACAACTGCTGAAGTGAATGATGGGTACATGGTAGTTCTTTACACCCATGGAGCTCCAACTTGAGTGGGCATGAGAACTTCCTGGGGGGCTTGTTAAATGGAGACTTCTGGGCCCCAACCCAGAGATTCTCGTTCAGTTGGGGCCAAATTTTACAAGTCTAACAAGCCCCCAGAGGATTTTGCTGTTGTTATTACTGAATAGCACTTGAAGTAGCACTACTTTATACTATTCCCTCTACATTTGTCTGAAAATTTTGCTATTAAAACATTAAAACACATTTTTCAAAAGGATCCATCTTCAAGAGATGTTAACTCAGGAGGCTTGTAGTGGGGCTTAGGAATCTACATTTTAACAGGATCTTTAGTGATTCTGATATAGTTGTTCTGTGGCACACACTTTGAGAAACATGGAGCCAGAGCAACCAGACAATTACCTTGCAGTGGGTTATGCACCATAATGAAGGCAGCCCAAAAGGTTGTAGGTGAGCTTAACCTAGATTTGATGGTCAGGGAAGGCTTTTTGGAGAAGGTGAATCCTAAACTAGAACTCTAAGAAGAAGCTAAAAGTAGACAGGTGATGATAGAGAGTGGGAAGCTACAGAGGCAATAGCATATGTTAAGGCACAAAGGCAGGAGTGAGCAGGATACCTTTAAGAAACAGAAATAGAAACAGAAATGCAGCTGAAGGGAGTAGGAGTGAGAGAAAAGAGATGTCCAGAGACAGGGCTGGAGAACTCAGCAGGAGTCAGTTCCTTGTGGGCTATGAGTTTAGACTTTATCCTGGGGATTGTGAGAACCATAGAGAGTGTGAGGGAATGATGTGATCACATCTGTGCTTTGGAATAATCTCTCTGGCTGTCCTGTAGACCACAGAGGGGCAGGAACAGAAGCTGGGAGGCCCAATGAGGAGGCCACTGCTGTATCCAGGCTTGAGATGAGTGGGAGTAGAGAGAGGTGGACAGATCCAAAAGTTCTTTAGATGAGAAAATTAAAAAGGACTTGGAGTTAGATTGTCAGAGGATCTGAAGCCATTCATGTGAATGGCTAAATCACAAGGTTGTTATAGCAGAGAGAAGGAAGCCAGTATAATCTGGGGAAAAGGACTAGAGTCTAAGGTATATTTCTTGTATTTGTAGTTTAAAACCCACCCACCTCAACCTCGGCTTTTATACAAGTTTTAAGGTGGCTTCTAATAAGACATTGTCTCCTAAAGTCCAACAACTGAGCTCAGTCTTAGTCACTTCGACCTGTGTGACCAAATAAAAGTTATGTAATCTTCCAGGCCCTGAGGATTCCTGGCTCTGAAATGGGAAGATAATGTCTTCTCATCTCTCAAGGTTGATGCCAGGCTCAGAACTGCAGAAGTTGAAGTAGATGCTCAGAACATGCTTCCCCAGGCAGCACACTTCTAGCCTGGCTTCAGAATCCACCTTAGGCATCACCAGCTCCTGCCAGCTCTCTTCACATGGGATCAACACCCTCTTTCAGTCCTTTTGAATCATAAACATGTCTTTTTGGTAACACTAATAACCCTAAAATAATTAATTTTATATCTGTCTCTCCTCCTAGATCCACCGCTTCTGAATATCTATAGCCATAGCCTAGAAGTTGATACATAATAAATTGTCTACAAACTCTGTCATTTATTCAATCGTATTTCATTGAGCCCCTATCATGTACCAGGCACTGGTAGCACAGAGGTTAAAAAAATGAATGAATGAATGAATGAAAACTCTAAAGCTCTATGAAATGGATTACTTTGTAAATGTCAGCCACAGAGATAAACATTTTTAAAATGTATTATTTCATTCAATCATTGAAACTCTTAGAAGCACTACTATTGCTACTATTACTTCTAATTTCCAGATGACAAAACTGAGGCTTAGAGAGCCTGGGCAGTACAAGGTGCCTCAGCCACGGAGTGCTGATAGGGGGATATAAACCCAGGGGTATAACTCCAGGGTCTCTACCCTTAGCCTTTTTACTGACCACTTCCCCAAGTGACTCGTTCCTAGAACCCAATCCAGAAAGTCATGTGCATGAAATTCTGTAATTTTCTCTACGTCATACACAGAAGCAAATTGGATCCTTGGGTGAGAAGAGAATTTTCCTACTTTGAAGTGGAAAATAGTGGCATTATTTTTATAGCTACTATTTCTCGAGCAGGTGCCCATTGTGCTGCAGCCACCACCATGAAAAACAATCCACATGCATTACTTCATGGAAGGCTCACTACTCCTTCAAGGAGATGGATAAGTACCATTTAACTTATAAATACACAGAACTCAGCAAGGTGTGGGGTGGGGGGGATCCTTGCCTGAGGCCACATAGCAAGTATTTTGGGGGTGGAGGGAGTCTGCTTGACATTCAAGCCCAGTGTCCCCTCCATCCACCAGGCTACCATATCCCCCTCACTCTGAGGACGCAGGACACTATAATAAAGAGTGCAATCAGACAAGTTTCTATGGAAAATGTAGAAATCTCACCAAAGAAAGTTCTTGCATCAAGAATGAGTTAACTTCAAGGGCAAAACATTAAAAGTACATGGATATAGGCAGGACTATAGAAGGTGTACATGATGGCAAGCACTGAACCCACTGAGCCTTTGGATGGCCTAATTTGCTATGAGGTGGGCCTCGGAATGCCTGGAGAAGGGAGGCCAGGGTACCCTTCATCTCGTGGGATGGAACTCCCAGAGGAGATCCTTCTTGTGCTATTACAGTCGAAGGTCCAGCTCATCTTTTCTTCCCAAGTTTCAGCAGATGGAGCAATATGCTAGGTGACAGAGTACCAATCCTCTCCCCTCACAAAATAGTGGCCTTTATTTTTGAAGGGGGTATGTATAAAACTAGATTTTCACTATATACAACAAAATAAATGCCAAATAGACTTTGCAAATCCAGAGTTGAATGTAAAAATTAATAAAAATTTAAAGATGAAAATGAGAAGTTAATTACTTCAAGGAGGGAAAGGCATTTCTAAAGCAGGAACAACAAAGAAATGAATCACAAAGAAAGGGAAAATTGGAGAGATTTGTGTGCTTGAAATGAAACTGGAAAAAAAAGTCAATGTGACTAAAGACATCATAAAGGAAATTAAAATTCAACTGACAAACTGATAAAGAATATATGATAAATAAATGGTTAGTTAGTGCCTTCCATAGTTTTTACAAGGCTCTTGCATATCAAGTAGAAACCACTAAAACCCTAAGAGAAAAAGAGTCAAAGGAAACAGGCAATTCCCAGAAGAAGAAATGCAAACGACTAATGATCACATGAAAAAGTACATATAACACAATCTAACTAGGAGAAAATTGTTGGTTTGGCACAGATTTTAATGAGCTGATTCTATGTTGGCAAGGGGAATGTAAGATAAGGCCCTTGACCATAGCTAGATGGGACTCACTTTTCTGAATCAAGAGCCCTAAAAATTGATTGTTTCTGATCCAGTAATCCCAATTCCAGAAACCCATCTTCAGGAAAGATCATAGATACAGACAAAGATTGGATCCATTCCAACTATTCACAGTATGTTATGAATTTTACACAAAATGGAGTTCTGTACAGCTTTTTAGAAAAGTCGTTCAAGACTAACGATTAAGGTATCATGTGGTGAAAATGCCATACACAAAACTGCATTTCAAAATGACCTTGATAAGCATGTGAGCATGTGACAATATAAGTCTATGGAAATGCAGAAATATCAGTAGAGGATGTTCACTATAAAATTCAGTGGGTTTGATCATTGGAGACAATGTTTAATTTTCTTTATATTTTTATATAGTAGAAAATTTTTTTATTATAAGACATTATTTTATAATAAGGAAAAATTTTAAGCCAATCCAATGAAATTAGACAGGCTGCCCTCTCACTTTGGGGTCATGTCAGCTAGGAACCTCAAAAGGTGTGTATAAGGCAAGGTTTCCCAGCTTGGGCATTGTTGATGTTCTGGTTGAAATAATTCTTTGTAGAGAGAGCTGTCCTGTACACGGTAGTATGTTTAGCATCATCTCTAGCTCCACTCACCAGATGCCAGTACCAAAGCTCCCAAGTTATAACAATTGAAAATGTCTCCAGACATTGAAATTGTATCCGGGGCGGGGGGACTCATCATCAGGTGAGAACCATTGCAGCCAGGAGTAAAGAAAGAACATTTTTAAATCTGTTGGCTCCAGGGACACCATTAGTCTGTCTTCCCTTTCACTCATTCATTCATTCAACAGACATTTTCAGATTCTGAGTCTGGGAGCTGGGAGATTCAGTTTCCAGTCCCACATTGGACTCTTGATATGTGATCTTGGGAAAGTTATCTAAAGCTCCTTCACTTATTTGTAACATATTCTCTGATTCTTTCCTCATTCTCTGGCCCAGCCACGGGGAGTGTACATCTAGGTACACAGCTGCGTAACTCTAGACTCTACCCTTAGTGGCTCACAGTCCAGCAGAGATGGCCAGCCACTGGGCAAACAGCTGTTTAGTGGGATGGGTGTTAACTGGGGTGTGTGAGAGGTGATGGATGGATGGAAGAGAAAGACTCTGTCAGGTGTAATGATGATGGCAATGACCTTCTGGATAGCCCTTTACAGGTGTACCACACTTTACAGTTTTTAAAGCGGGTTATCGAGGTCTCGGCAGGAAACAGATGGTGTATTTGGTGGGGTAATCTAGGAAAGTCTAAAAATAGGATACTTACTTAGGGAGAAAGGGAAAGCAGCAAGGGAAGGTGCAGCCCCTGGGGTGGGGAGGGGGAGTTGCAACAGCAGGAAACCCTCCCATCCTAGGACTAAAGGGGCAGAGGTGAGATTGATGCTGGATCCTGGAGACAGCTGTGGCTGCCACTGTGAGAGAGCTACTCAGCAGCAGGGGAGGCTTGGTTAGGGCAAACCATTGCTGCAGACCCAGAGCCAGAGCAGAGGTGAGAAACAACTCAGTCTCATTCTCCTCCTGCCCTCCAGTTTCCTGACATTGTGTCCTGTTCCAACTCATGCTGGAAACCAGAGAGCAAGGGAGGCTGCTCATACAGCCCACATGGGTCAGCTGCCTGAATCAAACTACAGATGGAGAAGAATCAAGAAGTGAATGCAGAAGAGGTTCAACACAGGAAGCATGATCCCTTGCTTTCTTATTTCATCCTTACAATAACCCTGAAAGGCAGATTTTATTATCCATCTTTATACAAGAGGAAGCTGAAGTTCAGAGATGTAGAGTGATTTTTCCAAAGTCACACGGCTAGAAGAGTTGGAGCAAGAATTGTAGCCATGCGTTGTCTGAGTCTCTGATTTCCAAGCTTTGCAGTTTAGAAAGATCTGGGTGAAAATTCAAGCCTTGCCACTTATTAGCTTTTGACCTTGGGCAACACTTATGCGTCTCTGAATGGGCTTGTCTGTGAAATGGGGTTAGTGGTTCCTACATCAGTGGGGCTGCTAAAGGCTGAATCAGGTGTGTATAATGTGGGGCCCTAGCTGGCCGGGGAAAGAGCTGACTCAGGCAGAGGCCCGCCCCTGCTCCTCACCAGACAGTTATTAACCAGAGCACCAGACTCTGCGTAACGCATGGGGCAATCTGTCTGCCTCCTCCTCCACCTGCAGAATCGATCTCCATGCTCGGTTGCTTCATTGAGATGCAGGTCCTCAGCTCCGGGACTCCATCCCAGTGTCTGGTCAATAGCTTATATTTTTAATTTGTCAATAATCAGTCAGGACCTTGGCCAGTACCCCACAAAGAGCTCAGCAAGATCACTCAGCCAGAGGAGAAGAGGAGGGCAGAGCTCATGGAGGGAAACAGACTCTGAGCTGGGCTGGGGTTGGAGGACAAGTGGATAACCACAGCAGCCTGACTTCCGGGCCATGGCTAGGGAGTCATGGTTAAATACAGGAGCCTGAAGTCAACAATATGGTTGTTCAATCCTAATTCTGCCACTTTAGGGATAGATGACATTGAGTAAGAGACTGAACCTCTCAGAGCCTCCATTTCCCTGTTTGTTGAGTGGCCACCTTAATAACAACACATCACTCAGAGGGCTGTAGAACATTCAAGCAAGTTAATACATGCAAAGGGCTTAAAACAGTGCCTGACACACAGTGAGCACATTATACACATTAACTATAGTGATTACTTTTTAAATTCAAACAATAGAGACAATTTGTAAGTAAACAGTGATTATAGCTTGCTGATTCTCAATACAGATAAAAACCCTGACACTCAAGAGAGGAAATGATCATCCCCATTTTATGGATGATGAAGTTGAGGCTCAGAGAAACCAACTTACTTGTTCAAGTTCACATAACTGGGATGTGGTAAATTCAGGATTGCAAACCTTGAGAATCTATCCCCAGTACTCATGTTTCTAATCACTATGTGACATAAAGATTCTGTAACCTAAGAATTTAAAGTAAGGAGGAAAAATATGCTGCCTTACCTTCCCCCACTTCTTTCTTGGCATTCTTTTGTGTATAAGTGCATTACTTTCTTTTCTCTTTGACAAGTAGGCACAGGGCACCGACACAAGGGCAGGGAAGTGAGAATAGCAAGAAAATCTGTTTATCTCATGAGTCCTTACCCATCTTGTCACTAAAAAGTTCTCAGTTCTTACCTGTCTTGTGCTCTTCCCATGAAAGAACCCAGAAGGGCAGGAGAGCTGAAACAGGGGTGGCTGAAGAAGCTGGTCTTGCCCCAGGAGGGAGCAGGGGCCTTTTCAAGGTCAAAGGACAGTTAGTATTAAAGCCAAGACATGAACACAGGCCATTGATGGCAAGTCCAGGATTTTTTTTGGCTATCCCTCTCCAGTGAGCTCATGTTTAGCCTCTAACATCGTGAGTGCCCGATTCTTAATGCTGCTGTCACTGTTTGTACCTACATGCCTCTTCTTGTGGACTTCACTGTCAGCCTCCACAAAACAACCCTTGCCATTGTCCCACAGCCCTGCCCAGAAAACCTGGCACAAGCCTGGGCCCCACCCCTGGGGAATAGCAATAGTACAACAGTGAGCAATGGACCCCGAGTCTGGACATCTGCTTTTTCTACCTCCGAGAGATGCCATCAAGCTGAGTCTTCCCAGCTCTGAAATCCTCAGTTCACTCACCTGCAAGCTGAGGAGGGTGACAGCATCTGCATCGTTTTGTGGGTTGGAAAATTCTCTGAGACAACCCAGGTGAATACGCCAAAACTAAGTGGGCTCATGAGATACATGTGGTTCCAGGGTTTTCCCCTCTGCAGCTTCAGGGCTCACAGAGCCCTGGAGATTTCCTGTTATTTTCACCCTGCCAGGCTCCTCTGTCTCCAGAGAACTCACTCCCCAAGTCTGCATCTATTGAAATGTGCTTTTCCACCAGAAAACTCCCCAGACATCAGTGGAATTTCCCCATAGGTAGAATTCGGAAGCTGTTAAATGCCCCCAGAGAATCCTGAGCTTCTGGGACTGCTTGTGAAGTGCAGAGCACAGGTAGGATCTCGGAGAGCCCCAACACATCAGTTCCTCAGCGACCCTCAGCAGTCATCTAGCCCAACCCCCTTCCCATTGGACAATGGGGAAACTGAGACTTGGAGTAGGGGAGTGACTTGCTCAAAGCCACGGCGTCAGCTTTTGCAGAGCTGGGATTCTGTTTTCTATGCATGACACTTATCACCTGGTCACAGATGCTGTCAGCAGTGGGTGGCCCAGAGCAAATCCATCCTCAGGGTTACAGGTGACTCCAAGGAAACAAGCATTTCAAGAATCTCCTACTGGGGTCCCCTTGTCAGACTGTAGTAGATGGAGTAAGGAGGGCAAGCTTTGTCTATGGTTTGCTGCTAGCTTGCTGTGTGGATTTAGACAAGTCATTTTTCCTCTCTAAATCTTAGTTACTTCATCTATAATGGTTCATAAAGAGGCACTGATGTAATCAGTAAGATGAAGCATCACCTTCATCATCATCACCTTTTCCACTTCTCCTCCCTCCTCTCCTCCTTATCCTACTTTTTCTTCACAGCTCTCATTTATTAACATTTGCACCATACTCAAACTTACTTCAAAAAAGTTTATTAGAAGTTTAAAAGAAAGGTTATATTACTCTATTTTCCAGGTGATGAAACTCAGAGTTGCAAAGATTTATTTGCTTGTTCTGAGTCACCATAAGATCCCTGGAGAGGAAACCAGCATTTGGACCTGGGCAGTCAGAGAGTGGAGCCCACAACCTTAACCTCTGCCCAAACTTCCTCCCACATGGAAAGAAATTGCCATTTACAATACTCTGCAAGGTTGGCACTGATTCTCTCCACTGATATCCTTATTGGTGTCACAATCCAGAGAAGTTGCGTTTGAATCCAAGGAGGCAGGATTTATACAGCATTCTAGGAGGGCCAGCTTTAATTCTGCCTGACTTTTCCTCTCTGGGACCAAGGACAGCAGGTGGGTTTTCTGAGGACCAATCAGATGTGAAATGGGTCATAGAACAAACGAGGAAGGAAAATTTAATATGTCAGGCTCCTCCGTGGTTGGGGGTCATCCATGCAGGAAGTGAGTTGAGTCTACAGATTTCCCATGGGGCTGAGGGTGTCAGCCAGCCTGTTGACAGGAGGCTCTAGGTCAGGGGTGTTGAGGAGGCATTGCTAAGCTTTTGTACTAGCACGGGGTCCCTTCCAGGTTTTCTCACCATCCGAAGTGCCTGCTCCATGGGCTGTGTGACCTGTCGCAGAATGCTTCCCTCTCTGGGCCCTGATGTCTCTATCAGTGTAATGAATACATTGAAGCCAATAAAGAATCATGCTGACTTTCTTCAGGAACTCCTATCCACAAAGATCTTACACTGGTCAGAGCTTATTGGTACTGTGTGCATGTTAGAATTATTTGGCAAGGGGGTGGTTCCTAGAGAATGTCAGTGCCCAGACACTGCATCAAACCAACTGAATAAAAATACCTAGAGATTGGGCTCAGGCATCAATATTCTTTAAGACTCCCTGAGTGGCTCTAACTTGAAATTGGCCCTTGCCACCCTTTGAGCAATGCCTCTGGGTAACAGGTGTAAGTAGCCCTATTTGAATTCTAAGAAACTGAGGCCCAAACAGGAAAATGATCTGCCAAGGTCACAGGGTCAGTTAGTGGCAGAGTCAAGTGTAATAAAGGGTAAAGACACAGGAATCTCTGTCCAGAGTGCTGAAATGGAAGGTCTCTGGACTCTGGCCTGAGGCTGGTGTACATGCTCTTGGGCACCTACTCTCTCACCTTCAGAGATTGCTTTTCCCACAAAAGACATTGTTTATTTGTTTATTTCCTTTCTACTTTTCTCCCTCTCCCTCATTCTCTCTTTCTTTCTCTCTCTCCCTTGCATTCTCTATCCACCTCTCCCTTGATTTATCTATCTCTGCACCTCTCTTGTTCCCTCTTCTATCTTTCTACATTTCCCTTCTTTACTTCTGTATCTCTCCATTTAGCACTTCCTCCTCCTCTCTCTTCCACTCTCCTTGCCCCAATCTCCATCTTCCCAGCTGCTCCTCTAGGATCCATATGTGTGTCTCTTTCACCTTATCCCTCTGGATGCTCCCACCCCCCAAGGGCAAACATTGACCTCCAGACCAAGTGTTCCTTTCCTTTCCTCACCCAGCCCTAAGGAGAAATCCAATTTTTCCCTATGACCCTATATGGGAATTCAGAACCTGAGATGTATTTTCCTTTCAACCTTCCACTGTAGAGAGACCCTAAATCTCCACTGCTGGAAAATGTAGCTTTCCATAATCTAGAGGAGCAGTGGCTCCACAGAATCTCCCCCAAAGTGAGGACACATTCTTTCCATCAAAAATGTTCAGGCTGAGCACCTACTGTGTGCTAGATTCTGGGGACACAGTGTTCTACTCCATTCCTATCCTTTAGGCAATTGGCATCTGCTCTGCTTCTCCCCAACCTCCAACTCTGTACTAATGGGTCAGTGTGTTACCTTAGAGGATCATATAGTTCAACCTGAAAGCTCAGAGTTGGCCCAAGTGGGTTCCAATCCTAGCAATTCTAGTCTATTTCTACTTGTTTTCTCTGAAACTATTTTATTATGTAAAAAAAAAAAAATGGATAATTGCTGAGCAAATGGTGACAAAGTATGGTTGTAATAGTAGTTTTGGAATCCATATCTATATTAACAATTGCCTTTATAACTAATTTTTTAAGCCCAAGGAATGAGCTAATTAATGATGGAATTTCAAGCACATTTTCAAAAAGAGGGAATTGTATGTTTTTTGAGTGAAAGTCTGAGAATGGCGGCTGAACCAGGAGAGGAAGATTTTAATAAGGACAACCTGTCACTCTGGCCTGAGATAAGTATTTGTCCTTCCCCTTAGGGAGACCAAAAGGGAATCTACCTACCCACCTTCAAATACTAAAGGCACCATCTCTCCAAAGGTATAAGCTATTTCACTTCTTCTTGAATGCACGACTAATAAGTGCTTCATCGAAGGCAATATTCAATCATGCCATGGAATTAAAGGAGTGGATTCATGCACCATATATCATGCCAGCTGCTCTTACAAACAGGAAATCAATAGTCTAGCAATAGATGTTTCATAATTAAAAGAAGGAGATGAAGAAGAAGAGAGAGAGGAGGAAAGGCAAGGATCCTGGCAGGTGGTCCTGCATTTATCTTAGCTTTTTGGTTCCCAAGGCTTTGAGGGATTTTTCCAGAACAATAAGTCCTGGTTGAATCTGTCCCAAAAGGCTGGCTGGAAAAGAACTTCAGTAAAGTCACATGTTCTATCCTCCTGACTTGAGCCTGGTTGAGGATAAATGCTGCCATTTTTAGATGTGCTAAAGTGCCTTTTCAGATCCCTTCGATACCTTTCTGCACAATCCAAAACTGGCTAGAATGGACCTCAGTTCCTGTTCTCTTCCCAGCAGCCACCTCTCCATCTGTAAGTGAAACATCCAGATTGTCTTCTGGGAAGATCTCCACCTCAGGGGCACTTGACTCAGTATGGAATGAATTTGATCTCCACAATCCTGAGGTGGTCACGTGGATCAGATCAGGCCAATAAGAGCATCCTGTTCATTCTCTTGTATAACAATTGGCTGAAGGATGTATATGTGACCCAAGTGAAGCCAATCAGAGTCAATTCTGGGACTTTCACTGGAGCTGCTCCTCCTTTATATGGAGTTGCTAAGCTTGGAGGACTGAAACCTGAAGCTGCTGAGGACCATCTTGTCATCATGGAGAAAATGTCTTCCTTAAGCATGAAGCTAGCACACTAGAAAACAAAGCTTACAGAAGGAGAGGGAGGGGTGGGGAGAGACAGAGAGACAGAGGCGGAGAGAGAGAGAGAGGAGAGAGAGAGAGAGAGAGAAAGAGAGAGAGAGAGAGAGAGAGAGAGAGAGAGAGAGAGAGAGAGAGAGAGAGAGAACGCAGAACCAAGTCCTGGAGTAATTATTGGACCTCTGAATTTAGCGATGCATGAATCCAGGTTACGATTTTAGTTATGAGAACCTATAAATTCTCTTTTTGCCTAAACTATTTTGAATGGGGTTTTCATCTCTTATAAATTAAAGAGTCCTGATAAATTTATTAAGTTTTTTCTAGGTACACTCATCCAATAAATGAGCTGCTTAATGTAAAAGAAAAAGCACAAATGTAATTCAATCCTAAGTCAAACTAACTACTAGCTGTGTGATCTTGGGCAAATTGCCTAAGCTTTTTGAAACTCAGTTTCTTCATCTGTGAAATGGGTATGGTGCTGCCCATAAAGGGTTGTTTCAAGGATTAAATAAGATAGTGTCTAGTTCTTAGGGAGCGTGAACTACAACCCATTTATTTTTCTCACCTTGGAGTCTCACTCGGCTATGAGAGGGGAATAAAACTATCTTTGCAAAGACCCATCACTTACCATCACCATCATCTGCAGTAACAAACTGGATCTGTTAGAATGCTCTGGTATATAAAAAGAATAAATGTGGCAGCACCCCCAGACCAGAAATTTATAAAGCTTAATTGAGGTAACAGTTTTTCTTCAAGTATTGAATTAGTAGACAATGAAATGATGTCTTGAAGACAAAATATTATTTGCTGTGCATCCAAATGGCAACATCCTTTTTATTGGTATTATCTTCAGTTATTTTCAAAATTCTTTGAAGAAATGGGTTCAGAGAGGTGTAGTATCTGCCCTAAGGTCACAAAGCTGGCACACCTGAGTCCAGAGTCTGGACCTCTAAGCATTGAGCCATGCCAATTCCCAGCAATAATGCCTGAGTCTTGGGTGCTGACCAAATACCAGGGACTAAGCAAGCCTCTCTATGCATCTTCCCATTGAATCCTCTTACTGTCCTTTTGAGAAAGTCTTGGGACCCATTTAACAGGTGAAAACAGCAATGCTAGGCACCAAGAGCACCTGATTGAGATCTCACAGCTCAATTTGGTGTAGATTATAAATTTTATGTAATTTTTATGTAATTAAAAATAAAAAATAACATTTTTTTAAAAGCACATATGTACATGTCCTTTGATCCACTGCTAGGAAGGAGTCCTCCTTTTCAGATTTATTCCTGCAGTTCTCTTCCATGCTCTGGGCCCTGAGAGCCTCCCCCACCTCAGCTTTAGAGCTTTTGTTCATTCATCCCCTCTTCTGGAAAGGCCCTTTGTTTCCACATTCCTAAGTGAGATACTAATCAGCCTCATGGCAACACTTCTCATCTCCTCATGATGAATTCTCCAAGGGCAGGCACCTAGGTATCCAGCACCCAGGGCCAGCCTGACACAGAAGAGGGACGCAGTAAACATGTGTTGGATGTTCAATGGTGTAACTGATGGGAATTGTGACCAAAGTCAGTCCCTAACCTTGAGTTCTTTCCTTGGTCATCTTCCCCTACCTTCTATGAATTCATGTGAAATGAGGTATTTTAGGAGGTACAAATGACATTTTCTGGCATCTCTTTTTTTTTTTTCCAGGTGCTATACTGGACATTTCATTTAGACATGTATTCTTGTAATCTTTAGGTTTGTCCTTTTATCATTCCATTTCACATATAAGAAAACTGAGGCTATGGGGAAGTGAATTTGACTTGGTCAAGGTTTCTGGCTGCTCGTTGCTAGATTTAGGGTACAAATCTAGGTGGGAAGGAAAGTGAAATGGAGCAGCCAGCACACCCAGCCCCAAAGCATTTATACTTAGTGCTGTGGTGGAGTTCTTACAACTGATCTATAATGTGTCATTCAGGCTACTCCAATAAACAAGGACTGGCCGCTGGCAAATTGACCCATGGATGACTCCTCATTCACCATTGAAAGGGATGTTTGTTTGTTAAGAAGGCTGTGGGTTGTCCCAAGAGCTGTCACCCTGTGACAATATTGACAGAGCCTGTGCCCCCACCTCATAAAACCCCAGTGTACACACGTGGGAAAGCAAGCCCATCCTCTCTCACTGGGAGAATAAGTGTAAGGAATTAAGGAGACTCTGATTAAACAAACAGATGTTTTTAGTCGGCAATAGAAGTGTCAACATGATCCTAATTAATGAATGTGTTAATGGCTGTTCTCTGTTTGAAGACAATAGTCACTGCCTTCTAGATGTATCCACAGTGACTCACAGGGCACACACATAGATGCATGCACAGAGCCTGCATGGGGCAGGCATGCAAACTGATATGCCCACAGGCAGTGCCAGGGAGGATGCCTTGTGCTCACAAAAGGGACACACAATGGCACAGAGTCACATACAAGGAATGTGCACTGATCCTGCAAGGAATATGCAGGACACATGGGATACAAGATTTCAAAGCACACATATGAGTCCACATTTACAGAGCACATGCACCATACACACACAGTGTACACACAACAACACATCACAGCACACTGCACACACATTTAACAAATACAATATCAACACCATCCACACCACCCCCAGAACACACAATGCACACAGAGCACCCGTATGATCCACACAACACTCACGCAAAACACACTTCACACATAAAATGCTCACAGGACACACCCACAGAATCCACACAACATACACACAATGCACACATAATATACATGCATGCAACACACATTCAATACATGATACACCTACTTAACATTCATGCATCACATACACAGCACACCATAACACACACACACACACGACACATGCAATCCCATAATAGAGCTCATGATTCACAGAGTGCTAGCCTGATACAGTTAGCATAAACACTCACCCATGTATTTAGTATCAATAGTAATAATGCTCACTGTGTGTTCCCACCATGTTCAAGACTTTATACTAAGACATAAAAACAAAAATACAGAAATGAAGAAGATGGAATCTTTTTCTTCCAGGGTATCTTAGATCTAAAGGGAAGCCTGAGTACCACCCTGTGAAATACATCAAGAGACTTTCTCAACACCATTTATGTATTTGTGCTTACATATTTTCATGTGTTTAAACAAAAAAAGACATGAGAAATGGCTTGCTATGCAGAAAAAATACTAGACAATATTGAGTCATGCCATAACCATCTAGTGGCCTTTTTAATGAAGATGCCAAGGGAAAAAAAAAAAACATTTTGTAGCTCCCAGTGTATTTATCTTTAGCCATGGTATTTTTATTTATCACGAAAACTCTGGGAAATGTGTAACTGAACATGCTTCCCATTTTACCTTGGCTGCTAGGAAGCTCAGAGCCAAATTTTTTAATCGTATAGAGTAGGAGTATTGGTTTTCATACAAACTTCTTCATGTAATATCTGGTGCAATTTTATGTTCCTACATGCAATTTTTTCTTTCATTCTATTTTTAAAATATACTTTTAAATGACTAAGTTCTTTCTGGAATAATATGGGGATAGAAAGGAAGATAAATTTTAGTTAGATTCACTAGGGCAATTTACCTGCTGTAACAAAGAACCTCCAATTCTCAATGGCTCAGCACAACAAAGGTTTATTTCTTGCTCATGGCAGAGTCCACCGTGGGTTGGCCAAAGGTGAGTGCTTGTTCCACACCATCATTCAGGCACCCAGAGTTCCTTCCATCCAGTGTCATTTAAGGCATAAGGGGAAAAAGTAAGATCACACCCTATGGGTGTATCTATATCTTTATCTTGGCACACAGTAGGACTCGGGACTGATATACACTATGACCCAAGGTCATAACTAGAGAAGGAAGAGGTGGCCTTTAATGGGCAAGAAAGAGAAGATATCAGGTAGAAGTCAGCCTCTAAGCTGGGCACTGAGGACGAACCAATTATGGGTCTACAGAGAGGGTGCAGAGACAGACCTATCTGGACAAATTAACAGAGGTGAGAAATGGTGAGGAGTTTGTGGAGACTCGTGAAAGTCTCCTTCTAGCCAAAGAGTAGGATGCAAAATGGTAGTGGTGGGCTTTAATGGTGGAAAAAAAGGCAGATTCTGACCCAAGAGAGACTTGAGCATCAGACACAACAATGATCTTATGCCACAATCTTTTAATTACTCAACATTTACTGGGTGCTAAAAATCACCCTGAGTGTTTCCCTTGCAATTATCTTATCAATTTCCATAGTTACATTAGATGGTTGAGGACTACTGCACTATACATTAAACAGTGGACATCAAGGCTCAGAGAGGTTAACTGAATTACCAAGTTCACACAGACAGAAAATGTCAATGTCAAAGGTTGAAATTATGTACTCTCTTAATGACTATCCTCTGGGGCCTCCAAAATAAGAACTCTCCCCTCTGTGTGGTCATTACCATGGCAGGCTCAGCTAGATGGGAATATCAGAGGGCAGCCTGACCGGTGTTACCAGCACAAGTCTCAGAGTTGGCCACAGCTGAGTAGCTCAATCCCCAGCCCTGTGTGATGCACTTAAACTTGAAGCCTCATTTTCCCCACCTGTAAAATGGTGCTAATAATGCTTCCATTTCAGAGTTGTTGAAAAAGTCCACAATATGCAACATGTATGTCATTTAGCCCAGTGTTTAACACATAGTAGGGATTACATAAACAAAGCAATTATTATTATTATTATTATTATTATCATTATTGTTATTAATTTTAAAGAGATGGAGGAGTCAGGGAACAGACTGCTATATCAGCCAGGAGACAAGTAATTTTGGAATGCTCTAACAGAGACTATATAGAGGGACAGCTGTGAGGGAGATTAAGGAACTTCACACAGAATATATGTACGTCTGGTACGTATGGCACTTTGGCAAAGACAGAATCAGGATGGATGCATTCCTCCCCAGAAAGATGTGAACGGCATTTGGCATCCCTTGTCTTTCAAGCCAAGAGCAGTCCTGTGTGTGTGTCTGTGTGTTTTATGCAAATGTGGGCGTGTGTATATGTAAATTTTACACATGGCTCGGAGACACAGGGGCGGGTGGAGAACAAAGAGAGGTGCAGTCTCTCCCATGGAAGAAACCAGATTGCCAGGCATCCTCGGGAGCTGGAGTGTAGATGTGAGTCCTAGTCCTCTCTTCTTCTACTTTGGGCCAGAAGCACTTGGCCTCAGTGGACTTGTCTATAAAATGGATCTGAGATCACTTTTCCTACCTTGACATTAGGGCTGGACTATATCTCTTTCTGAGGTCTCCTGTGGCCCTAAGATTCCAGGCCAGTGAGAGGGAAGGATGTGTGCAAAAAGAAGAGGAAAAACAGCTCTGAAATTCTGAGAAGGGACTGTGGCTCCTCAAAGTCAGGGAAAGTGAGGAAAAAGAGGGGAGATGTTGGCAAAAGATATTCAATTTCTCAAGGACATTTAGAGAAGTGAAAAAACGAACTCTCAGAAATGTTCAGGAAATCTGATGATGGAAAACATCCTTTTCCTCTTGGATCATGAACAGCATCTCCTGTCACCATGTCCCTCTCTAAGGTCTCCTGGCCAAGTCTCCTTTGTTTCCAGTAGCCCTGCCACTTTATTAGTAACTTGCAGTGAAAGTGATCAGTGAAGGACAATTGGAGAGGAACCAGAGACAACACCTCCCCAAGACTCTCCCATTGAAAGGGGAGCCCCTGTTTTAAACCCTTTAATAGTTCCAAAACAAATGACCAGCATTAAAATTCAGGGAAACTAATCTGGAACCTGAACAATGAGGTGAAAAAATCCTAGACTCCAGCATCAGCCTGTTGTGAGTGGCTAGTCCTGGGTTCAGCTTGTGCAGGTTGTATATCCTTGGACAGGAGATTTCATCTCATGGGGTCTCAATGTCTACACCTGTGAAATGGGGAGGATGAAAGAGGCTACCTCCAGGATGGATATGAGAGTCCACAGCCATAACTCTTGCCAAGTACTTACATCACTGTCTGGCACAGAGCAAGAGCTCTATAACTGTCATTCACTGCTCCCTTTTTGTTGGGGGGGGGCGGATACAATCTTATTCAATCTTCTTTGACCACTCCCTTGCGTTTTCAGAAAGTCCTTCCTTCTGTTAGTCAAACATACCCAAACATTTTATTTGTCTCCAGCTGCCTCTCTACTTACGTATTGATTTAGAAAATCAAAATAAAACGTGGGAAGCTGTAAGCTGTGACACTATTTTTTCTCTTGGTACACTGATTATGTGTAAACCGCAAATTGCAAATTATTTCCTCTTTATTTGTCAAGTCCTCAAGCCACCTCAGGGTCCCTCAGAATGAGTAATTGGCTCAGGGACATTGTTTGACAATTGGCTTTATGTAGATATTCATCTCCAGGGAATCCTTTCCCAGATAGTGAGTATTCCAGGAGAAAGGGTATAGGTGGGGGAGGTCAGACCTACACAATCTGGGGGTTTTCTCCCCCTTCATGGGATCTCCTCTAGGGACAGGGATAGCATGACAGAAAAGAGCACGGTCACATGATCCAAAGAGAGACTGGTTGAAAAAGCCCAACTGAATTGATCCATGAGTGCCATTTGCCGCCTCAGAATTTCCCTTGATTCCTGTTACACAGGGCACAGAATACCTCCAACCAGGAACCCACAAAACTTGAACTCCAAGATTCTATCCTTGGAATTTGTGAAGTTCAACAGCCTTTTGGGGGATGAGGTGGTGAGTATAGCTGCAAATTCCTATCTCTTCTAGCCTTGGAGTTTTGCAACCTTGGGTTCGAATTTTGGTTCTGCCACTGAAAGAGCTGCAGCATGCTGGGCAAGAAATCTAACTCCTCTGTGCCTCTGTTTCTTCATCTTTAAAATGGGTATAGTAATAAAGCTACCCAGGGGTCTGTGGGAGTATTAGATCGTATGTGTAAAGAGGGTGGCAACTTGCACAGAGCGCCTTTGTAAGAATTAAGAAAAGGCAGCCATTATAGGCAGAGCAATTAGAGAAAGGCACCCTCTTCCTCCAGGTAGATGAGACCTTCCCTCCAAGTCTGGTAAGCAGCTTAAAGACTAGGTTCAGCTCTCATTCGCCCCTTTGGCTGCAAGCTCTTCTTCAGTGCACACCCTGCACAGCTGTACTTGGCAGCCCTGCAAATAAAGCACTCAGCATGCACGAGGCTCAAGAGAAGCACTCGATACCAGGCAGAGGCTATGGTCATTGTTATCATATCTTATCATTTGAATGATCTGATGCCTAAGATCCATGAAGAGGTAAGTACTTTGAAACTTTGTTATCTCTGTAACATTGAGTGACCCAAAGTTTGAATTTCATTTCCACCATCACTTGGCCATGTGTCCTTAAAGAAATTGCTTATCCATCTGGACCTCAGCGTCCTCATCTGTAACATAGAAACAATAACTTCCACCTAGTGATGAAGTTTTGGTAGATAATCACTACCTAAAGTACTTGCACAGTGCCTGGCACATGGTAGGTGCTCAGTAAATATTAGTGTGAGAACTTCCCACAGCTCTTTCCCTTTAGCACAATGTGTTCAGGGCATAAAAAAAAGATATATCAAATTATTTTAGTGAAGATGCTCAGATTTTGAGGTATAACCTGTTTGTAGGCAAAAGGCATTAACTTTGGAATCCAAAGACCAGGGACCCAGTCCTGAAGTTTCCCGACCCTGGCTCATCTTGTGAGTTTTGAGAAGTCACAGGATCTCTGAGACTTAGTTTCTTTTTCTGTGAAAGCAGAGGCAGAGAAAATGAGAGTTATTGCATATTTGTATATAGCAATGGTATCCCTCATTTCTAACAAGACCATGTATGAGTGCAGTGTATTAATTAGGCAGATAAAAACAGAGATTCTCTAAATAAGACAGGGTCCAGGGAAGGGGTGCCAACTCCCCACCTTCTCACCCTACAGCACCCTTTGATGCTATTCGAAAGAAGCCCAAAGCACTGGGAATGCAATGTGGCAGCCATTGGACTCAGAATCCTTCCTGCTGAAATATTCCAAGACTCTGTGCTTTGACATCCACTGCTTTGCCACTCAATTCATCCTGACCTGGAGTGTGTGTGTGTGTGTGTGTGTGTGCGCACGCACATACACGAGCCACAAACACATGCTCAGAAAGAAAGCAAAAAGAAGTTCTACCAGCCATTAAGAGAAAATTACAAATGCATTTTTCTCTGCCTCCGGCACATTAATAAAAGAGATTACAAAACTAGAAGTGAGTCGAAGCAGGAGAGCCTCACAACAATTGAAAGGCGGGGGCAGGGGAGGGGTGACTGCTTCCTGTACAGTCATCTGATTTCATGGCCATTCCCATGCTGAGAGAATCTGTCTGCGGCGGCGGCTGCGAGAATGTGGAGCTCATGCATTAAACATCAGGGAGACCCTCACAACATGCACTGTGGGCTGGGTGTAGGACGGGGTGGACAGGCTTGTGACATTCTCCAGCATGGCAATGCCTGTGGACAGAGCCCTGGAGATTATTTACTGTTGGCACTGGAAAATCACTAAAAAATGCATGGTGGAGATAAAGAAGCATTTAAAATGCAGAAAATACAAAGGTATTCTAACGTCTTGAACTTGGAAAGATCATCATGGTCACTTTGTCTCAGAGGTCATAGTGGTTGCTATGTGTCATGAGCTCTCAGCTAGACGATGGGGTTGGTCATTGGAGTGGACTGAATCACTGGCCCTGATTCTTCACCCCTCCATGTAGCTATGTCTTTTGCCATGTGGTTCTGTGGCCTCTCCTTTTAGAAGGTACATCCCTGAGCTTTGACTTTGAGTTTGACTTTGGCTTTGACCAATGATATAAGAATGGGAGGGCCAAGATCCCAGCGGGATGAGACCTTAAGAAAATTTGTGTATTTCTACTGTTTCTCTTACATGTCTGCCTTTGCCAGGAGAGGAACATCTTCTGGCAAATCTGCTGGCTTACAGAGGTGACAGACACATTTAGATGAGCCTGACACAACTTGCAACTCAGAGCTGCCCCACCTGACTCACAAAATAAAGCTAGATGAGAAATAAATGCCTATTGTATGCAATTGGGATTTAATAGCTGTTTGTTATACAGCAATAGCTGACTGCTACACTTTTTATGAAGTCATTTTACTCATGTATTTGTTCATTCTGTAACTATTTCCTGACTGCTTCCATGTCAGACATTTTGATAGGCAGCAGAGATATGATAATTAATAAGAAAACTCTAAACATAGCAGAAATTTCAGATTTATTAATTTAAGGACTGAACATCTACCATGTGCCAGACATGGAAATAAGTGTTTGTAGTGGCAAACAAAATATAAAGTCTCTGCACTTAAAACACTTACAGACAGCAGATGAAGCAAACAACAAAACAAAAAATTTCCAAAAAGCCTGATGAAGAAGTTTGTCTCTTCCTTTAAACTAGTCACTGTCCAGTGCAAAAGATGAGAAAGCCAGTATGCCATTACAATACAAAGTGGTAAGAACTAAAATGAGATACCTACAGGCAGCTCAGAGAAAGTACCTCACAGCCTGGGATTGGGGATAGGAAAAAAGTAGGTGATGGATAGCTTCTCAAGACACACAATATCTGAGCTGAGAGCTAAAAGTCTAACAGTTTGCAGACAAAGAGAGAAAAAAACAGGGATGGAGCACCAGGCAATAGACACAATAAAAGCAATGGTAGGAAGACAGGAAATAGCATGGTGCCTGAGGGCAAATGCAAACTTCCGTGTTTTTTTGGAAAATAATGTGAAAGAAGTAGAGGCAGGAAATGAGGAGCTGAGAGAGACCAGAGCATGAAGGAGTTAGAGTGCCAAGCTGAGACGCTTGGACCTGATACAAATAAAGGAAATAGAGAGCCACAAAAGGGTCTGAGCAGAACACCGTATCAGGTTGCCATCTTCTGTTTTAGAAAGGTGGCGTTACTGAGGCAACACCAGAGGCAAGAAGGCCAAGAGAAAGAAGGATGACAGTCCAGGAGGAAAAAAATGACACTTATACTGGGGCAACATGGCAGTGAAAAATAGCCCCACCCTTAGAATTACGGAATCAGAGATTGTGCAGCTGCATATGTCCTGGGGCCACCAAGTTCCATGCATTGTAAAACCTGGATCTTAGAGAGAGTAGTGACATGCTCCTCAAGCCTCACAGTGGAGAGCTTAGGACTTAGGACTAGAATCGAGATTCTTGTATTGTGAACCCCAAGCCTACTCCAGTCTATCTCTCAATCCCCACAAATCAATTAGTAATAGTAATTACAAGAATAATACTAATTACTATTATGTAATAACTGAGCCCCTGCTCTGTGCTGAGCTCTGTGCTCAGCACATCATGTGTAAAATTTCACTGAATCCTCCCAACATTCTGAAGGGTCAGATTTTCCCATTTTACATATGAGAAACCTGGAGATCAGGAGGTGAAGCAACTTGAAGTTGAGCCTCAGTGTTTGCTTTAGTCTGCTCGGGCTGCTATAACAAAATACCATAAACTAGGTGGCTTACATGATAGACATTTATTTCTCACAGTCCTAGGGGCTGAAAAGTTCAAGATCAAGGTGCCAGCAGATTTGGGTTTGGATGAAGATTCTCTTCCTGGTTTGTAGATACCCACCTTCTCATTGTGTTCACAGGACCACTTCTTTGGGGGTGCATAGAGAAAGAACGTGTGTGTGTTCTTCTTCTTATAAGGACACTAATCCTTATAAGAAGGGCCCCACCATCATGACCTTATCTAAACCTAATAACCTCCCAAAGGACCCACCTCCAAATGCCATCACATCAGGAGTTAGGGCTTCCACACGTGGATTTTAAGTTGACGCAATATTTAGTTCATAACAATATATTCATTGGCGATAAGAGTGCAATTCTTAAATCACTTTGATAAATGAAGTTAGGTGCATATGTGCCTAGCACAGTACCTGGCACATAGAAAGCTCTCAGCAACTGAGAGTGACAATAAAAATGATGACAATTACACCGATGATGATGATGATGATGATGATGATGATGATGATCATGGTAAAGAGTATGCAGCTTTGACTCTACTATGTGACTTTTGGCAAATCACTTAACTCTTTGAGCCCCAGTCTCCCACATCTGTCAATGGTTTTCAGGTTATGTCCCTTTGGCTAGCAACAGCAGCCATCACCTGTGAGCTTTGTCAGAAATGGAAATTCTTGAGCCCTCTCCAGGCTGACTCAATCTGAAACTCTGGGTGCAGCATCCAGCAATCTGTGTTTAACAAGCCCTTCTGGTAAGCCTGATGTATGTTCAAGTCTGATCTGGTCTAGAAGAATGATTTGTTCATATTTTTAAATCATATAAATGCTTTCTTCTAACAAAATTGTGAGAAGGCAGGTACATAAAACAGACAAAAGCAGCAGTACTAAGTTGAAGCAGAAACCAGGGCCCACAGCTCTGTCCACTCTTTTATCCTTACCCTTGCCAAGGCCAAGGTGATGTCAAAGCTCCCTATCTTGTGTCAATTTCTCCTGCCAACCCGAGACGGGTGCTCCCCTGCCCACCTGCTTCTCTTTCTCACACCCTCCATTGTTATTTACATTTTCTGTAAAGTATAAATTTATTGTGACCTCGCAAAGCCTGATATATTTCTTCTTCCCTTCTTGATTTTTTTAGAATAAGTTTGAGCCTGTAATTCAGTTAATTATTTCTCAGAGCACCGGTGTGGTAGCTACTGCACAGCACGATGCAGGAGAATGGAGACAGGTCCTCCGAAGCCTCTTTCCAGAAAATCTAATTTCATCATTGAGAAATCTTCTGTCTTAAGCAGCCTCTGCCACTACCATAAATTTACATATTCTATATGCCATCGCGGGGAACGCAGTGGGCCCTATTTGCATAATGCCGCTGGAGGGGCCTGCATTTCTCTTGAACCCGAATGCAGCGGGAGCGAGGAAGCAATTATTAAGCTGTAGACGTTAGCAGGGAGAGAGGCCTCAGATAGATTTTGACTCCAAACCTCATTCGCCACCCAGGCTGCTCATTACCCAAGACTTGAATCCCAGGCTGATGGTGGATCTGAGGGCCTGGAAAATCGGTGAATTACTTCCTTCAGGTTATGTCAACAGCCAGGCCGAGGCTGCATGTGGGTGAGCTTCTTTGGTGTTTCAAGGTTGATTGTGGGAGCAATCTTCTCCCTGTTTTCACAGGTAAATTTGTTTCTTACACGCTTTTGTCAGATTGCCTTTGCCAACACATCACTGCCACTTCTGTATCATACCTCCAGACACCTATAGCACAGGTCAGCAAAGGTTTACCCACTCTTTCATACCACAGTGGTTCTGCTTAAAATTTATCCTTCACACTCACGCTTCCTGGGAAGTTGACATCTTTCTCACTGTGGGCCTCTGGTGGGACAATCCTGTATACTTGGGCTCAGACCAGGGGTCTTTGATAATCCAGGATCCACTGGTCACTCTCTGCAGTTTCTGGACCTTCCAGAGTTGTGAGCTTGACTTCTGTGTCACTCCATGACCTGCCACTTTCAGCCTCCGTAGCCCATGGGTATAAATGGCAGCTTTGGGCTCTGGGGGGAACCATCTTGGATTTACTCTCACATCAATCTAAAAGGTCTCTTCCCATGTTCAGCACTCAAAGATCAAATCTTGAGTATAGGGAGATCCCTTGATGGGACTTTGAATCTAAGCTTCCCTGACATTTTTAAACTAGGTTAATTCATGGAACACCCTGCCAGAAATCCACCTACCCACTTCTACAGGTAAATACCATGAGTGTACTTGCCAGATGATGCCAACTAAAGTGCTAGAAACACTTGATAAATTTGTTGACACAACAAGACATCATCATGCAAAACATGGAAAGCTGGCTGAAGATGACCTGTGTTTTACTTCTCATATTTAATAGTAGACTGTGCAACTTTAATTTTATCAAACCAGCATCTTTTACTTCTGAGGAAATAAAAATACATTTGAAAATATTAGTTCCACTTCTGACTGCCTCAATGCTCAAATTTGGTAGGATTCATCAGCTCAGAGATGACCCATGGCATGAAAACTTCACTCCATGCCAGTATTTGAACAGTGATCCAGTTGTTGAAAATTTGAAACAACAGGTTCTTTGCTGAAAAAAAGTACATATCTTCACTTACAGAGGTATCATCTCCTCAAACGACCTCAACATTTTGTCCTCTGCACTGACTGTCTTATTATAAGAATTTGGAGGGAACTCACTTTTTCCATGATTGCATCCAATACTGAATTCTTTCTTCAAGAAAAGGAGATTGTTCCTGATTAGCCTAACTCAGGGCTCTAAAAGAACAAATGGTGACTTTTCCAAAGGAAATTATTTTGGTGCATAACTGGGGCTCATACTTCAGAGCCACAGATGGTCTTTGAATTTAGAGTTCAGGGTTTAGACATAAATGTGTTCTCAAGCAAGTCCCTAACATTTCTAAGTCTGTTTCCTGATCTGTCAAGGTAGATACTAATAATATCTGCTTCTGGGGAATTAAATGAGATAATGTATAATAGTTGAGTCACAAGGTTAAATAACCTCCCCAAAGTCACAGATAGTAGATGGTCCAGGCAGGTGTGAACTCAGGTGTGTTTGTTCAGTCATCATATTGCATGCTGCTACATACCATGACATAGGAATGCTGATGGCTAGTCCTTATAAAAGTCTAGTAATGCCAGTTGACTTTTTGGGCTGAACTGCTGAGAGAGGCTAGGGAAGGAGGTCTTCAAAGGGAGACTCTCAGGGAACATGGAGTTCACTAGACTGGTCACTTCATTTAGAAACAGAGGTCATTGCTATTTTCAGCCAGCCCTAGTCCAAGTTTTCTTTCGTTTTGTCAGTAAAGCCCACTTTGTTTGCCATGGGATGTGGGTTATTATGGTACAGGAAACGAGGGATGAAATGATAAGAAAAGTAAATGTCATTGTGTCACCAGCCCCTCAATTACTGGTTGCAACATGAATCAGCCATGTTACAGGTGAGCTTATAGTTGTATTCCTTGCATTTCTGCAATGAAGTTGCAGCCTCTGAGGGCAGGTCCCAGTGACAGAAATAAGTGGTGCCTGTGTAAGGCATAGCATGCAGAAAGAAAACAGTTACGTGCTATGAAAACACGAGAGCTCACTTAAATAAGAGCCAGCAATGTCACAATCACTTGTTTGTCAGTACCTCCTATAACTAAACGCATACCAGTACCATGACTCAGAGATCTCACATCTACATATACACCCAGCAAAATGAAGATATATGCACCAAAGGACATGTGCAAGCCTGCTCACAGCAGAACTCTTTGTAACAGCCTAAAACTGAGAACTACCCAAATGTCCATCAACACTTAAACGGATAAATTGTGGGACCTAGAAAAGTGTCCCACATGCAGTATTGGCAAACTCAGTCCATAGTCATATCCAGCTACTTTCTGTTTTATAATAAAGATTTATGGGAACACAGCAATGTCCGTTCATTGCATATTGTCTGGGGCAGCTTTTGCGTTACAACAGCAAAGATGAAAGTTATAACAGAGATAGTATAGGCCACAGAGCCTAAAGCGTTTACTATCTGGCCCTTTCCAGGACAAATTTGTCAACACTTGCTATATAAAAATGAAAATAAACAGTCTAGAACGTCCCTGGGAAATGTGGATGGTTTTCACAAACATAACATTGAGTGAAGGAAGCCAGACGCAAATGAGCACCTGTTGCACAATTTCATTCACAAAAAGTGCAAGCGCAGGCAGTAGTCTTCTGTGCTGCTAGAACACAGGATAACAGCTACCCGCGGAGGATAGTAACTGAACAGGGTAAAGGGGAGCTTACAGGCACAGAAAATGTTCTGCTGATTCTTAACCTGGGTGGCGCTTCCAATAGGGCTCATTTTTTGAAAATTCATTCAAACCTACACGAATGATGTGCACACTTTTCCACGTATGTTGCTCACCGATAAAAATTTTTAAACAAATAAAAAAAGAACAGTGGGTGTATATAGCGATGCCAAGTATTTTCTCAATGTATTTCCTGGACAGAAAGCTTAAATAACAGATTGTCAAGTTAGAAAACAGATAACTTTAACTTTTACACATGAGCACACATTTATTCATTTGCTCTACAAATGTTTATTGATCACTCACCATGTGCCAGGTGCTGGAACGTCAGCAGTGAGCAAGATAGACACAGCTCCTGCCTTCTCGGAATTTGTATTCACACTCACACATACCCACAAGGTCTCACCTGGGCGTGCACAGGCACTCTCCAACATGGACCTGCACACGGATTCATCCATGGCCTGCATCTGCAGGTCGTGTTATTCTCACACAAGCACTTTCTTGAATTTTGCTCTTCTGCCTCTCGCTATCATAATCACTGCCACCCTTCTCCCTCGAACATAGAGACTGATAATGGAACTCAGTTTATCCAACATCACCCAGAAGGCCTGCATCTTCAAGGGGCCATGGGTCTGTGCTGGCTAAAAACTCCACAGTTTAGTTCCCAAAATGCATTGGGTCAGATCAGTTGGTTTCCCCAAGTCACTTCCGGCATTTGAGACACCTGGGGGTCAGAAAAGAGAAGAGCCAGAGTCTCATGGCCTAGTTGTCAGGGTTTTCCCATATGTGAATGAGTAACATGTACTGACGTGGCATATTTGCATCCCATGCCCTTGAAAGAAGGACAGAAAGACGGAGCTGGAAGGTTATGAGCCCAAGTCTGGCATGTTGTGAATAAAGAGATGGAGGTTCTATGATGGGCTGGCCCAAGGTCCATGCCCAGGTAGGGCTGGGTCTGCCAGACTCCATCCAAGAATGTGTCCCTTACTCCAAGTGAACTTCTCATTGCCAAAGTGCCCACACTGGAAGGGCATGACTAGTTGGCCTTTAATGGCCTCATCACTTAGGACAAATTCAGCTCTTAACTCTAGAAAAAAATTGCCCCATAGCCTTGCCCCTGTTCACTTTTTCAACCTCATCCCATGCTACTCTCCTCCAGTGTCCTTTCTGTTCCTCCACATCCCAAGTTCATTTCCATCTCAGGGTCCCTGCACATGCTATTCCCTATGTCTGAACCACCCTTTCCACTGTGTTCATGGGGTTGGCTCCTTCCATTTATTAGGACCTTAGCACAGATGTCACCTTCTCAGAGAGGTGATCTTCAAATGTCCAGTTTCACCTAGACACTAGTCTCCTCCACCCATTCTCCATTTGTCCCCTTTATGTGGCTTTCTTCGCAGCACTCAAAGCTACCTGAAATTATCTTGTCTATTTGTTTGTTCCATGAGCCCCATCAGGGCAAAGATTGCCTCTGTTCATTACTCTACCCCAGTACCTCCAAGAGGCTTGACAAATATGTTGAATGAATGAATGAATGAATGAATAGAACATTACACTAGAGTAGTTCATAATGCAGTTACCTTTTTGAGAGGCACGAGCTCTCTCAGTCATCCTGATTAAGACATCCCCAGTATCAGCAACAACTCCTGGCCCCTTTGTATATGGAAGCATATTGACCCAGGGCCAGAGGGACACTTGGCAGCAATTCATGTTTACTTCTCTGATCAATAGGTGTCTCAATGCTCACTCAACACAATCCATTGCTGATGGTTATTAATTACGGTGCCTTCTTTTTCTTATATCTCTTGACCTTTAGTGAGGTTCGTCCTTGTCCATTCTTTGTCCTGGGGAGCTTCCAGGCATCTAGCTGATGTCCAAAGGGGCCCTCAGAGTGTTGTACATTTTCTTCTTCTCCTTCCAAGCCCAATGCTTGAACCACAGGTCTGAACTCTGCCTCATTTTCTCCCATATTCCTGTGGAGAACACCCATGGAGAGATTGAGGTAGAAACATTCTGGTGGGAAGGGCACCTTGGTTCTAACTTTAATCTTGCCCTTCAATTACTTTGTGTCCTTGACCTCATCACTTTCCCTCTCTGGGTCTTGATTCTACTCAACATCAAAATGAGAAGGCTCTCAAAGACCCCTACAATCCCTGATACCTTAGGATTTTTCATAAAAAGTCTTTACACTTTTAATGCCCAAAGAGTCAAGCACCCCAAGTCTTGCCATCTTTCTTTACTGGGTAAATTATCCATCCCTATAACATTCTAACTACATCTCTTCATTTATTCATGCAACAATTACTCGTGAATTCAGTTATACATGTATCAGACACTTTGGGGAGAATCTGAAAATGCTGGCCATGTCACACCATGAAGCATCTGTGCTTAGTCACAATCACTGTTAAATAAAGTCACTCCATCTCCTTTCCCCTCATCATTCTACTGTAGATTCCTAAGAACTCTGGGAATAAGGCTGTGCCATCTCTATTATACAGGGACTTACCCAAGGACATATAGCTAGTGGTGAGTGGCTGAGTCAGGATTTGAACACAGAGCTGTGTGGCCTAAAGTTGTCATTTGACCATTCCAACTAGATTCCAATCCTAAAATATTCACCTTCCCTGCCACTCTTGAAGAGAGTTCCCTGGAGACACATTGGCCAGCTGCCACTGTTTCTTATCAAAGGTAGAAACACTCTTTAAAAGGACAGTGATTGTTACAACACTGAACCAAAGCACAAGTGACTTATGGCCTGGTAGAGTTCACAAACTAGGTCCAATTAATTGCCACTGATTAACATTACACCGCAGACCCCTTCTTTTTTGCACCAAAGTCCTCTAAGAATCAAAAAGACAGATGACCCAGGTTGTATATAAAGAAGGAAGCCACACACCAAATACCATTTACTATGCACAGCAGAGTCCTTTCTTCTATAATGTGCTGATTTTGAGATGTAGAAATACATTCAAATTAACCCCTGAGCTATTCCTCTTCCAAATTCCTCATTTATGGTTGTCTCCCTGGCACTGGGTATTACAAATTCAGAGCTCCAGGAAGGCATACTAATTACCTTGGATGTGTGTGAGGGTTCCACAAACACATTGTTTGATGCAGGGTAGAAATCGGAGCTGAGTACAAGCTCAAGCCCCCAGGGCTACATTGAAGGCCTCTCAGGACCTGGCTTCAAGCAAATTTATTCAGGAAACTCATTAAACAAATATTTATTGAGCACCTACTATATGCCAGACTCTGTTCTCAGTGCTGGAGATATAGCAGTGAATAAAACAGGTGAAAGTCCATGGCCTCAAGGAATTTACATTCTAGTGGAAGAGATAACAATCATAATGAATTATAGATTATATTGGATGGAGGAAAATGCTAAGAAGAAAAACAAAGCAAGATAGGGCAGCAGACAGTGCTGTGGAGTGGGGATTATGATTTAAAATAGGGTTACAGGGGAGACCTTGTAAAGGAGACAATTGAACCAAAACATGATGCTAAGGCAATGAAATAATCCAGAGAAAGCTGAAGGGGGATCCATGCATGGTGGAAATGGTAGTGGTGCAAGAGGAGCTCAGAGTCTCAAAAGATTCAGAAAGTAGAGCTCAACGTTTGCAATGAATCAGCTGTGGGGAATGGAATAAAGGGAAGCATCGAAGATAGCTCCAAGGTGTCTTCAGCCCCTGGGGAGTTTGGGGGAGTAGATATATCAATTCCTGCAATAGATACACCTACAAGTAATATGGGGAGTGTCAGGTCAGTTTGGGGCAGACTAAGTTTGAAATGTCTATTCTACACTCAAGTGGAGTTGGCAAGCAGGCCACGTATTTTCCTTGCAGATGTTGTACTTCATGAAAAGCCTACTGTTTGCTCTTTCCTGGCCCCTGCTGTACACCTTGGTTCACATAGGGCCTCTACCTGAAGGGCCCTCCCTGACCTTGGGCAGGAGCAGTCCTTCAGTGCCAATTTATCCATGAATTTGCAATATGGCTCCTTTTCTGAAATCTCCTAGGCTCTCTCCCTGCAGCTTTTCCTACTCAGAGCCCAACAGGTTGATGATAAAAGAGGGAATATTTAAGAGTTGGGCAGGGTGTGGAAGGAGGCACTGCCCTCATATCTCATAGGTCACCCGCTCTCTCTCAGGAGTATGTTGACTTGCCTTCTCCCCTGCCTCCTGAGGACCCCAGTCTCTCATTAAGAGTCACAGGCCCTTTTACAATATGCCTTTATCAATACAATTCCAATAAATGTTTCAGTTCCACATATAAATTCCAGGGCCTGGCTGCCCAGCGGAGAAGACCTGCTTAATCGGCAAACCATAAAGATGTAATAATGCAATTAAAAGGTATGGCCTGTCACCCACATAAAGCTGGAGATCAATGTTGTGGGGGGGAGGCTGAGGACATCAGAGAGAGGAATCCGGCTTCTCCTCAGTGTCTGAAGGAGGAGGGAACTGAATGAATCAATGGGAACAAGAAACAAGATACTGAACCTGGGAGAGGTTCCAGCTCCAGTTTAGTGTCCCATCTTGGGCCTCCTTCAACAGGTGGAATGTCAAGAGACCTGGGTTCTGTCTCCAGGTCAGACTCAGGGGCCTTGAGATTTTAAACAATTTCCTTCAACTTTAAGCCTCTGCCTCCTCACTACGAAAATGGGTACAACGATAATGATACATTTTGGAAGAGACCCAGACAATTTCAATGCTAAAGGTGTTCTGAATCAAGAGATCTTTGCCTCTTTCCAACAAGGTTTCTTCTCTCTACAGCACTTCCATTTCTAGGGTTGAATACACTGGGTCCCAGTATAATAAGCAGGAGAGAGAGGGTCTGGCCTGACGAGTTATCACAGAGTGAGTATGGAGCTGTAGGGCAAGAGGACAGTCCCAATTCTGTTGCAAACACTCTGTGTTGTCTTGAACAAATCACATCTTCAATTTGGGTGTCCATTTCTTTATCTATAAATATATTCATTTGTCTTATATCATAGCCTCAATGAGGTGATGTATAGAAAAGAGAATTTTATAGTAGAAATAACAACAATTATGTAATTAACATTTGTTAAGCTTCTCCTATGTGCCATTTAATCACCCAATAACCTTGTGAGCAGGTGAAAACGATGAGGCTCAAAGAATGTGGCAAAAGAGATATTGTGCCAGCTCCCAGCCTGGATCTCAAGAGCCTTCATACAATTCTGTTCCTTCCTTTGGAACCTACCCACCCACCATGAGTACAAACTTGATGGAGGAGAGATGGAGTGATTTATTCAAGGCCACTGTCTTATTCAATTTGAGCTTCTATAACAAAAATACTATAAACTGGGTGGCTTAAACTACATAAATATATTTCTCATACTTCTGGAAGCTGGAAGTTTGAGATCAGGGTGCCAGCATGGTTGGGTTCTGGTGAGGGCTCTCTTCCTGGATGACAGATAGTCTTCTTCTGCTTGTCCTCACATGGCCAAGAGAGGAGAACTCTTGGGTCTCTTCTTATTAGAGCACTATTCCCATTCACTCTTATGACCTCATAAAGGCCCCACCTTCAAATACCTATCACTTTGTGTTTTAGAATTTCAGTATATGATTTGGAGAGCAGGGAGGGATGAACATTTAGTCTATAACAGCCATACAACCAGTAGGTTGTTGCTTAACTGAGAACCAATCAAGTCATGTCTTGTTCCAGAACTCAAGTCCACAACACTCTATTGACTACCAGCTGTAAAGCTTTATACACATGTATTATCCTTTATGAACTTTCTGGAGCCCATGTAGTTCCCTAAAGTAGTGGCTGGGATGATAAGAATTACAGAAAGTTTCAAGGTATGAGCTGGATTCCTGGAGCTGGAGAACCTCCTACTATTCATAAAATCATACAGAATTTGTCTAGCAGTAATATCAAGTCAAATCTTCTCCATCTTGTTTATTGCACAGACACAACACTGAGATCTAAGGAGAGTGAGGGATTGCCTGAGGCCCAAAAGAGCATAATTGATGGAGGTGGGATAAGAACTCAAATATGCTGACTCCAAATTTAATGCTTAAAGCACTGTCCTACTCAGATATCCAAGGAATAGAGGCTGAGAATGTGAGTGAGGATCACTGGGATAGAGAAGAGATGAGCCACAATTTATTTACAGGCAGAAGAGAGTCAGAGTAAGATGGGCCAAAAAGGCCAAGTTATCTCTAGAATGATGGGGAACCTTGTATAGCCTGGAAATTAAAGACATGGAACCAGAAAACTCTAAGTTCAAGTCTCATGTATTATATTGCTAACAAAACAGACCTTATTTTCTATGCTTCTCTGTGTGTTTGCCATTTGCAATGTGCACTTATAGTTCCTTCCATTGGAAAATTAAGCCTATTTCTATACCTCTTCGGTTTGGATGGACCATGTGACTTGCTTTAACCATGGAATGTTGCAGAAGAGATAGTGTGTCTTTTCTAAGCCTGGGCTCCAAATACCTATCACTTTGGTTTTTAGGATTTCAATATATAATTTTGTGGGGTAGGGGTAACTTGTGCACTTCTGTTTTCTTCTTAGAACTTGCCCATCTACCGTGAGTCTGAGAGAGAATAAGAGACACAAGGCTCTTAACTCTCATCGTTTCAGCCCAACAGTCATCCAATCACTAGACTTAAGCGAGGACATCCTAGCCCATCTAGATGCATGAGTAAGCCCAGTCATGATGATCTGAGCCAAACCAAGACCAGAAGAACCACTCAGTTGACCTGTAGACTTATGAGCTATGATAAATGCTTATTATTTGAAGCCTCTGAGCTTTGGGATTATTTGTTACTCGGCAATAGCTAACTGATACATCTTGAATTCCTTACTTCTTAGCTTTCTGATCTTGGGAAAATCACTTCACCTCTCCAAAGCCTCAGGTCCCCCATTTGCACAATAGTGGTGATGATGATGATAATGATAATGCCAACCCACCTAGATCTTTGTGATGATTAAAATAAGAGAATGTATTGAGGGCTAACAACACAGTATCTGGCATACGGTGAGTGCTCAATACATATTGATTTACTTCTTCCAAAAGCCATGCTGTAGCCTTGGTCCATCAAAAGATTAGAGGATGTGTGGTTTGCTCCCAGGGACCATTGCAAAACGACCTATAATTAAACTGAGGCTAGTCTAACAGGTCTTGGAATTCCAAACCCAAATCCTTAAGAGCCCCTGGATTCCTTTTGAACCCTTAGCCTATAAGCCAGTCAGAGCAGGGGTAGTACCAGGGCAGGTGGCCTTGATGTAGGCTGAGTTCAGCAGTGCAGTTTGCTCTGCTTGCCAGAGCTTGCATGTTTACATACATCCCATAATTACCATCTGCACAGCCAGCGGCATTTGTTGCAAATGGGCCGTTTCCATCTGTTGAAGCAATTTCCTCAGAGGAATTTGCATTGATCACTTTTTTATGCAAAGCTTTTGTATAGATCATTTTTCCCCCCAATGGTTTTTAATAGGTCTAAATATTTGAGGGGCAGGGAGGGGACTCAGAAGGAAGGAGGTTGGGGGCTGGGGAGAGTGGTAGTGGGGGAAGAAGATGGGAAAGGCTGCTCTTCCACAAAACTCCACCTGTATTCCTCATCTGGAGTTACCCAACTCAACCACTGTTCAGAACCTCAGCCCAGGCAATGCCACTTCAAATATTTATTGTTTGCCTTTATATTTGAGCTGGTAGCTTCTGGTTAATGGAGAGGCCTTGAATGAGGGAAAATAGGGTGTGGTATTAGCTAAGCAACTGGTGACTCTAGCTCAGAGCTTTGTACCTGAGAGGACCAGATGGACGATTTTGCATATTTTTGACAGCTGTAATGAACAGGGCAGCTCCACATTGATTAAATGTCTGGGAAATTAGTGCAACCCTCTGGAGCTCCATTATTTACTATTTCTGCTCAAATTCTCAGCAAAGTTTACACAAGCAGAAGTCTGCAGTAAGAGAAGAGGAGAAAGAAGAGACAGTTGAATGAGAAGATAAATGCTTTCCAGGGCCCCAGCCCAACAGATGTATTGTGGAAAGGTGACTGTAATTTTTACATAGAGCTCCTGAAGTGTAAAATTCTTGGCTTATTTGGTTCTGCATTCCCAGTGTCAGGCATGGTACCTGGCACAGAGAAGGCTCTCAGAAATCACTGGTCCTAAATAGAACATTTGACTAGAAGTCAAAATCTAGGTTCTGGACTCATGTAGAGACTTGGGACTCAATAGGCAGATGACAGACCATGCCTTTAAAGTAGATGAAGTCACATCTTTGAAAATATAACTCTAAACCTTTAATAAACAACAACAAAAAATCATGTGCAAGTAACTGATGTCCCTGCCACCATCCCATCCCCATGTTGGTTCTTTTTTAAGCATCATGATCCTGACTGGCTAATGAATGCTGTATAAATAAAACAAGACTCCTCTAAACATGCCCCAACAAGACTCAAGTGGAGTTTTTCAAAGTATGGTCTACGAAACACCTGCATCAGTATCACCTGGGGAATCTGATTATGAATCCATATTCTTAGGTCTCTGTTTAAAAAATAATTCGGACACTTGTTAAAGATGGTGAGGAAGACTATTCAAGGAGGGGCTACTACAATGTGAATTTTGTAGTATGTAAGAGACATCTGGCTCAACTTCAAATAAATACAACAGGAAAAGTGGGAATTTATAGCCAAAGAGCAGAATTGGGGGAGGGGAAAGTCTGTGGATAGAAAATTACTAAAGTGTTGAGTAATTCTTTGCTAAACTGACATAACAGAATTCTTGGTAATAAGATATCAAGGGTGAGGGATGAGGAATTTGGTCAGATAGCCTGGATTAGATCAAGAGGGGGATTTTTGCTAAATTGACCAAGATTTTTACTAATCTGGAATAAGTAGGTCAAGGACAGAGCTCAAGGTCAGAACCTAATCAGAAGAGAACTCAGAACAGCCAGATAAAGGTTTAGTCAAAGGAGAGAGTCTTTGTCATCCCCAAGAGCAACAAGCTAAATAAACTCCCCAGGGGGTTGTGATATGCTAAAGTTGGAGGATTATTGTGGGCTCTAGAATTCTACATTAGAATCCTAGTCCTTCTTCTTACCAGTCATGTGACTTGGACAGGTCAGAGCCTCCCAAATGAAAACCCGGAGAGCTGTTCTTGGTGCTGCCCTGGGCTTCAGCACATAGTAATCTGTTTTTCCCACTCTAACTCGTGACCTCTCTTTATTCAGTAAGCTACATTCTCTTCCTTCCACTGCTGTCTGGTGTCCTGTGCATGACTCATGCTAGGAAAAAAAAAAACATTCTGAAATTCCTGTATATGCTCAGACCCTTCTCTTCAGCTCTTTGAGAAGTCTCTCCTACTTTTTATACTACCAGTCTAACCACCCTTCACCTAATACCTATTGGTTCTAGTCTTTAGAAAATACATTTACTGCAACATAATTCCAAATCTTCTATCAAAAGAGAGAGAGAAAGCCTGGGTAGGAGTCTAGGTATTAGACAGATACATAAACTGGTGTAAATGACTTCTTCAGCTACACTTATTTCTTTTATCGTATTCAGAGAGGTGGACCAAGTTTTGCCTAGCATAGTAAGTCTTCAATAAAAGTAGAAAGAATGAAAGAAAGATGGTTACATTCAATAAATGATAAAATATAACAATGATGATGACAATTATGGGAATAGTGATAATGGTGATGCCTTCATTTTGTCACAGTCCCCACAAACACTTACTCATTTGTGTTGGTGGCTCCCTAGGACATTTGTGTCTGAGACTATGGTTTATTAGCTGAATGAAGAAATGGATGGATGGATAAATGGATGGATAGATGGATGGATGGATGGATGGATGGATGGATGGATGGATGGATAGATGTAGGTATTGAGGATGGATGGAAAAATGGACAGATGGCTGAATGGAAGGATGGAGGGATGGATGGAAAGGACAAAATGGAGGGATGGAGGAATAGAGGAAAGCAAATGAGATATAAAAGAAAGAAAAGAAAGAGAATGAGGACTAGATAAAGAAGAGAAAAACAGGGAGGGGAAGGAGACCATAAATTTCATTGGGCTGTAAACACTCATCAAGCAAGACTAAGAGAAAATGAAGTAAATTCTTCCAATACATCATAGAATATTACTGTACTTCATTTACTTTCTCTCCAATTAGGTAAAAAGCCTATTCTATTAACAGCTACCCTTGCAGATCCAGACAAAATTAACTCCTGGTGCCTCATCCTGGCAGCAGGGCAATTGATTCTTCCCCCTAATCCGTTTATTTCATTAGCAATACATTTATTTGGTACATGCATTTTGCCACGCTGCAGCAATGAAATGGCCCTGCAAGGTGTGGGGCATGGGGAAACGCTTGGAATATTAACCAAATCACTATTACCGCCGTGGCAGTGCTTAAAGATCATATGTAAATCAAATGTCAGGGGAGAAAATTGTAGCGAGGGCTGTCAGGAAACAATTTAGCAGTGGTTAAAGGCACAGCTCATGGCTGGGTGAATTGTGAACTTTGCAAATGGGAAACCAATCTGGCTTCCACTGTAGGAGCTGATGAGACCTGGAAGAAAAAGAGTGGAGAGGCTGGGACAATGTTGGGTATCTGTACCCCCAAAAGTAAAAACGAACAAAAAACATTCACTTTTAAATATTCACAACCAGCTGCTATGGTGAGTCCCCAATGACAGTGAATTTGGCCCGTTGAAGAATTTTGCCACCATTTCTGCCCTGTTCATCTACAAGGAGGGTTTAAAAACATGGGAAAAGCAGTGGGTTAACAAAAGGTAGTGTGTGAGTTCTTTACTTCCAGGCTTCTAGAAATTGGTTTCCATGTTCCAAAATAGATGATGATGACGATGACAATTTTAGTATTATATGCCCCAACACGTTGTGGCCTATAATTCTTTTCCTTGGAAATTTATCCTTGTGAGTTGATCGTGTGTGTGTGTGTGTGTGTGTGTGTGTGTGTGTGTGTGTGATTGGCAGAGTACTTTGTCAAGATTCAGTCATTGCTCAAGATATTTCAAGCAGGAAAAGATTTAATACAAGAAGTTAGAAGCTTTCTTAATTGTTGGAAATATAGGAAACAAAGCTTAGAAAAATCCAGAAGCACAGGAATCACAAGGAATATTCAAGGAAAATATTGGCTTCACATATCCCGGAAGTAGACAATTCGCAAAGTGAATATAGAAGGTGCCTGCAGAAATCGTGCCTTGCCTCTGCCAGCACTTTGCAGTTTCCTGCAGCTACCTCTGAGATATTATGGTTTCTCCTTCTTTTCCACCCTTCAGATCTCATGTAAGGCTCCTCCTTCTTCCAGACAACCCCCCTCTCCCTAAATTTTGTTTCATGGAAAAGTTGCTGTGGAACTCATATCCTGACTCTGACACCAAAAAAGGAGAGATTGGGCAAATCAATTCATCTCTCCAAGCCTCTGATTTCCCAGTTCTGAAATGGGCTTAATGATACCTGGTCACAGCAGAGATGTTACTGGGACAGAGTGTAAAATGTCTAGGTCAGAGGCGCGTAGTAGGTGCCCAGTCAATGTCAATTACTTTATGTCCTCTTCCTTTTACCCTTGTGTCCCCCTGGGAGGTTCATTTGAAGTCAATTTCCTTCATAAAGATATTGCCAGGGCACATGGAGTAAATTCCCAGGGTTCCAGGTTCCCCTGGGAAAAGTCCTCCTTTAAAGAAAGCCATTAAGGATTTAATTTCTTATCATCTCCCATTCCAACTAGCCAGAGTGTTATGAATAATATCCTATTAGCTGGAGACATTCAAACAATCACCCGTTAACATGTTCTTATGGCGAAATGATGAAGCGTCCTCCGAAATCACGGTGCTTATCTGTGGCCCACTCAGCAGGCACTCCATCACGCACACCAACGACACTTCTTATATTGCTGTCTTGGATTCCAACTAATCACTCCGGGGCAGCAGACAGCTCAAGAGCTGGGAGCCTCCCAAGCTGCAGGTTCCTGAAGCTGAGACTTGTCTTCTGCTTGGCTGGCCCCATTGAGCATGGAAAGTGCCTCTCCCAGAGGTACCTGGAGCAGCTTGCCAAAAGAGAACCATTAAGCACATCCCAACGATGTAGTGGTTTTGTCACAGGGAAATCAAGTCAGTAAAACACTGATTGTGAAATATGTGAAATACATCAAGCCAAGAACAGACAAGAATAGAGAAGAGTTACATGGAGGAGTTATTTGAAGAAAAAATAAAATGAACCCCTAAAATGAAGACCAACTTTCAAGTTAGATGAGCCCCTAGAAATTGGCTATTGCAGTTTTTATTCCTCCCCTCAAAACTCCCTGAAAAAAATTAAAATGTTCCCCATACAGGTTTAGCCCAGCAAATCATTCCCTGGCTATGGAAGGTGAAGAAGTACCGAGTAATCAGAGCCCATCCTGGGGCTTCAAAGTGCACATCAGTCACATGCTAGGGACTCTGATCTACCCTGAAGGAAAAATACCCACTTAATTTGATCGGTGCAATGCTTGCCAAACTTATTTAACCGCAGAATTCCTCTTTTTGTTCCTGCATCTGCCAAAAAAATTCCTTGATAGTGATGGGGTTTGCTAGGAGACAGCAAGCATACGTTTTCTTTGTTTATATAGCCTCTCTTAATGAAAGGGAATTTTTTGTTTGTGTTTATACTGGTCTGAGAGTAAATAAAAGTGTGATGCATGGTTCATAAAATGGTTCCTTTTGAGAATTTTGGATGGCAGTCATGACCCCATGGAGCGCTGCTACAAGGAAAGCGGATAAGAGTTAATGGATACTGTTTCTAATAAAGGCCGAGTTCTTCAAAAGCATGTACCACTAACCTCACGATAATCCAATGAAGTACATCTCGTTGTTTTTCCTTTTACAGATGAGAAAACTGAGGCCCACATAGCTATACAAAGAGCCAAATCTCCCTAAGCCCATGACAGCCCATGGTCCAAAGCCCCTTTACCTGTAACACCTCACTCCTTAGACCTTTGGGGTTCTGGGACACCTCCCCCATTTAAGGACACGATGAGTTTGAGTGTTCAATTGTAGAGGATTCATGGACTCATGAAGGTCCAGATTAAGGCTACCTGTGATTGCACACTTCTGAGACCAAGAACAGTGAAGAAGGAGTCTACCTGTCCCTATGGCCACTCCTCCCCATGCTGTGAAAAGATGCAAAGTATAAAGACAAGTGAGACCCAGTCTTCCTGTTCTCAGCATATCACAGCTCAAAAGGTTTCACTAATCCCCAGAATCAACCTCTAAGCCTTTACTGTTTGAATACCCACTTGACAGATGAGCAAACTGAGGCTTGGGAAGGTTGTTTAACTTGCCAAGAAATGAAGTCCTTTAGAGTTTAGGAGAGAAAACAACTGTCATGAGGAAAAGGAAGAAAGCTCCAAAAAGGAACAAATGATCATTTTTGAACACTTTCTCTGTGGCGTGGCAGGCTGGAGCTCCTCATTTAGTCCTCACAGAAATTAGAACTAAATAAGCAGCCTGGTTCCCATTTTACAGATAATAATACTGAGGTCAGGGGTTTTAAGTGAGTCCTCACAGACCAGGATGAGGTCCAGATTGGCTCCTTTTCCCTGTCATTTCCTCCTTTCCCCCTTCCTCACCACCCCTTAAGGGATTTCAGCAAATGTTCTTACTCTTGGGGCTGCAGATTCATTCAGAAGCCAGAGATCAGGAGCTTGCAGGGATCAGAAAGGGATGGCTTAAGGAAGGACACTCCTACTTAAGGGAACTTCCATGCTTAAGTGCTTCCCTTCCCCTCTCTCTGACCTTGGGTGGCCGCCGTCGCCTTAAGTGCACAGTAATACACTCTCCGTCACTGTTCAATGCCCAGGGGAATGGTTTAAGGCCCTCCACTGGAGTGAATACTTTTATGCAGGCTATAATTTCTTTTAAGACCTTCACAGCGTTCCTGCAGCCTCCACTGTGCCCTCTCCTCCTGCAAGCACAGGGAAGAAAGAAAGCCACTTTCTAATGAAGATAACTATGAGCTTCAGGCAGAGGAGCCCAGGCTGAGCTGCCCCTGGGCTGAGGGCAGGGGCTGCTTTCTCATGACCTTCTATTTTGCCCCCCTAAAACCCATCCTCAGTGATAATAACTATGGCCAGTTTTTATAGCTTGTTTGCTATATGCCAAGCCTATTGTAAATGCCAACATTATTCACGTTTAAAATTCTCAACAACACGGAGAGGCTGGTATCCCATTTTATAGATGAGTGACTGAAGCATAGAGAAAGCAAGTGCTGTGTGACTTGCCCAGGGTCACACAGCAAGAAAGGGGGAAGCCATACTGGAATCCTGGGGAGTCTGGGTTCTATACATAATGCAAACTACTCTGCATCCAGCAAGCAGAGGAGTCATTCCAAAGAACAAAGCCTATTATGTCACTTCCCAGCTCCAAACCCTCCAGTGGCTCCCTATTGCCCTTGGGATGAAGATAAAATCCTCTCCTGCTGTCTCCAGACCCTGTCCACTCCATCCTCCTTTTCCCCACACTTTTCGTGGCTCTCAGCACACTGCTGCCCTGGCCTGTTGTGTTCCCAGAACATTTCACCCTCTTGCTCTTGTCAGAAGGCCTTTGTGCCTGCCATTTCCTCCACCTGGAGCACTCTTAGCCACTCTCCTTTAATCTACCCTCACCTGATTAACTTCAGCTCATCCAAACACCTCCTCCAGAAAGCATACCCTGACTGCCACCCTTGGTCAACACCCCCGTTATTTCCCCCTTGCTACATTGGCCCCATAGCCTCATTTCTACTCTTAGTTTGTTTATGTGAATATTTGACTCATATCTGTTCCTCCAGTTAGATTGTCTATGCCAGAAAGGCAGAAACCATGATTATCTTGTTCACTGCTATTTTCCCAGCTCCTGGAATCATGAACATTCCAAAATATTTGCTGAATGACTGGATAAACAAAGGAGTGAGTGAGTGAGTGAGTGAGTGAGTGAGTGAGTGAGTGAATCGACATAGGGAAGGAGCAATGCGTCCAGGTTGGCAGAACAAGTCCCATACGGCTGGACTAGGGTACGGCAGGTGAGGCCCCACCTCCGGCACAGGATTGAAGGAGCACAAAAAAAACTCAGTGATCATGACAAATGTTTTAATTCAGTATTTTTAAATCTTAAATTTAATGCAAAAGAAATAATAGAGTCTAAAAATTTTAAATAAAGTGTCATGCAGAGTCACACTGGAGCCTGAGGCAAAAGGAAAAATCAGTAATACTAATCCTGTCTGTGTTTAAAATTTTAATGTTTTGTTCATCAGAGATTTGTTTGCATTAATTAACTTTTTATTTTTTAAAATAATATTTTACTGAAGTGTTTTTCATCTCAACTGCTGGGTTTGTTGGCACCTCCTTAAATTTTGTGCCCGATGATGGCTTCACTCTAGTCCTGGCTTCATGCCTGTACTTGCTTTACTATCGGACAGCTCTGCAAACAAGTCATGTGGCCACTGGTCTTCTTCTCCTTTATCATCAGTAAAGTGATCAGTGTGAGGCAGCCCACAACTAGTATCAGTATCTCTGAGATGAACAATCCCATTGTGAATTTGGCACTTGCTAAGACTTTTGAAGGCTCTTTGCAGTATCAAACCTAGAGACCAGGTAATTATGTAGCTCACTAATGCGGGCATTTGAGACATCATCCAATGGCCAGATGCTGGGGTGGGGTCCTATCTTCACGGTGATCTCACACCTTATGCAGCCCAGAATTCTCCCTTCTCTGACCTCGTGCAGCTACCCATGCCCTTCTAGAAGTGTGAGATGGTGAAAGGGGGGTCACTTAGAAGGGCAGATGTTCTCCCCAGAAGATGCTGTAAAAAATAATAAATGCAGCTACTTTAAGATGGAGTTGGAGCTGCTATATCAGGGGAACTGTCCTGCATGCCTTATGCCTCAAACCTTTGAAACATTAAAACAGGTGAAAATAACTTTTGGACTGTGCCTAAGCAACACTGTATCCCAAAGAACTGTTTGCAAGGATAGCAAGAAAGTAGATATTATGACTAAGGGACTGATGACCAAGAATTAGGGTCACTATGTTATGTTACCTACTCCAACAGAAATGCCTTCCTTCTACTGATGTGGTTGTTCCCTTTCCCTCTCTCGTAAATGCACCTTGCATTTGCCTTCTAATCAGAACACTATTTGGTCTTTGGCCTGAATCAGGACTTCCCAAATAGCTCTTCTTTGATCTCAAATAAATGCTTGTTGCCCCTCACTTTGGCCTTTTATTTTTAGGTTTACAGTGAGCTTTGGGCAAACTCTTTTGAAATAGTGTCTTTCAACTCCTCAATTCACTGTCATCAGCAGAAGGAAAGTATTATGAAAACAGCACAAACTGTGCAGCTGGGGAGGGGTGGACTTAATCCAGCTGCTGGGCCTTGGAAAGGCACTTCACCTCTATGTCACACCATTCACTTGTCGAAATGTGTAAGGGATGTCACAAGAGCGACATAAGATCGTAGATCCATTCGTGTACCTACATATATGTATAAATGGGATCACATTCTCTACTGTATTCTGCAAAGATGTATTTTTTCACTATTGCTTCTTGAGTATCTTAGTATAGGGCTTAAGAATGCAGGTTTTAGAAAAAGATCACCTGGTTTGAATCTCAGATCTGCAACAGGCCAGCTGGACAAATATACTAATATTCTGCTCCCACCTGCCCTCAGTGTTTACATCTCTAAAATGGGAGTGGTGATAAGGCTCATGGTATAGCTGAGATTAAGTGATGGACTGAAGGGAGAGTGCCTGACTGCTGATAAGGGCTCAATGGATACTGGGCAATATTATTCCAAAAACCGACTTTGGTTCTTTTTGGCTATTGTATGGCATTCTAGAATGCATTTAACCTTTATCCTGTTGATGGACATCTAGGCTCTTTCCTAGACATATTATAGAACTGCATGACAAATTGGAGATGCATGTTCTACTTGACCTTGATCACAGCCATTATTGCTAAGAAATTGTGTGGTTATGTGGCAGAAAATACAAAGGGAAAGGTTTGTTTGGTCAGGACTGTGTTGATAATTTTCAATGAGAAGTTACTCGTGTAAAGCTCCTAAGAGAGGGAAAAAAAAGATAAAGAAATTTAAAAAAAAAGAAGAAGAAGGAAGTGGAGAGGGAGAAGAAAAAGGTAGAGTTTGGTAAATGGGGTGTAAAATATGAGGCTTGAAATCTGAATCATACCAGGTGCGCCCTCGAAATAGCAGTTATAGTGGATCTCTAATCCCATTGTGATCGTCATGATCTTGGAATTATTTGGCATCTGACCAATACAGGATAGTGGAAAAGTAAGGTTTATTGTTTCATGGAGTTAAAGGCCTGACAATCTGTGTGCATGGCTGTGTGTGCATGTGTGTGTGTGAATGTCTGCATGTGTGTGTACCATGTGTATATGCATATGCCAGCATGTGTGTGCATACCCGCATGTCTGTGCATTTGTGTATGCATGTGTGTCTGTGTGTAAATATATGTAATATGATGCGTTTATGTATAAGTGTGTCTGCATGTGTTTGTGGTGCATGTGTGTATGTCTGTGTGTGTGTGTGCGCATGTCTATGTGTACATGTGGTTGTGTATGAATGTGTGCCCTTACATATGTATGTGCATATATGTACATCCATCCATACATATTATATCCAGACATACAGGATGTGTGTTTCCTCTTGGTAAACAAGAAGCCCCAAAAAAGAAGTGACAGATAATGGACGTGAAATAGTTTTGAACACTGCCCATCCCTATACTTGCATAACAAGGGAAGGTTAACATTCATGTCCAGAATGAAAAGCCATCTTGATTGATCTCCTCCACACCTCCCCCTTTCCCTTTGTTTTCCTTAAACTCTCTAATAGTCACCTCTGTTCACACAAGGAGCCGTGGATCCCAGCAGCATGTAACCTTCCCTGACTGAGTCATTTGAGAAAGCCAAGCTTCCTGGTTGATGAAAGATCACCTGTTTAATTACTATTTGAAAATTACATTTTGGGTAGAAAAATCTGCAAAATGCACTCTGTTCTTTGATAGTTTGCACAGGGGCGCTTGAACTAAACCTCAGATCTGTCATTATGAGCATCACTTATATTCTGGTGAGAGCTGAAAGGCTCTGCAATTGGGGCATTTACTCCTTCACAGTGACCCTGGACCACTCAGATTTTGACATTAATGAGGCTTTTTCCAAACAGTCTTTTCTCTTCCTAGCCCACAGAAGCATCAGCAACACCTTTATCTTCTTCCTGCAGGTGTTTGTTTTCTTCTTCATCGTTCATTTCTTTTTCATTTGTTGCATCCACCCTGCAGGCTAGGTCAGCTAACTGCCTTTGTTAGTACGGCCTACAAAATCAGGATAACTAGGCTCTAAGTGAGAATCAAGAGTTGCTGGTTAGGATGAAGGATTTACAACATGAATATCCTTGCTCCAATTGGTTGCTTGGTGGACAGTAAGAGTCTTGGTCCACCAAATTAAAAGAGCTATACTAGGCTAAATAAAGGCTCCATTGTTTCATTCATTCATTCATTTACTCACTCATTCATTTCTTTATCACAGGTGTATAGAGCTCCAGCTACATGCCAGGTGTTGTTCTCGGCGTTAGGTGCTTAAGATGTCATTGTCTTTCTTGATATCTGAGACTTCCAGAGAGATGAGCTTTGGATAGATGAGATGTTCCAGAATATGACGTGGAGCCTGCCCTTAAGATTTTGGTCTGTTGGGTAGACAGGACATTTATGCTCAGACACACAAGGGTACATGCCAACCCTCAGTCAGAAACACACAGATGTACACACATGTATGTGTTTACAAACACACATTCACACATCAGGCAGTACACTCGGAGGGCTAAGTGTAGAGCACATCAATAGAGCACTTGGAGCATATGGGTGGCTTGGAGCAAGATAGAGAGGTCCCTCTCTGCCTTGCCATCACCTCTTCAATTTCAGGCAAGCCTTTTATGGCAAATGACTAATGAGAGTGTCAGGAGTCCTGGAATCTAGTGCCTGTACCCCAAAAGACTCTATATGCAATTGTGATTTTTTCTTATTGGAGATATAATTGGCATATAACATTGTATTTGTTTCAGGTATATAAGATAATAATTAGATATTATGTATATATTGTTAAATTATTACCATGGCAAGTTTAGTTAACATCCATTACCACACATAGTTATAAATTTTCTTGTGTTGAGAATTTTTAAGATCTACTTTCTTAATAACTTTCACATATACAGTACAACAGTGTTAACTATAGTCACTGTGTAGTGAATTTCATTCCCAGGATTTATTTATTTCATAGCTGAAGTTTGAACCTTTTGACAACCTTCACCCATTTCACCCACCCTACACCCCCTGTCTCTGGCAACCACCAATCTGTTCTCTATGAGGTTTTTTTTAATATTCCACATGTAAGTGAGATCATATGGTATTTGTCTTTCTCTGTCTGACTTATTTCACTTGTCATAATTCTGTCAAGATTCACATATGTATATATGTGTACATATGTGTGTATATGTATGTTGTCACAAATGGCAGGATTTCCATTTTGTGGCTAAATAATATGCCATTGTGTGTGTGTGTATGTGTGTGTGTATTTGTGTGTTTATACTTTACCCATTCATTGTCAATAGACACTTAAGTTGCTTTCATGTCTTGGCTATTGTAAATAATGTTGCAATGAAAATGGAGATGCAAATACCTTTTCAAGATAGTGATTTCATTTTCTTCAGATAAATACCTGCAAGAGAAATTGCTAGATGATATAGTAGTTCTAGTTTTAATTTTTTGAGAAATCTCCATACTGTTTTCCATAGTGGCTGCACCTTTTACACTTCTACCAACAATGCACAAGGCTTCCCTTTTCTCCACATCCTCACCAACACTTGTTATTTCTTGTCTTTTTGATAACAGCCATTCTGACAGCTGTGAGATGGCAACTCATTGTGGTTTTGATTTTTATTTCCTCTGATTTATATTTCATGTACCTGTTGGCCTTTTGTATGTTTTCTTTGAAAAAATGTCTATGTAGATCCTCTATTTTTTTCATTTGACTTGTTTATTGTATTTATTTGCATTAATAATTGTCTCTTTAAAATTTTACTTTGCAAGTCAAAATGTTTACTTTTTCCAGTTGTATTGAGATATAATTGAAATACAACACTGTATAAGTTGAGGTGTACAGCAGTATTGTTCTACATATATTGTGAAATGATTACCACAATAAGTTTAGCTAGCTTCCATCATCTCATATAGATACAATAAAAAGAGAAAGAAAAACAATAACAACAACAACTTTTTTCCTTGTGATGAGAAATCTTAGAATCAATTTGCTCTTGTAACAACTTTCCTATACATCATAGAGCAGCGCTAACTAGAGTCATTGCGTTATATGTCATATCCCTAGCACTTATTTATCTTATAACTGGAAGTGTGTGCCTTTGACCACCATCTTTCTACTCCTCTCACCCCACTCTCTGCCCATTCTTTAATTGGACTGTAGGACTGTGACCTGAATAAGGCCCTTTCTTAATTTGGGTCTTGGTTCCCCAAGATGAAATTAGGCAAATGATGAAATTGAACCAGATATTCGAAGCTCATTTGAGGTAAAACACTTGATCCTAATAATATAATTGATAATCATAACCACCATGTACTGAGTAAATCCTATCACTTTATCAGAGTTACATATATGTATCTCATTTAATCTTCATTTCAACCCAGTGAAGCAGTTGCTACTTTCCCATTTTACAGATGAGAAAACTGAGGCCACAGGTATTAAGTAGCCTACCCAGTCATGCAGCTAATTAATGTCAGAGCTGGGATTCAGACTTAGGCAGTCTGACCCCAGAGTTCATGTTCTTAACCATCAATATGTTGCACTCCTAACGTCCGGTGATGTTACGGTTCTGGAGTCCCATGTTCCTAACCATTCATGCCTCCCATGCTTCCCCAGGCCTTCACTTAGGGACTTTGTTAGCAACATCTCAGAGCTCATGAGGGGGTGTGGGAGAGAAGAAGAGAAGAGCCAGGGCCTCTTATGCTTTGCAACTCCAGGCAGGCTGGCACCCTGAGGTCCCTGGGCCCAGTTCCCCTGCACGTTCATCTGGCAACAGCTAGCAGATGGGTGTGCTGGCCAGTTCTGCCAGCTTGCCAGCTGGCTTGGAGTGCCCAGTGGCTGGCACCTTGGCCACTTGGCTGAGTTGCCAGCCCGCCTCCCACAGGCATGCAGCTGGCAGTGAGGAGCAGATGGGCTAGTCGGTCAGGCCAATGGCTCACCATTAAGCTGCCAGCTGGCTTTGCTGCGCCTGGTGCCTTGGCACCTCTGGGCTAGCATCAGTGGGCAGCAGGGCTGACACTCTGACTTCCTATAGATGGGCAGCTGGCACAGACAGCAGAAAGAAGAGTTCCTCAGCCCCCTCCTGGCTGCCCCCTAAAATATCCGGGGGCCTTGGCCAACAGGAACTGATGCCAGAATCCACCTTGTTGTCACTCTAAAGAGTTTGCAATGAGAGTGAGCTTCTTCTCTCATGCTTTTTATCATCTGCATTGATTTCACAAGCTCTAGTCTCCTTGGTCATGCTTTATTCCTGCCCTCTGATTCCCAACCCTCTAGGGAAGGAGTGTCCCTCTGGCAGAAAGCCCTAGCCTCTGCCACCTCTTTGAAGTCTGGTTGCCTGTCTCTTTTCAGCTCTGCTACTTCAGAGGCTTAACTTCTGCAGCTGCCAGTAAACTGGACTCAGAGAGGGCAGGGATCCCAGTGAGATGCGACATGAAAACCTAGGAGATGTGGGTTCAAGTCCTGGCACATTCTCATATGTGCTGTGGGAAACTGGACACACGCTCTTCCCTCTTTGACCCTTGGTGATCCCATTGCTTCTTTCCTATCTCTCATTCTAAAGCGAAGAGGATAGAGCAAAATAGCATCACATTCTGGACCCTGGATAAACTTTAATGAGTTCATGACCCCTGATACTCTATAAACAACCTCATGTGTTGGGTGGTGCTATGGGTTGATTGTGTCCTCCCAAAAGATGTTGAAGCCCTAACCCCCTAGGACCTGTGAATGTGACTCTCTTTAAAATAGGTATAAAATCTTTGCAGATGATCAAGTTAAGATAAGGTCATGAGGGTGGACCAATAAAATAAAACTGTGTCCTTATAAAACAGAAAATTTGGACACAAAAGAGGTACCTAGTGGGAAGACAGTGTGAAGACACAGGGACAAGGCCATCTATAAACCAAGGAACACCTGAGGACCAGTAGCTAGGCAACAGCCATGGAACCGATTGTCCCTCATCACCCTCAGAAGGAACCAACCCTACTGATACCATGATTTCAGAATTACAGCCCCCTGAACTGTGAGACAATTTCTGTTGCTCTAAACCACCCAGTTTCTGGTACTTTGCTACAGCAGCCTTGGTAACTAATATAGGTGGGCATGAATTTTTCTGGAAGATGGTCAACACATTACAGCAAGTTATCATTGGAACTCTTGATTCACTCTACTCCATTCAGACCATTATTAAATTCTTTCCCAATCTTGACGTTCTAGAATTCTATATAATTCTGTGTAATGCACAGAAAAGTATGGTGATCAGGTTTGGCTGTCAAGGGGATGCTTGTTTCAGGCAAACCGAATTCATTACCCATGATTTCAGATTTAAAGGAACTTAATCAAGACTAAAGGCCATCTCTCTTTTAATATCTCTCTTTGGATGTGATATCAGAAGACTCAGGGTCAGATGCCTGTCCCTATTTTCTATCTGAGAGGTTGATTAAGGCTATAGAGCCACCAACTGATAAGCAAATGAAAACACAAATTAAGCAACATTAAAAATTAATACCCTCTCATTCTCTAATTCCACATCTGGGACTCTGAGGGTACGTGCCAAATTATGGAAAAAGTTTTATTTTTAAAAGTGTTTATTGAAAGAACTTATATATAAATTAAAACAAACAAACAAATAAAAAGAAATAGCTGACCCTGAATAAATTTGATGATTTAGGATACTCTCAACTGAGGGTAATAAGCACCTGACTTGGATGCTTGAAAGACCCAGGACATCCATTATCTCACATTGTGAAAAGCCCGGGGTAGGGTACACTGATGAGATGCCTCCAGGGATCTAATCTGCTATTCTGTGTCCTTTCTTATTTGTTGTCTTTGTCCCTGGGCTCGTTCTCCTCATAGACACAAGATGGCTGCAAAGATCTCAGCATCACTTACATCCAGCCACTTACTGAGAGAGAACGGGGGCATTGTCTCATGAACGCCTCTTTGTAAGAGCCAAGTAACCTTTCCCAGAAACCCCCAGCAAACTTTCCTCATATCTCATAACCTGTAATTGTGTTGTATGCCCAGATCCTAACCAAGCTTGAAAAGATAAGTGACATGAGCGTGAATGGCATCAGGGTCCGCTTCCTGAGTCTGAAGCCAGGACTGGCTTCAAGACAAAGGTGGTGAACTTTGACTATCAGGAAGGAAAAGGTGGGAGTGGGAATGGAACGTCTCATAGACAATCAACAAGGAGATGATTACTGTAGGAAGTGTGGTAGTCACTGGTTGGTAGATTGGCAGCAATTAAAAAGTTAGAATCATGTTAAAATTAAAAGCCAAAATAATAAATGGGTGTAAAGACTGAGACGTGTATGACAAGGGTTGATATCATCAATGGAGAATTCTTTCTTGCTAATCAGTAAGGTCAACACTCTCATATGATTAACAAATTTGAGTATACAAATGAAATATAAATATTCTCCTGTTCAATGAGAAAAGCAAAATTGATAGCCTATAAATCTAGCTAGGTTTATAGAATATCACCAGTGCTACTGATTTTTTTGAAGAAATGATCACTTTAATGTATTTTTAGTGGATACATAAGTTGGTACAGCAAGTGGGCCTTGAAATTATGCCTGCTTAATTTTTAAATTAAGACAAAATTCACATAACATAAAATTGAGTATTTTAAAGTGTCCAATTCAGTGCCATTTAGTACAGTGACAGTGGTATGCAATCATCACCTTTATTTCCAAAGCATTTTCATCACCCCAAAAGAAAATTCTGTACCCATTAAGCAGTCATTCCTAATTATCCCATCCCCCAGGCTCAGACAATCACTAATCTGCTTTCTGTCTCTATGGATTTGCCTGTTCTGGATTTTCATATAAATGGAATCATGGAATGTGTATCCGGCTTCTTTCACTTGTATTTCCTAGGCTCATCTGGGTTATAGCGTGTATCACCACTGCATTCCTTTTCACGACTAAATAATATTCCATTGTATTTGTTTGTTTTTTGACCCATCAATTTCATTTCTGGATATTTATCCCAAGACAATTACCATAAATTTGTGCAAAGGACAGCTACTAGAATCTTCCTGGAAATGCTAGTCACAAGGTGAGACTGGAGAAATTATTCATGATTTATCTACATGATGGGATACTGTGAAGGCATCATCAGTTATATTTTAGGAAAATATTTCATAACACTAAAATATACTTTTGGCATATTAATAATTTTTTGAAAAGCAGATTATAAGTACATGTTTCTTATGATCTTATTTTCATTTATTGTTTACATTATATATAGCATTTGCTACTTACAGAGCTTCTACTGTGTGTTGGTTACTGTTTTAGGTGTTAAATATAAAGTAGTGATTTGAATAAATAAAAATTACTGATCTCAGGTAGCTTTCCACATTCTACTGTGTATAAGTTTGGTATGGAGTATGAATTGAAAGCAGGAGTTCCCATGGATGAGGGTAGGACAAGTTTATAAGCATGTTGAGAGTCTGAATGTGTAAATAGAAAAAAGTCTGGGTGGTAGATTACAAGCAATCTTTTTTCTTTCTTTTATATGCCTGTAATGTACACATTTTCTTCAGCTAATGTGCGTGTTACTTTTATAATCAGAAAAGAGAAAGCTGACTTGAAAGTGGTGTGCTTATTAAGAACTAGCTACATAACATTAAAATGAACATAGTAGAAATTTAAATAAAATTGCAGAACTTAAATTTTATGAAATATATGCTCACAAACATTTACATTTAAAAGCTGAGTAGAAACCCAGTTTATTTGCATAGTGATTGTCATATAGTTGAGATTCAATAAATACCTGTTGGATGAATAGTTTATTTTTCCTTTTACTTTTTTTGCATTTTTCATGTTTTCCTCTAAAACATGAGGTCCTTTTTTGTGTGTGAAACAAAACATGATAATTTTCAAAAATTTTAAGTATGTAATACATTTGCAAAATAAATAAACTTTAGTGTAAGGAGCTCAATGAAACCAGGTTTGTACAGAATGCCTTCTGCCTCATAGTAGGCCTTCTAGAAATGTTTGTTCCTCTTTCTCTCCCCAGAGTGCTTTTTAAAAGATCCTATTTACAAGAGGAAATTGATTCCCACACAACTGTTTTCCTCCTGCACATCTGTGATATAAATCATAGCCTTCCTAAAGAACATCTTGAGAGAGCAAAAATTCTTAGAATTGGAAGGGATCTTGAAGATTTTCCATTATAAACGTCATCACCCCAATACCAACTTATAGATGAGAAAACTGAAGCCCAGAAAGGGGATGTGACCTGCCCAAGGTCACGTAAGAGACGAGGAATAGATCAGGAATGGGAATTGCCTCCGTCTGCTCAGGCTGCTGTGACAAAATACCACCAACCAGGCAGCTTAAACAACAGAAATTTATTTTCTCCCACTTCTGGAGGCTGGAGGTCCAAGGTCAAGATGTCTGTAGGGTTATTTTCTGATGAGACATCTCTTCCTGGCGTGCAAATGGTCACCTTCTTACTGTGCCCTCCGTGTGCACTTGCAGAAAGACATCTTCAGTGTTTCTTCCTCGTCTTATAAGGACACCAGTCTTATTGGATCAGGGCCCCATCCTATGACCTCATTGAACCATCATGACGTCCTTAAAGACCCCATGTTCAAAAAGTCACATTGTAGATTGAGGCTTCAACAGAGGATTTTGAGGGAACATAATTCAATCCACAATGGGAAACCACTTGTCCCTTCTCACAGTCCAGTACTTTTCACTGTGTCGGGCTTCCCCTGCTAATTTGAGTGTGAAAGATGCTCATGACGTCGCAGAACTTTCTGCTCCTTGAGAAGCAGTGTGTCTGTCTGGAGTCTTTGCCTTTCCTAGCCAAATTCACACTTCTGCTGGAGGCTGCCTTTATCCTTGCAAAGAGACAAGGTTCAGGTTCTAGAAGAAAAGCTCTAAAAGGCAGCCTTTGCAGCTATGGTGACACTCTGACCATGGACTTTCCTGAGAGAGACACGCCTACTAGTACATTCAATGTTTCCTGAGCCATGCACCGTGCCCCTCCCCACCTCCTCCCGGCCCAAATCTTTGTGTTGGGCTTCGAGGACACAGAAACAGGCACATGTCCTCCCTCCTGGATCCAGACACCAGTGGAGGAGAAAGATCTATAAACAGATAACACACAGCATGACGGAACAAAAGCCTTAGTCCCAGGGACACCAGTCTCAGGAGAAGGACTGGTGTTGTTTAGGGCCAACCTGCACAGTCTCCCATGAAGGCAGTGATCTTGGGTCTAAGCTCCTGAAGCAGAAACTCCTAAACAGGAATTTCAGTGAAGGGATTTACCTAGAAACCAGCAAGATTTTATGCAAAGTGGTGGGAGTGTGCATTTGCTCATTGGGAGAGAGTGTACAAGTTTTCATCTGATTGTCCAGAGGGATTTTAAGTCCCTCTTTAAGTTTAAGGTGAACTCTTATTGGATGAGGAGGCATTTCTAGTTGCATAATATGGAGAAAGGTTTTCCAAGTAAAGGAAACAACATGTGCAAATGCCAAGGGGTATACGTGCATGTGGCATGTTGGAAAAATAGAGTCCTTGAGGGTGGAGCATGGTGGGGGAGAAAAGCAGGGGACAGACAGGATCATACCACAAGCACCTAGTATTCCTCCATCTGGGTAAGGGATTTATCTGGTAGAAGCATCAGGAATAATTATTGATGCTCAAGGTTGCACTTTTCTCAAGTCCTCTGTTAACTCCAGAGTCGCCCTTTTGTTTTTTATGCTCTGCTCAAAACCACTGATGGTCAAGCATTCTTAGAGCCCTGTGGTCTGGGGTCCAGTAGCATTTCCTGGAAGCTGGTTTGAAATGCAGAATCTCAGGTTTCACCCCAGACCTGCTGCATCCAAGTCTGCATGTTGCCAAGGTCCCTGGGAGCATGGCCATGTTCGATGAGTTGTCCTGGAGAAAACCCGTCACTTAGAAAGTTTATCCTGATGGCTTCCCCTGGCCTGGGTCAGATCAGCTCCCCACACTCTTAAACCAGCACTATCAGCATATACCATGTTGCAGAGGAGGAAACTGAGGCTTGGAGGAGGGGACATGAATTGTCCAAAGTGACAGGGCTGGTGGATCTTGGCCACACTAACTTGTCTGCTACCCTGGGTTGCCTCTCATGTAACCTTAAGAGAAGAGCTGTCAGCTGTGACCACCAGGGCTCTGCCAGGGAGGCCCAAGGAGGAAGTGGTCCACACCCTCCATCTCTCCTGCCCACCCCCTGCATCCTCCCAACTCCCTGGTCATGTATAAAACATTCCCAGAAACCGCTTACTCCTCATGCATTTTCCATGAAGCTGGGCCCAAGTTAAAACATATAAATATAAAAATATCAAGAAGCACTTTTTTTAAAAAAGGACATGTTTCATAAAATATCAAGAGACACATTTCCACACTCGCCCTCCTCCCAGGGTTGCTTTCTTTCCCCTCCTACCCCACCTGTTTTTCTCTCTTCTGTAAACATCACTCCTTTCCTTCTCAACTTCTGCCTCCGCCTCCACCATTTTCTTGTCATTTTTCTCTTATCTCTTCTTTCTCTCTTTTCTTCTCTACTCTCTGTACCTTTCCCTTACCTCCATTTGCTTTTTCTCAGAGTATTTTTTTTTGGGGGGGAGGTCTGGGTTTCCACTTGCATTTTGCTGCTTCTTTCTCCATTTCTCTCTCTCTCTCTCTCTCTCTCTCTCTCTCTCTCTCTCTCTCATTATTTTTCTGATTCTCTCCCTCTGTGTGTCACTCTGAGTTAGCATCCCCTGTTTTCTCTTTGCTTAGTGTCTGCCAAGTTGCCATTCTCTCATCCCACCCCCATGAAAATGACTAAACTTAAATGGAATGACAAATTATTGGTGAAAATATGGAGCAACTGGAACTGTGGGTACTATTAGCGGGCATGTAACGAATGTGAGTACTTCGAAAATGATTTGGCAGTTTCTACAAAAGCTACATTTACTCTAGGACCCAATATTCCATGCCTGGGTATGTTCCGAGGAGAAATGAGGGCTTGTGTCCCCCCACAGGCATGGAGAAGAATGTACATGCCAGCTTGATTCATAATAACCCAAACTGGACGCAGCCCAAACGACCAACGACAGGAGGATGGATAATTGGATGCTGGTTTATTTATACACTGGAATGCCACTCGGCAATAAAAGAGTAAACTGCCGCTACCCATAACAATATGGCCCAATCTCCAAAACTTCATGTTTTGAGAGAAAAGCCTAGACACAAGAGCGTGCACACTGTATGATTCCTTTATAGGAAGTTCAGTAACAAGCAAAACTAATCTATGGTCTGAGAAGTAAAATGAGTAGCTATCCTTCAGAAGAGGTGTATTGACTAAAAGCGGGCACAGGAGTACTTCTGGAGTGTTGAGAATGTTCTGTCTTAATTTGGTGGAGTATGAACGTCGGTAAAATATTCATCAATATTACACTTAAAACACTTCATATTCATGCAGCTTATATGTGAGTTTTGTCTCAAAAATATAAAGAAAAAGTAATAATCCATGATATTGCTTATTATAGTTATAATTATTATTACCACAATTGGCAAAGGGCTTGGACCCAGGGACCACAAACTCAGACATGTTTCCAGCCTCCCTGATTCAGATGGGAATAGGTATCTCTGTCCCAGCCATGCCTACCTTCTTACTGTGCTAGCTCTGGTCCTGGGTCCCCACAAACATCGCCATCCCTGGGACCCTTTGGAAAGATCAACCTCAGAGAGAGATGCTGCCCCCGCCCCAGTTCTCATACTCAAAGCGTCTTTCTGATGCTTTGGTTTTTTTTTCCTATGCTTCATTTCTAACTATTATGATGATGGTTTAACTCAACACTTACTCTGATAACCAGGTAGTTAATTAAGAGCACAAAACCCGAACCCAAGTTAATGGGAAGAAGTTGGCCTCACTGAAAACCTCAGGGATATCTCCCTGCCCACAGAGCCATCAGAACGCTTTTACAGCCAACGGGGGGAGACTGGAGGAGATCAAAATTCCAGCTTGGGGACTCTGAAAAGGCCTTTATTTATGTTTTTTTCCTTTCTTCGAGTCCTCCCAGGAGGGGAGGAAAACACAGAACCCAGTTTTTCTGTTTCGGTAGCGTGGGTGTGAGCTCAACATACACAATCCTTGGAGGCAAACTAAAACCCACTTATTTTCATTGAAGGGGAGGAACCAAGAGCAGAGGGACTTGAGCACTATTAGTTAAATAATGGTGCTTAAAAATGCATTGAATTTAGCCGCCTCCCTCCCCCCTAAAAAAATCTGGAATTTTTCTATTGAGTATACTTTTCCCCCTCGCCCATGAATATTAATGCTCCTCTCAGAGAGATCTACTTGAAAAAAAAAAAAAAAACAAGAATAAATTAAATACCTACAGATTTTTCTAATTCCTCTTTTTGGTGACATGCCGTCATTACATCAAATTACTGAGATGGGCCTGCTCCCTTTTTTTTTCTTTTTGGGTGAAAATTATGGAATATAAAGTATATGTAAATGGAGAAAAGGAGGAAAAAAAAAACCTGTGAAGGAAGAATAGGGGGAAGGAGAGGCATTAGGTATTCTGCCGGCGTCGTAGTCAGCCAATTAATCAAGCAGTGGCGAGAAAAAGATGCAGAGAGGATGAGTTCGCCCTTCACGTTGATGGGGCCGGCGCAGGGCAAACGCTCCGGCACCTGAGCTCACGGTTAGGCATGCAGAAAGGGATCATGGGAATATCTTCCCGTCTTTGTCTTTCTCGTGAAGGATGGAAAATGTCAAGCTGTTGTTTGGCTGGATTGAGGGGGGTGGGGGGGAGTCTAGGAGAATTCACAGTCTGGCAAGGCAAGGTTTTAACTCTTTGAGGCTATCTCTGCCTCCCCTCCCTCCTCAGCCCCCAGCTCCACCTTCTCCTTCTCCCAGCCCCCCAGCACATCTGTAGGGAACTCTGCCTGCAAACAGCAAGTGGGAGGGAGCTGATTGATGGTGACATGCAGGCTGGGGCAGCCAGTGTGTGTGTGTGTGTGTGTGTGTGTTTCTGTGCACATGTGTTGAGGGTGGGGGGGGCAAGAGGCATTTTTTCTCTTCCCCATAAGTGTTCTTTGTTCACTCTGAAAATGTGTGTGCATGACCCCTTCCCTCTCCAGCCCTGTCACTTCCCCTTGGAAGTGAGCAGTGCCTCAAAATATGAGAGTGGCTACGAAAAGGACAATGGTAGTAATGAGGCTTTGAGGCTTTGGGGCTCTGTCTGCATGGCCCTTGGTGTACTGAGCCCATCCAGGAGGACGGTCTGAGAGAGTCCCCGGGAGGAGCCAGCATTCCAATGTGACTCTGAGAGCTGACGATCCCTGGGGCTGGTGCTAGAGGGAGAGCCTCAGCATAGGGCTTATTATCTGCCCCAAGAACACTGATAATAATAATAGTAATATTCTGCCATCTTCCATCAGCAATGACTTCTCCTGATTCTTTTAAATTCCCATGTCATTTCTCTATTTTTAAACTCTGGCAAATCCATGATTCCAAGGAAAGGTGTGTCATCAATTCATTCATTGAGAAAATGAATGTTTGATTCTTCTCACCTGCTTTAGAAAAGGGCATTGAGTGGTCTACATGGCAGACAAGATGCTGAGGGAAAAATTGGAAGGGACTTGACCTAGACTGGCAAGCAGGCACAGAAGTGGCTCAAATCCAAGTCCCCAGTTCTCAATTCAAAAAATTGCTATAATTTTGGCCAGAGATGAATGAGCATAGTACTGTACACCCCACTCAACCTCCCTTATCCAGGACTAGCCCATGACCATTGCCAGATCATCATGTGAGTTCAGTGTGAGCCCCAAAAACTGGATTCAATCCACACTCAACATGTGGTCCCTGGGCCAGCAGCATCCTCCCAACTGAGAGCTAGAAATGCAGAACCTCTGGCCTCAGCCCTATGAATTAGAATCTGCATTCCAACAACATCCCACGTGATTTGTGTGCACACTGAAGTTTGAGAAACATTGTTTTAAGACAAGCTTTTCTCCCCACATTTACTATCTGAAATCTGGATGAATTTGACAATCAAAGGCAGCTTCTATTCTGTGAAATATAGTAACAGGCTTTTGCTTGGACTAAGTGTGACACTGTTCTAATGCACTGCATATATTATCTCAGCCCATCCTCTCAATCTGTGAGATGGGCACTATTGATACCTCGTATTACAGATGAAGTCTCAGAAGCAGAGAGAAGTAAGGGGACTCCCGCAAGAACACACAGCTAGAAAGTGGTATTTCCAGAATTTGAGCCAAAGCACCAGAATCTGTAGGGTTAACCTCTGGACCAGTGATTCTCAAACTTGAGCATGCATCAGAATCGCCCAAAAGGCTTGTTGAAACATAGATTTCTGGGCCCCACCCCCAAATTTCTGAGTCAGGAGTCTCGGATGGAGGCTAAGAATTTACATTCCTAACAAGTTTCCAGGCAGCAATGCTGATGTTGCAAGTCAGAGACCACTGTTCGAGAACTGCTGCCCACTGTGGGGTCATCATTTCTGTTAAGAAACCAACTGGTTTAATTATGAACATCAACCAAATATGATCAAGATAAATATCAGTGTCCCTGGCCTTAAAAGAAAAAAAAAAATGGAGGAATGTGTGGAAAATCTCAAACAACAAAAATACAAATAAAGTTAAAGATGCCCGGAGAAGATCCAATTGTCTTTTGATGCTCTCTTATTTGGTGGCATTAGCTGTTCCAGCACTCATTGCTGTGGCTAATTGAGGGTACATCACAGCATCATTGTTATAATAATCCTTTCTCTTATTTAACCTGGACGATACATGGTGTTATAATGAGTTTCCTTCCTCTGTTCATTAAACAGACATTTACAAGGCCTAGCCTGTCCTGGCGGGCTCTGTGCGGGTCGCTGGAGACACAGACAGATGAGACACTGTTTTTGTGGCTGGCCACGCCCCTCCATCTCAGGGGAAGGTGTGCACAGTTCTGAGACAGGGGGTCCTCAATGAGAGTCAGAGCTGAATGTTGATATCATAGTCGTATGTTTTTTGGAAAAGTTATATGTGTTAATGGACTGAAAAAATAATAATTTTAAAATACAAAATTGAAAGTAAAATCCCCAAAGTCCTTCTCCCCAAGGATAATCACTTTAACCTTTTTTTGGCAAACATCCTTTCAGATCGCTCTCTCTCTCACTCCCTCCCATCCCCAACCACATACAGATATAAAACTAGGCACCAATCTCCACATTTAACAGTGGTGGGGAAAATCTAGAAGTCCGTCATCCAGTTAAGGGCCAAACGTGTTAGTGCAGAGGAGAAAGTATATGCTGAGACCCAAAGTGTAAAAGGGCGGGGAACCATCTGAGGTTGGAGGTGGGAGGAGTTAGCAGCAGGTGAAGCTGGGTGTTCAGCAGGGCCTAGATCATGCAGGACCCACCACGCGCTGGTGCGCAGTTTGGACTTTACCCTAAAAGGAAAAAGGAACCACAGAGGGTTGTAGGCAGGGAAAGACTGCTCCAGTTTTGCCTTTTAGGGAGAGCTCTCTGGTGGCTGGTGTGAGGGAATGACTGAAAGGAGAGATGCCAGAAGCAAGGAGGCTGGCTACAGCAGATTTGCCAGAACTAAGGGATTTTTAAAAGAATGACAAAATGCCCATTAGGGGGTATGTTTGGGTGCTGGGAATTTCCTGATCAAAGTAAAAGGCAATCTAGGCTTCTGATGTCTCCCTTCTGCAAACTCCAAGGACATGTGGCAAAAAAATGCCCCAGATTTCCCCTTTGTAAGATCTCTTTTCCTCTCTGGGCCTCAGTTTTCACATCTGTAAAACAGGGTTCAAATGTCTACTTAGCAAGGTATTCAGACATCAAATGGATACAGTCGGATGTTGCAAATTTTAAAGTTCTTTACCAATAAGTGAATGTGGTTGCTGCTATTGTCCTTATGGTTGACTGTGTTTGTAGCTCTTTACTTATTTCATAGATCTTTTCACACCTACCTTATGCTTCCATCCTTGTGTCCCATTCTTCTTCTGCCTCTAGAGCAACACTGTCAAATAGAACTTTCTGTGAGGATAGAAACGTTGCAGATCTGTGTTGTTCAATACAAGAGCCACTAGTTACTCATGGAGTACTTGAAATGTGACTGATGTGACCAAGGAAGTACATTTTAAATTTCACTTAATCGTAATTAATTTACATTTAGATTTAAGTAGCCATGTTTACCATATTGGAAGGCATACACCTAGAGTGAGAGGACTTCGATAATATGGACTATGTCTTATTCACTTTGCAATCACCCCTTTATAATGGGTGGATGGATAAATGAATGGATAAATACATGAGTGAGTGGATGAGTAGATGGATGGATGGATAGATGTAACAGGTGCTTCCTCAGTACAGTTGAAAGGGCTTCCAAATCAAACTCGAAAGTATCAAGTTGATGTCTTACAATAGCTATAAGTTGAATGAGCCAAAGCAAATCATTTCACCTGCAGAGTCTCAGTTTCCTCACCTGTAAAATGAGGATAATAGTAATCCTAATCTCAGAAGGCTGTTATGAGGGTCAAATAATAGATGTAATAGCTAAAATGTATAATAAACTGTACAAATGTGAGGCATCGCTATTATTTTTCATGCTCATTGGCTAATTGAAAAAATGAAGCATTTATTTCCTCCAGATAAATGCTATTATTACCCCTATTTCACAGATAAGGGGGAAAAAACCGAGAGAGGTAAGCTAGCATGTCCAGAGTCACGTGGGAGCTGAGATTAGATCTTAGAGCACCCTGTGCCTTTATGTGCTTATAAAGTATAAAGATAAGATTTATGACCTCTTAGTGGTTAACTATAGTAGTCTACTTTAACTGAGTCTCTCTCACATATAAAACATTTAGCATATTTTATCTACAAGTCTCACAGTATCCTGTGGGGGAGACATTGTCAGCCCCATTGTATAGATGATGAAACTGAGGCTCAGAGAGTTGAAGCCACTTGCTGGAGATCACATAGCAAGGCAGCATCAGATCCCAGCTCTGCAGACAGTTTGCAGATTCCAGGGTTTAGAGGGTGGAGAAAGGAGGGCAGTCTTCAGGTGCCTTTTTCTGAGGGGCACACACTTCCTTCCAACTGTGAGCACCTCAGCCTGGGAGAGGGCAGGCACTCCTGAGCCATAGGGTTTGGATGCATACAATTGCTTGTACTCCACTCCATGGCTCACTCATAGCTTCCAGCAATGAGATGGTCTCCAGGTAGCATTGAGTAACTGGCAGTGTGGATTTTTAAGGAGGTGCTGGCCTGAGGGCAGAACATGCAAAAGGCCTGAGGAACTTACTATCAGAACAAAGACAACACCTCCTGCCTCCCCTTCTAGTCTATTCTGGACAGCTTCCATCTAGCACTAACATTTGGGTGTTGCCCCCTCCTCTGTGATATCCCTATATCCTGCCCCCACATTTATAAAGACTCCCTTTAATAACACTCTTCACATTAGCCAGTGGAGAGATTCTGCCTCCTGCCAGAACCCCAGCTGAAACACCTTCTCCCTCTGCTCCCTGCCTCTAACTACCTCATAGAGTCTTCCCCAAATGCCCCATTCCACATCCCCTGCCCTGCTCACGTGACTTCCATGCCCCTGCATTGCCTCAAAGTCCAACCGCCCCCCCTCGGGTCTCCCCCGCCAGCCTGCTCCCCAACCTGCCCATCTAGCTGCGCAGGAACGGTCAAGGCTCCCCACACCCCCACCACTGCCATTCCTCTGGCACTCACTGGCACTTCCAGGATGTGCCATATAACACACACTTCCTCATTAGCTCCTCCCAGCAACTCTCTGAAGCAGCCATAATTACTGGCCCCATTCCACCAATGAGGAAACAACCTTGGCTTTCCAGCCTCCATGCTAATACATTAAGGTTCCCCCAGGGCAGTATCCTCCCGATTCCTCTTGTCTTTTCCAATTCCTACTCATCCTTTGCAATTCTGATGCCACTCCCTCCAGATCCCTTTGCAAATTTGTCTGGCCCCAATGAACTTACATTCCCCGGCACTTGTGCAGCGCACAGCTACTTTACTCAGCTCTGAGGATCCCTTTTGGGTTGCTGTTTGAGCAGCTGTCAATTGACTATTCACCTACACAGTGGGACTAGGGTAAGAATAGAGGCTGGGAGAGCATTGAGGAGATAGAGAAGCCATACCGGGGCCCTGAAGCTGTCAGAGAAGGGCACTCAGGGGAGATGATGGCCAAGCTGAGATGTTGACTGGACAGAAAGAGGTAATCAGCATATGCAAAGGCCCTGAGGCACTTATAAGAATAACTAGTAGTATAGCTCATGGAGCCTCAATGGGGGTAATTTTGGTCCCCCAGGAGACATTTAGCAAAGTCTGGAGAGATTTTTGGTTATCACAAGTGTGGGCGGATGCTACTGACATCTAATGGTAGAGGCCAAGGATGCTGCTGAACATTCCATAATGCACAAGACAGGCCCCACCACAAAGACATACAGGCCTACCAATAAGTTGTGCAGAGATTGAGAAAAGCTGGTACACCAGCAACAGCAATATCACCTGGGAGCTTGTAAGAAATGCAGATTCTCTGGTTTTCCCCAGACCTGCTGAATCAGAAATTAAGAGGTAGAGGTGAGTAATCAGCTCCCCAGGTCATTCTGAGTGTCCCAGTGTGAGAATTCAGCCCTGGCTGCTCATCGCAATCACCTGGAAGCCTTTATCCCCAAAGACCCTGCTGAATGAGACTAGGGGCCCAGGCAAGGATATTTTGTGAAAGTTTCCAGTAGCTTCTAATGGGCAGCCAGGGATGAGAACTAGTGAGCTGAAACAGAAAGGTCAAACACAAGGAGGAGAAATGAATGTAAAGATCAGACCATCAGTGCCTTAAATTCCATGCTTGAGAGGGTACTGGGAAGCTGTGGATGAGTGTAAAGCGAGGAAGTGGATCTCAGCTTAGAAAGATCTCTAACTACAAGGAGGAGGCTGGATGGGACAGGCTGGAGGCAGGGAAACCAGAAAGGAGGCTGTGAGATGATGGCAGCCTGAGTTGAATTTTGTCCCCCTAAAAAAAAAATATGTTGATGTCCTAACCTCTGGTACCCGTGAATATAGTCTTATTTTAAAAATAGGACATTTGGAAATGTCATCAAATTAACATGAGGTCATGTTGGATGAGGGTGGGCCCTAAATCCCAGGACTGGTGCCTTCTAAAGAGAAGGAAATTTGAAGACATAAAGAAGCATGGACACAAACAGAGAAGAGACTGCTATGTAAAGACAGAGGCAGAGATTGGAGTGATGCAGCTACAAACCAAGGAACATCAAGGGTTGCCATAATAGCAGAAGCTAAGAAGAGATAAGGAAGGATTCTTCTTCAGAACGTGGGGAGAAAGCATGGCCCTGATGACACCTTGATTTCAGGCTTCTAGCCTCTATAACTATAAGATAATAAATTTTTGTTGTTTTAAGCCACCCAGTTTGTGATACTTTGTTCCAGCAGCTCTAGAGATCAACACAGGGAAGAAAGCCCAAAACATGACCCATGTTGTTGCGTTCCTTACAGCTGTGGTCCAGGTGTGCATAGGCTGCTGAGCCTGGCTGAGCAGGTAGAGGGCAGTGAGGACAGCCAGGGTGAGATGAACAGATCTGGGACCTGGTAGGAGAGACTGTCTATGTCGTGAAGGTCTGAGAAGCTGAGGAAGATGATGTCACTCAGAGTGGAATGGCCATCAACAAACTGGGCATGGCTTCCACAGCCAAACTAAATGCTGCCTGCCAGTGCCTTAGTCACATAAAGGCTTCCTTGCTATTCTCCCCTGAGAGGGGTAAAATGAAGAGCCCTGGGGCAGATGTACCAAGGTGTCACCCAACCTCCATGGTCCCTCACCAGGGTTATTGCAGTGACTTCCTAACTAATATCCCTGCTTCCGACCTTTGCCCCTCTCTGGTGCATTCTCTGCATAGTAGCTGTGTTATAAGTCCAATCGTGTCACCTCTCCACTCAAGAACCCTGCCATGGCTCACATCCCACAGAGTAAGACAAAGTCCTTATGCTGTCCGACATTGTTCTGCATAATCCAGACCCATGTCAACTTGCTGACCTCATCTCTCACTTACTCTGCCCTAGACATACTGACTTTCTTGCTATTTCATGAATAGGCACATGCCTGCCTCAGGTCCTTTGCACATGCTGTTGCCTCTGCCTGAAATGCCTTTCCCACTGATACTGGGAAATATCACAACACACCCTTGCCTTCTTCAAGTCTTTGCTTAAATGGCATCTCTCTCATTGAGTGCACCTTCAATCACCCTACTAAAAGGTGTAACCCTCTACTCCATCACTACCAATCCCCTCACCTTGCTCTTTTTTTAAATAGGCAGCTTTACCACCTGACCTTCTGTATTATTGGTTTGTTATGTTTCATGATTTTCAGACCTCGCTGGAATGAGTGAGAGCTCCTACAGGCAGGGTTTTAGTCACTAACACGTCCCCAGTTCCTAGCCTGGTACATAGCAGCACCCAATGAAGTCTATTGATTAAATAAATACCCAAACCCCTCATTTATAAGATGCTGATTGCTTGCCAGGCCCTGAGCTAAGAGCTTCACATTCATTGTCTCACATGATCTTTCAAAATCTAGGAGGACAGTATGGGGAAGCTGTTCCCCCCTTCATTTGCCATAAATAAGGAGGCCGAGGCTCAGAGAGAATAATGGGTGAGTCTGGTCACTTCTGTGCACCTGGCTAAGTGCTATAGCTGATTCTGAGCTCCAATTTGTCTCATCTAGTTTAATGAACAAATACTGATTGATCTCCTACTATGTGCCAGGATGTGTGCTTGGGATTCGGTAATGAGTGAGAGATGGAGTCCCTCCTCTCTGGAGCTAAAAGCCTTCTGGAGTGGAATGTTACCCCTTAGATCCCTGGTGTGGGATGATGATGATGATAATGATGATGGTGATGGTGTTGGCAGCAGCTAACTTTTATTTGGCACTTACAATGTGTCTAGCCTCACCTGAGTGCTTTGTCTATACTCACTAAAGTCTTCCAACCCCCTTTTCAGGTGGGTCTTATTGAACAGATGAGGAAATCAAGACACAGAGAGGGATAGATTGTGCCCAAGACCACACAGTCTGACTGCAGAAACCCTCTCATCGACTCAGCCCATGCCTTTCCCTGAGGCGTGTGTCTGAGTGAACACAACGCATGGTCCAACCCACTGTGAAGTTATTTGCAGTGATAAATAACACGTGTAACAGAAGTATATACAAATTGTTAATGGAGGATTTACGTCGCAAAGGCTGGGGGCAATGGCCTGTGACTGGTACCTGTAGCTGTTAGCACTCCACAAATGACAACATCACTGCCTGCTGCAGCCTGCAGTTCTCCCCATGGGCTCCCACAGCCCAGTGCGGCTGGAGGCAAACAGCCACTCACTCTGGGACTCATGACACTATGGTTCCCTGAAAGACTATCATGGGCCCAGTCAAAGGGTTGGAGGAGGGGATAATTTCCCTCAGGGCAATGCCGACCAAATGTTTAGGTGATGGATGCAGAAGACAGAGCATATACATTCATTCATTCACTGATCAAACATTTTTGAGCACTTACTATGTGCTATCCACTAAGCTAATGGATGGAATCTAAAATGAGCAAAGTAAACTGAATTGTTGCCCTCATGGGGTTTACATCCTAGTGGAGGAGACTAGATTAAAATCTAAGCATACAAATAGGAGAGGAGCACTGTTGTATGAGTGTGCAACAAATGGACCTGGACCAGACTAGGGGAGGCATCGAGAGGGATAGGAGAGGCTTGCGTGAAGAAGAGACATTTGATCTGAGGTTTGAGAGAGCAAAGGTAAAAAGCATCTAAAGTAGGCAAAGGGAATCACATACTTAAAGGCCCTATGGCAAGATCAAGTTGCCAAGAGATGACTCATGTGCCTGAAGCTCAGAGACTAAGGGAGGAAAGTTTACAGAAATGGGTTTGGAGAGGTGAGCAAGGGGCAAATCTCCTGGAGCTTTATGAGTCATGCTATGAGGTTAGCCCTAAAAACAGTGGAAAGGGTAAGATATGCACTAACCTACTCAAATTTGTACTTTGTAAATCCATTTTGCTGGGGAGTGAAGGACTAGCAGGTAGGATAGCCAGAAGAGGAAATCATTAATGAGACTCCTGTGGTCATCACATATGAGGCATTGGTAGGTTGGCTAAGTCCTTAGAAGATTCGGTTCAAATCCCAGCTCTGACACTACCCCTATGGTCTCGGACAATCACTTTCCTTTCCCTGAGGTTCAGTGTCATCATCTGTAAAATGGGGATAATACTATTTGCCAAGAAAGGCTTTGAGAAAATGTTATAAGATGTTAAAGCTCATGGCCCAGAAGCAGAAAGGAAATCAGGAGAAGCTGCTTTGGACCTCATTTAAGCTCTGCATTCTTTCCTCTGTGCCTCTGCTCTCTGTTTTGATCTTGGAATAATCTAAGTCCCACAGGGGACAAGATGCCCTCAGAAGAAGATCTAACTGTGGTAGATATGCCCATTGGAGGACCAGATGCTCCTTAAGGGTCATTCAGCTGAGCTTTGATCACTCTTTAGCTCGACATTCAAAGCTTTCTTTCCATGATCTGGCACCAGCTCTCAAAACTTTGGATGGACAAAAGTGAGAGGAGGCAGGATGGGAGCCATAGCCTTGTAGACTACGGTGGCAAATTTGTTTCTGTTTTCTCCTAAGTGCAGTAGGAAGCCAGTACAGAGTTCTAAGCAAGAGAGTGACAGAATCAAATTTCTGAATTTGTTCTTTAACATGGTTACTCTAGCCACAGGGTGGAGAATAGATTGGAGAGAAATAGGACTAGAAAGAGGAAATGGAAATGGAGAGAAGTGGACAAATTCAAGATGAGATCTGTGGTTAGAATGGATGGAGTGAAGAATGGGCTGGGGGGTGTTGATTGGGGGCAGGAGGCACAGAGGAGAGCCAGAGGTGACTTCTATGCTGGGGCTTGAGCAACTTGAACTCTTTGAGTTAAAGGACTGTCACATTCATCACTGTATCCATGACACCTGGCACATAGGAGATGCTCAATGTCTGGTCTTGGATTGAAATGACAATGAAATACAAGGCTTCCTGGATGTGTTTCTTAGTGGAAGGAATTTTAGAGAACTGGAAATTCTCCAAGGGAAATTTAGAGAGTCTAAGGCAATAGGGGTACATTTTCTATTACCCTGGACCAGTGATTCTCAACAGGGGGCTATTTTGCATTGCCAGGGGACACTTGGTAACATCTGGAGATATTTTTGGTTATCACCACTTGGGGGTTGGTGCTTCTGGCATCTAAACAGCCTACCATGCACAGGACGGTCCAACACAGCAAATAACTACCAAACTTAAAATGTCCACTGTGCCAAGGTTGAGAATTGGGAAGGACTAAATCTGCCACACTGGACATTTAAGGCCCAGGACAGTGCCACACTCAGGATAACCCCATGCCCTTTGGGAATTTTGAAAGCCCTTCTGAATATTCATGTAGGAAAAATTCCTACTTAATAATTATCTGAGCCAAGAATTTAAATCCATCCTAAAGACAGCAAAATCTTTTTTGCACATGATTTACTTTATGTGGGATTTTCGGGGACTACAACTACAGCGTTTGGATTTTCCCAAAATTCCCTTAAGAGCTGGTTCCCATTTTGGAAAATCCAGGCTTTGGCCTCTAAGCCGCTCATGGAATGTGAGCTGCTGCACCAGCACACCTGTGTCAGTCGGCATTTACAGCAGTCCCAGCTGTGACTATATCACCCATACACACGAACATACTGATTTAGCTCTTATTTCAAAACGTCAAATATAGAGAAAAAATGTTGACAATGTTCAGCTGAATATTTGTCTGAAATCTCAACTTACTCATTATAAGTAGGTACAAGCATCAGATGGCTTCATCATGTCTCCTGCCATGTAGTGGTTTCCCGATAATTTACATATTGAAATAGATATTATTTTATTATGAATTGCTTTCATTTTATTCCTCCTTTATATTGCAGTATGGACATTATATTGATTTTTTTAAAATTATGTGTGTATGAAGATGAAATGCATGCATTTCATTTCAGGATGGTAAAGTGGGTGTTATAAAATATATGTAATGACAAGAGAGTGTTGGGTCTGCTGGAATAGAAACTCACAGTCCTAGACTAGTTCCCATACTGATGGGAACACTGGTATTTAAGGTACAAAAGACAGAGACTCTAGGTATACTGTAATTCATAGAACAGACCTTATTCAGTAATGAATTGCCCTGAGTCTCACATGCATTTTAAATTTTCTGCAGAGCATTCATGAAGGCAACCCTCTCTTTATAGTCATCAGAATCTAGCTACTTTATGAGTCAGTTTTTGCTGTGTAACGAACAATCCCAAAAATCTCAGTGGCTAACAACAAACACTTATTTCCTTTACTCACAGATCTAGAAATTGTCTGGATTTGACTCTAGGCTGCTCCACCTGTCTCTTCTCTATACATCAGCATCTCCCTGGGCATACCAATCTCAAGCAAATAGCAGGACTGCAAGATGCCAAGACAAACCACACAATATATTTAAAACTTCTGCTTGCATCATATCTGCTCATAGGCCATTAGTTGAAATAAGTCATATGGCCAACCCCAATCGAATAAAGAAATAAACCCCACCTCCAGTGGGAGGGGCTTCAAGGTCACGTGAAAAAGTGTATGTGTATGTGGAAGGGTGAAAAAATTGAGAACAATAATCAATAATTCCAACAAACTTAATTTTATATCTAAACACAAATTACTGTCAGTTTTCTTTTCCCTGCTTAAAAAAAGCTAACTAAATAAATGCTTCCACTACAGAATGTAAAAATGACACAAAAACTTTAAAAGAGAAAAGAAAGGAATGAGTAACCTACTGTCCCAACCCATGTAATTCCTGTATTGAGAAATTTTTATCCTCAATCTATGATTGTCTTTAAGTTACAGACGATGAAAGAAGCTCAGAGAGGTTAAGAAACTCACTTGAGGTCACGCAGTTCACTGATGTCGGAGCCAACATTCAAACTTAATCACACACTACTCCAAGGTCTGCATTCTTTCTATTTCATCAGGATATCAATCTGTGGATTGGAAGAACCAACCCTGACCCAGTTCCTTCTGGAAACCCTCAAGTATTGGACCAGGACTCTAAAATTGCCTTAAGTCATTTCTAGTTGTGGAAGGCAAGTTTAGTAACTGGGACATGTGACATTTATTTAGTTACATATTTCTGGTGGGAGGTTTCGAGGGCCATTAATGTAGTGTGTCTGCATGGCTAGTTTACATGCTACTTCTTGTTATTGCTGTCTCTATTCCATGGCCCTCACACTCAATTTCAATTCAAAGTTTGGCAGTCAAGGTGTCAGAGTTAAAAAATGGAATGGCCTCCCTCCGAAATGAAATAATTTTGTTGTTCAGTTCCGAGCGATTTTGTAATTTCATGCTTGTGTATGATAATTTTATGCTGTCCTGCCTCACGTAACTCAGTTCTGGCAGATCCTGACAGGTGATAAATACAATCTTTTCCGCCCCGCATGCGACAGGCCGGTGTGAGGGGGGGAGAAAAAAAACGGCAATTTCACATCTGAGGCCAGTGCACAACTGGAGGCAGCAGCAGCCCCATTCTTTCATAATTTCACGCCTGGATTCCAGCCGGCGCCACCTCTGTTGTGGCTGAAGGACCCACAGGTCAAGGGAGCCTTCCTGAAAATAGAATGGTGTTGGGCAGGGGCCAGGGCATTGGCGGGTGGGGAGGAGACAAGGAGAAAATTATGACTCTGGGCCCGCCCTGGGCTGGCGCATCGTGGGCTGGCAATGTTCAATTTATGGTGCTGCTCCCTGTTTGTATGCTCTCCTCTGCGTGTTCCTATAAAATGAGTTCCTCTCAGAGGAATTATTTTTACAAATCTGTTAAACATTTGAAAGATAGCCATTCCAATAAAAAGAGGGAGGGGAAGAAAAGAGAGAGGGTAGGAGAAAGAGATGGAGAAGGAGGAAGGGGGAGAGAGAGAAAGAGAGAGAGATTGAGAGAGAGAGAGAGAGAGAGAGAGAGAGAGAGAGAGAGAGAGAGAGAGAATGGGCTTAATATTTGTCACCAAGGGCTGTGTTTTTATAACTACTCCCTGGTATTGCTCCTGAAAAACAGATGTTATTCCTTTGTGAATGAATGATTCAAGAGAATATTAAGGAAATGTCAATGATATAGAGGGAGACGTAATGGTGGCTGATAAATTGGAAGTAGAGGCACCAGTATTGGGACAAACAATGAGAGAGATGAGTGCCCTTTCACTGGCATAGCTGAGTGGAAGGGCAGTCATACCTCTTCCCCACCCTCTCTAAGGAAGCTCTCTTCTTACAAAGGGAAAGGCAATGAGCTGCTTTAGCTTAAGCTGAGAGAAGACACCCAAATGGCTCATCTATACTAGTAACCATTAATAATAACTACAATTTATTGAGTGTCAACTCTGTACCAGGCAATGTCCCAAGTAGTTTGCATTGTCAGTTTTAAGCCAATTTTGCAATGGCTCGAGAAAATTGAGACTACAAGGACACCCATTTTACAGACGAGAAAACTTAGGCTCAAAACTCTTATCAAGTTGGCCAAGGTCATTGTATTAGTGTCTTAGGGGTGCCATAAAAAAAATTAAAACAAATTGAGTGATGGAGATCAACGGAAATTTATTCTCTCATAGTCCTGGAGGGTAAGAGTCTGAAATCAAGGTATCGGCAGTGTTTGTTTCTTCTGGTGGCTCTGAGGAAGAATCTGTTCCATGCCTTTATCCCAACTTCTAGTGGTTGCTGACAATCCTTGGCTTGTGGACACATCACTCCAATCTCTACCTTTATCTTCATATGACATTCATCTTCACATGCCTTCACCCCTACTCTTCTCTTCTAAGGAATGTGTCATTAAATTTAGGGCTCATCCTAATCTAGGATGATTTTATCTAAGATCCTTACCTAAATTACATATGCAGACCTTTATTACAAATAAGGTCACATTATGAGGTTCCGAGTACACATATGTTTTAGAGGGAGGCTGCTATTCAACCCACTGTGATCACACAGCTCTGAAGTGGCAGAGCTGGCATGCTTAACCACTGAGATCAACCACCTCCTGCCATAGGCTTCTCACACAGCAGGGCATGGTGTGTAGATGGTTCCACTGTGGGTTGGGGACAGTTTGGAGAGGGGACAAGTAAAAAAGAATATGGCTGACTTCAAAATTCCTCATCCACCTTGAGAAGGCACACTGTATTTTGTCTCTTCTTTAGACTTATAATTTGGACTTTGTGGTCCTTTAAAATCAGTTTATTGGTATTATTTCCAAGTATCTTAGAGTTGGAAGAGACCTTTAAAGTCTTACAGATGGCAGACCATATTTACTGGATCAAATACTGGGTCGTCTTGAGGATCGCCACAAGGATATGGACACTGATGTCTTCTGAGATTGTTCTCTGGCCCATTTTTGAAGCTCCATCATTTAATCTTAGCATGAGAGGTAAGCACCACAATCCTCACACAGGCATGTGAGAAAACAGAGGCTCCGCAATGTGAAGCCCTTTGCCTAGGGGCTCTCTGGAAAGCAAAAAATAAAATAAAAAATAAGTAAATAAAAATACAGATTTGACCCAGGTCTGTCCATTCTAATGACCTGGCCCTTTTCAGAACTACCAGACTAAAGTCTCTTTTTTGAGCTCAGAGCTTCCCAGGCAAATAGAAGTCAGAGGGTCACTAGGCTCTCAGAAAGTCTCCTTAGGCCTCCTTGATTCTCATCCACCACTCCCATCTGTGGAGACATTGCCACATCCACAATTCCACCTGGATTCTGGGGACATTAGCCCACTCTGTAATGATGCAAATGATTATGGCATTATTGTTTCAGTATTACCAATGAAACATGAAGGCTTGGAGACTGAAGATGTGAAGATGGCAGTGAGCAGAACTGATGTGATCCCTGCCTTCCTGGGGCTTATGGTCTAGTGGGGAAGACAGAAAATAAAAAAAGTCAACATAAAATAGTCCTAAATTATGATAAACCCCATACAAGATTGATGAACTGGATGCTGAGATAGGGAGTATACATGAGGAGGTACCTAGGGGGAGCCTCTTCAAGGAGTGATGGTTAAGCCGAGGCCTGAAATATAAGTGACAGCCAAAAGTTGGAAAGGAGAGCATCCCCTCTCAGAATGAATAGCATCTGAGAGGATCCTGGAGCAGCTTGGTATATTCAAGGAAATTTAAAAAGGCCCATGTGCCGGAGCAGAGAGTAAGGGGAAGAAGGAATAGAAAGATGTGGGAAGAATCAGTGATGGGAAGACATGGTCTTTGGGTTGAGGCAAGAGTTGGAACCCCATCTATGAGAAGCCATTGAGGCATTTCAAGAGAGAAAGACAGGATTCCACTTAGGTTTTTTAGAAGAGTGCTCTGTTGTGGCATTGGAAAAAAAGAGTAAGGTAAAGGCAGGAGTGGAATAAGCCTGGGATCAGTCAGGATCTCGTTGCCTCCAAAGGGTAAGATGATGGTGGCCTGGACCAGAATAGAGCCCCGAAACTAGCCAGATGTGATCAGACTTAAGAGAGATACGTAAATGTATCTGGAGACGGAACTGACAGGACCTGTGATGGATTCATTAGATGTTAAAAGGAGAGGGAACAATTCGGATGAAAGTCCTCCTTTTATACTACTGAGTTGATTAGAAACTTTTTTTTCCAGCTACTTGAATTTGCATAAGAAAAGCCTTGCTCCAAGACAACTTGTTGATGTCTAAAGACAGTTTCAAAAGTGATGCATAGCAATCACAGGGAGGTCCATGTAGCTTATGTCTGAATGCTGCATGGACCCTTAAACCTGGACAAAGGAGGGCTTCCTCTTGGCCAGGGGAGCAGCCACAAATTTCCCAGACTCCCACAAGAAGTGGCATCTCAGGGATGGACCACTTTTAAGCCTTTCTTGGAAATGCGCTTTCAGATGTCTGAGCGTATTGCTTACAAACTAGCTTTAAACTAGCTTTATTCCCTCTTTTAGGACTGTCACAAATCAATTCCTCCTTCTTAGCTCTCTTTTGGGACAGTCAGCCCTTGTAGAATTAAAGGCTTCTGCAGGAAGACCCCATACCCATTTTGTTATAAGAAGGCTTGCCCCTTCTCCAGAGATCTGGAGATTTGTGGACACAAGCCACAGGATTCTATACCACGAGGCAACCTCGAGTCTGACTTGGAGATATCATTGGAAATGTGAGTGCTCCAATGATTTGCCCAAAGTTATACAATAATCTCATCCATATGGAAAGGATGAGAAGATATCTGCCTTGGAAACCATCAGGAAGAGAGGTGTTCTAGAGAGAGTCTACCAGTGTATAAACAATAATAAGATCTGTCCTTAGTCATTGTCGCATCCCCATATTATAGTACAGAGGCTGCATATAGTCGATTCCACCAATATTTGTTGAAGAAAATGTTTTGTCTACTGAAGACTTACTCATAGGCGTTGGGTCTCCATTCCATCTTCTCCATAAGTATATCTGAGCATTAAGAGAGGAACGAGTGGAGCTGGGATTTGAATCACACTTACTGGGCCCCAGAGTCTATATTCATCACCTCACCTGCAAGCACAGCTCACTCGCTAATTTACAAAGCATTTCAACTAATTTGAGAGGTGCAGTCACCACTTTCTGTGGGTTACATACAACTCCAGCCCAATGACAATGATGCTGAGTGGCAGGACCATGTGGCTGTGCAGTCAGCTCTGCAGTCAAAACATGAGTCTTCATTCTGCCACTCCCTGGCCATGAGACTTTCCTGGGAACTTACTTTCTATATCTAGAAATATAAGGGGGAAATGGCTGTCTTGCCTTGCCACATGAATGCACTGTAAATATCAAAGGATATAGTAAAGTAGTAAAGTGTTTTATAAACTGGAAAGTGATCTGGTCGTTTATAGAATTTAATTATTTTAAAGACTCTTTGCAACTCAAACTTCTCTCATGTGCTATTCCCTGGGCCCTGCTCTACTTCAGCCCCTTCACCTGGCAAGCTCTGACCCTTCCTTAAAGACTCCAATGAAGCATCACTTCCTCCAAGAAGCCCTCTTGGAACTTCTACATTGAGTAAAATTCCCTCTTTTATTATTGTTTTACACTGTGTGTCTCCTCCAAACTCATATCACATTTCTAATCACTTTATCATTGTCTAAATCCCCATGATGCAATAAGTTTGTGAGGCCAAGATCACATCAGCCTCACTCCACCCCATATAGTCATTTGTTCATTGACTGAAGAAGTGTGTATTGAGCAGGTGCTCTTCTAGAACAAGATGCAGTGGTCACAGAACAATATAAGCTAGCATGTGGGGAGACACATTATTAACCGCCAGCATAACAAGTGTATTAGTAGGTCATGATAAATGCTATGAAGAGAAAACAAAGCAAGATAACATAAATCTTTATTGACCATGAATGATCACAGTGATTTCCTTACTTATTCATTGATTCTTCTTCAAGGTAGAGACTGTGTCTGATTTATTCATCTCTGTTACTCTGGTGCTTACCACAGTGTCTGATACAGATGAGATGTTCAATAAATAATTGATAATTTAGTGAATAAATGAATGAATGGAAATGAATTAATCCATGAACCCATGAAATAGATGAATAAATGAAAGAACAAATGGATAAATAGATGGATGGATGAATGGATGGATAGAGTACTTGACTGAATAATACTTTCCCTCAAATATATCCTTATCCTAATCCCTGAAACCTGTGTATGTCACATTATCTAGGGAAAAGAATTTTGTAGATGTGATTAAGTTAAAAATCTTGAGTTTGGGAGAGTGTTCCAAATTTTCCAGGTGAGCCCAATTTAATCACAACACTCGTTATAAGAAAGAGACAGGAGAGTCAATGTTGAAGGAAAAAAGTGATATGATGACAGAAGCAGAGATTCGAGTGATGTTCTTTGAGGATGGAAGAAGGGGCCACAAGCTAAGGAATATGGGCAGATGCTAGAAGCTGAAAAAAGCAAAGAAGTCAATTGTTTTCTCAGAGCCTCCAGAAGAAACCAGCTCTGCTAACACCTTGACTTTAGCCCAGTTATACTGATTCCAGACTTCTGACCTCCAGAGCAGTAAGAGAATAAATTTATGTTGTTTAAGTCACTAAATTCATAATAATATGTTACAGCAGCAACAGAAAACTAATATAAGTTTACAGGTGGATAGATGGATGGATGGATGGATGGATGGATGGATGGATGGATGGATGGATGGATGGATGAATGGATGGATGGATAGGTTGATGAGTAGGTGGATGTGTGGATGTATAGTTGGATTGATGGATGAATAATGAATAGGTGAGTAAAGGGATGACTGGGTGGTTGAATTTGTGGATGTTCAGATAAATAGTTAAACTGTAGAGAAAGGATATATACCTAATCCTGAGTCACCAGAATCTTGGAGCTTAGAAATTGGCTTTGGAATAAACAAAAGCTGGGTTTTTCCCACAGGAGAATAACCAGAGAAGGTAATCCTAGGCAAATTCATAAACACACAATGATAAAGGTTTTCATCAAGTCATGGATGGTGACCTCACAGCAGTGAGTTCTCACAATCTCAAGGCCTGTATCCCATAGATGACTATCCACACATGCCAGTCATCAATATGAGGTTTTTCCTCCAAGCTACCTTCCTGACATCAACCTGAGGAGTGTGATGAGGTAAACAGAGGACAATTTTAGTGTCAGATAGCCAGGTGACTCTCTGCTCTGCCATCTGCCAGCTGTGCAGGTTAGGTGACCTGCTTTTCTCTAAGCTCTGTTCTCCTGTGGCTAAACTAGAGAAACTAATTGCAACCTAACAGGGTGATTGGGGATTAAATGTGATACATGGTGTCAAGTGCTTCTCCCAGGCTGGGCACACAGTAAGTGCTCAATTAGCCACAGACATTCTACTGTTACATCACCATTTATTTAACCTACCCCCTACTGTTTCCATTTGGGTCACTTCCAATTTTCCCTTTATTTTAAACATCACAACGGAAATGCTTGTAGTTACTATTTTGCACACGCCATGATTACTCCCCTAAGGTAAAAGTTCCAGAAGTAAGAGTTGCTCCAGATGTAAAAGTTGCTGAGCCAAAGGAAACAAAGGCTTTTATGGCTTTTGATACATAGAGGCAAAACTTAGACAGGATCCCTTGTAAATATCATTACGCAAGCATTATGAATATTGGAGTTGCCAGATTTAGGAATTGTCCCCTTAAAATCCAAGACACAATCCAGATCATTTTAAATTGTCTCCTTTAAGTTTCCTTATTATACAAATGGGAAAACTGAGGTCCAGAGAGGGGTAAAGATTTGCCCAACATGAGACAGGTGGAATAACAGCAGTGATAAAAGCCAATATTTTATTAAGACTGAGGATGCTGTGATAAATTCTTGCCACAAATTGGACCATCCTCTGCTCCCAAAACTTCTCCAAGCTAAATGCTATCATCCCCTTTACACATGTGGGGAAACGAGGCCCCAAAGAGGTTAAACTTGGGTTAGCTCAAGTTCAAAGAACTCATAAATGATGAGGCTAGGATTAGAACCCAGGCAATCTGGCTCCAAAGCCTATGCTCTAACCATTAGGCTAAATGTGTTTCCTTGAATCACTGCTTCAAGAATTAAGAGCTAAAATGGATAGTAGACTTGGAAGGCAGTGGTTGGATAGTCTAGCAGAGAATGAGTGTTAGCATTTTAATAAACAGAGATTGTATCAGTGTGATTGCTTTGCATCCCTCCCACCTCCAGGCTCTCAGCAAGCCAATGTTCCAGTCAAGTGCCATATATAAAGTAGGTGGCACTGCCAGCTTCCAGGTTCCCAGTTCTCCAAGAGTAAATCCCCAGCACCACCCATGTAAATTCCAACTCCAGTGGAGTTTTTTCACATGCCATTTCTGCTCTGCCATGACACAATATACTGGTGGAGGGCTGAGGAGGGAAGCTCCACAAGTTATAGGTTTGCCTTGGTTTGCCAACTTCACAGTTGTCCCATGTCTTCCTGCAACATGGCAACCACAAGGGAGGTCATGAAACCTGTGACAGATCCTTAAGTAGCTTTGTAACAACCCAAGGAGAGCCACAGAAGGACATCTAATCCAAACTCTGCCACTTGCTTGCTGTGTGACTTTTAAAAACTGACTTAACCTCTCTGGGCACCCCCTTCCTCATCTGCAACGGCAACATCCCTAACATCCCCGCTGACTCTACTTCCTTAAAAAGCCCAGCCTCATGAGCATCTTTATAACAAAGTTGCCACCAAATCCAGCCTGTGCCGGAATTAATACGTCCCTTGTCACTACTGCAGGCCACGGCACCCCCCACCCATCTCCACACATCTAGAAATTAACTTCATAACTTCCCATTTTGCCATTGCTCCATGAATAACCATAAATCACCATTGCTTTGGGTTGCGTATTTCTACACATCGCCTTTTTAATGTCTCTCAGAAAATATAAATAAAGCATACATAACCATTAGAACACTCCGAATCCTGAAAAGTACATAAGAATTTATTTGTCTCCATGTGGATCATACATATTGTATTAAAACTGCATAAAGGGGTTTAATAAAATGGCAAAAAGAGAGGCAAGAGAGCAGCTTCTCGGCGGCAAGGAGAGGTGGAAGTGATCTTTCTTTGATGCCTGTTAAATGTTCCAGCAGATGAACCCTATATTCTGCCAGGAAATGAGTTTGCCACCGGCCTATTGGGCCTGTCGTAAGAGGTTGGTCTCACCACAGCCATCCCTCTTCCGCAAGCGGCAATACATTACTCCGCCTCAATTTTTCATTCCTTGCTGCCCGAAATGCAAATTTCTTCTCTGTTGTTTATATTAGGTTTTCAAATATATGGAAATCCAGAGATCTGGAGGGAAATGCCAGGGCCACAGAGGCACTCAATCTGTCTTTTTCCCTCTGACTGACTTCTTTCCATCACTTACATGCTGTGTGATGGGGGCTGACAGTGGGGTTGGAGTACCAGGACAGAAAAGCACCCCCCATGGTAAAGGGTAGTGAAGGGCTGTTTTTAAATTGGAGGCTACTCTTTGAGCCACAAAGGTCTGGAGTGTCCTCATCAATTGCCCACAGTGGACCTGCAATTACTCCAGACACTGTTGGCAGTGATGAGGTGCCAATCCCTACCTAAACGGACATCTTGGGGAAATTCCTGCATTTGGCATGAGAATTTACTGAGCACCTATTGTGTACCAGGGACCATGGCACACTAACTAAAACCCATGGCCTAAAGGTTCTTTGAATTCTTCTTGAACACATGGCAAAGCAATTTACATGAGCATCTCACCTCATTGTCCCAATTATCCTGTGGCATAAGTTTATACCTTCAATTTGTCAAGGGAGGAATGGTGATTTCACACAATATGTTTGACATTACACAGCAAGAAAAGGTGAAGGTTTGAGTTTTGAACTCCGATCTTATAAGCGCCAATGCCTATGTTATTTTATGCCAGATATCAACAAATTCTTTCTGTAAAGGGCTGGGTAATAAATATTTTAGGCTTTTCAGGCATGTGGTCTCTGTTGCAGTGACTCAACTCTGCTATTGTATTGCAAAAGAAACCCCAGCCAACAGGTAAGCAGATGGGCATGGCTGTGTTTCAATAAAACTTTATTTACAGAAACAGGCAGTGGGCCAGATTTGACTTTGACCCAAATGTCCCAAGGGTGCCCATGACGTGACTGGGGAACTTGACATTTCACAGTGATTCGCCTATATCACATTGCGCTGATGTCAATCTTCTAGGAACCAACAGGTCTTCCAGGAAATTTTGTCATAACATAGGCATCGCCATTGTCATCATGAAATGCATAGTCTTTTTTCAACCTTGCAGAAACCTCACTGACCAGATAGTAACTTAATTATTCTTATTGACAAGGGAGGACACAGAGGCTCTGAAAGTGCTCATGCTGAAATTCACACATGGAGGCAGTGGCAGAACTAGGATTCAAACCCATTGGGCTAGAGAACTTTGCCTGGTTGGGGGGTGGGGGGGATCAGGGAAAGTGTGACCAAGCAGTGGCTTCTCCTTAGTGAGAATCAGAGGCAGGATCAGAGTGAAATGGTCCTCAGCTGCAAGTCTGTGTAGCCAGCATAAGAATGAAAGTCCCCTCCACACCTAACATTCTCACAATGACAACACCCAAGGAAAATACCATGTGGATAAAGATGGGGGTGATGTTTCCACAAGCCAAGGAATGCCAAAGAGTGCCAGCAAAACCACCAGAAGCTAAGGAAGAGGCATGGAACAGATTCTCTCTCACAGCCCTCAGAAGGAACCAACCCTGCTAACACCTTGACCTTAAACTTCTAACTTCCAGAACTAGGAGAAAACAAATTTCTGTTCTTTAAGCCACCCAGTTTGTGGCACTTTGTTATAGCAGCAGTAGGAAACACTTTGTGTGTGGCCAGCATCCTGAGCACCAGTTCTGAAATATTCCCAAGTTGTCCAAGCAGGATCCCAGCTCCAGGAGACTGGTTTCCCCACCTCTGAAACATTAACACATCTATCCATAGATTGGCCATCTCAGTGGCCAGTTAGTGCTCTCACCAATTCTCCACTGAGAAAACATTTACTGAGCACCCACTGGATGCCACATCCTTTACTGACTCACTCGACAAGTTAATTAGCACCTACTATGTGCCAATCCCTGTAGGGACACAGATGAAAACCAGATGTGAAGATCCCTAACTCCATTGAGCTTGGGGACCCTAAGGTATTAGTCAGGAGAATGTCAGCTGTTGTGACATATAGAGCCCAAAGTCTCAATGACATTACTCAACAGAAGTTTATTTCTTGCTCCCTGGATTTGAATTGGCAGCAAGATGGCATGGGAACAGACTAGGAACACAGGTGATATTTAAGGACTGAGTTAAGGAGGCTCTGTCTTCTTCAACAAGCACTCGTACGGTCATGATGGGTGTCAGCCAATGAGGGGTGGTTCATCCCTTCGGCCAGACTCAGTTCAAGGGTCCCACCCCAAAGCAGGAGAGGCAGATGAAAATGCAGCCTAACTATGTGCCCAGAGGGAATGGAAAATGGGTTTGCTGAACAACTAGCGAGTCTCTGTTTTATGAGCTAGGCATCCTAGGATGAGGGAGAAAGATGAACAGAGTGTGACCTCCAAACCTCAAAGAACCCCACATTCTCAGTGCTGAGGTACAAGCACAAAGTTCCAGAGTGGCAAGACCAGAGCTAGGGCAAGCCTTGAGCCCATAGTTCAAAAGAGCAAATACACAAAGCAGAGTTGCCACCTTCCTAAATGTTTGTCTGTGCCTGTGATTGCTCGCTGAGGCCAGCTAGCAGAGATACCAAGCCCCCACTCTGAATCACCAGCTTCCCAAATTCAATATAGGACAATGATTCATTGGGCACAAGTGAACTAGCATTGGTAAGGGCTGCCTGTGGGCTAAGAACTAGAATCTTAAACTCTCTTCAAATTCTCATAACAGCCCTCATGGGTCTGAATAATTTCCTCCATTCCATCTACAGGGAAACTGGAGCCCAGAGAGATGGAAGCCACTTGCCCAAAGTCACACTGTGAAAAAATTGAGAGGTGGAGATATGACTACACCCAGAACTCTTGGATTCAAAAACAAACAAACAAACAAACAAATAAACAAAAAACACCTAAGCTCTTGTCTACACATCACATGGAAAAAATATATACAAATTGCCAATAGGCACATGAAAAGATGCTCAACATCACTAAATATTAGGGAAGGACAAATCAAAACAACAGTGAGATAACACCTCACAACCATTAGGATGGCTATTACAAAAAAAAAAAAAAACTTAGGAAATAGGTGTCAGTGAGGAGGTAGAGAAATCAGAACACTGATGCATTACTGATGGGATACAAAACGATGCAGCCGCTGGTGTAAAACAGTATGGCAGTTCTCCAAAAAATTAAAAATAGAAGTACCATATGATCCAACAATTCCACTTCTGAATATATACCCAAAAGAGTGAAATGTGAGGTCTCGAAGGGATATTTGCAACCCATGTTCAGAGCAGCATTATTCACAATCACTAAAATGTGGAAGTAACTCAAGTGTCCAAAGATGAATGGACGAATAAGCAAAATCCGGTGTATCCATACAACTGAATATCACTCAGCTCTGAAAATGAAGGAAATTCTGATACATGCTACCACATGGATGAAACCTGAGGACATTATGCTTAGTGAAATTAAGCCAGATAAAGAACAAATACCGTAGGATTCCACTTACGTGAGCTACCTCCAGTCGTCAAAGTCATAGATACAGCAGGTAGAATGATGGTTGCCAGGGGTTTAGGGAAGTAGGGATGAGAAGTTAGTGTTTAATGGTACAGAATCTCAATTGGGGGAGATGAAAAAGTCAGGAGACGGATGGTGGTGATGATTGCACAACAATGTGAATTCATTTAATGCCACTGAACTATACACTTAAAAATGGTTAAAATGGTAAATTTTATGATATGTATATTCTACCACAAATAGAAAGAGTGTGAGAGATGGGGCACTCTCTGTAGAGACTGCAAGTTCAGAAGATGTGGGAAAGGGGCCAGGGGCTTGGGCAGGGAATTGACCAGGAAGCTCTGGTTAGAATCTCAGCGTCGACCTTGCTCAGCTCTGGGCCCTGAGCTAGTGCTTCTGCTCTCCAAGCAGCAGTTAACACGTTCATCAAATAGGAACATTAATCGACTCTTCCTTCTCTTGATGCTAGATCTGAGAATACTCTATAAACACTAAAGTGCTGCTCTCTACAGTATTGTTATTTTCCGTGCACTTCCTGGTCATCAGAGGTCTACACTTCTTTGACATTGTGGCTGGAGTTGAATGCCCTCCCTTCCTCCCCAGAACCTCCATCCCATCACCCCACCCTCTGGTAGTCTTGTAATCTGAATTACATTTCTGTCCTTCATGGCCTTGGTGACTGTGATGTGTCCCATGATAGCATGAAACACACACACACACCCCACATTCTTCTTTGCCACCCAGACATGGTTCAGCATAGGTGTGGAGACACCCAAGATCCTGAAGCCCCCTGCCCCTGCTGGAGCTAGAAATTACAGCAGTATCTCCCCTAAATAGAGCCCTCTCCCCCTTTGGAAGGAAATGAGGTGGCTGCACCTTCAAGAGGTTAGACGTTGGAACTGGAAGAGTAGAGGAGGTGACCACAGACTAGGGTTAGCAACATGGATCTCCTCCTGAATGCCCAAACTTTCCCAGAGCCCAAAAGCAGGAATGGAGGACTGCACCCATCTGAGCCCCATCCCCTGCACCCCACCCCACAATTGGCAAGACGCTTCTTCCATTTTACTTCCCTCCAGAGTGCTCCTTGAGTCTGAGTACCCAACACATCAAAATGCGGGAAAAAAAAAACAGCACACAACTACTATTCTGAGGCTCCTTTTAAATTACTCACCAGGACCTGGCACGTGGTAGGCCACCCCACCTTCTGAGATCACAGGCCAGGGAGACAGACATCTCTTTTCCCTTCTTCCATATGTACTCTCTGGATAGATGCTCCAGCACCTGGGTCTTTGGCTCCTGACTTCCACGTGGGTCTATCCATCATTAGGCAAGACCAATTTGCAGGTGCCTCCTATTGTTTCTCAATTATGGGTGGCCCCTGAGCCAGTACCATAAAGTGGGCTCTACTTGGCTCATATTAATTAAATATCAAAGGCTCTAGGGAAGGAGCCAGGGAGGGAGGCTTAGCAGCTGGCCTCTCTGGAGTAGCAACTCTTTCTCAAGGTAAAACGATAGTCATTCATTCATTTGACAGATATTTATTAAACCCCTACTCATGCATGTGCCAGTGACTGTGCTAGTCTCTGGGTCCCCAGCAGCAAAAAAGGCCATAAGGGATTATGCCCCTAAGTTATCACCCTTGTTTTACAGATGAGGAAACTGAGGCACATAGAGATTATAAAACTTGTCCATAACTGCATGGTTACACTGCTGAGAAGGTGGCATGGCAGTGTTGGAACCCTGGTGCTTGGGGCTGGAGCCCAAAGGCTTAACTTGCAGAAAATACCACCTTCCCAAATGTGTGCCAGTAGGGAATTAACTGAGTAAATTAAGGAGCATCACCTCAGTGAAGTCCACTACTATGCGTACATCAAAAAAATACTTACAGTTGTTAACATTTGGAAAAAAGCTGAATGAAAAATTCAGAAAGGAAATTACATATTGTATTATTTCAATAGTATCTAAAATGCCAAGGAAATATTAAAGTATTTTTAAATAAATCTAGCTATTCATCCATCCATCCACCCACTCATCTAACCATTCATCCAGTCAGCCAGCCAACCAACCACCCATTCATCTATCTAACCAGCCAGCCAGCCAGCCAGCCAGCCTTCTACCCACCTATTCATCCATCCATTCAACAAGTACTCATTGATGTCCCTTTGTATTTACTGTTGGTGAGATAAACACTGGGAATACAGTGTTAATAATGAACCCCATAGGGGTGTTCCCTGCCCACCTGGAGTGATCTGCCTTGTCAGGGAGAATGCAATCAATTAATGCCCCCTATAGATAACTCTTCATGATCGTGACATGTGCGATGTAGGAGATGGACAATAGCATCAAATGGCAGAGGTACAACCTTAAACTTGAATGGCTACAGGGCAGGGAAGGCTTCCAGGAAGAAGTGGTGTTTTGGCTGCACCCTGAAGAGAGAGTAAGAGTCATTGAAGGATAGACCAGAGAGGAAAGTACTCTAAGCACAGGGAACAGCAATCCTCAAATGCCCTGAGAGAGGAAATTCAGCCTATTCCAGGGACAAAAGGAAAACCAGAATTGTGAGCAGAGGTGAAGAAGAGGTGGGAAGGAGATCATTTTGCCTAGGGATCTGAGATTAATGGTAAGTTTTTCTTCCTGTCTTTGTAATGAGCATGTGTTTCTTTAATAATGAGGAAAAAGGTTTAGAGGGTTAAAATGAAAAGACTGAAACCTCCTGAAGAAGACATAGAAAATCCAGGAAAAGGTTGTCATCACGGAAAAGAGACTGAGGCCAGAAACAGAACTGGGGCCAGTGAGGAAGGGAAAGACCTAACCCCTGTAGACACCCCACTCCAACCTGCCTTCTTTGCTGGTCCCTCCTCTGGGGCCTCTGAGTAGAGAAAATGGTAAGAGGAGAGAGTTGGAAAAATCTGGCATGTGGAATAGATATTAATGTCACAGAAGGGGGAGTATAGGGGGAAGGCAGACTATTAAAATTCTGTAGTCCTGAAAAATACATAAGTCTAAAATAAGACTAATGAGACATTTACTGGTGTGGTTGCCTTGCATTAATGACCCTGTTGAGGATAAGATCGCAGAAGGCTTTCAGTGTAATTACCAGGCTAATGATTAGCTGTGACATCACTGGAGACTAGAATGCAGACCTTGTTTTGGATTGCTTTCAAAGTCAGAATGTCACTGACCGCTTTGCTGCCTGAGCAATCTTGGGGTGCCTACACCCCACCCCTTGCGTCCTCCTCCTGCTGCTGATGCCTGTGGCTTCCAGCCAAAATCCTCCCACACTCTCCCTCACCCCCGCCATGCCTGCATTCTTGGACTTTTTAAGAAGGCCTCTGGGACCATGAACTTCAAGCAGCAATTTGTCAGCACCTGTGGGGGCTGGGGGTTGAACGCTTGGAAAAGTAGGAGCTATGAGGATGTCCAGAAAGAATCTTTAATGAACAAGTGATGCATTAACTGATAAATGCTTTCAAAACCCTTTTGCCCCATGAAATCCAAGCAAGACACAGCAGGCGGCATATAATGCTTCATCTTGGTTCTGAGCCATGCAACCCACCCATTTGAACAGATGGGGATTGCTGAGGCTCAGAGAGGAAAAGCAGCTTCCTGAATATCACCCAGCAAGCCTTATATTCTTCATGTGGATTATTGGAAAATAAAAGTGGAGATTTGACAATCTTATCTAGGCTCCCTCCTCAGGAAGCCACAACTCTTGAAACTTCTAATTGCATCCCATCATCAAAACTCAGGGGTTCTTAGTAACTGTCGACTTCTGATTAGGACTTTGATTAGATCCCATGTCTTATAATGTGGGATTAGGGACAGCAGCCTGGGCAATGGCACAAAAGTTGAAACATTCACTGAGATTAGCTGTGGAGTGGCCGAAAAACAAAATAAATGAACCAATAAAACAGAAACAGACTCATAGGCATAGAGAACAAACTGATGGTTGACCAAGGGAAGGGGCTTGGGGGACAGGTGAAAGAGGTGAAGGGGAATAAGAAGGACAAACTTCTAGTTATAAAATAACTAAGCCATGGAAGTTTAGTGTACAACACAGGGAATGAAGTCAATGATATCGTAAGAACTTTACACGGGTGGTTAAGAGACGTATCATGGTGATCACTTCATAAGGTATGTAGATGTCAAATCACTATGTTGTACACCTGAAACTAATACAAGATTGTATGCCAACTGGATTTTAATAAAATAAAAAAACTTTTAAAGCAATTAGATACATTTGTGTAATGCACAATCCAGACCTAAGATAATCAGGTTTCTAGGTAGGCTTGGATTTCTGATATGCGAAATTGAAGACCAAGGGTCAGGACTCCCAGGATTCCATTACTAAATCTAATTTGGATACTTGAATAACTATGCTTCGGAAGTATAGTCTTCATTATATCAGTGGGGACATTAGAAATAGAAGAATCGGACCTCCCTCCAAACATGTCCTGGTTGGGTGCTTTAAAATTAATCACATTTTTTAAATAGGACATTTTCTACAAGATGAAAAAAAAAAAAGACTCGGCTTTTATTTTATAGATGCTGGGTTTTCAGGGAGGGGCAACATACAGGAACATGCCTCCTGGTCCTCAGACTAGCTGACAGCGCTAGGGACGTACAGATCTTCATACAGGGCAGCATGCCCTCTTTATCAAGAACCTATGGAGAATCAGGGTTGGAGTAAGTGGTGCAAGACCAAGACTCTAATGAATCGGGTACTTTTAGAGCTATTCTCTTGCATCAGTTTGTCACATCCACAGATGGTGCCTTAAAAGAGATATTTAGACCTAACAGTAAGTTTCCAATGAAACAATTCCAAGAGCACTGAGGACTGGAGCAATAGGGGGTTTGGACTGGAAGCTGGGTGCAGAGAAATTCATTCAGAGAAACCCTTGCAGCAACACTGAAGCCCCAGTTAGTGGGGTGTATAATTGAATAATAAATATCTTTCATTTCCAAGTTCCCAGGAGATCATATCCTAGGAGCTGCCCCTCTTAACCTTGATGCACCATGAATACACATTCCTTGCCATCTGGAAGAGTGAAATTTGGGGAAGTAAGGTAATCTAGGAGGGTGGACAAAGGGAATAGAATTGGGCAGAACTGTCCACCCACCAATTTCCCAGGAAGAAACTACAGTCCTGGCTGGACCATGATTAGCCCAAGTTCACACACACCCAGCTTCTCTGTGACACATTTCGATTCCTTCCTTCTTGCATTTCAGTTTTACTAATTCCAAGATGGTGGGCATAACTGGTACTTCAACTCAGAAGCAAAAATAGAAAAGAAGGGGATGAATTAAGCTGCTATGATGATAACACAACTGCTCTGCTTTGGGAACAGACAATAAGATCAAAAAGAGAGTAAAGGAGAGCTAGTTTTTCTTGAGCCTTGAATGTGTCAGAATGCAACACAGAAGCAACTGTGAAGTCATGTGTGGATGCCAGGTAGAGACTAAACCCCAGCCCTCACACACTCAAGCTTATAGATATGGAGAGAGGCTCCCATTTCTCTGCATCCCAGGTAAGGTCCAGATTTGCCCTTCTTGGATAACGCTGGTAACCTCTGCTGGCGCCATCTGCCTCTACCACCCAACACCTGTCGTCTCTCAGGTCTCACTCAACTTTCAAGACCATCTCAGAGTTTCAAAGCCAAATACACTGTCAGCATTCAAGTCCTAATTGTATCCCCCAGCAACCGGGGGCTTTGGAAGAGTGAGTTAACTCCTCAAAGTGACTTAGGTTGGACTTCTGACTACCTTGGTCTCATTTGTCTCATCCTTCAAATGGTCATAGCAACTATTTTATTTATTTTTCATAGCAATTGTTTAAATGCTGGTAAGCAAGAGCTGTACCAGATAAAACTGCAAGTGTCTCCAAGGATCTGATACTTTTCTTAACTTGTCTCACCTTTGAGTCAGGGCATAGTGTCCTGAAGATAATAAGATACAGGAAAAGCATACATAAATTTTTATTTCAAACAGTCTGAGCTCTGCCACTTACAAGCTATGAGATCTTGGACATATTTCTTAGTATGTTCAACATCATGTCTCCAACTATGGGTTGGGTGCATTAAAGATAGTGCGCTCCCTGGAAGAGAACCTAAGACAGGGTCAAGATGAGTGTGAAGCAATCCAGGTGCCCAGGATGCAAAATGTAAGGAAACTTTCATTCTCTGGCTCATGCAAATGCAAGGTTAGCCCCTGAGAATGAGCACCTCCTTAAATTTGGTGCCCTGAGTGCCATGGTTGCCTCACTCTAGTCCCATCCCTGAAGCCCAGATGAGGACTCTTGTGCAAGAGCTTAATCACAGGAGAACTCTAGAGAAAACCCTGTAAAAACATGGAGAGTCCAGCTCTCCAGTGAAGAAGAGGAAGCCAAGCAAAAATGTGGTTTTAGTTGAGGTCTAGTCTCCGCCTAATCCTATGGGAGCTCAGCAGCGTGCATGGCACTGCAATGTTGCAACACAGGAAGCCAGGGAGCTCCTAAAAGAGTTAGTCATTGATGATGGACTGTCCTTGGGGGTGCATAACTCTCCAAACATCTTTAAGCAATGTGGCTCTAGGGAGAGTGTCCAAAATGGGGAAAGCTGTGAGTTGTCATCAGGCAACACTCATCAGTGTACACAGAGACTGTGTACACTGGCCAGGTAAACAGGACCAGCAATGTCTACTACAAGTACCTCCGGTAGAGTGGCTGTGAGGTTCAGAGAAGGAGTTGTGTCTATGACACATCTTGTTTCAGTGATGCATGGTAATTTTTCAACAAAGCATAGCTAATATTACCCTGGACAAAACTGTAAGCTCCAGGGGGGTGGGATCCATCTCTACCTTCTTCTCTGTCCTATTCCCAGTGCCTAGGTCAGGGTTAGGCTCAAAATAAGTGTCCACTAATTTGCCAGACGAATACAATATTGCTACTAGTTTCCATTATTTTGGCCAAGTCTGAGCTTGCAAAGATATGGCAGATGGATTGGATTACTCTTTCCAAACTTGAGCTGGTAAGATGTTTCCAGGGGAATCTTACATTTTATTTCACTTTTTTTTTTTCATATTTCGCTTCTGATTCCCAGTGAACAGATACTTAAGGCAGCTTCTCAGCTTCCCAAGCCCTGGGGTAAGCAACCCATTCTGGCCCCTTCTATCTCTGCCTGGTAAAGGTGTTTGGCTCTTCACAGACCCTTGGCATTCTCAGATTTTCCCACTTAGCCATTCCCAAGCCAGACTCCTTTGCAGGTCATGGTGACACTGAGCTCTTTCTCCAAGACACAACTGTCCATGGCTCACAAATTCTGATTGGAGCTTTCTGACCTTTGTCAAATTCCCACTAAAGCTACATCTGGAGATGGGAATTCTCCTTTAATATTTTGAAATCCAAACCTTTTTTAGCAACAAGTCCAGAATGTTGGGCCAGAGAATCTGTATTCAATTAGTTACTGTCTTTAGGGTATAACAGGCTCAGATAATGAAAAGTAGTCACATATACCTCACCAGGTTGCAGTGAGGATTTAATGGCATACCTTGAGAAAGGAGAATTTGGTCAGTAACTCCCCTGTTTTAGAACCTTTAGGCTCCTCACTGCTCTAAGATGAATCCAATCATTTACATACCTACGAGGCCATGCTTGGCCTGACTTGTCCCTAAATCTCACACCTGTCTGAGCCCTGACTCTCTGTGCACCAGCCACTCTGGCCTCCTTTCTGTTGTCCACAAGTTCCAAACAACCTACTGCCCCAGGATCTCCATATATATTTCTTCTTTGTTCCCCTACCCCTTACTACACACAGACACACTCTATCAAGTTAACCCCAATTCATCTTTCCAAGGTCACCTCTTCTAGGCAATCTTCCATGACCTCTATGTAAGCCTCTTAGACCCTTGCTATTCCCTGTTCTTCTCCTTAATGCACTTTCTATGGAATTGGCATGATGTTCTCCTCAGTTCTGTTTGCCCCACCAGATTGTGAGCTCTATGAGAGCAGCTCTCTGTCTGGACTTTCAACCCTGTACCCCCAGTGCCTGGCACCAAGTAGGTGCTCAATAAACATGAGAGTGGATGACTGGTACTCCTGCAGCTCACCTAAAGTAAGCACCCTAGGCATCCTTTCCTGGAGCCTTGTTCAGTGGGTTCTGGTCATTGTAATTGCAAACAGATGCCGCCCCCCACCACCCGCTTTCAGCCTACCTTCAGCTGTCTGCCTACTTGGATGCTATATATTTTCGAGGCATTACCCTGTGTAATATGCATTCACGCCACCCCAGCAACTCAATCTTCCCCTCCCCGCTGTCCATTGGCATAATCAACCAGGGGCCTGCCCAGAACCTGCCAAGCTTGTATTAATGTTGGCTCACAGAGAGATTTATTCCTTCCCAGCACAGCTCGGGCTGGTCCTGGCTCAGCTAGGACTCCCCCAGCCCTTACGCCCCTCACCACTCACACACACAAGCATGCGCACATGCACAAACACACACACACACACACACACACACACACACACACACACACACACAAGCTCAGTGTTGAGCTAGTTCTGATTACCTTTTGGTAGGGGAAGCCCCTTGTCCTTTGCCAAATACAATCAGTTAACCCCAGAGAGTTTCAGAGCTTCTGCATCATTGGGCCTGGAAACCCATTTCCCACTCTGTGGAGGGCCACAGGCACCTTGGGAATGTGGCCTCAGTTGGAAGATTAAATGCCAACCCTGGGCTCAGGCAGCTATGTAATTTGAGTGGATAGTTTACCTCTCTGATCATCATTTTGCTCATTATAAAATGGGGGGGGGTAATATTAGTGGGATAACATCTTATAGTTGCATTCACATTAAATGTATAATTTAAAAAGGAGGAACAAAACAGTCCCTGCCCATAGAGGTGGGAGTGAGTGGCATAAGACAGAGTGTCTACTCCCACCTCAGTCCAAAATTGAATTAATCTTTAGCCTCTGACCCCTCCTGGCTCCAATCACTCTGCAGGCACAAGGATGAGAGCATCCATCCTAGATTCAGGCTGTAGCGCTGCTCACCTAATTCTGTAATTGCTGCTTACTCCTGAGCTCCAGTCACTCCAAACTTTTCACTGATTCCAGGATACACCCACTTTGTACATGCTCTTCCCTCTGCCTGATTTTCCTTCCACCTAGTCTCTGCATAGAATACTCATCTAAAGCCCAGATATAAAATCTCTACTTGTTTGTAGTTTTTCCTGCTCCCTCCCCTTTCCCATTAACCCCAAGCAGGGTTCATTTACTGTGTCTTTGTGGAATCTCATAAAAAGTTTTATTTTAGTACTTTCCGCACTACACCACCATGACCTGGTTCTTCCACAAAATGATGGAACCCCTAAGAATAGGAGCCCTATTAATTCCCAAATGCCTAACTCAATGCCCACCATATGATAGAAACTTAATCCACCAAGACTGGACATATTAGTTACCTAATAAATGTTTGTGGATATAATAATTAATTATTAGTCATTTATCATTTATCTCCATCACCTCAGAGCCTAGTACTTGAATTAATTAACTGTGCTCCACATTCTTGGTACTCAGTATGCCTCCTAGACCATAGCAAATGCCAAGAAAAGGCTTGAATGAATGTTTATGTCCCCGATGCTTGATATAATGTCTAGCTAACTACTATAATCCACAAACTCCATATTTTTGCAGCTCAAGAAGTGCAAATGTATCTTCTCCTTGATGCACTTTTTATGCAATTGGTATGATGGCCTGGTGTATCTTGGTTCAATGCAGGCTCAGGTCTGCAGAGGATTAGAGGTGGGAGAAGGACTTTGTTTTACTTGTTCATCCAGAGAAACTATGTACTATATACTATAGCTTTGCCAGTTTCACCAACTAGTCTTCTAAGATCATCCTGGGTGTTGACACCCAGCTGGCAGGTTGAGGAGAGAGCATGGAAGATCTTCTGTAGGAAGATTTTATGGGCCAGGTCAGGGAGGAACCCACTTCACTTCTGTTCACATTCCGTTGGCTAGAATTCATTCATATGACCTCATCTAACTGCAAGGGAAGCTGGAAATGTAGCCTAACTATGTGCTCAGGAAGAAGATAGAATGGGTTTGATAAGCAGCTTAGCATTCCTACAAACTAGTCAATCATCAATAAGTATTTGAATGAATGATGTAAGTAATAAGTTTTTCTCTTTCTGGATTGGATTCCAACATGTTTGCATGCAGTATCTGTTCATTGAACAGTTGAAATAATTCATCTCTGTATCCCCAAAGCTTTACATAGTAGCTGGCATGGAGATGACATACAGGAAATGGAAGGAAGAAGGAAGGTAGGAAGGAAGGAAAAAAGGTAGGAAGGAAGGAAAGATATAATTCCAGATTCTAATATAATTTTTGGCATATATTAAATGCTTAAGAAATTGTCACCTCCATAAACTGGCAATTGACAACTCCTGCAAACTCTTGTCACCTGGCCTTTAGATTCTGACTGTGATTTATGGGATCTGTCCTTGGTTCTGATCCTTTGGTCCACACCAGCCTCTTCGCTCGTTACATCCTACACTGTGACCTGGCCAATTTCCAGCTTTTGATCAGGAGCGAGGTTACTCTCCATGTTGTCCAGATGTTGTGTGTTCTACAGTTCTGAGCAGAGGCAGTGGAAAGAAGCGGGTGGGGAGACAGAGCAGGGTTTTCGATTCAAGGTCTGTTCCCTGCTTGAGTGATCAACATCATTTCCATACTATAATTACATTGCCCAATCCTCTCCTGATTTTACTGCTATCTTGTAAGCCGTCCCGGTCGTGAGTAATTTAAAGCTATATGAGATGTCAGACTCCGTGAAACAATCACCCCTCAAAGAAATATGGCCCTAGATCATAATTGATAAGTCCCATTAGGCAATGGGGCCTCTTATTTCCTATTTGGTCTCTTCTGAGATGGCCTTGTTGATTCACCTAATGTAGACTGTGTCCTCAGCATTGTCGAGAGAGAAAGATTCATCCACCTTTGGGGGACAAGGGCTCAGTGGTCCTAGGCCAGAGAGTAGGAGGAGGGTGAGGCTGAGATTGAGAAGGAGCTGGGGCTTCTAGATAGATTGGTTATACCACAGCTGTTTTTTCCTCCATGGTATGCCTGATTTGTCTGATACAGAGAACTCCTACAAGGAGTGTTTGATAGTACTAGGATTTAGATCAAGAGTCATAGGATCTGCTCTCATGAAGCTTAATTAAGATAAAAAGGAGAGGGGAAGCATCTCACTCTGAGCCCAGAGGAACTCTCCAAGGGACATCCCAGAACCCTGAAGGTGGTCCAGAAGTGGCACACATCTTTGCAAAGGTATCCCAGCCTTTCCAACACTACTGTCTCCTTTCCTCGGCCTCTCTTCTCTATGCCTGACACTTCAGCTGAGTTGGAATATATTGAAATAATTGTAGCTAAATTATGCTCTTTCAGAATTTAGGACTGATTTACTCAAATATTGTCTCCCATATTCTGTCCCTTCATCTGTCTTTCCTAGGTCCAGGGCCCAGCGAGGAGAGGCCTTTTCTGACAAACAGGAAAGCAGGCTGGAGGGAAGGAGAAAGAGTTGAACTGCAAATCAAGCACTGAGCAAATCCTTTCCCCTCTCTGGGCCTCAATCCTCTCATATTTAAATGAGGGACTAGTCTAGAACATTTTTTTAATTAGCTGTCAACGTTTTAAAATCAGACTCCACATAAAATAGGTTTAGAGCTCCTCTTATAAATTTTGATTGAAAACCTCTTATAAATGCCAATTGGGAACACATAGCCTCAAATAGCTGGGACCATGTGGCAGCTGTCCTCTGTAGGTGGAGCATGCGCCTTCTAGTTAGCCACAATCCTCGATACTCTTTATTGTATTACAACTTGTTTTTCTTGTTTATGTTATCAACTGGCCCTTGTAGGCTTGTGCGTTTGTAATTTCTGGATATTTGTTCCCCTCTCCAGCTTGGTTAATTCACAATAAACTCACTCTTCCATAGGAGCAAATGGCTGATTACTGTGGCCACTGTGACGACTTGTCTCCAACACTAATTAATTAACCCAAAGTAGTGGAGATTCAGCACCATGGACAGACCACTGATCTATAGACTGGAGGCAAGTGAGTCCTCTCAGGGCCCACCAAGTCCGTATTCCTGGGCAGCTACCCATTTGCCCATGATTGAGAATACACGAATACCTAGTACCCTGGCACTCTGTCTTGTTTTTGCCACCCAAGCCCTGAGTCTCTGCTGCTTCTGTTCTCTGCCTGATTGATTTGTTTGTAATTCTGTCATTCTTCGGGATCGGGCCGGGAGGGTGGGGAGACGAGGGTGCGATGGGTGATTCTTCTCTGGCAAGACATGTCAAAACTGCCTGTCTATCTTTTGGGTGCAACTGCTGTTTCCCAAACGCCATCGTCCATGTTGCTATAAAGAATGACGGATCTGATATCATATATTACTGTTGTGCACTTTCGATTTTGATATCTGTTTTTCCTTCCAAAACTTGCTGAGTGATTGAGAGGACGCAGTTGTTTTTTTGTGATGCATCATCAGGCCTCCTTCATGAATAACTTGGCCAGGCAATGTGGATTGTTGGAGATAAGGGAAAATTGTCAAGTACCTCCAAGCTGTTTCTCACTGGAGTCTCTTTGCGAGTTCCCCCCACAGCGTCTCTCTGGGAGTCAATGGCTGTCATGAGGAGATTGGTGGGTGAAGCTGGTTTCAATTTCTTATAATTACTTGGCACGGTACTCAACCCATCACAATTTGAAGCCCACTGAGTGTCCTCTCTGTGCCAAGCACTGTGCTAGGAACTAGGACACAGGAGTGAAAAGTCTCTAGTCTCAGGGAGCTCATATTCCAGCAGGTGAGACAGGTAAATGAAAGAAATATATAAAATAGCTAATAATGATAAGCATCAGGAAAGAAATTAATTTTTCTTAGTAAAGAAGGGTGATGGCAGGATTAGAAAAGTCAGGCAAGTCTCTTTCAGAAAGTGGCATTTAAACAGAGATCTGGATGATGACGTATGGGTACAAGGCATGTATGTACCTGGGGGAGGAGTTTTCCAGACAAAATGAACATCAAATGCTAAGATCTGGCAGCTAGAACATGCTTGTCTAGAAAGGTCTTTGTGGCTGGAGCCGGGAGGGAAATAATGGAAGAGGCTGATCTTCATTTTCTGCTGCTTCCACCAACTCTGACCCTAGGTTCTCACTTAGGGCTCTGGATTCATCATGGGTCTCCAGAAAAATAGGACCAATAGGTAACAGAGATAAAGGTCTAAATCCCAACCTAGGTCTAGATCTTCATCTTGATCTAGACATACAAAGATATTTACTTCAATGTCTTGGCTCATACAATTGTGGGAGCTGACATGACCAAAATATCTAGAGCAATTTAGCAGTCTGGAAGTAGGCAGAAGCTGATGCCTCAGTCTTGAGGCAGAATTTCTTCTTCCTCAGAGAAACCGTAGTTCTGCTCTTAAGCCTTTCAACTGATTGAATGTGGCCCACCCACATTATCAAGAATAATTTTGTTTATCTAAGGTCAACTGATGGATGTTGACCACATCTACAAAATACTTTTGCAGCAACTGATTAGGGTTTGACTGAATAGCTGGGTGTCAGAGCCTAACATTGACACTTACAACTTGCTATCACAGGCTCTTTGAGGCCCCCATACTATTTTTCATCTGTGCCTTTGGTCATGGGATCCCCTCTTCCTACATTTCGAGTGCATCTCCTATCATAGTGCTCAGTGTGGTTTTCTACACTGAGAATGTACTAAAGAGAATTATTATTTTGTCAGCCACCTGAAGCATTTTTAGAGGGACTAAACAATACTTCACCAATGAAAATACATAATTTCAATGTCTACATCTGGGATTTAAGATGTTTGTATTTGAAAGAGAGGAGGTTGGCCTTGGTAACTAAGTCTTGATAACTTAGTAAGTAAAGAAATACAAGTAATGAATACCTTCGTTTCTGGATAAGATCCCACAATATTGGTCCCTTAGACAGACCACTTCTGGTGTAATCATTAGCAGGGTAAAAGCAACGTTTTCTAACTCATCAGTTCATGGGGGGTGGGTGACCCAGTTATGCTTTACATACACACTTGTGAAGTATTAGCCATAAATTATTTAGTTTCCACGAGCTCATCTGAGCCTCACAACTCTTTCTGTGGATAAGAAAACTGAGGCCTAGAGAGGGAAGTAGACTTCCCCAAGGACACATAGCAATGAGCTCAGGTAAAGTCAGGCCTGTAATCCAGGTCTCTTGTCCATGTCCCTCAATTCTTCCCAGGCCTCTGCCCTGCCTTCCACCTCAGAGTACTGGAGTTTTTCCCTGACGCAGAACAAATAGGTTTGCACTATTTCTTCTGAAACTCTCAGAGGACTGAGAGATGAAGGATTGGTCTATGACACTGTGAATCATCTAGTTTTTCTCCAAGCTTTGATATAGGAACAGAATGACAGTGCCAGACTGTCAGGGACTGAAAGGGCTATACCGTTGTCTGTGACGATATCATCTATGAATGTATCCTCATGCCCCGTCTTAAGTCTACCCCCATCCAGGGAGAACCAATACTGAGTCTTGTCTATGCAGCTTCTTCAAGTCTGTCCATCCCTGCACCCCCAGAGCCCTGTCTCCCCACTGCTTCACCTCACCCCATTACCTGCATTTGGATCTTCAATGTTGAATTAACACATCTAACACCTGCTCTGGTCTTGGCAGCCCTTGCCCAAAACTTCAGCCTTCTGTAGACTTCAGGAAGGAAGTCCAAACTCCACAGCATGGCATTAGAAAGCACCCCCGACCAGCTCCCAACACCTCCTCCAGCCTCGCCCCTCCTTTCCATACTCATACACACCTTAAGTGTCAACTCACAACTGATGTGCTTATTTCCTCTGAGACCCTAATGTTCCCACATCTCTACTGCTCCTCAAACCCCTCCCTCCACCAGAAAACATTGCTTTCTGCATTTAAATATACTTGAGAAAATTCTATCTTGCTATAAAAAAAATAAATAAATAATACATTCTACATTAAAAGTATGAACATCTGTCTATGAAATGTCATCATTCAGAGAGTGAGAAGGGAACCCCCACACACACAAAGTGAGAGAGATCTCAAGAGTATATTCAATCAAGGACTCACATCTAGAATATATAAAGAGCACCTTCGAACCAACAATAACAAAAAAGGTACATTCCTTTAGCTTATTTTTATTTGGGGAATTCTTTATCTGTCCTTCAACTCTCAATGATAGCTTCACTGGATAAATTATTCTGGGTTGTAGATCCTGGGTCTTCATCCTGTCGAAAATTTTTGCCAAATCCCTCTACCCTGCATATTTTCTTTTGAGAAATTAGCTGCAGTCTTATGGGTTTTCCCTTATAAGAAACTATCTGTTTTTCTCTTGCCACTTCTAATATTCTTTCTTTGAATTTAACCTTTGGAATTTTAATTATGATGTGTCTTGGTGTGGGCCTCTTTGAATTCAAGATTTTTGGAATTCTTGAGCTTCTTGGGGTTTTATGTCCATTTCCTTCACCAGGTTAGGGAAGTCAGTATTACAGGAAATGTTGCAGGGACTTCCTTAAGAAGAAAAAACATGTATTAAAGAATGGTAATGACTACATTTCTATCAATAAGTATCTTAAATGGAGAAGAATTTAGTGCTCCAACCAAAAGATAGAGTGGTTGAAAAGATAAGAAAACAAGACTCCTACATATGAAAAGGAAGAGGATGGAAAAAGATATTGCTCTGATGAACCTAGAAGGTATTTAAGTCAGACAGAGAAAGATAAACACTATATAATTTCACTTATATGCTGAATCTAAGGAATAAAAAGAACAAACTAATCAAAAATAGACTCACTAATATAGTTGACAATTTGGTAATGGATAGAGGAGAGGAGGATTGAAGGGCTAGGAGAATGGGGTGAAGGGTTAAAGAAGTAAAAATTAGTAGCTGATGGATGGTTACAGGGATGGAGAGCGCAGCATAGAGAATGTAGTTAGCATTAATATGTTGGCTAGGTAGCGGGTCAAGGGAGGGAGGGAGCAATCGGGAGGATGGTTTTATGAACTATATAGATGTCTAACCAATGTACTGTATACTTGAAACTAATTAAAATAAACTAAAAATTTTTTTAAAAGGTAGACTCATATCTAGAATATATAAAGAGCACCTTCTAACCAACAAGGAAAGTGCAGACAACCCATATGGAGAAAAAAAGGCAAATGGCTTGCGCAAGCACTTCACCAAAAGAGGATGAGCCAGTGGGCAATCAACATACGAAAATCATGCCCACTACATTAGTCATCAAGGCAATGCAAATTAAAACCACAATGTAATGTCACCTCACCCTTATAGAAATGAAAACAAAAAGAAATGAAGCTAAATTAAAATGACAGAAGATACTGAGTGTTAGCAAGGATACACTGCTCAAAAGCTCATATGCTTCCAGTGGAAGTGTTAATTGGTACAACCATTTTGGAAACCCATTTGGCAGTGTCTACTAAAGCTCAACATATGCACACCCCTTGACCCAGCAAGTTTACTCTTAGATCGTACCCAACAGAAATGCGCACATATGCTCACCAAAAGACATGTAGTAGAATGTCATAGCAGCACCACCAGTGATGGCCAAAAATGGAAACAACTTAAGTCTCCAGAAACAGCAGAACAGGCACACACACAAAAAAATTCATGGTGTATTCACACATTGAGATTCTGCATAGTAATGGGAGTAAATGAGATACAATTACACACAACATGGATGAATTTCACAAACATAATCTTAAGTAAAAGAAGCCAGACATAAAAGAGGACCTACTGTATATAAAAGCAGACAAAATTAACCTATGCTGTTAGAAGGTAGTTAGTAGTTACTTGGGAGTGCCTGCAAGGAGTTTCTGAAGGAACTTCTGGGAAGCTGATCATGTTTTGTTTCTTGATCAGGCTTCTGGTTACACCAGGAGCATTCATCTTGTGAAAATTTATCAGGCCAGGCATTTGTATGGTATATTTATACTGCTAAAACAAGGAGTTTAAAGAAATTTCACCCACCTTTGAAGTCCAAGGCAAGTCCTTCCCTGCCCAGACAAGCATCCTATTTTATGGTACCCTTTCTATATCTGCCTGAGGCCATTAGGCTGTGCTCAGTGTGAGTCTGTCTCCCCTGCATGTCTACAAACCCTCTTAGGGGAAGGGGTTGGGTTTGTAGACCCCATTATCTTATCCACTCTCTGATACATGCCACTACATAGTAAGTACTCCAGAAAGTGCATGTCAAATTGAACAAGTATAGCACAGTGGGAAAGAGAGTGTAAATACAGGTAGATCTCAGTTTCAGTCTCACTTCAGGCTCCTTGCACTAGCTGTTCCCATTACTTGAAATATCGTCCCTAATGTCCAGGTGACTTAACCCTTCCTCACTTGATCCAGATCTCCGCTCAAAGTCATTTTATCAAGGAGTCCTTCCCCAAACCATTCTCTATAAAATAATATTATCCTTTTTATTCTCTAATTCCTTCTCCTATTTTTCATTATTGTTCTTTCTAGAACTTGATATCATCTGAAATTTTATTTATTTATTTATTTATTTATTTATTTATTTATTTATGATTTTTTATTGTCCTTTCCTCCCCCACCACCAGAAACCAAACCCCCAAGAGAACAGTAACTTGATCAATTTTCTTCCCTGCTATAATCGCAAATGCTAGAAGGGCATCTGTCACTTAGTCTGTTCTCAGTAAGTATTTGTTGGAGAAATAAATGAATTAATGAATTCACAACTCTGGCCATTTTTTTGGTTGTGTGACCATTGACTAGAGATGAGTACCACTGAACCTTAATTTTCCTTATCTGCAAAGTGGGCTAGTAGCATTATTTATCTCTTTGTTGTGAAGACTGACTGTGATAACCCAATCTCTGCCTTAGAATGTTATCCCCGTCAGCATAGTTGAGTCTGTCTTCCCATGATCATGACTACATTCAAGACAAGGGAAAAAGAGGACAATAGGGAAAGCAGCTTCCTTCTAAGGAAGTAGCATGAAAGGTGCACCCATTGCATCCACTCACATTTCATTGGCTAGAATCTAGTCACATGACCACCAGTTGCAAAGGAGGCTGGGAAATGTAGTCACTAGCTCAACAGCCCTATGCTCTATCTAACTTTAGGGGAGTCTATTACCAAAGGAAGAATAGGAAATTGGAGAGTTAAGGACCATTAACAGTCTTGACCACAGTCTCCAAGCCTGCAGCTCTAGCCAGTTCCTCTTTTTCTCCTCCAAGCCATTGTTCACTCATTGTCCCTCCAGAAGGATCTTCCTAGAGTACAAATATGATCATATTGCTCTTGTGCTCAAGATTCTTCAATGGCTCCCTAATGACTTCTGGAATCAAAAAGTCAGTCACCAAATGTTTACTGGGTCCTATTGTGTGACAAACAATGTGCTAGGAAGTGAAACCTAGTTGGTAAGAGAATAAAAAAATTCACTTCCTCAAGGAACTTTCAATCTCATGAGAGCCAAGGACAAGCTTTTTCACTGAACTCACAGGGACCTCAACGACCTGAGCCCTGCTTCACTCTCAATACACCTCCATCCATCTAATCTGCATCCTCTTTAGAAAAACCATGCTCCATCATGCCTCTGAGCCTTTGCACATGTTGTTCACTCCCACATGAAATGTCATACTCCACTCTGTCTCCTGTTCATCACTTGACTAATACCTATGCCTCCTTTAACAACCAACTCAAGCATTACTTTCTCTTAAAAGCCCCCTGACCACTTCTTGGCTGGACCGGGTCCCCCTTCTGGGCCCACAGCTCCCTCTCCTTCCATCATCACATCATTGATTAATTTTGGCTGTAATTTTCTTTTCTTCTTCATTATAGAACTCTGGTTTATTCACTTCATATGCCTATGGTTTTACAGTATGGCTTGTAAAGAGTAGGGGCTTAAATAAAATTTTGGAAGAGAAGAAGGAAGGAAGGGAGGGATGGTGGGAAGGAGAAAGGGAGGGAAAGAAGGAAAGAGGGAAGGAAGGAAGGAAGGAAGGAAGGAAGGAAGGAAGGAAGGAAGGAAGGAAGGAAAGAGGGAGGGAGGGAGGGAGGGAGAGCGGGGGAAGGGAGGGAGGGAAGGAGAAAAAATTAGAATACTCTCTGTGTTCCAAAGCCTTTCACTTCCTATCCTGCTATAGTCTCTGAATCTTGACCATTAGAGAAAAATTAATGAAGTTTCTACTGACATTCTTAAGTCTGAAAAATGACGTTACCAACAATGTTTATTTTTTTCTCATTGTCTCCCTTTTTTTATGTTTCCTCTTCCAATGCTTTATTTATCTCTGTCTATTTAATGATGACACAACTCACATCCTCCTTTTTTCATGCCCTTAAACTTCTGAATTTTTAATCAAGCAATGTAAACTTAATTTTTTTGTCTACCAGATATAAAAGGTCTTAGGCCCTGAAAGGAAAATGAGAGATGAATTATGCAGGCAGCAAGCGCCAATCTGACTTCTGTGATGTGTTGGGTTATAATTGCACAAACTATTGCATCCCCAGATCCAGGAAATGTGGTTTTACACTTTCTCAGAGATCTTTACAAAAGGGTGACAGCAGATTTCACACGCAGAGAGAAATAAGGAAATTGGACTGTTTTTCCAGAAAGAGCATGGTCTGGGATGCCCACCTCCTCCTGGCCCTTCCAAGTTTGGACACATTTTCCTTGCCCGCATTTAGCAAGAGGCACTGGTGTCAGCTTCAGCCGAGAAATAAAGTCTCCTGTTTTCCCACAATTATGGCCATTTATCTGGCATGGCATGCAGTGACTCAGGAGACTGGAAATGGGCTATGGTATCTCCTATCTGAGAATGAGAGGTTCAATGTCCAATCCACACACAGCATCCCCAAGTAACACGGGATAGAATTCATTTATTCAGTGCTCCATTTCACTATTATTTATTAAATGCCTATGCTTATTCAGTCATTTGGAGATATCCCAATAATCAAGACAGACACAGCCCAGCTTTGGTGGGGTATATGTTTTCAAGCTAGAGACAGAGAATTAAAAAAACTGACAAGGTAATTCCAGCTGATTTGGTAAACACTGAAAAAACAATAGAACAGTACAGAGTGATGATGGAAGATGGGATAGGTGACACTTCTTTAGATGTGGTGGGCAGGAAGATCTGTCTATGAAGGTGATGTCTGAGCTGACACCCCAGCAAGTAGAAGAGAAAGCAAATTCCAGGCAGAGGAAACATCCAGTGCAAAGGCCCTGAGATGGGTCTGAAATGGAACACTTTCTAGACAGAAAGATGAGCCACGTGACTAGAACATATTGAGTAAGGGACCTTTTCTTATCAATCTTACCAACATTAAATTCCAACTTTTAGACATCATGACTTTATTCAGTGTTTGAAGAGAACATTTTATGTTGCTACTTGAGAGTCACTGAATGTCAGAATCAAAAAGACTTAAAGGTGATTCATTTAAACAGTGAAACTGACCACACAGAAATTTCACTGAACTGTCAAAAGCATGGAGACATTGAGTTATCAAGACACTGGAACTGACAGCATCTAACAGAGCAGAGCTCTATGGTGTACAAATCACTTCCATACCTATGATTTCAGTAACTCTCATCCCAGCCCCAAGGGGTAAGCCTCATCACTCCCATTTTACATGAGTTTTAGTGAGATACAGTGCTACACCCAAGTTCATACGCTAGTAAGGCAATGCTGGAATTAGGATCTAAGTACTCTGCCTCTTGTTCCCTACTGCCCCAAATCTCTGAGCTTTGTCATACAAATAAAATGTTTCATATTGGAAATTTCACTCCCAGCTCTGTCCCTCCTGGGCTGTGTGATCTTAGCCAGGTCTTTTCCCTTTCTGAAGCTCTTTCATCACCTGAATTGATAATAATGACTAACTGATTATTACTACATTGAAGGTATTAGTTGAGGTCATGGCCAAAAAAAGTATTAGAATTTCATGAGTGAGAGCAAAGTTAGACAGTCTTGAGTTCAAGTCTCAACTCTACCCTTTACCTACTGGATGACTTTAGGTAAATACTTATTCTTTCATAGGTAAAATAATTAAAATAATACATGTAGTTATTATGATAATCGTCTGAGACAATGCAGGTATGCTACCTGAAAGATAATAAAGGTTCAAGAAATGATATCATCATCACTACTACCATCATCATCACCACAATCACCATTATCTCTATCATAATCATTATCTTCATCATCATCCTCATCATCATCATTACCATTATCATCAGTTTTATCATCAGCACTCATCAATAGTAAGTGTTATCTAAGCCATGAAGCACAGTCCAGATGCAAAGAATCATTATTATAACTGAGTTTCCTTTCTAACTTCCATTCCCTGTCTCACATTTAGTGCAGTACCTGGGGGGAAATTGGCCATGAGCTCCTGAATCCACTCATTCTTTTATTCAACTAATATTTATTAAGAATCCTCTATGTGCCAAACACTGAGGCAGGCAACAGGGACCCATCTGTGAACAAAAATGGACATAATCCTTGCCCTCATGAAGCTCACAGGCTAGAGAGAGAGTCCAGGAGTAAACAATTAAAACGCCAAATCAATACACTAATTACAGGTTGTTGTGTTATTTAATTACAGAGGGTGATTAATAGCTGGACTGGGAGGAACTTTTCAGAATGTGTAGTGCCTTGGAGGTGACAGGCACACGGAGTTCTTAAATCAACAAACCATTGGCATGTAGTCAAACAACCTCTCTTGGGGGTAAAGAAAAAGCCTGTGTTTAAAGCTGGTGAATGTGGCTTTGGCTTTGGAGCCAAATATTCCACACTCTCAAGACACATATTAAAATAACCCCATTTGCCTCACTCCAGTGCTGGTGAGGGAAGAAAGGAGAGAAATAAAGAATGGAATGCATCTTCGGTGCTATGTTTGTGCTGCTTCATTTAACTTTCATTTAAGAAGTATTAACCCCATTAAATATAGAAGGGAACTGAAGTGTCAGATGAGGGAAGTTACCAGGGCCATAAAGCTAGAGCAGCCAGAGGAGGGAGGATACCCATGCCTGTTGAGTGAAGGGTTCCAGATTGTAATCACCATGCAATTCAGTCTCTCTTTCTTGAAAGTCTTCAATATTTAGGGCCTGGATAGATTAGTAAGGGAAAGTTGCATGAAATACACAGATACTTCCTTCTCCTGAGTTATAGAGTAGCTTGCAGACCTAGAATAGATGATTCTCCAATAAAATCTTGGAGCCAGTAAAAGTTAAGTCAGTCTTCTCCAAAGACATGCCCTCCTAAATTAGTGCCTTACTAGGATGAGCATGAAGAAAATATTTAACAATATTCCTGGAATACTGAGGACTCTGGATCTCATGATCCACTGACATCACCACTATTAACACCCACACACACCTTAGTTGGGGTAAGTATCAGCCACTCCCTGCTAGAAGAGAGAGAAGTCCTTGGCCCTCCATACTGGGCAACAGTAAGTATAGTGGACCAGAGCATGGACACTGCATTCAAGTCTGGACTTTAATCACAGCTCTGAACCTCAGTTTCTGCATCTGTACAGTAGAGCCAATAGTCATACCTGCCTTATAAGGTGACTGTAAACACTCAAGGAATTAATATAATCACATTGATAGCTCACAGCAAGTAATAGCATTTGGTAGTGATTATTGTCAATACTACAGCCAGAAGGTGTGTGAAGCTCATCAGAGGATGTGACAGCTCACTTTTGATTTAAAAAAAAAAATGTGTCTTCAATTATCACTTAAGAATATTCCTGAGAAGCAGAACAGTCTGGTCCCACACCCGTGTGTGGTGGTTGAAAATGGGAAAGGCTATCTCAGCTGCAGAGGTCCCCTCAGAAGAGCAAGAAGTCCTGGCCCAACACTAGACTTCCCACCCAGGGTTCCAGTGCTGGGAAGAGAGGTCCCCACAACTTCTAGCTGTGAAAACTAGTGAAGATTGTGGCTGAGTGAGACAGAGAATGACTAGAGTCACAGACATTCCCCTTAAGGGGCCCATGTGTGGATTTATTCAATGACGGACTCACTCTTTCTGAGCTCCAGCACTGGGGCAGTAGCTTGAAAAGTGCCAGGGACATATGGGGAAGGGCTCAATTATCTGGCTTCAAGGTGAGGCCTGGAGGGGCAGTTTCTCCCAGACAGACATACTGACAGAATCCATTGTTTTGTTGTTGAGCCTTCTGCTTCTCGGCATATAAAATGTAGGCAGCCACCATGTCTGAGTCCCCATCAACCTGGCTAACACTGTTTGCCCCACTCTAGTGATTCCCTGAGATCCCACCCAACTTGTGGACCCATCAAAGTCACTTCCAGTACCTTTTCATACAAATGACCTGTCTTGGCTCATGCTGTGGATGTTCCTAAAATCACTCAAAGGTTTGCAAACCCTGAACAGCAGCCATTCTCTGTTCATGGCCTGGTTTCTCAAGGCACTTCCAAGCCCAGCATGGGTGGCAGCTATCTGCGGATTGCTTGGTGACTTTTGTCAGGTGGCCTTGGGCAAGGCACAGGCTTTGGCTTAACTTGGCCTACAGCAGAGCCCCTGCCAGGAGGCCCTGGGGCTGGCACACCCGGTGTCTGGCTTCGGACCTCACCAGAGCACCACCCGCGGCTGCATCTGAGGAAGACATACCCAAAGGGCAGTCTGGGCAGGCTCTAGAGCTCTGCTAAAGCCAATCTTGCTCCATAGGGTCAACCCCTCATCAGCCAGTCCTCACAACCAATCAGCTCAAAGATCAATCCCTCCCATTGATGAGAATACAGCAACCAAGGCTCAAGTACTATAGGAGGGTACTGTTATGTGATTAAAGGACACACAGACTGAAAGCAAAAGAATAGAAAAAAGATATTTTATGAAAATGGAAACAAACAAAAAAGCTAGGAAAACAATGCTTATACAAGCCAAATAGAATTTAAAACAAAGGCTATAACCAGTGAAAAAGAAGGACCCCATAATACCACTTGTAGGTATTTATCCGAACAAACCCAAAACACTACTTCAAAAGGACATGTAAATCCATATGTTTATTGCAGCATTATACACAATAGCCAAGATATAGAGGCAACCTGGATGTCTATCAGTAGATGAATAAATGAAGAAGAGGTAGTACATATATATAATGGAATATTACTCATCCATAAAAAAAGAATGAAATCTTGCCATCTGCAACAACAAGGATGAACTTAGAGGGTATTGTGCTGAGTGGAGTAAGTCAGGCAGCAAAAGACACATGCCATATGATTTCACTTACATGTGGAATCTAAAGAAGAAAATAAACAAACAAACAAAATAGAAACAAACGCATAGATGCAGAGAATACTTTGACGGCTGCCAGATGGAGGAGCATTGGGGGTTGAATAGGGGAAAAGGATAAAGAAGTACAAATTGGTAGTTACAAAATAGCCATGAGGATGTAAAGTGTACCATAAGGAATACAGTCAATAATACTGCAATAACTATGTATGGTATCAGATGTGTACATTAGGATGATCACTTCATAAGAAATGTAACTATCTAATCATCATGGTGTATACCTGAAACTAATATATTATTGTATGTCAATCATAATTAGAAAATTTAAAATTATTTTAAAATAAATTTAAAAAAAGAATATTCCACTAAATAAAACTTTTTCCAGGAGGTTCTGAAAGAAAAATCATCTACATGAGAATTTTTAGAATAAATGTCTCCTCTCAGCCCAATTTTTCCTTGTCTTATAGCAATCTGTTCTTATCCTTCCTGGTTCCTATCACTTATTCATTTATGGTGTATTTACTTGTTTATTCATCTCTTTGCCCCTGTTTGCCTAATATTCTTTTGTATCCCCATCTTCAAGCACCCTACCTAAAGAATAATGATGGAATAAATAGGTGACAGTGAAGCTGGGAGTCTGTGGTGAGGACATGGGGATACCCTTTATGAGTTTGGGTCTAGCTTAAAAGTCACCACCTCTCAGAAGTCTTCCAGGATATCTCTACTCTCTGTAGAGGAACATCAAGGATTGTGAAAGAAGTACAGGGCAAATGTTACAAACTTGATTGGAACCGGTTCTACCACTTTCTAGCCTGAGATGTCCTCTGAGCCTCAGTTTATTTACCTATGAATTTGGACCTCTCTCTGAAAAACTTGACCAAGTTTTTGTCAGGCTCCTCTTAGTCCTATTCTCAACTAGATCTCATCCTAGGCCTGCTATCCTTGGCCTGCCAAGCCCAGGTTTAGCAAAGAATCCTGATAAACTAGTTTATCAAGAATCCTCTCACCCTTGTTATCTAATCAAGTTTTTCTTAGTAATTTAATTCTTCATCCACTAATTCCCTCACCCTGCCCGTTAGCTAAAAATCCCCCATGCTTGAGGAAAAAGATGAAAACAGAAGAAAAATGAATCTTGGTCACAAAGAAAGATGTGTCACACTTTAGAGCACCTCTCACAATGTTTTGCAACCCCACTGTGAGTAGGTATTAGAACTTCCCACACATCGCTCTTCCTCAATGGGAGACTGATTGTAGTTGGCTGGAATTAGGTCTGGGGAATAAGGACTGTGTCCACAGAAATCTAGTTTGTGACCATGGGACTTTTATGGATTCCCCCAGAGCTGAATTATGAATATCTGAAAATCCACAGGATTTCTTAGTTTATTGGAAGTTTAACTTAAAGCTCCCAAACTCAACTCTTAATTTCAAATCTACGAGTAGAGAAGGTTATTTTGAGGTCTTCCTTCCTTCCATATTCTCCACTCACCATCAGTGTGACCTAGGACAAGCCACTCAACTCTCAGAAACTCAGTGTCCATATCTGCATATTGGGCATACAAAATTGCTACCTCTCAGAGTTGTGGCATGATTAAATGAGAAAAGACATAACAAAGAAGAAGGAGCAGGGTAGAGAAAAAATGAGCAAGAAAGGGGGAGGAGGAGGAGGAGGAGGAGGGGGAAGTAGAGGAGGAAAGGAAGGCAACAGCATTATCACAGTGTGCCTGGCACATAGTAGATCTACAATAATTGTTAGTTCAAGCACTGCGATAAGAGTCTTGAAGTCTAAGTTCTAGCCCTGCCTATGAAATTGAGATAATGCCCCTTATTCTGATCACAGGTCAGTATTTACTTGCTTTCATCCTTTTGTTGCTAATGTCATTGCCATTGGCAGAGATGTCTGCCAGCCATTCCCCTCTCCTCTAATCTTTCAAAGCAGTAGGTTGTGCTCTTTTGTATGATAGGGGCAGATGTGCTTTGTATGGGTAGCATAGTAAGTCCATCGATGGAGTAGAAGGATGGATACTCAGGTTTCAGTAAGACTCAAATTTCAGGTCTGCCACGTACAAGCAGGGTGACAAAGCAAATCACTATCCCTGGAGTTATTGTAATGATTTGCCTGTAGAGACACCCTCTTCAAGGCTGGCATACTTCCCCCATCCCCAGCTGCTGATGACTCATAGCTGCATCCCTCACTGAGATGCCCTCGATGGTAGGAAACTGCCTTGCCCAAGGTCAAACCTATTCCCAGTGACTAGCTGTTGTGCGTATAGTCTCATACCTTGACTGAAGGTTTATTCCAGTCCCAGAGCTCTCTGTATCATCAGCTGAGGTCTCAGTAGCAACTGCATGGTGCATTAATGTCTGTGTCCACAAATTTTTCCTTCCTTACTGCCTTCCTTCCTTCCTTCTTTCCTTCCTTCTTCCTTCCTTCCTTCCTTCCTCCTTCCTTCTTCCTTCCTTCCTTCCTTCCTTCCTTTCTTCCTTCCCTCCTCCCTTTCTTCCTTCTAGGTGTATCCCCCAAGAGCACTCCCCAATAAACTTTCCACATGCAATTTTCCATCTCAGAATCTGTTTCCTAGAAAGCCAATCTAAGACAACCCCTCTGAGTATCAGTTCACTCATCTAAAAATGAGGATGCTTAGAGCATGTCTTATCTATGATTAGCCCTTAGGCACTTTATCTTAAATGACAATATTCATAAATGTCCTTCTTGCAATGTGGTTCATTCTGTAGGGTTGAATGGGGCTGGATACAGACATTTGGTTTAGCTCACATATATTAAGCTTTAAATATAGGCCAGGCTCCAGGCTGGGGCCTAGGGAATGCAATAGTTCCAGCTTTCAGTCTAAAACTTGTCTCTCCAGCTGCAGAAAGATTGCTCTGGCTCACTGAGATCTTATCCAATTTAATATGATGAGTGTTTATTGACCACCTACTGTAGAGCCTGTACTACATTGGAAATTGGAAACATACAGATGAAATAAAAACTTCTTAAACAGCTCATGGTCCAATAGATGACAATGACAACAGCATGTGATACATGAGGGACAAGGAAGAATGTATCAGTTGGGAAGTCCAGATGTTCTGCTCTATGGTTGTCTAGGTTTAAGTCCCACATTTAATACATTTCAACTTCATGGCTTTGGGGCAAGTCACAAATATTTATTTAGCTTTGACTATGAATGAAGCCCTGTGTTTGCAATGGAGGAATAACAGTGAGCAAAATTAGTGACCCACATGGTTCCTTTCCTTCTGGAGCATGTAATCTAATGCCTAATGCTACCTTTTATATCTTGCCCAAGGTGACAGCTACTGACTCCATAGCACCCAGGAGGTATGGGTTTCCTGTTTGCCCACAGATAACAGTTGGCCAGGAGACCCTTCTCTAAGATCCCTTAAGCCAGATTCCTGAACTCAGAAAGTAAGTACAGTGGATTCTCCTGAACACCATGTAGATCTCCCTTCACTCTACTCCTATTCTCAACATAGCTTGTGCAATCACGGTCCTGGTGTCAGTAGCAGGACTGCCAAGCTAGAGCGCTCGTAAAATCCTAATTAGACCCTGCCCACAAATTGCTCCACTTTAACAGAAATAAATACAAACATTCTTAGTTTGTCAAAATATGTCTTGATGAGGAGCTACCAAAGAGAAATCCCAAATCTTGGGTGCTCGTGGTTATCCCTATGAAATTCAATGGAACCATTGTCCTGGAGAGCAGTTGACCAGGCTGCTGGCAGATGGGTCCAATTGATGAGCATTGATTTTTCAAATCAAGTGTGACTAATCTCAGTCCCATCAGCATGCTGATCAGGAAGAGCTACAGAAATGCCAGCTCCATTACACTTAGTGTGTAATTCATAAGAGCATAAAAACTGAAGCGTAATTCAACACTTCCTTCCTGGTTTTACAGATGGAAACACTGAAGTCCTTCTGCCTGCATCATCTTTAGTCTTGAAACATGAATGAGAATCCAACAAAACAGGTATCTTGATATCTCTAAGAAGAGTTTCCTCCAGATATGGTGACTCCATTGGAAAGACCAGAGACATTTAGAATTGTGGAATTTTGGAGCAGGAAGTAACCAGAAAATCATCTTGATCAAGCCCCATTTTATAGATGGGAAGATTGAGGAAATAAGAATTGCAGGTAGGCAATGGCTGGGACACTCAGAGTGAGCCTAGATCCCAACTGGCCCCTCTGAGTTGCAATGGCACATTCCATTTCCCTGCTAGGTTCTCATGTTTAAGCTAGTGTGAGTTCTCTTTCCAGGAAAAGAGAGGCTCAGTGAGAGAGATGCAAGGAGGGAGAAAGGGAAAGAAAGACAGAAGCAGAGAGATAAGGAGAGGGCAGAGAGAGAGAGAGAGAGAAGAGGAGGGGAGGATACAGAAGGGAAAGAGTGAAGAAGGGGAGGGATGGAGACAAACCAATAAACAGATGGAAGGTAAGAGAGAGAAGAGTCCCAAGGTAGCTGGGTCGCCTCCAGGCCCAGCATCATCCAGCTGCAGAAAAGAACCCCAAGGCTATGGCAGCCATGAAAGAGTTAGGTAGACTCTAAATTAATGAGGTATTACCCAAGATGATAGAAACAATTAGGACATCTAGCACCAGTGATAAAGCAAACACTTTTACACATCAAAACAATATTAAAGTTAATCCAATTGGAAAAGAGACAACTGGGAGAGGGCGTTGGAAGCCCAAGACTTGCTGATGAGCATGAAGAAGAGAGAGATTTATCCAAACTCAAAGATGTGTGCGAGAAGGGTAGAGAAGGAGTCTTTGGAGGGTTCCCCAGCTGGGCTTAAATAAACAAGTCAATGTCCACTTTTCCTTTTAATAAGTGAAGGGTGATGGGCACACTTGACTCCCCTCAGTTGGCAGACTTGAAATGAGTGATCGATAAGGCAATATCACTGAGCTAATTAAATCATAGTTCCATTAAGCTGATTTCTTTATAGCCTGGGACCAGGGAGAGCCTCTGATGTGCTAGGCAGGATGGTACTCGAAGGCCTGGTCCAATCTCCTGCCCCTCAATTCAATGGTTGAGGCTCTCTATCTGCTACCATACCCATCCCTTCCTTCCCACTTCTCCTTGTGCCACACAAGGCAGTCCACTCTGCTATTTGGAGACACTGAGAAAAATAATAGTAAATAGACTAACTCTGGGGAGTTCTGAATATCAGATTTTGAGTTTGGTGCTTTTTTTCTCATTTTGCCCCTAAGAAAACACTCTATAGTGGGTACACTGATTACACCATTTTATAGATGAAGACACTGAGGACTAGAGAGACAAAGAAATTTTCTCAAGGTCTTAGAGCTGTTGAGTATTTGAATATGAATTCAGGTTTCCTGAAACACCAGTGAGGAGGTCTTGCCCACTGATTCTGAGAAAGTCCAGCCAAATCAGCCTCTGGCAACTTTAATCCACGGGACCATACTTTTGTTCACTCATTCATTCTACATATATTTATAAGTATGAGCCAAGTGGTAAGCTTGGCAATGGGAACAAAATGAGGAAAAGGTAGACAGGATCTCTGCCCTCAAACTTGCAGGAGAAAATAAAAAAGATAACCAATCAGTCAACAAACACTTACTGATAGGTGCTTCAGGGAGCAAAGAGAGCTCTGACAGATAGCAAAGAGCTCCTGCAGTGGCCAAGTAATCAGAGAAGGCTTCTCAAAAAGAGGTGACTCTTATTGTGAGACTCAAAGCATAAGGAGAAGCCAGACAGGTGGAAGGTGGAAGAATCACTTGTGAAGACCCTAAGGTGGGAATGAGCTTGGATCTTAAGGGAGCAGAAGGAATCCCAAAGCCCAGAGACAGGTGGGCAGTGGGTAGTGGGGATGAGGAAGTGTTGGTCAGGGTCCTATCCTGCAAGAATGCCAGGGTGAGCCTTTGAATGTATTCTATATGTGATGGGAAGACCTTGGAGGTCTCTAAGTTAGGTAGTGATATGACTCAATTGTTGTTTCTCGTGTTTATTCACTGCTTTATGGAGGAGAAAACAGACTCAGATTTGGCCAGTCATTTTCTCAGATTAACAATGCAAAGTTGTGTCTGCACCAACCCAGAGCCCAGGTTTCCTGATTTCCAGCCCAGAACTCTTTCATCTGGCCATGCAGCCTCTCCTGCCAGATGGTAAAGACCATGGGAACAGCCACCAAGTCTTTTTGATTTGTCAGTGTATCCCCCAGCACTGAGTCCTGGATCTGGCACATGGAAAGCACCCACTAAATGTTTGCTGAGTGAATCGATGGCACCTAAACAAGGACTGAAGATGGACTTTACGCCTATTGAGCACCTATTGTGTACAAGTCACTATGATTATTACAATGGAACTAGAAATAATGAAAGATCTTTCTTAATGGGATTCTAAGCTTTGTCTCCTACATCTTCCTGACTCACAGCCTTTACTCTAGCCAAATCTCCATTCTTCTCTAATTCTCATGCATGTATCTCTTCCCCAACTCTTTGTCTTTGACCTTGCTGTAATCCTACCTGACCTATCCTCCTTCAATCTTTTCAGCTGCCCAAATTAGTCCAGTCTTCCAGGATCCTCCTCTTCTGTAAAGCCCTCTTCTCACTATGTTACTAGACTCTCTTTGCACATATTATTTACATCTGGTTCCTCTCAGTAATATGTAGGCTATTCAAGAGCCCAAGCCATGGTTTTTATTTTCCTTGCAGTACTAGAATTATGGATGTGGGTGAATAAATTCTTTCTCAAGTGACTCTTAAGGGCATTGGGCAAGTCATTCCCATTCTTGGAGACTCTGATTCCATACCTGAAAGATAAGGAGATTCGATTTTATCAAAGATGACAAATCTATGATATTCATACCACTGCATCCCTCCTTGAGCCAAAGCAGACATTACTAATTGATCATTGATTTTTTTCCCCCTGCAACCAGATAAACATTTAGAATGCTTTCCCAGTGCAGTATTCCAAGCAGCCATTACTAAGAAATGCCAAATTTGTAAGCAAAATAAAATCTATTTGCCACTCCTTAATACAATGAACTCTAAAGAGATTTTTGTATTTGACCTTTGAGGATCTACCATGAGCTTGATGCAAAGAATATAAGATTAGAAGACAAAAGTCTAATTTACAGATTATGTAACCTTGACTAAGCCCCAACTACTATAAGCCTGAATTTCCTTTTCTGTCAGATGGGACATGTCTTATAAGATGTGATATATATTACTGCTTTTTACCTGCTCTAACAAGGAAAATCAGATTACTAGGCTTGTTATAATTGTGTGTAAGTATAAAGTTAGTAGGCCTGAGGATTTCTCTTAGCAGTGCAGGAACTTAATTCATTGATGTGGAATATTTTTTTTTTGGTCTGTCAAGACCATGTTTGCTTTCTTTCTGGTTCTTGACTGTGCTGCACTTACACACAGTTGTCCTGTTTAGCAGTTCCAAGTGTATGTTCATACCAAATTCACTGTTACTCCTCCTCCTCTCTCTGAGAAATGCAGCAAGCTCTTAGGAATTCTCTAATAAGTATTAGTTCTAGTAAGGATTGGTTCAGTTGCCTTTTTACGAATAGACTGGATAAAAAAAAAACACCATGCCTCAGTGTTCCCAAGCCCACCAGAGAGCAAGCCCCTTGAGGGCCAAGGCTTTTTGTCATGCGTAGCTGTGTCCCCAGCAGCCAGGACATGGCCAGAAGCTTCAAGGACTCTCAGTCAAGGTTTGCTGAATGGATGGAGGGAAGGAGGAAAGTCACAGATACCATTTAATGCCCACAGGGTGCATTCCACTTGCCAAGCCTATACACACACACACACACACACACACACACACACACACACACACACACTGCTCTCACTCGGACACAATTATGTTAAAGGAGCAATTAGCAACCTTTTAAGCCTGATTGCCAACTCCTCCATTAATCACATGCAATTATAAACCCCAAATCTTCAAAACAATTGGTCCCAGATGCCCACTAGAGAAAAAGGCTAATAATCTTTCTTCTTCATCTGGAAATCTCTGCTCAGTTGAAGTGGCTGGGTCACAGAGGAGTGGAGAGGCCACAAATGGCTGAATAGCCTGACATGGGAGTGGTGATCCTGGAAAAGGGGGTAAAAAAGTCACCCTACAGAGGCCAGAGGATGCTCTGAGAGGCACCTAATCTTCCCCCCACCTGCTTCTCCCCCATTACCACCGCCAGCCGGGGCCATATATCTCCCCATGCTTTCACCAATCCACTCTACTTCCACATTATGAAGACACTCTCTCTAATTACTGCAGCTAATTAGCTCCTTACAGCCACCCCAGTTGAGGCGCACACAAGACAGAGTAGCCTGCAAGGCCTTGGACGTGGCTGGCTATCTCCAGCCACCGGCCACCACTTTGCCATTGCAATGACACCCTGTGAGCTGACCCCCATGTTTCAGGGGTAAAAGGAGGAGGAGGGTGAGAGATGGCAGGAGCCTGCTCGGTCAATCTGAACCCCCTCTCTCTGCCAGTCCCCTGCTGCGGGCAGCAGGCAATTCAGACCTGAGTGCAGCAGCTAATTAAATCAATATGAGATAATGAACGGCAATTAGAGGTCCGGCTAGGCACATCTTCTCTTGTAAATACTGTTTCTCTCCCAACAGGGAGCTCTTTTTTAATAATCTGTTTGTGTTTCATTTCCAGGAGCCGTAATTCCCCCAAGAAGCACTTTGGGAAAGTGATTTGTTTGTCTGTATAATCGCCAAAGCATTCCGTTAGACTTGTTTGTTTTGCTGAGTGCCTGCTACAACTGGAGAGAAACAATTCTCTTCTCTCTCTCTCTCTCTCTCTCTCTTTTTTTAAATTTCTATTTCCTGCCTAAACATCTGAAGTTGGACTAAGCCAGGGGAATGCATTTTAGAAATCTAATGAGCTGCTTCTTCTCTCCTTCTCAGCCCCCTCGCCACCATATAAGGAATAAAACTAGAAAACAAGGTATCACAGAAGAATTGAAGGAATCTTAGTGACTCCTATTTGACAGATGGGAAAACTGAGGTGTACATTGGCCATCGATGACCGACAAGCTAACTATTCTCCTCTCTTGTATTCACATATCTCAGAAGTTTCATAGGGTATTCAGAGAGAAGCTGGGGGTGTCTTATAAAAAGATCCTTCTCTGCCCTCAAGGAGCTTTCGAATTTATGTGGTGAGACAGACTAAGGCGCATATCAATTAGAAAGCAATTAAGTGCTTAATTGTGTGGCACCAACAAGCTCAAAGAGTTCAGGGAAGGGAAAAATCCTTTAGGGAATAGAGTGGAAGGAGAGAACGTCAGAGCCATTTGCATCTTAACTCTGTCTTTATCCTCCATCAAGACCTGTTTTCTGAGCTCTGGACTTTTGTATCTTCATTTGGATTCCCCATGGCCCCACAAATTCAAAATTCCCAAAGTGGAAAAGATCACATCTACCCCAGCCATTTCCATTCCTGTGTTCTCTACTCAATAAATAGCCCTTCAAATATCCAGTTACCCAGTTTAGAAAATTTGATTTCTTTTCCTTTGCCATTTACACCCTGTCAGTAGGCTGGACCTTGTAAAAGTCTCTCAATTTTTTTCTCTTTACTTCATTCCACTATCACTACCTCAGTCCCAGCCACAAACCCCTGGTACCTGGATTCTTACAACATTCACTCTACTGGTCCCCAAGTCTAGCTTCACTCCCTTCCAATGTAATAACCGTACAACAACCAGGGATGCTTTCTACACTGTAATTTGTCCAAGTTATCATCCTGATTAAAATTCCTCCATGTTTCCCTCACGATAAAGGTCAAACACTTCAATGTTGACCTCTGGCCATTGCTTTTAAGCTGGTTTTTTGCTATCTACACTCTCCCCTTGCATACATGCATGCTTTACAATTTACATATCACTTCCATTCTTTTTCAACAAATTTCATCCTCCACACAATTCTACAGGTTATGAAGGGAAAGGGCTTTCCAAAACTAGCACCATTATCTCTAATTTTCAGAAAAGGAAACAGGGACAGTGAGAGGCTATGTGATTTGCCCAAAGCTACAAGCGAATAAAGAGGACATATTGCTGAGCATTTTTTGAGGAAAACAGGGAAAGGAAAGTTTTGGCTTGAAAGATCCTTTTTATTATTATTATTAATTGTCCCTGTATATGGAACCCAAGTAGGATCTGGTCTCCCTAAATATCCCATATAGAGCTATCCTTTTTGATTTCCTCAAGTGCCCTCCCCTATTGTAGAGATGAGGTAGTAAAGTCTCAAAGATACTAAACAATTTGTGTAAGACACATATCTGATTAATATTGAAGCCGTAATTCAATTCAAGTCTGTCTACTACCCTATACCTCTCTTTTGTGCAGAACACAGCTACCTTTAAAGATGGTTTGAAATCTGCCAGACATGTGCTGGTAGAATATAGCTGGACCTCCTCCTATAAGGTTTGGAGTAAAAAGTTGAGAAACAAGTCTGGATTCAAACTGCCCACTCCAGCCAGAGCTAATGACAAGAGTTGTTGTTGGATGAGACTACACAAGACTCAGGGCTGTTAGATTGCTGAAAGTTATTTTTGAACATATAGGACATATGTCATAACCTGCAGATTGAATCATGGAGAGAATTTCTTAAAGGAAGAAAGACCATGGGCCATAGCCACAGGTGGACTCCTCTCCACCATGTGAGAGCTCTAAGGCAAATGTTTCAACACCATGGACAGCTCCCTAGGGGCGGGCTCACTGAGGCTGATAGTCGCATAGCTTACCGGCTTGCGGTAAATGTGTAGCAAATTGTTGTTCAATTAATTTTAGAAGAAAATAAGATCTTAATGTGGACTTTTCTTTTGAGGTTCACAATTTGTCTTTTTGATAGAATGACACATACAGAGGACTCAACCACGCACAGGACCACAACAACCTCATAATCCTGTCTCTTGCATGAAGCTCCATCTAAGGTAAGAATTTCCTACAAAGTGCTTGACTGAGTTTCCTCTGAGGCACCCCTGTCCCCATAGAGTCTGGAACATCTTATTACCTTTCAAGAAAAGATGGACTATCAACAATCTGTCTTCCTTGGGATCCAGTCTTTCTAAATCTTAAGCCAGTCTTAGTCCACACCCAGGTCCATGAAAGACAGATGTGGAGAAAACAGTACTAAATCTGTCAGTCTCCCCATCAGGGAAAGCAAGGCACCAAGGAAGACATCAACTTAGCTTTCATAAGGGATTGGGGAGATCTTAAGTCATGACTATATCATTGCTGATATCTACTACTGCTATTTTCTACATCCCAAGTATATATCTAAACATGTCTCATTTAATTTGGCCAATCACCTTGTGAGGAAGGTACTAGTAATACCATTTTATAGATTAGGTTCAGAAAAAGGATTTGACTGGACACATAGCCAGAAATTGACAGAATCTGGCTTCAAACTCAGATTTTCTGACTCAAAGTCCTTCATGTTTCTATTATGCTATGTTGTCTTTGGTGGTCTTCTTTGATCTTTGAACCAGTAAGACTTGTGACTCTTGACCTAGGAGCAGGACACAGCAAACCTATCCCAGTACAGATTGAGTAATTCCCCTGGTCCGTGCAGGATCCTGTGTACCTTTTTTCTGTCTTCATTATTGGCCATGACGTCCATCACGGCCAGGCCAGATTTCACTTCTCCTTAGTCATCCTTTCTTCCTTTCTTCTGTGCTCACAGCTTAAAAGTACAAAATGGAATTTTCTCAGGACAGCGCGAAGCCCAGAGGGGAAGATTCTCATCCATAATGCACTGTTGCCAAATTTTAAATTCACCTTCTCCTTCTTCCTTCTTTCCTACCTGTATGATGAAGTCCAAGGTAAATCTGTTAATCTCGCCTTTTGTTTCACTCTCCTACACAATAGTAAACCACCTGTTCTCCACTTACTCTCTTCTGTCTTCAGTTTTTTCCTTCTCTTCTCCCTTCAAAATAACACAAGTCACTTTCGACTTAGAAAACTCTGCTCGATCCTGATGTAATGGGAAAAATGGGCATTGGGATCAGGTAGAAAAGGATTCAAATACACATTTAATTCTTTCTAATTCTGTGACCTGGGGCAAGTTTCTGAGGTTCCTTTATCTCACCTATAAACTGGAGATGGTGCCAACTTTTAGCTGCTATAGAAATTGGGAATAATGTAAATATAGGTCACAGCTACTGTAGTAGTAATAATATTAACATTGATAATAAAAAATAACAATTACTAACTTATTAAATGTTTATCATTTACTATGTGCTGTTCTAAATGTTTTATACATAATAATTAGATCCTCATAGAAATTCCATATACACTATAAATTCCCTTATTTTTTTAGGTAAGGAGAGTCACACAGAAGTTAAGTAGTAGACACAAGATTACTGAACTAGTGATTTTCAGGTCTTGCACAAATTAGGTGCTTAAAAAATAGTAGCTCCATACCCCAATTCTTTCTCAATCTTCATCATGTGTTTCCTTTTTTCCAAGACTAATGTTCTAGTTTGTCGCACTAATCATTATGAACTCCATTTCATCATTCATAAAATGACTATCATGCTTTAATTTTTAGGAATGCAATAAAGATCCAATGATATAAAAGTGAAGGTGTACCACACATAAAAAGTGCTTGATAAATACTTGTCGAAAAGTAATTATACTTACTTATATTTTGCTCCACCCTCTTTGACTTCTGGAAATCTAGTTCTGATCTTATTATATCACAATAGTTCTGCAAATAATCATTAATGATAAAATTATTATATCTTAGAGCCTATTCCAGTTCTCATCCTTAACTTCTTAGATAGCCTTGCCACTACTGACCAACACACTTAAGCCTCTATCCTTCTTGGCTTCCAGAATTCTTTTTCTCCTTACCTCTGAGGTCCTTTTCTAATTCCATGCATTAAATATACCCATGTCCTTAAGATTTGCTTCTGACTCCTTGACTTGCTTATCTCCTGCCTCCTGCCCCTAGCTTCATGATCTGGTTCCCTAAAATAAGGGAGGAATCCTATTTTAGAGCAAGGACTATGAGCCAAAAGTTTGAGTATAGGTATTTTATTTGGTGGTCCTCAAAAACAATGGGAAGGAGCATGCCGAAGTGAAACAGGGAAAGGAAGATAACTAATCAAAGGTACAATATCAAGCTGGATAACATTGTGTACAACTAGAGCTTAATCCCGCTGGAGAATACTGAGAAGCAGTATAGAACATGCTCCTCAGGGTTGTCTCACTTATGGAGCCAGGAGGCTATTTTATTCAACAACTCCCTCCAATCATTGGTTGAAGATAGCTCCTGGAGAGTGTTAATTCTAAGGCATTTCTACATTGCTCACATGCAAGGAAACCAAGTGCCTGCCAATAACAACACCCTTAACCTGCTGGAATTCAGCCCAGAAAGCCCTACAAAAATAAATCTCCAGAGACAGGGATTGGGGGCACCAAAAGTGTCTGCTACAACTCCCAAATTTTCATCTCCATATACAGCTTCTCTTCTGAGTTCCAAATCCATATTCCCAACTTGGGGTGGTCAACTCTGCTGGACCATCCTGGGCTCCTCAGACTTGGTAAGGCCATATCAAACATTTCATTTAGCCCCACCCCAAACCAGAATCACCATCCCAGTTGTCATCAATTTAGGCTCTCATATACCTTTTACATGCTCAGAGTGGAATGATTCGCCTATTGTGTATCCTCACGCTATCATCCTCAGCACATGCCCCAGACACATCATGCCACAGAGAAAATGCCAGTTTGGTTATGGAAGGACAAGATTCAAATACTGGCTCTGCCACTTCCTAGCTGCTCCTGCAATGGTGATTTGTCTCATCTCTCAGAGTTTCTGTTGCATCATCCACAAAATGGTCATTTTTAATAGGATTTTGTGAGTGTTGATGAAATTACATATGAACAGTGCCTAGTCTTGTTTATAATGTATAGTAGGTATTCTGTTTTATAGCTATGTTTATTCTAATCAGTGATCGAGTTATATCTCTTTTTTTACTTTTTATTTTCTTGGCTATTTCAAGAACTCAGAGGCTTGACAGAATGCTGGATTGCTCCAGTGCCACCTAACATTTCTCCAGACTCTGACCTCTCTCTCCTCCAGCCCTCCTTGTATGACAATGCCAGACTCACCTCCTTGGAATAACACATTTATATCAGACATCACCACTGGCTCACAGCTGTCTTCATAGTGACTTTTAACCTCCTTATTCTGGCATTTAAGGCCTTCCACAATCCGACACCCTGACTATATTCTCCATTTTCTCTGTCACTGCTTTCCTTCGGTAAAATACCTCATGCATTCTTCTTTATGTTGATTCATTCATCAAATATTTATTAAGCACCTACTATGTACCAGGCATTGTATTAAGTACTGAAAAAAATGTTCAAAAGCAAAAACAAATGAACAAAGCTTAAGTCTTCTGGAATCCTTCATCTAACCTTTATCCATGGTGTTCTCCAGTTCCTATCTCACTGCACCATCAGATGCTCTCCAGAGAGGCATCTCAGTGAACAAGAAGCAAGGACAGTCCCAGATACAAACTTCAATCTGGTCATTTATGATGGATAATCTGTGGCAATCACTTCCCTCTCTGAATGCCTGTTTCCAAAAGATGAGAAGAAGTACCATGAGCAAGGGTTGGTGTGGTAAACAAATAAATTACCATTTAGAGAGTTCCCATCTCCATAAAGATGCCCATATCTTAATCCCCAGAACCTGTGAATATGTTACCTTACATGGCAAAAGAGACTTTGCAGATATGATTAAGTTCAGAATCTTGAGATGGGAAGATTATCCTATAATCACAAAGGTCTTTATAAGGAGGCAAGAGGCTGAGAGTGAGTAGTGGAAGATGTGACGATAGAAGCAGAGGATGGATTCATTTAAAGGAAGAGCTGTGAACCAATAATGTAGGTTGCCTCTAGAAGCTGAAAAGTCAAGAAATGAGATTTCATCTCCCCTGCAGCATCCAGAAGGAACGCAGCCCTGCCGACACCTCCATTTTAGACTTCTGACTTCCAAAATGGTAAGATAATTAAATGAGTGTTGTTTTAAGCCACTAAGTTTGTCGTAATTTGTTACAACAGCAATAAGAAATGAATACGATTGGTGCAAGGATGTCGATAGTTGTAGAGACATCGACCACCAGAAAGTCGCCTCATCGTCAATGGCTAGAGAAGGGTTTTACTTGAGACTGTTCCTGCTCATGGTGCACTGAGATGCCTCTCTGGAGAGAATGTGGTGGGATGTAGAATGTCCAGCACACAAGGCCAGGCATGTAGTAGGTCCTCAAATGGAATCTGAGTGGGTGAGGAGAGGTGGTGAGCAGTTCAGTTTCCCTCTCCTCCTGGAGACTTCCCTAATCCTTGCAGCCCACCACACTTGCTTCCTCACCTGAGCTTCTGCAGTGAGTATTATCTGTAAATCATGTTACCATAGAAGATGCTTATATATCTTAGCACAAGAAATTGTAAATGGAGACCTAGGAGTCATCACATATGCAATGTGCTTAGTAGATGAACATCATTTCACAGGTGAGGATACAGAGGCCTAAGGATATTATATGACTTGACCAAGATTATTAAAAAGAGCATGGCAGAACAAGAATGCAAATCCAGTGGTCCTGCCTTCTGGCCCAGTGCCATGTGAATTTCTATAGTTTTTGTCTTAGTTTCACTTAAATCCACATTTCTAGGACCTTACACATCAGCAAACACCAGCCCCAGAGAAATCAGCTCCACGGTTTGATCACTGGAGTCTCCACGAAGAGCCCACCCATAGTCCATCTCCCAAGACACATGACAAGGGGAGAAATCCAGCTGGGGAGAAATGGTAATTTCCTGTAAGTCCATGACTGGATGAGAAATGGTGCCAGGATAAAATATGTCCTATCTCCTATTTAACTTGGATGCAAGCCCAGGAGATATGGTATGCTGGGGACTGGGCGGAGGTGTGTGGAGGGATGAGGAAAGAAAAGGGAGGGCTTGTTTATTTATTTATTTATTTTTTAATCTAGTAAGAATTCTGTTGCCTTAAAAATAAGAAAGATGAAAGAAAAAGAACTGAAGAAAAAAAATACCAACAAACCCTAAGATCTTAAAGTAAGCTATTAATTAAGATTCTAACCACATTGTAGTTAGCACCACATTGGCTTCCTGTGATGAACTGGTGCAGGCTAGAGTTAGGTACAAAAGTTTATACCTTGCAGTGTATAGGAAAGAGCACTAGAGCGCTGCTCTTTCCTCTGAGCTCTTGCAGGCTGAGACTGAGCCTGTCTTAGCCACTGTGGCATCCCCACAGCCTAGAATGGTGCCCTGTGCAACAGATAGCTCTATAAATTCTGGCTGAATGGGTAACTCCAAGTTAGTGTAGGTCCTAGCCTTACAATCCATGATCTGGGAATCTTTCTCTTTCTGGGCCACTTTCTCTTTCTGGGCCTCTGTTTTGCCATCTGCAAGTCTATCTGTCTAGGCAATTAGTTTAAAAATTATGTTGAGCATAAATTAATTTAACTTAAACACCTAGTCTTGAGTCAGATAATCTTGTGCTCAAATCCCCTCTCTACTCCTTTCTAATCATTTACTTCACTTCTCTAAGTCTCATTTCCTTCTCTAAAAAATGAGCCTGTGTAAAAATCACTAACATGTTGAGTATCAGTTGACCATACTAGTCATTTGCACTTTAGTATAAATGAAGAAGGATCTCTACATAGGCTTTTGGTAGGAGCTTAAGGGAATTGCTATTTGTTGAGTGTTTACTATGTACCAGGCACTCTTCAAAGCACTTTGCATGTAAAAACTTATTTGATTTTTACAACAACCCTATGAGGTTCAAAACAGGAAAAGAAATTATACAAAGCCACATAATCAAGGCAGGATTTAACCCAAAGTCTATGTAAGTCCAAACCCTAGATTCTTTATAAGCATTACCTCTTCAGATCAAAATTGCTTACATACCATGAAAATTAGTTTAGAATTTATCCTGTGGTCCAACGCTTCTCAAATTTTTCTGTGCACAGGAATCAGATTCCTGAATCTGTAGGTCAGAGGTGGGGCCCAAGAGTCTGCATTTTAACCAGCTCCCAGGGGTAGTTGAAACTACTGGTCTAGTTTTAGGCAATGATGCTGAACTAGTGGTTTTTAAGCAGGGATGTGATATAATCTGACCAAGCCCTTATGAGCTCATCTGGCTACTATGCAGAGGGTAGATTAGAGGGGGTAAGGCTGGAGGTAGGTGTGTGCGCCCTGAGGTTTCTTTGAGCTCAAACACCTCATGATTTGATTCTTAGAGATGTTCTAAGCCTCTTAGGGAGACCGATGAAATGTAAGAATAAAGGAATCTTCCAGCTCCACCCCCTCCTCAGGCAGAAAAAGAATATCAGCTTTGAGGCAGCTTCAGCTTAAAAATGATGCTCTGAGCAGCCACTCAGTATTCCAGGGACCACGCTGGATTCAATACATCAAAGGTTGAAGGATCATATAGCCCCATTAGCTGCAAAGTTTAATTTCCCTTCGGGGCTGGTGGTTACAATGAAACTACAGCAGCAATTACAACTTCCCCTTCTCTGACAACCTGCTCAGATCAATAATGGCCGCGTCGTTGGGATTGGTCTCATTCGTCAGGAGACCCTGGGCCACCCAAGGCCCATCACTGCCCACTGTACACCTTCCTTATGGGATGACAGGGAAAAAGCACATGGGGATCCCATCCAATGCTCTGAGTTTCCTTTTCTGACTTTGCAGAGGGGAAGCCCGAAGCCAAGAGAGGGAGAAACCTCATTAATTAATTAATCCATTATATAGTTAATCAACTGCCAACTCTTCTAGGCCTTGGGGGCACAGCTGAGAATGAAGCAAATGTGGTCTTCATCTTTGTGAGGAGACAGAGGGAAACGAGTAAACAAACAAGCTAGAAAACTTAGATTGGAATATGTGCTTCTTTCATCAAGTAGTCAAGAGTGGTAGCTTGGTGACACTGGAGCAGGCTCAAAGGAAGCAAAGGAGGGAGCCATTTGAATATCTGCGGAAGGACATTCCAGAAAGGGGAAACTGCAAATACAAAGGCCATGAGGTGGGAACACACTCAATGAGGGAGAAGCAAAAAGGAAATCAGCATAGAGCTTCATGAGTGGAGGGGAAATGGGGTAGCAGATTAGGCCAAGGGGATGGGAGGGGTCTAGCAAGGGTTTTAGATTTCATTCTGGGCACAGTGAGGGTCCAGGAAGGGTTTCTTCAAGGGAATGGCTTACATGAGGTCACAAGTGGAGTACAGGGCCAGTCTAAGATAGAATCAGGGTTTCCTGAACCCCATGGTCTTCCCCCAAGCCATGCTGTGCTCTGTTTTACAGGACCAAACTAAAAGATATCTGGTCAATGACTCACAGTCACGCATTTGGACTCAGCAGTTATTGTCCCCAGTGTCCGGGTAGGCAAATGGAAATTCAGAGCTCCCACAATATTTTCAGGACATGAACTGGAGACTTTAGACTCTCTATTTCCTGTGATTTAGTGTGGTTATTGTTTTCCAAGGCTGTCCATTCCCTCATCAGAACCTCACAGAAAGTCTGGGATGCCAGAGTCTGGGTTTCATTTTGACAAATGAAGAAACTAAAAGTCAGAGTAGAGGCAATACAGAGGCATTACTCCCCACCCTGAAGCTGGCCTTGGACAGTCTTCTGTCTCCCAATACTCCCTATCCTAGATTCACACACAACAAAAGCCTAGCCCATCATCATTCCTCCAGAGACTTCTGGCAAAAGCCAAAGTTGTCTCTTTCAAGATTTCTATGAGACTAGAACCAGCTTCCTCCCTTCTCTCTTCCTCTGTGCTCTCCTTTCAGTCTTTTCTTTCAATACAGTCATTTTTTTTATTTATTAATACAATCATTGTTAAGCTCCTAATCTGGCTATGCAGTGGAAAACTGATAAACAGGGACACAAAAAAAGATTGAAGGGTGAGATAAAAGTTCAGAGGCCAAAGAACACAGAGGAAAGAAGCTAAATTTCAAATCAAATGGTGCTCTTATTTGTTCTCGGCATTATTCCCCTGGGGCTTGATTAACTATGTCTTTCCTGCATTTATACCTTCAACTCAACTTTACGGTGGTCTCTTGAGAGCAAGCTACAAGTCTCAGTCATTGTTGCAGTGTCCAGTAGAGTATCTTGCACAGACTGTCCATTCAAACATAGTGCAGTATGAATGCCGAGAACCTGCACTCTGGCACAAGATTACCAGGGTATAACTCCCAGCTCCAGCACATACCAATTGTGTCCTTGGGCAAGTGACTTAACCTCTCTGAGCATCAGTGTCTTCACAAGAAAACTGGGGATGAGTGAAGAGTCTCTCTTGTGGGATTTCTGTAAGACTTAGCAGTAGAGTATGGTAAAGTTGCCTGCACAGAAGATGTGGCAAACTGTTGGGAACTGTTGTCATTTGGTTGCTGTGCTACCCTGAGCAATTCATGTCATCTCTTTGAGCTTGGTTTCCGCTTTTGCATGTCCTCACGATACAACAGTCTAGGTGAGGCACAATGTCCAGAAACAAGGGAAAGCTCCAGCTTTGTAAAAGGCTTAGGAGGAAGGTGGGAAATAGGAGAGATATAAGGCAGAGTCCTGCTCAGCTGGTACTAGACCAACGTAGCTGGCAAGATGGATGGGATCTGAGAGCCAGCCCAGCAGGGGATTTTGCGGGGAGTACGGGGAGACCAGGAAGAGGGATTAGGCAGGGCATGCACCACGCTGACAAGCCCAGGTGGTTGTGATAAGACAGGAATGGAGCCATTCTCTGGCCGTGAAATATGGGCCCCAGCCAATGTAAATGCCTTGGAAGAATTAATGCACAGTATGTTGATCTGTAGTGCATCTGCCAGTTGGAGGCATGTGTGGGAGACAGGCAGGGTCTGTGAACAGATTCCCAACACCTTCCAAGTTCCCAGGAAACTGAGGGCATATCTCCTATGCCATGGAGGAAAGAGCCACTCATGCAGAGAAGCCAAAGTGAAAAGAAGTCTGCTGTCCTTATTCAGCTTAGTGGAGAAGCCATGGGATGGGAATTAGCAGTGCGTTTAGTGTTGTGCTGATGCCTTTATGTGTCACCTCAAATGATCCTCTTCCCAGCTCAGAGGGAGAGTGAACATGTCTATTGTGCAGATGAGAAAGTTGAGGTTTGGGGAAAGTGTTACAGCAGAACAGAATTTGTCCTCATGCTTTTCTCCTTCAAAACATACCTCCTCTAATGAGAAATTCAAGAAATAAGGAACATTAAACTATATATAACTTGACCCTCCACTCCAAAGTTGGAATTCTGTACCCAGGTACCTTCTGCAAAAGTGTTCATATACTTCTGTGAACACATGAAATAATGTCTAGTTCACTCCCTCTAGCACAGCCCTCAGACACTGGAGGACAGATCCCTTCCTAGCCCTGGCAATCCTTACCTGTTTATTTATCAGATATTTATTGAGAAATAATAAGGAGAAAATGAAGTTTTGTGGAAGAAGTGTATTCTTGATCAAATGAAGTCATTCAGCTGAATGAGAGAAAGAAAAATGGAAAATATTACAACTACTCCTGGTATTTGGGATAAGGTCTGTGACTGCCCCCTTTTAGCCAAGTGACATTGCATACTTTATTTCTTTGAGCCTCAGTTTTCTTCTCCTAAAGTGGGGGCAATATATCCTCAAAAGGTGATGGCAGTATCAACAGAAAAACAGATAAACAAACTATGATGTAGCCATGCAATAGAATACTACTCTGCAATGAAAAGGAATGAACTATTGATATACTCACAATGTAGAAGAATAACAAAAGCATTATACAAAATGAAAGAAGCCAAAAAGAAAATGCTACATGTTATGTGATTCCATTACATGACATTCTGGCAAAAACAAAGCTAGATGGACAGAAATCTAACCAGTCCTTAATAAAAACTGAGAGGTAATGGACTGTAACATAGCATAAGGGAATTTGGGGAGGAGATAAAAATGTTCTATATCTTAATAGCATTGGCAGTTACACTGTACATAGTATTGGCAGTTACACTGTATATTTTTTTTTAGAGTTCATCAAACTGTACATTTATTTATTTATTTATTTATTTATTTATTTATTTATTTTTAATTAATTTAGTTTTTATGGTGACATTGGTTAATGAAATCCAATAAGTTTCAGCTGTACACTTTAACAGTAAGTCATATATATATTTATAATGTGTGTTCACCTCCAATAGTTAGATTTCTTTCTGTCATCACATATTTGACCCCCTTTACCCTGTCTACCTCCCCACTTCCTCTTACCCTCCGGTCCATGAGTCTCTGTTTATTTGTCCTGTTCATTTGTTGCTTTTAGGTTTATATCCCACATATAAGTGGCCAAGACACGGAAGCAACCGAAGCATCTTACAATAGATGATTGGATAAAGAAGCTGTGGTACGTACACACAATGGAATATTACTCATCCTCATCTATTCATCTACTCCTTGGGAGAAAAGATGAAATACTGCAATTTGCAACAACATGGATGGACCTCAAGATAATCATGCTAAGCGAAATAAGCCAAACAAAAAAAGTCAAACTATACATTTTAAAAAGGGTAAATTTTGCTACAGATAAATCATACCAAAATAAACCTAATTTTTAAAAACAATTGTGAGGATTTGGTAAATACTTGATGCATGTAAACAATAAGTGTTGATTTCTTCTGCCCCACAAAGGTAGTAAAATAGGTAGAGCTGGGTTGCTATATCCCACTCAGTGAGTAGGTGTCGCTAACAGACTGTATGTTATTTTCCAGTTTGGAAGTCCCGCTCATTCACATTTTCAGTACTGAATAAGATAAATCTACATTTAAATTGTAATTTTTAAACAATCTGTTCAAACTAAGGGTTATATGCATGCCTCTGACAAACTGACCATAGGTGATAAACTTGGTCCTATCCGCCATCAAGATGAATGATATAATGGACTTGGTTCTATTCCATACACCAAACAGTGGTGGTGACACACAAGATGGCACTGGGCAACATGTGACATTTGAAGTTCTTTTATGGCTATCCCTACTGGGCATGGCTGGAGCATTTCTTGAAATCTTCCAGCCCACAGTTGACTCCAGCTCCTTGGGAGGCTGAGGTCTTGCCAGGGCCAGGCCTGTGGACGGCAGCAAACTTTGAGGTTAGTTAAACATGCTCCCCACCCCCCTGGCCCCTCACGGCTATGCCTATTCCAATAACAATATTTTCTCTGCTCCCTCTGAAGAGAAAGTCATGTGTTAAATGGAAGATTTGCTTGAGTGAGTCACTGGGAACCTAAGTGAAATCATATTAAGGAAGTAATATTTATTATATCCATAAAGCAACTCATGCAGGCAATGTGCAGGGGGCTAGATGGGAGGCCCAGATGTTCAGGGAGCCAAATCGAGCCTGTCAAAAGAGGGGCCTGGACCTGTGAGTTAAAGCCCTTCAGCCAGGGAGGAATCAAAGGTGGATTTGGTCAGTGATGGAGCCCTCTGACAGCCTCAGAGGTGGGGGGCCTCAGAGGAAGAAGAAGGAGGTCACGTGTTCTCGGCAATGACAATGACTATGGAGATGGTCCAGGATAATGCAGGGGAGTGACAGCTAGATGGCCAGTTGAAAGAGGTCAGGTTTGCATGACATGTATAACAGGAACTCAGAGGGTGAGGAAGGAGGAAAGGAAAGAAGGAAAAGGACAGACAGAAAGAAGAGGACTATTGGGGACAGTTCTCCAAGTCATTGCTTGTTCAAGGACGTTCAGCCAATGGGGCAAACAGGGACTGAAATTCAACTCGTATAGTACTTGGGCAGGAGTAGGTTCTACCTGGAGGAAGAGCCTTTTGCTAACTTGCACAGATGTAAAGAATAGGTTAGTTATGGTCCTAGGTGGAAGGATGAAGAGAAGGTAGAGGGGAATGGAGGAAAAGGAAATGCCCAGAATCTCTAATCTTTCTGCTCTGCACCTTGCTAGATTGTCCATTGTATCTTATAGTTAATATTCTTCACCCCAGCTGCATTCTCCTTGGTCCAATCTACTTGTACTTCAAAGCCCGATCTTTACCAACTCCAGGAAGCCTTCCCAGTTGTTCACATCTCCCAAAGGAAGCTCCTGATTTCTGTTGAGGAACCTGATAAAAACCTGAAGCTTCATCCACAAGTCAAGTCATCCCTGAGCACAGTTGAGATGCCTTCATTGCTATTGTTGGTGGCTGACCATTGATGGAATCTCTCTCTCTGTCCACACCTCTCCGGGCTCAAGACTGTGCAGCTACCCTGAATCCTTCCTAATAGTCATGAATGCAAAGAACTCATGAATGTTCTCATTTTACTACCCTTTAAATTCTTGTTGTTTATGGGTGGTGAAAACACAATACAATGTGTGTGTGTGTGTGTGTGTGTGTGTGTGTGTGTATGCCTTACTGTTGAATTGTATGCCTGAAACTGGATTTCGTTAACCAATGTCATCATAATAAAAATTAAAATAAATAAATAAATAAATAAATAAATAAATAAACAAACAAACAAACTCTTGTTGTTTAAGACTACAATGGTCTTAAACTCAGGCACTGTTAGGCAAGTGGTCAGGGTAATTATAGTACCTGGACAATGTACAGTAAACATCTTTTATTCTTGCCCTTCCAACATCTATTCCTTTGTCTTCTGGGAAGAAAGTGCTTATATTTCTTTAAGGACCCACTCTTCCTCCATTCTCAGTTCATGAGGTTCTAATCTCACTAATTTCTCTCTCTGGCTCCAGAAGTGAGTCCTATCCCTCTGGGTCACAGTGATTCGTTTAGGAATGGGCACATGACACACTCCATTCAATGAGCACAAGGTCACAGCCATTGCTTGAGGAGAGGGCACTTGACCCATGTCATCCTATGAGAGCAGTTCTGTGACTTGCTGAAAGTTTTAAGAAAGAGACTTTCTAGAAGTCGGGGAGGAGAAGCAGGAGCAAATAATTTAAATGGTGTGGCAGGTCCTGGTAGTCATCTTACTGCCACAGAAAAATTCCTTCCCCAGGAATAGAATCAACTCAGAGAAAATCAGAGCCAAGAGATGAAGAAACTGAAATCGTTGAACACCTGGAATTAGCCATACCTGAAGCTTTCATCCTTTTTAAATATAAACTAGTACATTCTCTTTTTAGATGAAGACAGTTTTTCATTTGAATTCCTGACATTTGTCATTGAAAGAGCCTTGATCAATAAGCAAAGTTTCCCAAATCTCATTCTTTGTTAGCCATCACTGAAATACAAAATAAATAAATAAATAAATAAAAAAGCTAGGGAGTAGGGCTTTGAACTGGGAGTTAATAGATCTGAGATTTTACTGTGGTAAGTAGGTAGGTGATCCTAGGGTACTCATTTCCCCTTACCAGGCTTAGTTTTCTCTTATAGAAAATAAAAGCTGTTTTTAGTTTGCTTAAACATTTTTTTTAAATATTTTTTTAACTTTTATTCAGAACAATGACTTCTTTGGATAATTAGGAGGAACAGGCTGCCATTGACATATCTCTCATCCCTTTAACCACTCCCTGTGGTCTCTGGACTACCTCCAACTCTGGCCACTGCAATCTTCCCCATCCTGTAGAAGGCAAGGCTTCAAAAGCTCCTACACTTTAACATCAGGTAGACGGTGGCTCAAGTCCCAGGAGACTGGCATGAGAATCTTCCTTGACAAGTCCCATCACTAATATGAATGTCAGTTTCCTCCTTGTAGAATGGGGGTCATTATCTTTAAGCTTCACAGCCAGAGAATATACTACATGGTTTCCATGTTTCCCCATTTTTAATCTTCACAATACCCTTATAATTTAAGTGCTATTATTATCTCTATTTTACAGGGGAAAAAAACAGCCTCTGAAAGGTTGACTCATATCTAAAACCAAGGCCCAAACTAGGGTTAGAATTGAATCTAAGTTTGTGTGATGCTGGAGCTCAAATACTAGTATATACTAACAGTTTGTATACCCAGGTCTAAGACACAGCCCAACACATAGTTGATACTCAAAAGAGTAGATATAAATATGATACTGTCCAATAGAATTTCCTGAAATGATGAAAATGTGTTAGTGCTATTCTGCCCAATGCAGTCACCCGTGTGTGGCTCTTAAGACTAAAGAACCGAGTTTTTAATTTTATTTAATTTTAATTAATTTAAATTTAAAGAGTGACTTGTAGTTCATGGCAAGCATAAGGGAGAGCATAAGACTAGGCACTCTGCTCTCTGACTGGAGGATGAGATATGCTTGTAAAACAAACATTTTTTACCATTGTAAAATAATTATATCCAGAGTCAGGCTCGCCTGTGTTCAAATGTCCCAGTTGACCGTTTACTGATATTTTGACCTTAAACAAGAGAGTTCAATTTATAGTGACAAAAAACTCATAGAATAGTCATGACATTCACTCACATATTCATCCAACAATATTGAGCAATCCTGCATCCGGAGCCCTGTGCTAAATATTGAGACTATGGTAATGAACAGGACAGAAAAGAATCCAGCCCTCAAAAAATGTCCAACCCCAGATGCTTGTCTGTAAATGTAAATAATGCACACAAGGCAAGGAGCACAGTGCCTGGCATACAATGCACACTTGAGAGATGGAAGATTTTTTCAGGAAGCAGACATCTTAAACATACACCATGTTATATGTCAATTATATCTCAATAAAGCTGGGGGATAAAAACTAAAAAAGAAGAAGCAGACGTCTTCTGGAGGAGACTTGGCAATGTCTCCAGAGCATTTTGTGTTAGCTTGAGAAAGTTGGGAAGGTTATGCAAATGGGCCTGTTGAATAAAGAATATTCCTAGGTAAAAATCATTATGCAGAACAGTTTCCCCTTTGCATAAGGTGGCAAAAATTATCTCCCCAGTGCCAATTATGTGCTTGTTAGCACTGACATTCTCAGAGTCATTACACTGAATGGGTGCCGTTTATGTAAGATCTACATTGGGTTCTATTGTAATTTTTTCTCTGTTTACAACTCGGTATAATAAATGTCATTTTTTCAAATGTTAAGATATTTGGTATTTAATCTAACATTAAGGCTTGGAATATGTTTGCCCCTTAAAGGGGCAAACTTCCAAACACCCTCAGGTGTCACGAAATGGAACACATATTCAGGAATGCTTGATGAGGGTGGGGTCAGGAGACAAGAATCTCATTTCTCTGTCCTTGAACATGGAGCTTCCATCCTCGGTTCCTAATTGCCCCATGCATGATACGACGTGATCAGACGAAGTAATTTCTAAAGTCCTTTTGCAGGCTTGATTTCCTGTAACCCTGTTGAGATGCTCTGCTTTTGTTGTTGTTGATTAAAATCACATTAATAGTGTATTACTTTAAAATACAAATGGATTAAAATGAAGGGCACAGAGATAAATTAGATAATAGGTAGATATAGATAGATGATAGATAGATAGATAGATAGATAGATAGATAGATAGATAGATGACATCACAAACTGTGGGGAAATGATGAATTATTGAGTAAGTATTATTGGAAAAATTGAATCACTATGTGAGGAAAACACAAAGCTGATTCCTACCTCACGCCATATAAAAAATATATATTCAGATAGATTAAATACTTAAATATGAAAAGCAAAACTAGAAAGCAAATAGAAGAAAATAAAGGAGCATATTTTTATGACTTTCAATGGGAGATGGTAGGAATTCTTGAAAACATCTAAATAGTAGAAATTATGACAGCGGTAAAGAATAGAATTTATTACACCAAATTAAAGAGATCTGTCCCATGGACACCAGAGACAAAGCTAATGCAGGGCTAAGGGAGCAAAGCAAGATATTTGCAAAGAACAGCTATCTAGAAAACACAGAGAGTTGCAAATCAGAAGGGGAAAAAAAGCTTAGAAAATCCAAAAATGAAATAAACAAAATATATTAATAAATAATTCACAAAAATGAAAGAAAATTACTAATAAGCATTTAAAGATGTATTCAAAATTACCAATAATGAATAACATAGACATTCGAATAACCATGAAGTAGCGCATTATCCCCATTTGACTGGCAACAAGTCAAAGAGAGACATAGTTATGTCTTGGTGAAAATGTGGTGAAAAGAATTCTTATGCCTAGCTGAAAGCTTCAGCCGTAAGAAAACAGTCTCACCAGACTTAGTAGAACTAAGTGTGCAGGTACCCAAGAGCTCAGCAAACTCATCCTTGGTAACATAACCTGAAGAAATCCTTTCTCAGGGCCATAGAAGATATGCACAAAGGTGCTCACAGCATTCTTGTTATGTTGACACCAAGTTGCAATGTTCCTTCCCTTGAGAACCAAGTGAGCCATACATGGTGTGAAGTAAACTAGGAAATACTCTGCAACTTTCAGAAGAAATGAGTCAGATCTATATGCAGCAGCATGGGCAGACCCCAGAAACGATGCCAAGAAAGAAGAGTAAGAGCCAGAATGAGAACCCAAAAGTATTTCTGTCATTTACAAGAGCACACGCACCATATACTTTCCAAAGATACAAATACATATGCGTGGCCGGACTGTGAATTAGAGGATGAGTGACAATGTGGATCAGATGAGGAGCTTCAGGGTGGAAGATGGAGGGTGGTAACTTAAAGTCAAAATCCTTGCAGAGAAGGTCTATTCAATTCTGTGCACCTCAGCCCACCATTCCCCCCAAAGTCATGGTGGGGATGTTACATTCCCAGGCACCATGCTAAGGGAGATGATATAGAAATTAGATATAGGTTGGCTATATCACTGTCTAGTGTACATGTCATTTAATATAAATAATTTAATCCTCACAATGAACCAACAATATAGGCATCACTATTAGAGTTTACAAATGAGAAAACTGTGGCTGAATTAAAGAAATGGTTGCTCAAGCCTACCTAGCTCAAAAGCGACTTAGTGGTAAATTAAACTCTGTCTTCTCCACACCAAAGGCAGCAACACTGAAACCACTCCACTCTGTTAGGGCCTTGTTCACACAGCTCCTAGGTTGCTCCCTCCCCGTAAACACTTTCAGCACCATTTGCAAGTAGGCATATTTTTATGTACGCATTCTTAATAACTCTTGAGTCCAAGTTCTCCCCATAGCCATCACCCCTCCCCCCAGTCTGGCCAAGTCACCATCAACTCTCACCTGGGAGAGCTGCTGCAGCTTACTCACTGGCCATGTCCACACTTCCCCTTCAAATCCATCTGATACATTTGAATTCTATAATTTAAATCTGATCATGCTATTCTCCTGCTTCACTCTCCCATAGCACCTACTGCCCTCAAAACAAAAGTCACTCACCTTTCTTCAGCCTGCAAGTTTTTGGTATGATCTGGCCCCTGCCATCCCTCAAACATTCTGCCATGAAGTTTACACTTAGTACATATCAAGATGCTTGGGTCTACGGTCATACCACCCCGAACATGCCCGATCTCATCTGATCTTGGAAGCTAAGCAGGGTCGGGCCTGGTAAATACTTGGATGGGAGATGCTTGGGTTCCCTGTATACAACATGCTGTTTCTCACCTACATGCCTCTGTGTATGGCATCACTTCTGCCTGGAATGTCTTCCCCAACAGTATCCCTGGCTAATTCCTACTCATCTATCAAGATCCTGCCTTGGTACGACCTCCTGAAGAAAGCTTTCCATGCCCTCCACCATCTTCCTCCAGGCTGAAATATATGCACTGACTATCCATCTTCACAATAACCCACAGAGGTAGGCACTATTGTTGGGTTCATTTGTAGAGGAGAAAACTGAGGCACAGAAAGGCAAAGGCACCTGTCCCGGGATGAGAATCAAACTGAGGTCTTTGTGATCCCTCAGGGCCCCAGCTCTTAAATAGGATGTTTTTTCATGGTGGTGAACTGGAATTGGGACACAGGAGTTGGAAGAATGCTGCCTCTAGACTCCATCCTGCTCTTTAAGAGCAGAAAGGGGAAAGGTTGGGAAAGGAGCATTGCCACATGGATCTGGGATGCCATAAAGCTGACTCTACAGTGAGAACCAAGAGCAGTGGTCCCCATACTTCAGACAGTCTCAGCATTAGCAGTGCAGATCACAGCTCCACTCAAGTGTTTCCCCAGTTCCCCCAGTGATGCTGTGATAAAGCCATCTTGAGAGACTCCTTTCCCAGAGAAGAACAAGCACTGAGCCACAACATGGGTGTCACAGTTGAGATTCATTGATGCAAGACTAGGAACCAGACAGGAACAAACTTGGCCCCTCCCTGAGGGGATAGCCTCATCTTTGTTCTCAATCCAAACTTTTGCTTTTTCTTTCACTTTTTCTGATGAAAAGGAGAGACTCCAAAGGCTAATCTAGAAGAAAAGCCAAAATACAAAAGGAGAGACATGTAAGTTACGGAAAGGCCACTGGTTAAAGGTCCATCAGGTTTCATTCCTGGATCTGACTCGACCATCAAATAGCTGTGTGACCTTGTGTAAATCTCTAGGTTTCAGTTTCTACCTTCATAAAATGGGTAGAAGGTGGGTAGATGGTTCATTTATTCATCCATTCAACAAGTATTTGTTGAGTTCTTTGCTGGATTCTGGAGATCAAGTGATGACCAAGAAGCTTACAACCTGGAGAGGCAGACATCAACTGGAAAAAGTAATATCCCAGTGGAGTGAGCAAGGCAGGGCAGGGTGGGGGCTAAAGTTGGAGGGTGACATACAGCCAGAATTTGAATGGATTAGCCCCTAAGGTGTATGAAGCCCTGCTACATGTCACCTTGCACTTCCTTTGTCCCTGCATTAAAGAAGGAAGCATCATTGATGGCCAGCCCCTTAATCCCCAGTGTCAGATGCTGCCCTTCCCCCGGGCTTTGCCTTCAAGATGCTACCTCCCAATCCAGTGAGCCTACAAACCCCTTCCACCCTCACCCCGCCCCACTGGATCCTGGTCCCCACAACTTCTACTTTCTTCATTTTTCTCTCTGCACTTCTCGCCTTTCATTTCTGACCAAACTTCAGATGACGGGAACACTGATAAATTAATGATTGTAATTAATAAAAATTGACTCTGTGCTAATAAATTATTATAAAATGGCCTGTCAGGATTTTTAATGAAATGCAAAAAGCTGCAGTAATGAGATGAGTGTGTGCACTTTTTCAGCCAAGACATGAGGAAATACATTTATGGGGTACTTGGGTTCTATGAGAAAAGAATTCAGGAGAAGAAAGCAGGGGAGCAATGCTCAGAAGGAATAGAAAGAATTACCATTGTATGGGTACCTACTATGTTAGATATTTAGCCTATATTATTTTAGACTGTCTCATGAGATCCATGAAGTAGATACTATTATTACTTCTCACTTATACAGATGAGGAAACTGAGGCACAGAAAGGGAAAGGAATTGCACTTGGTCATATAGTATTATGCTGTAGAGCTGGGATCAAGCCTGGATAGTTTAGTTTTCAGACCTATTCCCCAGCTCTTAACCACTCAATTAGACCACCTTTCAAAAACTTTGGATTTGGAAGCAAGAAGCATGAGTCAAAGTCTGATTCCATCATTTGACATTGTGACTTAGAGTAGGTTGCTTAACCTCTCTGAGCCTCAATTTACTCATCTGCATAATAAAAGGAACAATACTTCTTTCACATGCTTTCGAGCAGGTACACACAAGAATGAAGCAAGATGATGTGCGTGAACACATGTAGCCCTAAGCATCCTTCATCTCCTCTTCCAAGAGTTTGGTATAAGAAGTTCTGTATGTGAGCAGGTGAAGCTTTGCCAGAAAAGGGGTCCAACATAATGGAGATGAGGCATGGCAGCATCGTCATTCACACCCCATCCCAGCTCTATGGAGTGTTTAATATTACCAGGTTGTCCCACTTCTTTGTAAACTATAGCCATGAATGTAAAACAACTGATTTTTACAACAGAATTGTTTAACCTTGCACCAATTAAAAGTACCTGTTATTAAAAAAGGTAATTATGCTGTAATTAGTTTGACACAAGACATTAAGCAGATTATTATCAAAGCCAGGGAAATAGTAACTTCAAAGCAATTTCCTCTCTTGAAAGAGGCACTTACATGCCACCATTGGAACACGATCCTTACTCCAGGCACTTTTAATGCAGAGATGTGGTTCCTAACTCTCCTCAGCAGCTTGTAGCTTTAAGGCAGAGAAAGCTCACATTGCAAATGAACTTGGATGACTGAGATGCACAAGTTCTACCCAGGAAACTCACATTCTGGATCAGGGACTGGGTGGTCAGTAACTAGCCTGGGCCTAAGCAAATATGGGCAGGGACTACTGGTAAGACCAGGAGAAGGGCTATCAGTATTGCCATACTTCGATTTTCAATATTCTTGATTCTCCAACACAAATCTGTGAGTTAGGAATCTGAGACCCCATTTGAGAGGGAGAGAAAACAGAATACTGGCCACTAGCATGGCGAAGAAGGAAGGGATCAACAGTCTGAAAAGCACTTTCCCAACAACTTTGTTATTCGAAATATATATCAAATCAAGTCACTTTTATTTTCCCTTAGCAATCTTTTGGGAGTTCTGTCCTTCCAGTAGACTCTGACAATCTCACTGTCCCCCTGTGTTCTCCCTGCTGTGTCCTTTCCCTATTGCCTCTGCTCTACCTGTCAGAGTCCTTGTGGAAGCAGGACAAGAGGCACAGATGAACAAGGACTCTAAAGAGCGCCTCAGACCAGCCAGACACTGATGTTTCAGGACCAAGGTCAGTGACGCCAATACTCATCCCCTCTCTTTCATCCTCAATAATAAACTCCACAGGTGACTGAGGTCCCATCTCTAACACTTACAAGCTGTGTGACCTTGAATGATGTATGTAACCTCTCTGAGCCTCAGTTCCCTCTTATAAAATGAGATAATAAGAGCACCTAACTTCAAGAGTTATTGTGAAGAATTCATGTCAAATATTCAGCAGGGAGCCTGGCACAGGGTAAGTTCTCAGGAAATGAGAACTGTTATTATTATTAACCTATGTCTCCTAACTGCTGACCTATGTGCTCCCATTAGCTGATAGAGCTCTGCTCTCTAAGAGGCAGAAAAGTGTAGATATAAATGTAAGGCAGGCAAAGAAGCAAAACCAGATGTTTCATGAAGTAAACTAGATCCTGTTCCTTCTGCAGCTACACAGATATTGTGGGGTTTTTGGGTCATTTGTTTTTAATGAGAAAAGTAAAGAATTTATTTTCTATGTATAGGCATGTATTATTCTTATTATTAATTACTATTATAGTAATATTATTATGTGATATTTGTTGACCATTTATGCTTTACCAAGCACTTCAGAAATTGTGTTATTTAAGAATCTCAACCACTTTATGAGGCAGATAATATTATACGGCATAAACTTTATCCATTTTGCAGATGAGGAAACTGAGGCTAGAAGAGGGGAGATAACGCATAGTTCCACCCACCCCGTAAGGGGCAGAGCAAGCATTTGAACCTAGATTTCTCTGATGCCTAGCCCCTATCCAAGATGCCTCTCTGTTCTCCTAGATCACATAGTGTGGTAGAAACGAGAGACAAGTAATTAGAAGCTAACTAAAAGTACCAGGCACATAGTAGGTGCTCGAGAAATATGTGTTCTCATCGCTCTCCTCCTTAGTATTCAGTTTCCCCATCTTTCAGTTCTGGAGTTTAAACAGATCTTCTCTAAGAGCTCATTGAGTCAGCAAATGCTATCAGAGGAGCATCTGGGGTTCTGGAGCCTCCCCTCTCACTGGCTGCCACTCTGAGGTCCCACCTGTATTCTTAGGGTCCTTGTCCAAGCCTCTTGCCTCCCCTTGATGGTTCTAGAATCTGGGATGAGCTAGAGGAGCTGATCCTGGCAGCGGGGACTTAAGCCTATCCTGCTGTTTCCATAACAACAATGCTGATATCAATCTTCTTTTAGCCCCTTTTTCCAGCTCTGCCCCTCTCCCTTTCCTGTCATGTCTATGCCTGCTGGGTGCCCCGCAGTAAGATTCAAGGCAAGGGGCCAAGCCCAAGCATGTGTGAAGCAATGGGGCAGGAGGAAAAAGCAGAAAGAGAAGTTTCAGGAATGAGGTAGACCAGACTCAGTAAGTGGCCGGGATGGGTCCTTGGTCCCCCACTAACCTCTACAAACTCCATTTCATCTTCTCTTTCTTTTTCTTTCTAAAAAACATAATTCACATCAGGCATTGTGCTAAGCTTTTTACATTCGTTACCCCCATAAAAGTTCAGCTTTAGGTATAACCTCCTGTGGGAAGTTTTCTATTGTTGTCACCTCCATGCTTTCAAGACTAATACTTCTCACGCTTCCTCCTGCCTTCTGCAAGTCACAAAAATTATACTGTTTTATTTAAACTAACATTTTGTTTCTCATAATGGCTTTATGAGGCTGGCTCTGTTGCTATGTAATGCTCCTATTCTTATCCCATTTTGTTAGCTGGGTGAATGAAGGCTCATGAAGGTTAAGCAACTTACTCACAAACAAGGGATCCACCCTTCTTTTAACCCATCTTGGTTTGGCTGCAAAACCCAAGTCTTTTCACTGTACCAGGAGGCCTCAGGGATCAACTCGACTAAGGAAATCAATATTTATGTGTTTGGCTACTGATTTTCTTTGTGAGTTTGGATAAACATTGATGTGCCCAAGTACATGGACTGGACATCAGCCAGAGACTAGTCAATGTGGCCTGTGGCCTCTAGACACTCCTTTGACCCTAGCCCACTGCTCAAGAATGCAGGCCATGGTCCCTGGTGAAAGAAGCAAGTGTATCAGGGTGACCATTATCAATTCTGAGGCCTGAGAATGTCTCTTTGCAAGATGATGCATGGTGCCACATTTATAGAAAAACAGTGAAGGCCTTGGATGAACTACAAACCCTTCTCATACACACATTCTCTGAATTTCCACAGAAAGGTCACAGTAGGTAGTAGGTAGAATGCTTATGGGTCATCTCCCCCCATACCCATCACATAGGCTGGAAAACTGAGGCCCAGATCAGGGTAAGAATAAGTCTAAGATGACCCGTTCATTAATAAAAGGCAGAATCAGGACTTGAACCCAGGTTGCCTGGTTCCTAGTCTAGACCTGGGATTTATTCCACCTGCTGGTTTAATAGAAAAGAACACATGTTGTTGGCCAGGAGCTGTGCTAAATGCTTCATGTACATTAACTCAATTTTCAACACACTACAAAATAGGCATGATTATTAAACCCATTTCTCAGTGAAGAAGCAGGATGTTGTATTAGGTTCCTTTTGCTGCTATGACAGATGTGTGTGTGTGTGTGTGTGTGTGTGTGTAGCTTAAAACAATACAAGCTTATTATATTATAGTCATGGAAGTCAGAAGACCGAAAAGGGTCTCACTGGGCTGAAATGAAGGTATGAGTGGCGCTCCGTTTCATCTGGAGACTCTAGGGAAGAATCAGTTTCCTTGCCTCTTACAGCTTCCAGAAGCTGCCTTGTTCTTTGCCTCATGGCCCCTTCATCCACCTTCAAAGCCAGAAATGTCAGGCTGAGTTCTCGATCTGCCATCTTTCTGGTTCTCTCTTCTACTTTTAAGATTCTTGAGGTTACATTTGGCCCACTCAAATAATCCAGGATAACCTCTCCATTTTAAAGTCAGTGGATTTGCAGGCTTAATTCCATATCCAACCTTAATTCTCCTCTGTCATAAATGCTAACATAGTCACAGGCCCACAGGGTGGTAGAAATGAGTTTCCTGTTCTCAATGGATGTCAGTGGTATTGGAGGTCATGAAGCCAGACATCTAATTCAACAGTCAGAAATGAGATGGGGATTGGTGTAAAAGTTCACTTCTGTTGAGTGTCAGAGGCAAAACAAGCTGCAGATAAGAATACCCAAACCTCCCTCAACCAGCTTCATCTCTTGACCTCCATGTTCCATATACTCCCTGCTCCTACCACTGAAATTTGTCCTGACTCCTGGTACAGCTGGGTCTTTCCTGCCCTCATGGCTTTGTATGTGCTGCTCCTGCCTCCACAGTGTTCCCACTTTGACTAATGAACCCTATCTTGTCTTCCAAGTCTTCTCTGTAATGCAAGTGAGATGTGGCTCTTTTTAACCCCAACTTTTCTTTCTCTCTCACTTGTGGGATTGGTAGTTATCAACATAGATATTTCAACCAATACACAGTTCCACTTGGGTTAGTAATCACTGTCATTAAATTATAAATTTCTGGTGTGATTCTAAAAAAATAGAACTTTTTTTAATGTAATTTTTAGCCAATATCCATTCCAGACTCAGAAAACGTAAGTTCCCTACTGCCTAACAAAGACACTTACGACCTATTCCTGTCTCAAGATGTTTCTAAAATTAGAGAGAACATTGTTTAAACACCACAGTTAAAATCAAAATGATGGATTCCTCTTAGGAAACCAGTCCTAAAATGTTTCCTCTTCTGGCAGTCAGAAAACTCACTCTCAATTTGTACTATTATGATCCTCGTCATCACTTTTCACAATTACATTGTGACTACCTTTCGGCTTGAAGGAAAGGCAAGAAATGCTGACCTTATTCAGAGTCACGTACTGTCTCAGCTCTGAGACCTGTAGATGCTTCCTATGATGTGAGAGCCAGTCATAGTAGAGCTGGGCTGAACCCTTCTGGGTTGAAATGGACAGCAGTTCTGATGATTCAACATGGAAGACCTTGTACACCCTGGCCCTTGTTTTCTGTTTTCCTTGTGACCCATCTGGATTTCTTCTAAAAAAAAAAAAAAAGAAAGAAATCTTTGATTACTCTAGTATATAGAGTAATCAGAATGTCAAAAAGGCATTTAATTGGTGGACACATCCATTTAGAGCTGGGTTAAGTAATTCTGAGAACTAGAACATTACAAAAAGTGGAGTACCTCTCATTTCAACAGCTGGAAATGTAAATAAATATAAAATGTTCCATTCAGATGCTCTCCATAGAATGTTGTCCTCCCACCCAGGTTTTGAGTTCTGACACCTCCACTTACTACCAGATGCATAACTTTGAGCAAATCATTTCCTTTCTCCAGAGGAAGTGATTCCTCTCTCGCCTCAGCTTTCTTCTTCCCCCAAGGGAGAATCACAGCAATTGCTGCATAGGGACGTTGGGATAATTCAAGATGACATTAGTACAAGGCTTAGCATATAGGATGCCCTCAACGAATATTTTCTTCTTGGTCAAGTTAGAACACAGGAAATCTTATATGCCCACTGCTACCCCCACAATGCACAGCCATCACCTCACCCTCCAAGGGACAGGAAAGAAAGACAGAGTTGACCAGTCCCTAGAAGTCAGTGATTTGTCTTAAGTTTTGCATTGATCCATGCTGCCAAACATCCGTGTGACCCTGAGAAAATTGCTTAACCTTTCTGAAAGTCATTTTTCTGTAATGGGTGCAAATAAATCTGCACTACCTTCAGAGAATTGTGAGGCTCCAATGTTTAAGCATGCCAAAATGTTATAGGAACCAGCACAGTCTCCACCCCTAAGAATTCAGGAGTGCTCAATAATGATGTCATGTACTGCCTTCCAGAAGTATACTAAAAGAGAACTCAAACAGGACAACTTTTACTTTTCTGAAGGAAATGATATGTAATGGTGAGATTTGGGCCATGTAGCAGATGGGGAGAGGTATATCTTTGGGGGCAGCAATTCAGCACTTCTTTTATTACATGAGGTCTTTGCCTACCTCCTTTCCTCCATAGTCACTTTGGGCCAAACTCCGAGTCAGCTCCAGCCCCTTCCAAAGTTCCCCTTGGATATCAGCATCCACCTACATTCACAATGAGTCTGGTGCTGGCCTAATGCTAGAATCATTCTAGGGGTCAGGAGACTTAATACAAAACACCAAATTTCAGTTTCTACTCCACCCCTAGATTCTCGAGTTGGTCCAAGACAGTGACTCTCAACTGGAGGTAATTCTGTCCCCAGGAGACATTTTTGGTTAGCACAAGACTAGCACACTGCTACTGGCATCTTCAGGGTAGAGACCAGAAGTGCTTCTCTACATCCCACAATGCACACAAAAGCCCCCACCACAAAGAATTATCCACCCCAATATGTCAATAGTGGTAAGAATCCCTAGCCTGGAAGAGGCTCTGTTGTTGGTATGTTTGGAAAGCTCTTCAGGTGATTCTAATGAGAGCCTCTGGGTTAATCAAACGCTCAGCAATTAGCCTTGGGATATTAGTCTTTTAGATGAAGCCTCCATAATCAGCCAGCTGTTATTAAAGCATCAATAGCTGTGGCCAAATAAAACCTGGAGTTAGGAGTGCTTCAAGTATTGACTTATCCATTCCTGCTAGGGCAACCAACTGTCCACTTTTTCTTGGATGAATGGAGCTCCCAAGGATATGGGACTGAAAGTTTTAAGACTAGGACAGTCCTGGGAACACTGAGACAGGTTGGTCATGCTCATTTCTGCCTCTCTCTTGTTTCCCCCACAATCCATCTATCCATTATTTATTGAGTTTGTACAACATTCCAAACACTTTACTTACATTAGTTCATGTAATGCTCAGAACCCTAAGGTATAGGTTAAGATCATTTCACAGGAATCCAGGGGTTAAATTACTTGACCACAGAGGTCTCTAATATAGTTAAGTGTTAAAGTCAGGACTTGAACTCAGATCTACCAATATCATAGTCCTCACACTGTCTGTCTCCTTTGGTGAAATACCTGATTCCCAGTACAGGGGCTCAGGGATGCTAATCCCCATCAGGCAGGAATGCCACTTCCAGGTTCTGCAGAATCTCTGCTGTTTCCATTGATCCTAGCCCACTGTCTTTTATTTCCAGGTTGGGGCCTAGTCAGTTAAAAAAAAAAAAAAAAGGACTGCCACCCCTGTACATGACCTTCAGCCAAAACTAACTAACAAAGGCATCTCCTTACCACAATGCTGCAGACTCACAAATGAATAAAAGAGAAAAAAAAAAAGCCATTTGGGTCTCTGTTCTAGTCTCTCTGCAACTCATGTCTTTATTCCTTAATGCACAGATGATGATCTCCATGGTGCAGAGAAGGAAACTGAAACCAGAGAGAAGATCACCAAGGCCATCTTCCTGGTAAGTGGCGACTGGTGTTAGAACCCGTTTCAGTTTACTCCAGCGCCCGTGCTTTTAGCATTTTATTCCACTCCATGTTGGGAAGCCCAACTTCTTGTAGATTTAACAGCCCACTATGGGCAAAGCGCCCTTAACAAATCTCAGAAGATTGTCTCAGGGAGGTGTTCATGTTGTGCAAACAGCAGTACACATGTCCTGGGCTTTGCAGCACCCTTTCAAATATTGACGAGGCTCATTAAAGAATTCCAAGAGAACAGGCTTCCTTACAAGGAGCAGATACTGAGTTCGGAATTACTAGCCACATGGCTGTCCTGGCACTCCACTCAGCCATGGCTCCACCTATGCGCATGCACCCACTGTCCTGGGCAGACCTCGCCTCACCCCCTCCCCACATGCACCCCCAAGGTACAAACCCCACAGTGCCCTGTGCATTTATATGAAACAATTTTTTTTATTAAATAAACAAACTGGAGCCATTCCCATGGATTTATGAACAGTTCCTCAAGTCTCACTTGTTCGACTCACTGTGGATTTACAGCCCTGCATTAACCTCGTGAATGCTCATAACGTTTACTAAGATAACGTTGGCAGGAGGGAGAAGGGATTTTTATAGCAGGGTAATAATTACAAAATGCAGAGAGTACTCGGGAACCTGTTTATTAGTTATGCTGGGTGCGTGGTCAAAGCGGGATTGTGCATTCCACGCAGGTTTTAGTCCCTTCCGAGATCCCGTCCCTGGTGAGCGGGCTTTACCTTCATGGCTCCTCTGAAGTCTGGTTCCTACTTTTAGAGAACATGTCAGCAGCAATCTCAGAAAGCACAGAAGGCTGCCCAGATGACCCTGGATTCAAATGTGCCATCCTCTCCAGAGAATGGACCTCAGGTGCATCCTGAGAACATGGAAGGAGGTGCTGGCCCTGGAGGGAGGGCAGTCCCCTGGAATGTGACATCCCTTCCCCCTCAGAGAGTGAATGATTGGTTCTTCAGGCTCTTTCTTGTAAGGGGTTTTGCTCAATGAAAACGGAAAAATGCATCCCTTTAAAGCATCCGGTGCATGATAGCATTGGATGCCAAAGAGAAATTGAGAGACAGAGAGTATTGCAAAATGATCTGGAAATATGAAGGGAATAAACAGTAGAGGAGTATTAGTAATGAGGACTGCAACAATCTGACTACATATAAGAACCAAAGGGGGAGGGAATAGGGGTAAAACTACAGGTCCCTGGATCCAACCAATTAAATTTGACCTTCAAGGGGCATGAATAGGCATTATGTTTTCACAAACTCCCTAGGGATGCTGATGCACAGAAAGGCTTTAGACCAGCGGATCGGATCATCCCTACAACATGTGACCCTATTATTATGGCCTGGCTGCCTGCTCCAAGGGTGGTCCACAAACCAGCAGCATCTGCCTCACCTGGGAGCTGGGTGGAAATGCAGACTCTCAGGCCCTGCCTGCAACTTGCTGAAATCAGAGCTCACATTCCAAGAAGATCCTTGGGGATTCCTGTGAGCATTTAAGGTTGAGAAGTACTCTGATGTAGTATTTGAACCTTAGAAATGCCACCTCTCCCCACAGTAGGTGGAAGGGCCACCCATTGGCTTCCCTCTTTCACAGGGGAAGAAGCAGAGGCTCAGAGAGGTTTAGCCACCAGCCTGAGCTCACAGAGCCAGAACCCACTGGAAGCCAGGCGCCCCACTGTCCCTCAGCATCTCACACTCACACAGCCACTGATTGGGGAAATCCAGGCACTGTGGCAGGTGCTTATGGGCCAGAGCTAAAAACGAGAGCTGGAAGAGAGGGGCACCCTGGAGGAAGGGGCTCTGTGTCTAGTTGTCAATTAGTCACCTGGCCTACTGCAGCTGACAGAGTGGGGCTGTCTTCCCGCTACCCCCCACCGCTGCCTCTGCCCTCTCTCCCTTCCCCTTCCAGAGCCTCCTTGAGATTTGAAGCTCAAACAAGAGGTATGAATAATGTAGCACAATCATTCCTCTCGTCTCCCCCAATCCTCAGAGGGTGAGCAAGGCTTCTTGTCTGCCTCATTAGTGGCCGTTCAACCATTTGATTTCGGTAACAATGAGTGTGCCTTCCTCAGAATTTTCATACCTATTTGCGTCACTGGAGTCAACATTGAATTTTTGAGTCCACATGAAATTTTAATGGGGCAATCTGCATACTGTATACTCTCTCCACTGCGCCTGCCGCCCCAGCCCCTGTCCTGACAGGCAAGGAGAGGGGCTGAAAACAGACTAGTCACAGAAAATTGGTGGAGAGCTTAATAGATTCTCACTTCTGAGCCCAGTGGGGCAGTGGCCACAAGGAGGTCCCTAAGGTTTAAGAGGGTCCTTCCAGCTAAGCTCCCTGCACCCAAGGCAAGGAGTTCCCAATCTCAGATTAAGGGTTAAGAAGTCAATTCTGGAGCCTGTAAGCATCGCCATTGTGTAACTTAGGGTAAGTTGCTTTACCAATCTGAGCCTCAGTTTGCTCATCTATAAAATGGGATTATCACAGAATTGTTGCAGGAATTAAATGTAGATCCCTTAACCCAGTGGATGGCCCATGATAGGCACCTAATACTTAGTAGACATTATTATTAATAACATTATTATCATTAGTTTTTCTCCATTTTTCACCCTACACACATGACCGGAACTGTGTAGTTTGCAAAACATGATCATGTCTGGGGTTTTTTTCATCTGCACTTTAAATTTGGTAGCAGAGAGACTTGAGTTGGTCCCAGCTTCACTTCTTACAAACTATAATACTGAGAGAAAATGACTTCACCTCCCTGAGCCTCAGTTTTCTCATCTATGTAATGGGGAGAATAAACCCAACCTTTTAGGAATATTATCAGGATTCAATGGGAAAATGTATATGAGATGTCTAGCATTATATGTCACATGGAGCATCACACACCGGGTGTTTTTTATTCTAAGCACACACGTCAACATCTCTGAATTTAGGGTACCTCTTGCCACTGTGATAGCATCTTTGAGTCAATGAAATACAATATTATTTCCACTGAGGGTAGTTGTTGAGTACAGACTCATGTGCCAGGTATGGACTAAAAGCTAGCTCATGTAATCCTAGCAGTACTCCACAGGGGCAGGTATTATTTCTAAACATGCTTTGAGGATAGGGAAATGGAGCCCCAGAATAGTGATATAATCTTTCCTGTGTCCCACAACTGGTGAGGAGGAAGCACAGGGATCCTAGTTTTAGGAGCTTCCAGGTCCATCTCATCCCTCTTCCACAGCTAATGAGAGGGAGGGCCAGAGAGGTGGTGTAATTTGCCCAGAGCAGCATGACTCGTAAGTGGTAGAGCTGAGATTGGAATCCAAGTCCATGGGACCACAGATGCGGAGCTCTTTCTGCTAGGTTTGCACCGCAGCGCAGAGATGGAAGGAGTGATCACTTAATTAACCTGCTCTGGTGCAGTCCAGGACAACCTTGCCAGAGCCTGGAGATCTGCTTCTAACTTCCAGGTGTCTTATAAAAGGCTCCATATCCCTGAGCCTCAGTTTTTCACCTGTAAAATAGAGGGAGATGACAATCTTAACCTATCAGAAGTGTTATGATGATTAAATGGAGCAATGCATAGAAATGGGCTCTACAAGACATAGGAAGCCCTCAAAATGCTAGTGGTGATTGGAGACAGAGAGAGGCAGGGGAGCTTGAAAGCCGAAGTGGGACCTTGAGGCTGGAAAGAGCAAAGAAGGGGTCTTCACTCCCTTTCACACCATTAAACTCCTTCCTGCCTAGTATTGGAATTTCTCCCACCCCACCTGACACAGAGATGGGAGTGAAATGAAACACAGTCCCTACCCTACCCCTTCCTGTCTAGTATTTCTCACCCAATGTAATAAAATGAAAGGAATTTCTGCTGAGAATGATGATTACTAACCTGCCAAGAAGAGTGAGAAAAATCAATTCAGAGGGTGCAGAAGGGTAGAGCTCAGCTCAGTGAGGGAAGCATAGGAGAGATGAGAGGGTGGGCAGAGAGATGAAGAAGAGTGACCCAGAAGGGTGGGAGAAGAGAGGAAGAAAGAGAAAGAGGAGAGAGAAATGGATCAACCTCAAGTCCTATTTAGTGAGGATAGACTTCAGGGGTGTTTACTTTCAATCCCTCTCACCATTTCTCTCTTCAGCAAATAGAAAAGAATATTGAGGAAGTAGGCTTAGGAGGTGGACACGTGCTTTGCACAGAGACTCAGTACGTGAGGATTGGGACCAAGGTTCTACATTTCTAACAAGCTCCAGGGGTTGCTGATGCCACCACTTTGGGAACCAGACTTGGCCGGAGATAGAAACAGTCAACTTGACAATTTGTAAATTTATAGCACAAATTTTTCCCAAGTGTCTACTACACATTTTCAAATAGAGAGGCTAACAGTTACCAAACATTCAATACTATAGGCTTCATTGAATGTTACTTGAGTGAAATGTTTAGTAATTTTTTTATTGGGGTAAAATCCACATAACATATAATTAACATCTTTAAAGCATCGAATTCAGTGGCACTTAATAACTTCACAATGTTCTACAACTTTCACCTCTACCTAGTTTCAAAATATTTTCATCACCCCAAAAGGAAACCTCATACCCATTATTTTTTCCTCCTTTCTCCAGACTCTGGCAATCACTAATCTGCTTTCTGTCTCTAAGGATTACTTATTCTAGATGTTTCCTATAAAAGGAATCATCACAAATGACATGATTTTTTGTGTCTGGCTTCTTTCACTTAGCATCAGATACGTGTTCATACACCAATATTTATTACAGCGTTATTCACAATATCCAAACAGTGGAAACAACCCAAGTGTTCATCAACAGAGAAATGAAAAAATAAAGTGGTATATCCATTTAATGGAATAATATTCAGCCACAAAAAGGAATGGAGTATTGATACATGCTATAGTGCAAATGAACTTTGAAAATGTTATGCTATGTAATTAAATTTTTTAATGGTGTTTCTTACCGTCATGGCTATAATCGTGGTCCCGAATGACCCAACCCAAGTGTCATCACCTCCTGCTCCAAATAAATGTTAGCAGAGCATCCACCATAGGTGGGACTCTGAGTACATCAGGTCAGCCAGACCAAAATTGGCATGTGGCTCTTTACCAACTTGCCCCCATGACCTTACATGTGTCCCTTTTATTCTCCAAGCTTAAGATTTCTCATTTGTAAAATAGGATTCAAGATTTCTCACTCGGTTGGCACAAGAGTTCCATCAGGTTGGGTGAGAGCTCCGGGTCAGCCACAGATGAGTGTCAGTTACTGTCTCTATGGTTGAACAAGAGGAACTCAGAACCTGCTGCCAACCACAGAGTTTGAGAGGCAGGACGTAGATGGTGGCAGGAGAATTAGCAGCACAAGTGGAATGCTGGTAGTAATGGAAGATCACAGGGAGTGGCTACTGTCATATAAGATCCTGCTCATGGTCCACCAGGCACATCGACCCAGCACTGTCCCCATCTCAGACTTTGGCTGGACCCTAAGACTGATCCAATCCAACATTTCATAGATAAAGAATCAGAGACCCAAGGAAGAAAAGCAATTTGCTCAAAGTCTAACAGAGGACTATCCCTTCATGTGTTATTGACTTCCAGTTAAGTTGGTGGATTGACTGCACCCCTCTAATATATCCCCCCCACCATAAAACCCAATAAAATTATAATAAGGAAATTGTTAAAAGCATGGAATCAGAAGAACATGGAGAATGGAAGAAAAACAACAGTAAAATGGTTTGGAGATTGGAAAGCTGGTGGAATGGTAATTGACTTATCAGATCCAACACATTCAATCCTAAGCCAGCAATGGGGATGGTGAGGACCCACCTAGTTGACCCCCATTGATCATATCATCCAATTATCTTTCTTTTGTTAGCCCTCCATACAGGCCAGGATAAGATATAAATGGGGGTCCCCAGACCATGACCTCAAATAGCACATGATCTTTTGGGGGTGACACAGAAGCAAAGCAAACAAGCCAACATGAAGAGCCCTTCAATAAAGATATATATATATATATATATATATATATATATATATATATATATACACACACACACACACACACACACACACACACACATACATACATAAACACACATATACATATATATATGTATGTATATATATATATATATACATACATATATATATATATATACACATATATAAAGATTGGAAAGGCAGAGGCCTTTAGTTAATTAGTAAAGAGTGACCAAGATGAGAAAGAGGAAGGGGGCACTTCCAGCTGCAGAAACAACACATGCGAAGGCAAGAAGGAGTCAGAATATGAAACTTTCAGAGCATTGCAGGTCACTTAGTGTAGGTGGAACCAGAGTCACCCTCAGGTGTCACATCTTAAAGGACCTAATAAGCCAAAACTCAAGGGTAATAGGGAACCATTGAAAGGTTTTGATCAGTGGAGTGACAATCATCACTCTTATAGGTGTGGCATGGAGGAATCATTGGAATCCCCATTTATGTCTCATTCCCTTTCTCCATTCTTTCTTGCAGAAGTTTTCACTGAGCACCTACTGTGTGCATAGTCCCATGCAGGGTGCCTGGGACCAGAGGCCAATATCCATGAGGACATGGGGTGATCGTGGTGAGCAGCAGTACTGGGCTCTATCTGCATGCGCCATCTCTTGTTACTTGGAAAAGACTTTACACCAAGTGTCAAATGTGCACCTGCTGGCTCACTCTCTCGCATGGAAGTCTCTGGAAAAATAATTGATTATATTCATTCTCTTAACCTCACCCCAACCCGGACATAAATCGTCTCTGTTTATAACACTTTTGGCATTTTGTGCATTTTGCTGAGTGACATAAAATGACAATAAATTTAGGCCCCACCAGCAGAAAAGTACCTAAAATGCCACATGTCACTAATATTGACAGGTTCTAAAAGTAAAACTTGGAAATGGTTCAGGCGACATAAATTAAAATAAAAATATATACTTCGTCCTTGAGAGAGAATCAGCTAAAATTAAACCTCAGTGTGGGCGGGATGTCCAGGAATAAGAGAATGAAATGTCAGGGATGCTTGACTCAAAACAGAGTCTCAGGCTGGAAGGCTGAGAAGGACTCAGAGAAAACCCCAGCCAGGCCTTCGATAGAAAAAAGGACTATTCTTAAAGCTACACTCACTGTCTGATACTGTAGCCATAACTTTCATATGGCTACTCAAATTTAAAGTAAGGCATTTAAATACATGGCTATTCAAATTAAATTTAAATAAATTAAAATTCAGTTTATTCAATTCTGGCTTCAGTTGCACTAGCCAGATTTCAAGTGCTCAGTAGCCACATGAGGCTAATGATTATTGTACTGGACAGCAGATCGAGAACATTGTCCCAGAAAGTTTTATTAGATAGTTCCATCTTAGAGCAAGAAGCACCCTGATGCTCTCCAGAGCAACTGACACCTGTGAATTTTCTCCTTTCTTCTGATCTTCTGAGCCATCCCCTTTGATTTCCTCCTTTCCTTCTGTTTTTTTCCAGCAATGAGTTTGCCTGTCACCTCACTGTCTTTCTCTGCCCCTTTCTCTGCCTCTCCTATTTCCCTTCAAGTATTTCTGTAAAACATAAAAAAATCAGATTCACAAGGCTCATCAGGATTTGAAACAAGGGTTCAAAGCACTTTTTGACCATTTACCAGCTGTGAGAGTGCAGGCAAGTGATTACAGCGTGCCTGTCCTCCAAACTGGCAATTGTGGTGAGAATCATACCTACTGGGCATGGCTATTGAATGTCATCACATGTTTGGTTACCACACAGTAGGTGCTCAGTAGAAGCAAATATTTTCTTTCTTCTCCTTGATTGCAAGCTTTCAGAGGCTTGCAAAAATCTACTGATATATTTCAGCATCTTCACTTCGGGATTCAAGACTCACCATATTTTTCCAGTTTCATCTCTGGCTCCAGCCCACTCAACTCCCTTCCCAAGTTCCAAACACTCCATGCACTTTCTGACCTCCCTGGCTTGGCATGTACTGTTTGCCTTCTATGATTCCACTCTCAGTGGAGGGTCCAGCTCAGAGACCACCATGCCCTCCTGGTGACTTCTCTTTGTCCACTGTGGCTCCTGACACAGGACTGGTTGATGACTACTGGGAAAAAAAGAAGGTGGATAGAAAACACCAGAGAAATAAAGGGTTTAGTCTGGCTCATTTCAAGCAAATTGGAACCTGGTCTCAATCTTTGGCTGTGATGACATATTCCATTTATCCAATCAACATTTATGAAGCATCTACTGTTTGCATGCCCCTGCCTGGCTGGGTGCAGAGATATGGCAGGCAAATCTCTTTCCTGGAGGACCTGGATGAGGATAGAGACCTTTCCCTCAGCAACTCCTACACAGTGTGATCAGATCTGGCCACATAAAAGGGAACCTCCAGTCCACTGGAGAACACAGGAAATGCCCCATGAGCAGAGTGTTTGGAACAGGGAGGCAGGGGTTTGCCACAGAGAGGCTGGAATTTTTGGGAGGGACATTCCGAGACAGGTGACAACAGTTGCAAAGGCATGTGTTAGCAAAGCAAATTCAGAGACCCAAGAGAGTCATTCAATGGGCCTCAGCTTAGGTAGGAAGAGGGAAGATGGGGTCAGGAGGATTAAAGGGGCAGAGCTCGAGGGGTCAGTAGGTTGGCTAAGGAGTTGAAACTTGATTCTGAAAGAGTCACAAAGATGTTTTAAGCAAGGGAGAGCTATGATCATAGAGGCACTTTAGAAATCAATCTGACTACACTGTGGAAGCTGGATGGTGCAGAGTGCAGTGGTGGGGGAGAGGAATTTAGAGGTCTGGGAGAGGACTACCACAGCGTAGGCAGTGGTGGAGACAGAGCAGGGCAGGATGGAGGCAAGGGCGGGGGTGGGGTGTCTCTGTCTTGGGTCTCACCCTTCCCCCTTGGCTGCTGCTGCCTCCGGCATGTAGGCATATAACCACTTCCCCCTCCCTGCCAGCCCAGCAGCCTTCTGGCTGCACAATTTGTGAAGAACATTATGTAAATGGGCTTTATGCAAATCCAGCCTCTCTCCCAGCTCGCTGGACTCCTGAACCCTAATTAACTTGCCAAAGCCTAATGTTGCCGTCCCCTCTACACCAGCCCAGCCCCCACCCCGCTCCCCCAACCAAGAAATCCATCTTCAGAGGCAAGTGGTCTAATCGCTCCCTCATTTGGATGTGCAGGCTGTCGCACACACCGTTAGCGGGCAGGAGAAGGCGGCATTTCAGCCAGTTGACACTTCTGCTTCCGATACAGCTCTAAAATAAATGCTTCTTTTTTTTCGCCCCTCCTGCTTTATTTTTTGCTTGCTTCGAGAACCAGAAACAGCTCTGGGGAAAGTTGCTACAATTTCTCATTATCTTCAAGTCTTTCTTCTACCACCTTGCATCACCCTCTCCTCTCCTATTACAAAGTCAGAACCCAATACCCTCTCTCCTGCCTCGCTCAGAAAAGGATCAAGGATTGGTTGCTTTTGAAATCAGACCAGCAAGGGTTTATTTCACTTCTATTTCATGTAAGGCACTGTTTGTGAACTTACTCCTTCACATAGGAATTTGACTTAGAAAAGATCTCATTCAGCCTCCTTGATTTGAAAGAGAGTCGAACCTAGGTGCAGTGACCACCAAGATATACTCAGGGCCACATACCAGAGATGGACTCAAATTCAGACTTCCTGCCCCGAGGTTGGCTTCTTTCCTTTTCCATGACCCAGCCCAACATTCCATGTCCCCTACAGCCCAGCCGAAATGAGCCTTTCTTGACAGTCTTATTCATGTTCACTTTCAAAGCACAACAAAACAAAATAAAGGTTTTCCCAGGAAACAGGAAGAATAGTTGTCACCCAGTTCCTGCTGCCATAGCAAATCCCCTGGAAGCAGCTATGAAGGCAGAAGTGGGTGGGGCAGAGGAGGGGTGTTACTGCCTCTGGAGCCCTGCAGGGCAGAGCTGGCATGACATTTAAGGCTCAGTGTTGCAAAGGGGTTTTTGAAAGACACAGTATATAGGATACTTACTAGAGCTTGGTCTGACAATATAGAATGAGAACAGCAGATGACCATTCATTCACTTATTCAACCATCATTCATTCAAGAAATATTTATTGTTAGTAGTGCCTGGACTAGAGCGGATCCCCAAAAAAACCATTTCTGCCTGCAGAGCCTGGTAACCCACTTGTCACTCTCTAAAGGAGACCAAAATCACCATATGCAAACAGCCGTCTGACACCACGTCTTTCCCTGATGGCCAAGTCTCCCTCTCTACCCCCAGCATCTGTGTATATGAATTTAAAAAGGTTTCACGATTGGAAATCCCCAAAATCATCTTGTCCCTTCACTTTTGTTTCTGAAAAAGAGTGATGTCTGCGTGTGCTTATTCCTGAGAGAAGGTTTATCACTAAAGATTTTGGAGTCATGTAAGTCCTATAACTTTAGGCAAGGCATAGCTTTCAAAGCCTTTGTTTTCTCATCCATCAAAGGGGTATCATAACACATGCTGAAGTGGAGATTAAATGAAGAAATGAGTAAATATAGAAACTGTCACCTTCTCTCTGAGATATAAGCCTGTTCGTGTACCCTCTATTGAAACCATCATCAATTTTTCATTGGTGTTTTAAAAACAAAGGTAGGAAACCAGAATTCTTATAAGGATTTCATGATCAGAATTGTATTACAGCAGAGATGCCATTGAAGAAGATTTTAGAAAACACTTTAGTCTAGTTACTTCATCTCTTCAAGCCTCAATTTTCTCAGCTGTAAAGCGGAGATAATAAAACTAGCTAATTGGTGGTGTCATTGGAAAAAAAAAGTCTTAGTACTCTGTGAATCAGAGTACTAAGCTCAAAGAATCCTGGACAAAGAACATAGACATAGGTATACTCAGTTATACTCAGTGAATTTCTTTAACCAATCAATTAATTAAAAATTAATTACTCTGGTTGTTCATTATGAATAAAACCTCTGCCCAGACTTATGAAGTGTGATTTAATAGAAATATTTGGTTAGATTATAATGTATATTTGGAAGTAAAATATGATAAAAACATTTTAGACATTGCAGAAATTAAATGAGTTTGTGTATTCTAATAGAAGACAAACCACTGTCTCTAAGAATAAGCATTCAGAGTTGGATGCGTAACAATATTTTGTGTTTTAAGGTCCCAAACTCTCACCCTCAATAGATAGAAGGTATGGTTCAAAAGTCATTCTTGGTGATCTAGTCAATTACAAATGCTAGAATATTCACAGTGTCCTTTATAATTATTATAGAGCCTTCTATGTCTTTCCAGCCCTTCTGCTTTGGAATCTTTTTCTTAGGGGCAATGGAACGTCAGATACTACTATAGTTCTAGCTCATGACCAACCATCAACCTCACTCTGAGATATTATTTAGTCCTCCTGCAAGAAGACTTCATTTAGCATGCCAATTCCTATCAATTGATAGCTGTGGCCTGAAGTACTGTGTTAAAAAAAAATTCTGATGTCTTGTTTAAATTCAATGCCAGAGAGTGCCTTATTGATTAGTAATGTCTGCTATGGAGCTAGGTGATGCTCAGTGTGTGTGTGCCTCGTGTTTGCCAACCTTGAGCTGGTATAACCCCTGTGTTTGATAGTCAAAGAAGTTGAATCTCAGAGAGGGGAATTGATTTGCCAGGGTCACACAGCTATTCAGTGGCAGAGCCAGAACTAGAATAAATATCTCCTGGCTTCATGCCCAGGTCTATTTCCTCTCCATCATGACGCATACAGGTTCTTAATGAAGGCCCAGTGGTATCTATGAAACAGTCATAACATTTGGCATTTGCTACACTATTTATCTCCCTTATGGTTCCAAAAAGATTTGCAGTGATTACACACCATACATATACATATTGGAGAGAAATACACACATTACAAGAGGATTAAAATAAAATAGACAAGGTAACCAGGGGAATGAAAAAATGAGAATAAAAAACAAGGCAGAGCCAAGAGTAAGTTTAACACATAAAATCACTGTCCTTATGCAGGAACCAGTCAATTGGTGGCCAAAGCAAAAAAAGGAAATAGGAATCCAGAAATTTTAAGATAGGAAATTTACTCAATTGTTCAAAGAAGCAAATTTCCTTGATGTTCCCCTGGAAGAAACACCTCCTGTAGGTACTCATACTCAAGCAGCTGTGATGCAGTGGAGGACATTCCCTAAAGACATGCCTCCAAGAAATAAAGCCATTTTGAAAATACTGACTCTTCAAATGTCTGTCAGTAAAGACTGATGAGGAAATGTCCAAGTGTGGTCCAAGAATTCAAAACTCTTGATGTCAAGGTGGCCAATGTCCAACATGTGTCCAAAGACAGGGGCCAGGCCCCATGGTTCATTTTACTTGACCTCCTGGCAGTCTTTGATAGAGTTGGTGGCTTCACCTTTGTGTTTGTCCTCTCCTAGGACACCGTATTCTTTTGGATTTCCTCCTATGTCAATGACAGCTCCTTCCTGATGCACTGTACTTGGAGCTTCTCCTTTCCTCCAGCGTCTAAATGTTGCAGGATCCAGGATTCAGCCCACAGCCTTTCTCTTATACTTATCTGTCCACAGTTCCTGGTGAGTTCATGGCTATGAAACCATCCTTGGGCCGATGCCTTCAGAAGTTATATCTCCAGTCTGACCTCTCTCTTAAACTCCAGACTCCCCATCTGGACACTACTAGCATCTCAAACTTTACATGTCCATCACCGAAGTCTTGATGCCATACCACTCTTTCTCCAAACTGTTACCATGCCCCAGTGTTCCCCACTTCAGGAAGTTGCACCACTGTTCACCCAGTTGCTCAGGCCAAAAACCTAGGACTTATCTTTACTCCTCTCTTCTTGTTGCATCCAATATCCGATTTGTAGATGAGTCTTATCAACTCAACTACAAAAAATATTTCAAATGCAACCATCTTTCCCGCTCTGTACCAGGACCTCCTGCTTTAAACCATCTTCCTTTCACTCCCAGAGAATAGGAAAACGTTCCATGCCACCACCCTGCTTCTACTCTGCCCTCTACAGTCTGTTCTCTAGACATCAACCAGAATGATCATTTTTAAAATGCCCAGCTCTCCAATGGCTTCTTTATCAGTGCAAAAGCCAGGGTCCTCCCACTGTGGGTCCTGATTTCTCTCTCCCTCACTCACTCTGCTCCAGTCCTTTACTCACTGGGCTCCTGCTGAGGACACTCTCCTCTCAAGGCCTCTGCATTTACTAATCTTTTCTCCTAGGATATTCTTTTCCCAGACAACCATGGTTCACTCCCTCGTCCATGACTGACTGATAAAATATCATGTCCTCCAAGTCTTCCCTGACCAGCCTATTTTAAATGGACCTTACTAGTCTCCCTCCCAGCTTCTACTGGCTTCCCTCTCATCACTTCTCAGCCTTACTTCCAACCCCTACCAGCATCCTTCCCACCTCTTATCATCATCCCCTGCTCCCCGCATCAGCTTCTCTCTTCCCCTTTACCTACATCCCCACCACCAAGAAGAGCTCTCATCTGTCGCTTCTCCATTACACTTTATGAGAGCAGGGACATTGGCCTCATTTGCTAACCACTATAACCCCAATACTCTACACATTGTACGTACTCGATAAGCAAATGTTACCTTAATGATTCTCTAATGGTAGAACTTTTTTGCAATAACTTTATGAACTGAAAACTCCAAGGCAATCAGCACATGGGAAGAGCAGGGTGGACTCTGGACCCCTCGTACCCAACTTGCCTGGAGGAACCCACACTGCGGATTTTGCCTTTGAAGGTATTGCATGGAATCAAGTCTGTCCCCGTAGCTGATGCCACCAGGGACACTCAATGATTTCCATAGTGTCCCCTTACTCATAAATATCTCCCCTTGGTGTCAACTGACCCCTTGGATCTCACCAGGGGAAATGCTGTCATCAAACCCCAATAAATTGCTCAAGGCCCAAGCAGACTGAGCCAATTTATAGCAGGTTTTGATTTTAATAATGTTTTGTCTTAGATTTGGCCCTAATTATAAATCATTTGCAACTGTGTTTAAACTATAAGCAAATCTTCCATGGCATTCTTATTATCTACTTAATATCATGGAAAGGAAGATTTACGGAATCACATTCTGGGAATTAAGCAAACGAGAAACTTTTAGGTGAGGGCAAAACACGTGAAAATTATAGTTTTGCATAAAGCGTTGACTGATCAATGATTATTGTAAAACTATGGTAACTGTGCTGGCGTCAACATAAATCTGTAATTGGCTGGATTTATTCTTTTTCAAAATGTTGTATTACCTACAGTTTTGACCATCGTGTTCGTCTGTGTCTGTCAGATTTACTGTGGTTTTAACTTAAGTAACTCCACTTAGCTTTTGCAAGTGTATACTTATATAGTGTGTATGTGTATATACATGTATATATGTATATATACATATATATGTTCATATAGCCAAGTGGATTTTCTTCAAATATTTAAAAATTATATTTGAAGAAAAGCACAAACCACTGAAAATTAAAAGCAACTGGGGAAATGCATCTATTTATCTACCTATCTATCCATCTATCTATCTAAAACATACATATGCTTTTAATTTTCAGTGGTTTGTGTTTTTCTTCAAATATAATTTTTAAATATTTGAAGAAAATCCTCTTGACTAGATGAAGCCAATCATGCTGCAGAAATGGGTCCAAAGCACTAATTCCCAAGTCACTCTCCTATGAGGTGACCACATAGGATGATAATACTGTATCTTAGAAGATAAGGGAGACTGCAAAAGGTCATAAGTCAAGTTCAAATCTCAGCTCTGCCATTCGCTGGCTGTATCACCCTGAGAAAATTACTCCAACTCTTTGCCTCAGTCTCCTCATCTGTAAAATAGTAATAATTACTCCTACTTCAGAAATTATTGTGATGTTTAAATGAAATCATAAGTGTTAAGTGGTCAGCCTGGGGCTTGGCATGCAGTGGAAGTTTGGTACCTGTTTTGGATGTCCCCCCTTGCCCTTCCAAGTCAGAAGGTAAACCTGTGGTGCAGGGCAGGGGTAGCCTGCCCTACAGAGAGAGGTCAAGGCAGCATTCTAACCCTCAGAGGGACCATCTTAGGGAGGGCTTATCCTGGAACCATGAGGAACAAGACCAGACACCAGAATCTTTATCCCAACAGGACCGGGGAGATGATAGGTCCAGATCAAAGCCACACAGGGGCAGACAACCATATGGTAACACAAATTTAAAAAACTAATAATAAATAGGCACTCTGCTTATTACTAAGCACTTGCTTTGTGTCCAATTCTCTGCTCAATTCTTTATAGACTTAATTTTGCTAAAGTTTAGCAATGGCTACTACTTTATTAACTTTGAGATGAGACAATTAAGATTTCAGAGATGAGACTTCCCCAAGTCACGGAGCTAACAAGTGGCAGAACCAACATTCCAAATCCGTGATCTTAAGGGCTGAGTTTTGTCGCTTCCCAGGATCACTTGGCCTGTATGACCCCTCAGTAGTGGCCATCTTTCCTGGAGATGGGTGTGTCCTGAGCTGACAGCTCTTTCCCAAAGTTAACCCCAGGAAAAGGGAGGCCTGATCCAAGCATCTCAGTCTCTTCTTCCCTAATAGCCAAGGACAGAGCTGAGAAGTAGCTGGTTTGAGGTTGAAACCTGTCCTTCTCTTGTTGTGAAGTTTTGCATTTGGGTCAAACAGTACTTTATCTTTTTTGATTCCCACTATGTCTCCAGTGAAAAATATTTTCTGAAGGCCTATTCTGAGTTACTGATTTCCATTTTCTGTTCTCAGGTTGTCCAGGGTTAAGAGAGTCAACCGTGGCTAAATGAACCCAGACATTGAATTTCACCAAAAAGTAAACACTCTGAGCCGTGAAAAATAAAATATTGGTCTCATATATAACTTTCATGTGCAATCTCCTTTCCTCCACTTTCCCCTCACAGTCTCTCTCCCTCCTTCCTTCCTTTCCGCCTCAATCTTTCTTCCTCTTATCTCCTCCTCTCTTTATTTTCTTTAATCTTCTTCTCTCCTTCTTTGAATCTTTTCTTCTGTCTCTCATTTTCCTCTCTTATTTCTCTTCTTCTTTCTCCATTTTTTTCTCTCCTCCTTTCTTCTCTTTCTTCCTCTATTCTCTTCTCTCCTCTGTTCTTCTCTTCTGTTTTAAAATATACCCATAACTTTGGTTTTAATAGATATTGTGAGGCCAACAGATCAGGAGACAACTGCCATTGAGAAGATACGGTTTATTATTCACAGTTAACTAGAGGAGGGGGCTTACCCTGCCAGGGAGGGTCATGTGGGAAAGCCCCACGGTTGGTCAGGAGGCAGAAGGAGTGAGGAGAAAGCACCTGTCAGAAATTTGATTGTGGTTTTTGTAGGAGGGAATGGGCGAGGCAGTGTAAGCCAATTTAGAATTGGCTAGTCTGAATAATTTCAGCAGACTCTAGACTATGTATGGGTGGTTCCCAGCTATCTGGTACCTGCTCCTGAGGTGATTCAGGCAGGGAGAGAGTATCCTAGACTGTTGAAGCTTGATAAAAGGAAGTGGATGGAGGTATGGACTTTGGATTGGTTGGTTTATATGTCAAAGGTATGCTAACAGGGGAGTTTTTGCTATCTCTAGGAATTAGGCAACCCTGCAAGGGGCCATCTTCCCTAGATCTGTAAGGCCCCAAGATGTCAGAGCATCATAAAATGCAGAAAGTAAAAAACATAATGAATACAGCTTCCTTTCACTCTCTCTTTCTCTTCCTTCCTCCTTCGGCTTCCCCAAAGCCTGCAAAAAAAAAAAAAAAATGCATCACAAAGATTCAGGTGAATAGTAATAAAGGGCTGAGTTGGGTGGGTGACAAAAGACCAGGAGAGAAGCTGGTAGTTTCAAGAACTATTGGGGAGGCAGAACCTTAGTTTTTGGAAACTGGATGTGCCTTCTGCCAGCAGAAGAGAAAGCTCCACTCAAGTCTGCTCGCTGGCCCCAGCTCTGCACCGCCGCTTCTCAGAAGCAGTCCCTTGTTCTAACAGTGGTGGCCGCCTTGTCTTCACCCTGTCACCATCCCATGGGCTGGTTGTTTTGCCCAGGCCTGGAATTACCCAAATCCCCTTAAATACACGGCTGCAAATGAGGACACTGGAAAAAAAGCAATAATTGTGACAGTAACTCACGGGGCCAGGCCTGACACGTCTCTAATTGCCTGCTAAAATTGTCGCTGTCTCCTAAAGTGCAAATTATCACCCGAAATGACAAGAATAATGAATGAGTAACTCTGATGTAATGCAACAATTAGTCCTCAAAGACACTGTCTAATATGGTAATTCAGAACACCCACTCCTTGTTATTAAGTGCCTGATAATTATTTAATTATCTATCTGCCAGCATGATTTACTTGGTTTATTTAGCTGCAGATGTGGGCAGGAGCATTTGGGTTTAAGGTCAAAATGAGCTGGCCCCTCCATTGGCCGCCACGTCGGTTTGCTTGGGTGCTGGAGGCTGCCGTCTGTCTGACGCCCCTAATTGGCTCTGGCAGTCCTGACCCAGAGTCAGAAAATCCTCTCCTCTCCATCTCTCCCCACCATCCTGCCCTAACCTGAGGTCACTCAAGGGCCATGCAGACAACAACTGAGGGTCTCTGCTTTCCCTTTGCTCATTTGGACCCCCAACAAGTGATCAGAATATTTGAGTAAATGTCTCTCCCCTCAAGATCAATGAGAGTGTGCACTTTGTGCTGGGCTCAGTGCCAAGTTTCACCCAAGTGTTAGTTCATTTAACCTTCTTAATAATATCAGGAGGTAAAACAATTGGTGTCCACATGTGACAGAGGAGGGAACTGAGGCTCAGAAAGGTGAGGTCCCACGGTGAGCAAGTGGTGGAGCGAGGAACATCCTCACTGCCCCCAAAGCCATTATGCTTTACTGGATTCTGATGGCTGCCAGGGTGAGGTTGGCCCTGCAGCTTATTTCAGGGCCAGTGAATGACCAGAAGAGTCTGGGCCAGGACTCAGAAGAGTCATGGTCATGGTCTCCAAATCACAAAATGACTGATGAGGGAAGAAGAAAGAGTATTTAATCAGAACCAAGGAGTAGAAGTTACTACAGGGAGAAAGACTTGGGATCTAAAACAGGAACACCCACTATCTTAGGCAACTTAATTACACCTCTCAAAGCTTCAGTTTCCTCATCTATAAAATAGGTAGGGTAGAACATCTCCCCTGATTGCCCTGTCAAAAGCATCCCTTACGATCAAACATTCTCCATTCAGCATTCCGTTGGTTTCTGCTACTAAATATATTTGTATTTGAAATTATCTTATTTATTTATTTTATTACATGTCACCGATACACACACATAGAATATAAGCTCAAAGAAGGCAGGGACTTTGTCTCTCTTGTTCATCCATCATATTCCCTTCACCCAGCACAATGATATATACAATATGTATAATGGTACATTATAGGCCCTCAATAAATATCAGCTGCAAGAATAATCAGAGCCCAATGGGTTCCTAAACCCTTCAGTGAGTGACCACCCAGCATTCCTGTGCACAAAGCTGTTGTCTCCCCACTCTCTGCTTCAGCCATCTACTCTAAAGACACCTTGACTTCAGGCCAGCACATCTTTAGCATAAAAAAGGCCATTATGGCCATCTCAGCTGCAACTCTGTGATATTCTTGCTCTGGTGCCAACAGGCTCATGCTTCTACAAGCTTCACAAGCTCACATGTTTAAGGGATGGGTAATTGGCCCAGGCCATATGCAACACATGATCTTGGTTTTCACACACCCATATGTCCTCACTCTTCTCATTTCTGGGCACATCTGCCTAACTTCCACCCTCTAGCACACAGTCTCATTGCCTGAGGGCTTTCTCTGTCTGCTGGAGCTCTCCATGGCCATACACAGGGCAGACGGTGTTCATTTAGACTAGGAATTAAGCTCCCCTGGGAATAGCTTTTGGTAATGACTATTGGGAGTCAATGAGTGAATAGCCCAGCTCCCTCACATAGCGGGGTGAATTCCACACTTTCTACCCAAGATTCTTGGCGGAATGAAGCCCCAGCTTCCCAGGTAGTAAATGCTGTTGGTGCCTCATATGGACCTCTTTGAAAGTCCAAAACTTCCAGCCCCAGCTACTGTGAATGTTGGCTGCTCACACTCACAGCTGCACCCTACAGCTAATAATTGCTCTCAGCTAACACACCACCTTATCTGGAAATATCTGGGCAGATACACTCTCCCCCAAGGGATGTCCCACAGCCAGTAACTGAGAATACAAGGGCACAAAAGGCCAGCCTCCTTGCTCCAGGGTGGGACAATTCTGTGGTGCTATTCACCACCCAGAGCTCCTTGTGAGGTCAGCTAGTGGCTGAACATTGACTGAACCTACATCTTTTCCAAGATCCTCAAAGATAAGATCATCTCTGGCTTGCTCACATAGCACGGTATTTGTTGAATGAGTGAATGAATGAATGAATGAATGTGTGCATATTCATTCATATATAATCCATATATGCATACATAAATGATCGAATCAGATCCTATGATTCTCAAATCAGTTCTGGAATACCACTTTTCTAACTCTTTTCTAACTTGTTGGCTTGCTCATTGAAATGGTAGAAGGTCAGCGAAGAAGGGGTCTAGCCTGGGAGTCAAAAGGCCTCAGCTCTTGTCTTTGATTCACTGAGTAACTTCAGACCTCACACTCTGGGTCTCAGATTTTCCATCTGTCCAATGAGAAAAAGAACACTTTTCTCTATGTTCTCCTCCAGCTCAAACACAGCATAAGTTTATGTTTGGTGATGTATTTTTAATTTTGAAATAATTTAGACAGTCGGAAATGTTTTTTTAAAAAAAATAGCACAGAGAGTTCCCGTATATCCTGAACCCAGCTTCCCTGAAAGTTACTGGTATGTGATTTTTAAGCCCTGGGTTTGAAAGTCTGGGAGATCATCTCAAGGGTGGAGGTGTGGCTGGAGCCATAGAAATGAAGATAGTTTGAGCAAACACAGAGTGAAAATTCACCTGGCTTAGCAGCCTGCAAAAACCAGGCGGCAGTAGACAGACAATGTTGGACAGGCAACGTCCCTTTTCTTTTCGTCTCTCTCCACGCATGGCACATTCGCAGCTTTCTTTTATTTGTGGTCTATCACTTCCTATGCCATGGCAAACAAGAGACTTTATAAATATTTCAAACACTAATAATTTGTGCTGTCCCTGCTTAGACTTTTAAATGAATCAAAGAGCATTTCTCTTCGAGGAATCCGTCAAACTGCAGGCGAGTGAAAGAAATACAGCCAGCCCCTGTCCAGGATGGTGCTTGGTGGTGAGGCAAGACCAGAGGCACTGGCTGTGGGGGTGGAACACCCCACACCTCTTCCACCCACGTCCCTCACCCCAGCATGGCTCTGGGGACTCTCTGTTTTGGTGAGTGGAAATGGCTAATCTGCATCCCTGCACCCCGGAATGAAGAGACTCTTGCTGCTCCAGCTGATGAAGAGTGAAGTTGAGGGCTGATAATCCCATAGCTGGTGTTTAGCTTTGGAATCAAACATTCTTGGGTTCAAATCCCAGCTCTTCCACACATTAGCTGTGTGGTCTTGGGCAAGTCACTTCACCACTCTGAGTCTTTGTTTCTTTATAAGGTAGATATTGTAAGGATTCAATTAAATAGTGTATAGAGAGTATACACAGAGCCTGGCATATGCTATGTGCTCAATGCACATAGCTGGTATATATATCCTTGAATATTTCCAAGATTTATTTCCAGTACTTATAAAGGCCCAGACACAATGTAAGTTAGTTTCTGGTTCACATAAACCACCCAGAGAGGTCCCACTTTGGCTCAAGAATGAGATTAGGGGAGAAATTCTGCTTTACCCAAATGGATGGAGGAGGCTCTGCCATGGCTTCCAATATTGCCCTGGACACCCAACATCCGGCAAGCAGGGATGGAAAGGACATGGAGGGAGCCCCACAGGAAGTTCCTACCATTGTTTCTGAAGCTCGGTCTAGGAGGAGAAGAGTTATGGAAACTGCAACTTGTAATATACAGGGTGAGTCAACTGAGGAGAGGCCAAACACTTGGAAGCACAGAGAAGAGGCAGGTGTTTCAGGATCCTGGCACACTAGCCTGAAATCCTTCAAAAGTTTCTTATTGCTCTTAGGATAGAGAATAAGCTCTTTCACAAGCCTTCAAAGCCCGCATGATCTGGGCCCTCTCAACCTCTCCTGCCTTGGCCCTTCCTCTTCCTACAGTCCCAATACCCTAGATTTCTTTTTATTCCTCAAATAGGCTACAATCTTAGAACAACCATATAATTTATCTTCTAAACCAGGCCACTTTGGAGCAAGAAAGAGGGTGCTACTAATAAACAACCCAGAACAAGCGCAACTGTCTGAGACAGACACAAATGTGGTCACTGTACACCATTAGTCCTGCCACAGGGCCTTTGCTTATACTGCTGTCCTTATTCCCCACTCACCTGGCTAATTTGCTCTGATGCTTCGGAATCACTTCCTCAGGGAAGCTTTTTCTGATCCATCAATCTACGTCAGATTGTTGTTATGCATTCTCCTAGAACCTGTTTCTTTCATTATTTGCACTAATTTGACTTCCTAAATCTGTGCTCAATTATGTATGTATCTGATTGTTGTCTCTCTCTCTTTCCAAGTGGACTATAAGCTGCATAAAGTAGAGACCGTACCTCTTTTGTTCACTCTTTACCCCAATGTCTGATACATAGTAAGCATTCAATAAACATTGAAATACACGAATAATTGCTTATCTCTGCCTGGAAGGATCAAAATAGGAACCTTCTGATGTGAGTGGACATGTCAGCATGGTCTGGAAGAGTAAGTATAGGAGGGAACTACACAGAGAAGCAGATAAACAGCATTCTAGGTGAGGGAACCACAATGAGCAAAGGTAGGAGGTTGGACCACATCTAATGTATTCAGAGAGTGGCCTGGAGTTTAACAACTGGAATACCAAAGAAGTAGGAGAATAATGGGAGTGAGCTGGGCATAGGGACAGCATTAGGTTGGGGTAGCTCTGAACACCAAGGAGTACTGCTTGAACCGAATCCTACAGGCAGCAGGAAGTCATGAGGAAAAGAGGTTCACCTCAGATGTGTTTGGAAATGATATCCATGAAGGTAGATTATAATCCTCTGAATAAAACAAGGGACTACTGGCTACTGCAGCAATTGTCGAATCTTTCTTGAAGTATAAAACTATTCTTAATGCCATTTTAAGACATATTGGATGTCATGAGAGTAGCTGGGGTTGGGCATGGAAGTGTAGAGAGCCTTATCAATGGTCCCTGAGGTACCTCTGTTTCCTGTAGCATCAGCTTATATTATGAGGTTACCCAGCTAAGACTTGAGACCTAACCCCCAACCCTGTAATATCCCATTATGCTGCCCTGCCACTGGCAATGCCACTCCCCTTTAGAGGGGGTTCTTTAGCCTCTGGTCCAGAAAGACTTGAACCAGCCCTGAATGATGATGGGCAGCTCTCACCATTCTGATCACACTGAGGGAGGTAGACAAGTAATGGTTCTTGTTAATCTGATGCCTCCCTAAAATTATATTTCTCCTTCCCCAAGCATTTACTGTGATCCTTATCCCAAATAAAACCCACATCAACCTTTGAGCAGGGCATTATTGTCATCTTTCACTTTAAAAGTGAGGAAACTGAAGCTCAACAAGGTTTGATAACTTGCCTGAGGTCACACAGCTTGTGAGTGGCTCAACCAGAATTTGAACCCAGGTCTTGCTCCAGAAGTTTTTCACACTGCACTAACCATTGTCAAGAGAAACAAAGCAGATGAGGTCTGAGTAGATTTTTCCTTTCTCCATGGAGATTTATAAGGAAGAAAACAGGTAGGTACTTTTTCATCTGAGAGGAGGTAACGGGGTCCCACTAGACCTGGGGTAAGGGCACAGCAATGCAGTGGGTCCTGCCCAATCCCTCAGATTCTATTTTCAGGGCTGTTCTTGCCGAGACATATGAAGCATCACCCAGTTGGGCACGTTGTCCATCTGGCTGTCTGCACGGCGTTATTTATAATGCCTAACCCGCAGCCAGGCTGTAATGAGGAAGAATTCAGCCCTGACTCCTTGGCGGGGGAGGCAATCAACTTTGGAGCCAGCTGTCCTGGCAGCCCAGTTCGGCAAATGTGACTTATACATGAGGCCAGATCTGAGGCAGCCTGGCGCCCAGAGAGAAGGTGGTGGCCAAACTGTTCAGACGGGGCCATTTGTGTGTCTGACAGCAGCGAGGGCTTGTCCGGTAGTTCAGATGATGAAATGTGTGTCTCTCAGAGTGGAATGTGGAGTCAGATGAACATATTCTTCATGACTCAAGGAATGGGCGTGGCTTTAAGAAGTGAGAGAGGCTTTGGGAAGTGAGAGAACTCCTGTTGACTGCATTTACTCACAGTGTCTTATCTGTGCTTTTTAAATATGCAGGTGTATGTGTGTGCATGTGTGTGCCTGTGTGTGTGTGTGTGTGTATGTTGTCACCTAGGTGCACAGTAACCCATGTAAATGGGGAAGGAAGGACTAATATAAATTTGGCACCTCCTATAAACCAAGGAATTGATCAGTTTCACACTTATTCCCTCAATAACCAGTTGATCCACTACAGAGATGAAGAAATTGAGACTCACAGAGGGAAAGGGCTTGACCAAAGGCAGCCTAGAATCCACCACCTTCCTGCCCAACAGCCCATTGCTCAGCACATATGGCTGCCACAACTGAAGTCTACAGTCAAAATTAGCTCCCTTCAACCTCATTTCTACATCATCTTCTCTGCTAAAGCATACATTTCTTGGCGACAGGGATCATGTGCTTTCAGCTCTATGCCCACCAAGCCTAACAAGCGGTGGGTGCCAAATCATTGTCATTATCATAATGCATTGTGCCCTAATTGTTTAAACATACAAATTCATACTTCCATCAGATCAATTGTTCTCAAGCTTATTTTAACTAAGGAACCATAGTGAAATATAAAATTAATGGTGGCTATTCAATAATCATACGAATAGAATTTTTACAAAAGAGGATATTATTCAACAAGGGATTTAAAAGAAATATTTGAGTCTTCCTGATTCATAAAGGCAACTGTTCCCAAACTACAAAGGGAAAGTACTGAACAAGGAAAATCAGGAAAAAAAATATAACAGATATTTATTAATTCTTAATTATACATCAGACACAGTGCTAAGTGCTTTACAGATAGAAACTCAATATTTATCTTCAAAATATCCCTAGACTCAGTATTATATTCCTCACTTTATTAACAAGGAAACAGAAAAGTGATGTGACTTGTCCCAAAACACATAACTAGTAAGTGGCAGAGCCAGGGTTCAAACCTAGGACTGTTGGTGAGTTCTGCTCAGCCTCCTTCTCAGTAGAACCCCCAAAGCAATAAGACTCTTCTGACCCTCTTGAAAATTGAATGAGCTTCTCAAATTTTTCCTTTGGTCATTCATACATTTAAACCAGATTTCCTTAATACTCTTTGAAAGGCACTGAAGGCAGACAGATGAATTAGATGTAGTCCCTGCCCCCAAGCACTCACAATCTAACACAAATGAGATCAGTAATTACTTAAGATAAAATGTGAGGGTTTGGGGGACCAGAAAGAGGAAGGAGATGAATGGGAAGAAGGTTCTAATTTCTGAGTTTCAGTTTTCTCATACCTACACTGAAGAAGTCTCTTCATAACTATGCTAAAGAGACTATGATTTCAAGGATTCCTTCAAAAACTAACTGTAAATAAATAGACATTTTATAGACATTCTTTTGGTATAGTATCCAAAGCACCCTACCTTTCTTAAATAGAAGAATTATTGAAACAGTTTATTAAATTGTGTTAGATTGAATTTTATTGCATGGTGGAAACAACTTGTGCTAGGAGTTGTTTTGACTTGAATAGTCTTGTGTTGGGTTGAGTTAGGTTATGTGGGCTGAGAAGGGGGTTTATTGTGTTGAGTTGTGTAGGGTTGAAATTTGTTGGGTTAGGTTGGTTTTGCTAAATAAAATTAGGTTGAATCAGGTTGTATTTGTTGATGAGGTATGGCTGAGTTTGGTTATTATGTAGGTTAAATTTTGTGGAATTGATGTAAATTAAGTTGGGTTTAGTAAATTTTGTAGCATTCAGTTGGCTTGGCTTGATGTGAATGAAACTGATTTGTATCCATATATTTTCGAAAATCTTTCTGCTGTGGGACCATTACTTGTCCAACAACAAGAATTGCTTTTGCAAGATCAATATTTAGGGCCAAAACCACAAGGGGGAGGATGAGGAAAATCTTTTCAACAAGTGATAACTTATATGCAAACTTATATGCAAAAATCCCAAACAAAATTTTGCAAATCAAATTCAGTGATAAATAAAAATGATAATATATTATGGTCAATTGGTATTTATTCCAGGAATATAATGGTACAAATTAATTAATGTGATGTTTCACTTCAACAGAAAAGAGAGAACAATTATATGATCACCTCAATAAATGTAGAGTATCATTTGACAAAACTCAATGTATATTCACAATAAAGCTTTTAATTAAAAATAGAAGTTATCATCTTCAATTTGATTTTTTAAATGTAAATATAGCAATCATTATTCTTAATGGTACAAAATAGGGACCTAGACAAGAATGCCTGCTCTCACCAATTTCATTTAGCATTGTACTGATAATCCTAGCCAAAGCAATATAAGAGAAAAAGAAATTAAAATCTTAAAGATTGAGAATTAAAAAATAAAATTGTCTTTTTTCACTGGTGACTATGTGTGTAGAAGATCCAAAACAATCTATAAATTATTAGCATTATGATTAATGTCACTGGATGCAAAGCCAATATACAAAGATCAATTTTATTGATATATTTCTGCAATGGACAAATAGAAAATAAAATTTAAGAAAATTATGAAACTAGAAGAGTACAAAAATTTCAAATACCTAGAAATAAATCTAATGAACAATAAACAAGTTCATCACGCTAAAAAAAAACAACACAATGTTATTGAGAACCAGAGATGAGAAGACAGACTATTTCTTAATTGTGGTGGGACAACTGGGTTCATACATGTAAAACAAATAAAATTAGATTCCTATCTAACACATTACACACAAAAAAAATAACTTCTAGGTTGATTAAAGACCTAACAAAGAAAAATAAAACTTTTTAAATTGTACAATAAATTACAGAAAGATATCATATAACCTCAGGATGGACCATCTATGTTAAACCATCCACAAAAGCACAAATTATAAAATATAAGATTAACAAATGTGATTATATTAAATGTTAAAACATCTACACAGAAAAGATATCCCATACAATATTGAAAGATAAAGGCATATCAGTAGAAAACATTTTCATTTCATTTAATCACAAAGTCTTAGTAATCAGAATATATTTTTAATTGGTTTACAAAAAAGATGAACGAACAGCACTATGGGGGGAAATGGCATAAGAAATGAATAGGTAATTCACAAAAGAGAAAAACAAATGGCCAATGAACATATGTAAAGATGTACAATCTTGCTAGTAATCAGGGAAATGCAAATTAAACCCACAAAGAGATATCATTTTACACCCATCAGATTGGAAAATATTAAGCCATCTGACAATGCCAATTGTTGGCAAGAACTCTTACCCACTGCTGGTGGGAGTGTAAATTTGTACAATCATTTTGAGGAGCAATTTGGCAATGCCCAGTAGAGATTAAGATATGCATATCCTTGCACCTAGAAATTCTACTTCTAAGTATATACCTTAAAAACTCTTGCATATGTGCACCAGGAGATGTGTACAGAAATTGGAAGTAGTCTACGTGTCCGTCAATAGAAAAAGGAATAAATTAATGTTGGTTTATTTATACAATGGAACACCATATAGAAATTAAAATGAATGAACAAGAATTACACACATCAACATGTATAAACCTTTTTAAAAACATAAAATGTATTTAAAAATAAAAGTTGTGGAGTGACACATATGGTATAATATGATAGATATAAATCTAAGAATATGCAAAACAATACCATGTATTATTTATGGACACATATGTAGTAAAAATATTTTTAAAACATGATAAACAGCAAGTTGGGGATGGGACTATATTTCTGGATCAGGAAGCAAATGAATGGGATCATGAAGAATAATACAAATGGAACCATCTGTTTTTGTATTATTTTATATCTTAAAAGAAAAATGAAAGGTCTGAAACAAATAAAGCACAATGTCAAGATTTACCAAAGCCGGGTGGTAGGTACATAAGTATTTGTTATATTAGTCTAGTGGCGTGCTGGTAAATGTTTAACAACTGGTTCTCCTAGGGGGAAACCCTGATCCGTAATGCTGGCCAATTTTCATGGTGTAAATACTCTCACCATGGCCAATTTCAAGCTACCAATGTGACTTCACTAATTACAGAGTTGGGAAGAGATATACCCAAAAGGTTCTTCTGAGCCAGAAGAAACAATCTCAATATACCACTGCATTAGCCTCTGTTGCTTTCTGTGTGAAATGGGAGAAAATAAAAATAAAACACTAAGCAAAAATAATTTTAAAAGCACACATGCACATGGAAAGAAGTTGGAGGGCAAGTGCTCTGTAAATGCAGGCAGTGGAGCATCCACACCCTCTTTTTCCCCTCCCATGAGCACCACGGAGACTTGTAGACACTGGCCTAGATGAGCTCTGATGTGCTGGGGTTCACCACAACGGACTCACCTCCTTTGCTGATAGTGACAATTCCTTGCTCAGCAAGCAAATAGGGAGGTATCTAGAGAGGTGACTACACAGCGACCTGAAAGTCTAGTGCACAGGTAGGCTTGTGGCCTGAAGGAAATTGGAGACCCATATTCCAAAGTCAGATAGAAATAAATGGCCAAGATCACTGTACCCTGCTCTATGTTCAAAGTCCCAAAGAGTTGGACTGGCTCACCTCGCTCCACTGAGAACTTCTAACCTTGGGCTAAATTGTTTAGGATGACAAGAGACTTAGAACACTGGAGAAGAAAATATCCTTAGGGAACATTTGGTTATTTCTTTTCAAATTGTGCTCTGTGGCACAATAGTGTTCATTGCAGATACCTCGGGCACCCCCAGGAGCTGAGGGGTGGGAGTGACACCCTCACTCCCTCACTACCCACAACAGCTCCTTTCTTATCTGACTTGAGTGTAAGACTTTCTCATAATGATTTTATCTGAGCATCTGGTTCTACGGCTTCACAAACAGAAACAGTATGGAAGCTACCGAAGTGTTGTTCATCCAACACAGTTGTGGAAACAGATGTCTTGAGAGAGAAAGGGATGTTTCCAAAGTCACATAGATGGCTGGGCCAGAACTCAAGTCGCTGGTTCCTGACACCCTAGCCCAATGCTTCCTACCCTCCCTGACCCTCAATCCGGAAGCCACTCCTGCCATCACTGGGGCATCGAACCCTTCTCTCCTTCTGCCTCATTGACAAAGAGGACCCACAGAGATCAACAAGAAGAACTGGGAGGAGGTGCAGAGTCAAAGCAACTCAAAAGAATCATTGAGAAATGTTGCTACTTTTCTGCTCAACTCATGCAGACAATTGCCCTATCTCCCTAGCCGAAATCAAAAGACAAGACAAGAGTGGCCAGGGGTCTCCTCACAAATAATCTTCATTGAGCATCTGGAGAAGGACACAGAGAAGAGAAAGATATGGTTCTCCTTCCTTGGCAGTGCAGCACAGCAGACAAAGCCAGGCATTCCCATCTCAGTTTGAATCTCAGCCCCGTGACCATGAGCAGAATGGCTAACCTCTGAGACTGTCTCATTTTCAGAATGGGTTTTCTATGAGCTCCAGAGGGCCATTATCACTTATAACAAGTGATGTCACAAATGTAGAGCCTTCAGCACAGAGACTGACCCCACAGCAAACACCCAAAAAATATTGACCCTCACGCTCTTAACCCACAAAATATTCAGTATGAAAGTTAAGCCATACTCACAGATAACCATAATACAAATCAGAACAACAGCCTACATTTGTGGTGCTCCGATTATGTATGAAGCAGCTCACAAGCTCCTTTCAAGCACTTCCCTGAATCCTCATAGCAGTCCTGTGAAGCAGGGGATGTTATGACCATTTTACAGGTGAAAAAGCTGAGATTTAAATGACTTCTCAAACTCAAGTTCAATGCATTGAGTTAGTGACAGAAGCAAGATTCTAACCCAAGTGTATCTGACTCCCTAGTCTATGCTTTTGCATAGTACCAGATGCCTCCCATCCCTTCCCCTGGTACCAACAGCTGTACATTTTCAAAGAATGGAACAATCACTTATAGTTGTCGAAGAGCAGGGTCGAAGGCTTCTTAGAGGAAGTGATCTTGGAGGAAGGCCTGCCGGGCTGGATGAGCACCATCCGCAAAGACAAAAGGCCAAAACCTGGAAAATAGTCTTGCAATAGGCTCACCTACTAATGTGGTCACTTTAGCTTCCATGCTCTGCCTGATACACATCATGATAGCTGAAACAAAAGAACAATTGACAGTCTCTTGAGATGAGAAACTATATACTTAGACTCTACACATACAGGGCCCTAGTCCTTGAATAAGTTACTCTACTAATCTGTGCCTCAGTTTATCCAGCTGTAAAATGAGGCTAATAATAGTACCAAAATTAGGGTGACATGAAGATTAAATAGTGATGGGCATGAAGCATTTGGCACAATGCCTGCACATAATAAACTTTCCATAAATGTTAGTTTTTATTGTGGTTGTTGTCAAGGAGTTAGGATTTTCAATTTGTCGTTCTAAATCTCAGATACAATACTTCTCAGCAGTCTTGAATATTGGACTGTTAGGTTAATTTATAAAAATGGAACATCTTGGGAACTTGAACACATAGAATTTCAACATCTTAGAATCATTAAATATTAGACTCCTAGAATTATAGAACCTTTAAACCCTAGAATAAAAATACAGTTTGAGCCAAAAAAATTTACAACATAAATTTCTTCTAAATGCTGCCTTCCATCTCTCTCTTTGGAGGATTGGAACTATTATTTTGTCACCTGGATCTGTGACTTTTTTCCCCCAGAAATATATGTGTTATTGTTATTTTTTTATTTCAAGGAGAAGCATTTAGGTTCTTTTTTCCTTTCCCCTCTTCTCTTCACTCTCTTGTACCAAAAATATGATATAATGAGTAAAATATCAAGTGCAATAAGTTAGAATTTTTGACAGAAATAATAGAGCCCACATCCATTTCCAGCTGTTCTCCCAGTGATAACAATTAAGTCCCGGACAGTTTGAACTTTTTACAAAGAATTAATGATGCATGTGAACATAGGGGGAGAACATTGCTAATAATTTATGAAGTCTTCACTGGCTCAAAGTAGTAAGTTTGGTAAAGTGAGGTGGTGGCGGTGGGAAGCTTTGAAAGGTAAACACTTTGAAAAGCCATTCTGAGGATCTGCCCTGTCAATTGAGAATTTACTACATTCCATTAAACAACCTAAAATAACTTCTATGGTAATCACCCTTCAGATACAGGCGTTGGTGCCGACAAAGGTATTATTAAGTTAAATTACCCTAAAAGTGTTGGATTGACAGAAAGATTCAGTCAATGGTTTGGAAAGCTGGGGTCCCTAAATGACACCAGCAAACAGATACTGACGTTCTGGGGCTGGAGAACTTGGCTCTACAAGACCTGGTGCTAACAGGATTTCAATTTGAGCTTTTAAATATTTCATGCTCCCCCTGCAGATCTCAGGGGGAGGGCTGTGGGATTCTCAGAGGTGGAGCCCAAGCCCCTCCTTGCCTTGCCTTTCAGGGCCAGGATTTGAAAGGTAGCTCTGAGTGGAAATAAACAAAGAGACATATGGCGAGGAGGGCTGTCTCTTTGAGGGGAGAAGGGAGCAGTGAAGAGGGAATTCACCAGCTGGGTTTTATTAGGGGAAGGAGTTAAGTTTTTCAATTTCTAGATAAAGGAGATGAGACTCAGTCCCATTACCTATAAGGGGAATTGAGGTCTCTTCCCTGAGGCCACCCAGAGAGTTCATGGCATTCACCAGAACGTACGATATTCCCTCTCTTGATTCTGATGGCTCCCCGGAGTCCAGCCCAGCTTGCACATTGCAGGATACCTTAAATATTTTTAAATAAACTCTATTAATGCATAACATGCATTGAAAACAAGGAAGGTGAACAAGTTATAGTGTGCAACTAATGAATTTTCCCAAAGCAAACATGTGTGTAATCAGCACTGAGCTCAAAACACATACCATTCCCAGTCTCCCCCACCCCAACCACAACCCCCAAAAGATTCTCATATCACCAGATCATACCTCCTCAGAAAGAGTAACCACCCTTATAACTCCTAACACATAGATTACTTTGTCCAGCTGTTGAATTTGATGTGAGTAGATTCACATGGTATGTATTCTTTTGTGTCTGACTTCTTTTACTCGAAATTATGTTTGTGAGATTGATCCAGGTTTTTATATGTATTTGTAGCTTGTTCACTGTCATGGGTGCTTGGTTTTCTGCTGTGTGAAGCTACCACAATTCATTTTGCTGTGCTTCATTGTGGGTATTTGGGTTGTTTCTACTTGGGACTAATATAAATAGTGCTGCTATAAACTTTTTTTACAAGTCTCTTGGTGCCCATATGTATGTATTTCTGCTGGATTTATACCAAGAAGTAGAATTGCTGGGTCCTAGGATATGCAGAAGTTTGGCTTTAGTAGATGCTGGCAAACAGATTTCCCAAATGGTTGTATCAATTTAGTTTCTTACCAATGATGTATAATAATAGTTCCGTTACTCCACATTCTCACCATCACTTGGTATTCCCTAGTTTCTTAAATAGTTTAACATTATTATGTGTGTGCAGTGGTATCATATTGTAAGTTCAATCTGCATTTTTCTGTTGACTCCTGAAACTGAACACATATGTTTATCGGTCATTTCCATATCTGGTTTGCTGATGCATCTGTTCCAATCTTTCGCCCATTTCTCTATAGGATTATCTGCCTTTCCCAGGTTGGCTGTGGGAGTCCATGATATAGTCCAGATATGAGTTCTCTGTCAAGTATATGAATTCCAAATACCTTCATCCCCTGTTTCTTACCTTTTGACTCTCTTAATGGTATCTTTCAATAAGCAGATATTCTCAGGTTTAATTTTTTAATTAAATTTATTGAGGTAACATTGGTTAATAACATTATATAAATTTCAGGTGTACAACATTATATAAGTTGATATCCATATTAAAAAAATGAAATATTGCCATTTGCAACAACATGGATGGATCTCAATTTTAATCTTAAGTTTAATGTAATTTATCTCTTTTGGGTCCCCATAAATATTTGTTGGGTGAAAGAATGCTACTGGGAATAGAACCAAGGTGTCTTGGCAGCCTATTCTTATTTCCCAGGCCTAACATGAGGAAATCCAATAGTGGGTGGTGTATTTTAAAAGAATTTCCCACATAACGTATGATATTCTGCATCTAGCCAACTACTGCCTCCATACAAGTATGTATTCAGTCAAGGAGTATTTTTAAGGGCCAACGCTGTGCCAGAATTTGTCCTTAGCACTAGAGATATTGCGGCAGTGAGAAGAAAACCAAGTCCCTGTTCTCAAGGAGCTGATGTTTTAGTAGGGGTCAGAGCCCATACACATGTCAACAAGTAGATGAGAATTCAGAGATGTATTGATAAGTGCTAAAAGGAAAATCAAAAGGCGATAGGGGTGGGGCGGCTGGAGTAGGGGCATCAGAGAGAACTCTCTGAGGTGATGGTTGAGCTGGGAACTTAATGGCAAAAAGAAACTGACTTTGCAAAGTCCTAGAGCAATGTACAATCATCCTTTGACTGAGCTATACCTGCCTCCTTGTTATTTCCATGTCACTTGACCTTCCAGGAAAAGAAAGAAAGTTGTCTAGACCACTCATGTTGCTGAGGATAGCCTTTCTAGAACTGAGAAAAACCTTCTGAGGTCTAACAGAAAATTCTTCCATAGCTGTGTCATTAATTCCTCACCTATGTGAGTAACTTACACAATGTTGAGTATGAAGTCATGCCATGTCTCAACAAATGAATGGGATGTAATTTTAACAGGTCAGGGAAGTCACCCATATATAGTGCTTGGTGAAGAGTAACCTCCCTTTGTGGTTGTTGTTATTATTATTTTCATTGTTATTGTTATTAGGAATAATAGTATTATATTCTTAAAGCTTGTTTTATTTGAGGACCTGCCCCATGTGTCCATTTGCATTTCCCAAAGTATCAGGTGCTCCCTGGGGCAAGGAGTGGAAAGACAACTCTGAGAGAAAGCACTTTTCCTCCCTCCCTCCACAATTGTCTAGTGAGGCCAAGAGTCAGCATGTCAAAAGAAAACCAGTCACCTTAAGCAGACAGTAGCCCACCTGGAATCCCAAGACTAGGGGATAAGGCTTGGCTTGACCTCTAATGTGCTGCACGACCTTGGACAGTACACTTAACCTCTCTAAATATGAGAAATAATGGTAAGTCTGGAAAATAAAAGTAACACCTTTTCAAAACTACCAGAGACATTAAATGAGATTTTTCATATAAAGAGGTAATCATAGTGCTTAGTGTATAGTAACACTCAATAAATAATAGCTATTATTATTTTATAAGTATTATTATTTGTAGCTATTAGAGCAAGCATTAGAACTAAATGAGATAATGTATCTAAAGCTTCTAGAAAGAGCACAACACAAAAGAGTTGCTCAATAATTATTAATTTCCATCCCAAATTTGGAGTGCCAAGAGCTAAAGGAGCCTGGAGTCTCTATCCACCATATGCTGCTTAGGTAGCCTTCACAGTGTTGTAAATGTTTAGATCGATGGATGAATAAGTAAATCTCAGGAAACCAGATGTACATTACAAATATATGTTCCCAGTCTCGAAAGCCGGCAGGTGCGGGCTTCTTGTTACAAAATGTTGAGTACTATTGCTTCTGGAAGAGATGTTCTAGGACTTATAAAGTCAGATGCACTGTGTCCTATCACATCATCAATTTCAGTGATGCTTTGGGCCATCGCCCTTTGGAAAGTCCAACAGTCCCTGTGGGTCTTGATGCAGCTCTTACCTGGATCTAAATGGTTGCTCTCCAGGCAGAATCCTGGAAGGTTGGAGCTTATAAAAGGACCTTGGGGGTTATCAAATACAACTTATTTATTTGACAACAACTACTACAACTATTTAAAGAGGTCTAACATCCAAGCACTGTGTTGTTTTTTTATAAGTGTAATCGCATTCAATTTGATGGGGCTCCAACAAGCAAGACCCATTCTATATGTGATGCAATACACATTCTATCTATAATTCTCAATTAAAAGTACTTTAAAATACTTTAAGATTATTTTTCAGAATGACACACAGCTCTCACAAATGCCAACAATTAAGCAACTTTTTGCTAAACCTCACTCTTTCTTCTCCTGGTACTCTAATTTTCTGGTACCTCAAATATACACTTAGTTCTTCTTTAAGATAATTCAGCCCTGCCTACAGATAGGGATTATTATTATTATTGACATTTTATGGAAGAAAAATCATAAGTGCAGATAGTGTAAGAAGAAAGTCTTGCAGTTAGCAAGTGGTAGAACCAAAATTCCAACCCAAGTCTGTATGATTCCTCAACTCTTACCTCCTCTGATGAAACCTCCATCTCAAATGGGAAAATTGAGACCCAGCCAGGCCACGTGTCTTGCCCAGGGTCACACACATAATTGAGGTCGAGAGCTCAGGTTAGAGTGTCCTCTCTGGGTTTTTTCCACCAGCCAGATCCCAGAGCAACCTTTTCAACAATTCTCTTGGAGTCTTTACTCCCTGGTGTGGAACCTCTCTCTCCAGCCATGGGAGAGCCCTGGGTGGCCATCAACAATACAAAATGGGTGAAAAGATTTCCTTTTAATTTTCTTCTCTTGATGGGGTGAGAATTTCCAGGTCTGGGCACCTTTAAAGTCTCCCAACGTCAGCCCTCATCAGCTATAACTGGCACCTCTACTAATAAATTGAGAATGTCACATCTCCCAAACTGCATTATTACCGTTTATAATTTTGATTGTTCATTTGCATACGAAAATTAGTCCTGTGACATGCGTGAATTTTATTTTATTCTTGAACTAATTATAAACAAGAATGCCACATTATTTACATAACTAATTATTGTTCCTTATGTTCCCCTGTTTTTAAATCGGGGGCCCATTCTCCATTGGTTAACTACACAGATGAAAAATCCAAGAACATTTCTAAAGTTTGGGAACTTGTTTTATTTGCATCAAATACAAATTCCTTTGAATGAGAGATAATATGCTTTCCATTTTAATAGGCCTAAATTAGGTTGATCTTAATTTATAGTTAATTTGAATGAATAATTTCTGTCTACCTGAGTCTGTTTTTTCAGCAGCTCATTGTAAATGTTTATTAACCCATAAATCTGCTGCCTTCCTTTAGGAAGAGATTTTAAGCCCCCTCCCAAATGGGAGGGAGCATGGCGCAGATGGGGGGGATGCAGAAGAGTAGTTAATATACCCTAAAACAATTCTCTACTCTGTAAGTCACATGCTGTGTGTCTTTGAGCAAATACCTAACCCTCTCTGAGGTTTCTCAGTCATTAAATGAGCAGGTTGAATTAGATGGTTCTAGAGGAGAGGTGGAGAGCTCTAAGTATCTTCTTCATCTTGTTTTTGATTATACCTGCTCCCAAATCCCTCTTTTGATTAAGATCTTATATATTCCGCACCAAAAAAGAGGCAAAAATGATTCTATCAAGAAGAGGATGGAAGGGTGCTAAGTTGATAGTGGAAGTCCAGGCACTGATTAACTTTTGGGAAGACAGGGGTCAGACAGATGGCATTCTGGGAACTAATTGGAAGCTCCTATTAGCTGTCAATCACACTAACACAATATAAACCACACTGTTATGTCTACAGGGGAAATAATTTACAGTCCCAGAGACCTGAGTTTCAACCTGTGCTTTGTCCCTTCCTCTGAAAGATGAGTTAAGCTCTTTGAGATTTAGTGTGTCCAATGAGAATAACAATCCTACCCACTTTCTCAGAGATTGCTTACTAGAGGATTAAATGAGATAGTAATGTGCAAATTCCCTGGGATATAGCTGATGCTCAAGTGCTATATCCATAAACAAGACACAAATTAAAAGTCCACAATTTAGATGAAGAGTTCAAGGAGATGCCCAAGATAAACTTTTTCCAGACCCTGCATGTCCCCCCAAAACCGATGCTCAGGCTAGCTGACCCCAAACACCCATCATTTCAGATATGATCCCAGCCTAAGCTAATAAATTCCTCCAAAGTTTCTGTTCTGTCATGGGAAGATAAGGGAACCTCAAATCTACATTTTGTGATAAGTTGCAAACATGGCCACTACCTCCATGTCCTTTGCCATGTGATCTTGAAGTGCCCACCCACTCTGATTCTAAGCTCTACCACATGACTTGCTCTGGCTAATAGGACTTTGGCAAATATAAACTGGCTGGGCTAACCTACTGAAGTATGAAACAGAACTGAATTACCCTAGGCATCTCAGCAGAGACCATCCCAGATCAGCTGATGGCCAGCGCATGAGCAAGTCCAGCCTAGACCAAAAGGACCACACAGCCTAGTCCAGCTTGCCTGAGCCATAAACATTATTGCTGAGGTTTCTAGGTTTTTTCACAGCACTATTTTTTCCACCTTTATTGAGATATAATTACTATATCACATTGTATAAGTTTAAGGTGTACAGTGTATTGATTTTATATACTTATATATTGCAAGATAATTACCACCAGAACATTAGCTAACACCTCCATTATGTCACATAATCACCATTTCATTTTTGTGGTTAGAACATTTTAAGATCTGCTCTCTTAGCAACTTTCAAGTATATAATACAGTATCATTCACTATAATCACTATACTGTACATTAGCTCCAGAACTTGTTCATTTTATAACTGGAAGTTTGTACCCTTTGACCAATATCTCCCCATTTCTGCCACCCCTCAGCCCCTAGAAACCACCACTCTACTTTATTTCTATGAGTTTGGCTTTTTTAGATTCCACATATAAGTGATATCATACAGTATTTGTTCTTCTCTGTATGACTTATTTCACTTAGAATAATGCCCCCTAGGTTCACTCATGTTGTCGCAAGTGGCAAGATTTTCTTCATTCTCGTGGCTGAATAATAATCCTGTGTATGTGAGTCTCACATCTTTTTCATTTACTTACATTGTTCCCATAAATTGGCTATTGTGAATAATGCTGCAATGATATTAAGGATGCAGATATCTCTTTAAGATTCTGAGTTCATTTCCTTAGGATGTAGACCCAGAAGTGGAATTTTGGGGTCATATGGTAGTTCTATTTTTAATTTTTTAAGGAATCTTCATCAAAGGCTGTACCAATTTACATTCTCACCAACAGTACACAACAGTTCACTTGTCTTCATATTTTCACCAGTATTTATTATCTCTTGTCTTTTTGATGATGGCCATTCTAACAGGTGTGAGGTGATATGTCATTGTGGTTTTAATTCGCATTTTCCTGACGATTAGTGATGGAGAGCATATTTTCATGTACCTTTCACAGCATTATTGTATCAATAGATAACCGATACACATTTGTATATCATTTTACACTTCACCAAGCAATCTCCCATAAATCATTTCATCTGAGCTTCCATTTTCTCATCCATAAAAAAAGAGAGGTAAATTGCTTTCTCTAGCTCACACAATTAGCAAGGAAATGAAGCTTTTGTTCTCATATTCATTCATTCTCACACTCACACATACAATAAACAATTAGTGATCACCTACTATGTCCCAAGTATTCTAGCTGTTGGGTTTTCAACAGAAGAAAAAAATACATAAATCTCTGCCCTCATTGAACTTAAATCTAATTTTCCTTTTAATATTCATTAATTCATCACATGCTCACTGAACACTTTGTATCTGGTGCTGTATAGGTAAGTGAGGGTCTAAGATTCTCAGGGGCAGATATAATTTGGGTTATTGCCTGTCACACCCAAAAGACAAGACTTCTAAAAATTTGAACAACAAAGACAAAAACTGCAAGTAGGTCACAAATAAAGGCTTAAAACACAGAAATGGAATTAAAATCCTGTTATCCTGGCCTGGGAGGGACTTTGCATTCACACAATCATCCTTCTGATAAACTGATATATTAATTTGTTCAAACAATTGTTTCCATAATTAAACGAGAGCACCGAAGAGAGCAGCTATAACAAAGGTGTCTTACTTAGCTCTGTGAGCTGGAATCTGGTGACCTCTTCCCCAGTCTGTTCAGTAATCAGATGGTAGAAATATGACCAGTAATTGGGTGTTTTAGGTACAGACACAAATGTCCAAGCAGTCAGGAAGCTAAGTAGCCCAAAGTTGCCGATGAACTGTGGTCTGCGGTTTAGTTAATGACACATTCTTTGTTTTCCTAAGTCTCTTTAACTATTTATTATTCAAAGAGGTTTGGAGTTAGAATGGACCATAATTAGAATGAGCAGCAACTCTCACTTAGTGCAGAAAACATCTCTAGAATGTTCCTGAGAGATGAGGGCCTTCTGAGCTTCTCAACAATGTCCATCAATATGGAGCTCGCCACATTATTAGCAATGCTTTCTGAAATATCCATGTTAGGGTCTTAGTTCATCAGATTTTCAGCATTAATTGGCTGCTGCCCTTCTTTCCAGCATAGCTCAGTTGAGGGTCAGGGGGTGGGAGGGGCTTATTCCTTTCTGTCCATGGTCCTTAACTGAGATCTTTGCTCATGGTGGCCCTGTAGTTTCTTCTGCCCCTTGAACATTGGAGAAAGAGAAAAGAGGGAGAGAAAGAGAGGAGGGGAGAGGGAGAAAGAAACAGAGACAGACACTACTGAAAAAACACTACTGTTTTGACATGATTTTCAAGTAATTGCAGTTACCAAGAAAGAAAATTGTTTTCCTGTAGAAAGTCAAGAGAGCGCTTACTCCCCGTTCACCTCCCCCAGCACAAGGCTGTCAGCCTGTGGTTTTGTTACATTCAAATTGCTGTTTTGAGACATGGCCCTGCCAAGGCCTTGGTTTGAAGAAAATGTCTAGAACCCCAGTTTTAGTGACTAAAGGAGGCTACTTCTAGTCTCTCCAGGAGAACTTAGACTGTGGTCAACCACCATACTGTCATCACCAACTAGAAAAAGCAAGAGGCAAATCAGAGAACCCAGTTCTAATCTTGGTTCACATACTGTGTGATCATGGACAAGCATCTTTCCTTCTCTGTCTCTCAGGTACCACAACCTCGAAGTGAGGGAGCAAAGCTAAGTAGACTTGAGGTCATCCTTCCTTCTCTTGAATTTTTTAAGCCAATTTTTTCAAGAAATGAAAGAAATGACCACATTTCTCACTTAAAATGGCCAAAAAAAGCATTTCTCAACTATTAGGCAACTACTCAGCCAAACAGCAGAAATACAAGAATATAAGATTCTTAACATAAAAAAATATACCTTTGCCTCCTGTAGAGCAAGCTGCTGACTATCCAGAGCCTTTTTTGTTTACCACTTTACTCTCTTACTCCTCATAGCAACTCTAGGAGGTAAATACTGTTGTTTTCCCCAATTTACAGATGAGAAACTAAAGCCCAAGGAGATGAAGTGACTTGTTCGAGGTCACCCAGAGGAGTTGGCATTCTAAGCCCTAGCTGTTTGAGTCCAAATTATTTCCACTATAGTGAACTTCTACTAGAGAGTCATTTTGAACATATGACCTACCCTGACAAGCCCCAATGACCTCAAGAAACATGCCCAGGCTCCCCCAGCCCCTCTGAAGTAACACTGTCCTGACTTCCTGGGTACCAAGTTCTCACTAAGGCCTCTTCCAACTAGTCTTTTTGTCTGGGATACAGGTGATGCCAATCTTTAGTCCCAAGCAGAGAGAACTAAGGCTGGCTTTTAATTAGGAGGCCCATAAATTTTGTTGTGACTTCAATAACAAGCATCCTGAGACCTGGGGAAATCATTAAATGAGCAGAGAGGAGACAAGGCTTGCTAAGGACTCATGCTAAAGAATGTACAGAGGGAGAAGGATGGAGGCAGTTTTTTCTCAATAAGTGTACTGCTACTTCCCGGTCCAGGTCTAAGATAGAGAGGACCAGATTCTGGTCAAAGAGGAATGTGCTGGTCTGTTTCTAGCCCTCCTACCTGATACCCCATACAAGGGAAGGAAAAGCTATTCTGTCTTCTGTCCATTTCTGCCCAGTTAAGGAAAAGATCTCTTAGAATATAAGTCTCAGAGCTGGAAGAGATGTGAAGGCTTTGGGTGAATGTCACCCACTGTCCCCCAAGCTTGTGTTAGCCCTGGATAGCTTTGAAAATGAAAAAAGATTTTTCTTTCATAGAAACAAGACTTTGTCTCCCTGTAACTTGTCCCTTGTTGTCTTCAGTATTCATCTCTCTTTAGACACCCATTCACTGAGGTTTATCATCTCTATCAGAGACTGGGCTAGACTCTGGCCACATAATGGTGAACAGGAACAGTCCTTTTCTTCAGTGGGGACACTGACACTTCTAACATCTCCCAAGTCTACTCCTTTCCAGGTTTAACACATGTAGTTTCTTCACTTGTTTCTTTTTAGAACACAGTTCTGTTTACTCGCCCATTTGTCCTCTCAGAATTACAAATCTCATGCAAACTTTAGTTCTCTGGGAGACATGATCATGTCCCACCACACACACACCCCACACCGAAACTCACACGTTTACAATTCAACCATTCCAAAGACAGTTATTGAGTGCCTACCAGGTGCCGTGGGGCCAACCGTGAATAAAAGCAGGCATAGGTTTTGCTCCCCTGGAGCTTTCACTCTGCTGCAAATGAGAGGCATTCATCAAATCGGCATAGAATAAATATATTAGTGCCATTGGTGCTACATGTGATGGTGGAAATGAACAAGTACAATGAGGGAGGGTAATATGTGTGGGTGAAGACTGGCACAACTGGAGAATATATAGGGTGGGGATCTCTTGGGAGAAGATAAGCTCTAGATCAAGACCTGAATAATGAGAGGCAGCAGCCATATGATGCCCAGAGAGGCCCCAAGGTGACCACACAAATGGTCTGTCTGAAGACATGAAAAGAGACCCTGAAGTTGGAATGAGGTAGGTGAGGGTGAAATGGCCCCAGATGGGGTTCAGAAAGGAACCAGAGTCGTGTGGGCCCTTGTTTGCCAAGCGAAGGCCTTTGAGATTTTCTTCAAGTGTAATGGGGAGTAACTGAAAGTTAGACTCAGGCAATGGGGTGTGAGCTCATTCATGTTGAGGACAGAGAGGGGAAGGGGCAAATGTGGAAGAAGAGAGAGGCCAGAAAGGAGGCTACTGCCATGGGCCATGTCCCCACATGCTCACATACCCTCACCCATTCACACTCATTCACTCATTTTCACACACACTCACAGAACTTCAAGAGGAGATGGGCAGACAAAAAGGGGAGACAGCTGGTCATGTGCAAGCCAGAGCATGGGCGGGGGTGGGGAGAGCTGGGAGGCATTATCTCTAATCTTTCTGATTGGTCCCTGAGCCTCAGTTCCCTCATCTATAAAATGGAGGCCTGAGGAGTAAGAATCACACATGTATTTAAGGAGACTTGAGAGTCTCTTTAAATAAGAATTGAGTGTGTGAGGCTCCTGTTCCCTGTAGAATGAGTATTGTGAAAGATGATGAGTTGCCCATCATTAGAGGTATGCAAGCAGAATAACATGATTGAGAAACTTAAATGGAAAGAATGAAGCAAAACAAGTATTTCTCCCTTACTCTCTTCCAGTTATTGGGACAAATGTTTGTATACCTTGTTAAATGCTTTTAATAAAAATGAAGTCAGAATTATTAGTCTCCTTTTACAGATGAGAAAACCGAAGCCTTTTTAAGCAAAATGACTTGACCAAGCTCACTCAGTTAGCAATGAAGAAAACTAACATGTTTCAGATGCTTACTGCATGCAGATACTATGCTAATTGCTTTACCATCGTTATACTATTTAATCTCCCAGCAATGCTATGAAGCATGTTGTCCCTATTCATAGATGAGAAAACTGAGGCAAAGAGAGGTCAGATGAGTCACGCAGTGTCATGTAGTGAGGACATAAGAATGTCTGTGTTCTGTCTCTAGAGCCCTGATTCAGATGCTCAACACCAACTCCCTCTTAAAACTTCAACTCTCATTTTCAAAGTCAATTCTAGCTGACCCTTAAGTCCACCCTCTATGTTCTGCCCTTGTAGTGCCCCCTTGGCCCCTTGGTGATCTGTACATTCCTTTCTGTCTTATTTCCTTAGGGCTGCTGGAACAAAGTACCACTAACTGAGTGGCTTAGAACAACAGAAATGTATTGCCTCACAGTTCTGAAGACCAGAAGTCTGACATCGAGGTATCGGGAGGGCCACACTCCCTCTGAAGATACCAGGCAAGGATCTGTCCCAGACTTCTCTCCTGCTTGTGGCCTCAAAACTCTAGTCTTCACATGGAGCTCTCCCTGTGTGTGTCTGTCTCCAAATGTCTCCTTTTTATAAGGACACCAGATACACTAGATTAAGGACCCAATCCAACACGGGCTCATCTTAACTAATTATATTTGCAGTGACCTTGTTTTTAAATAATGTCATATTCTGAGGTACTGGATATTAGGACTTTAACATATGAATTTGGGGTGGAGTAGACACAATTCAACCCATAACTCTTTCCAATCCCATGTGTCTTTGCCCTTATTGGGAGCAGGTAAATAATGAGACTTTAATGGATCCTGAAACACTACGGGCGTCATGTCCCATCCGTTCAATAGGAACCACCCACAAGGCTCACCTCTCTCTCCCAGATGCCCAATACTCTGCTTTGGGTCCTATTGTCATCCTATATTAGTGATGAGACCTGGGGCCCGGCTCACTCGGTGGTGGAACAGCCAGGAAGCAGAGAGGAAGCCCTCATCTCTTCCAGAGGAGGCAGATGAATATTTCATACTGTGCAAGAGTGTGGAATTCCATATAGCCACCTTCTGCAAATACAACATGACACCTCATAATGGGGCAATATCATTACAAATCCGGTCTCACAGCGGCCTGAAACCTCCTGGTAATTCCTCCCATATTGTGCTCATGTTACTGTAAATACAATTGCCAAGCTCGTGCCAGTGGCATAACTTCCCTGGTCCTCAGTTTCCTCTAATGTATAATGAAGATATTAATATTACTTACCACATGGGATTGCTGTGAAACTGACTTAATGCACGTAAAGTCTTAGAACAGGGTCTGGGGCATAATAAGTCATCAACATGTGCTGGCTGTTTTGTTGCTGGTAGTGGCTTTAACACTAATAGTTAAGTATTGTTATTATTATTATTGAGCACCTGCTCTGGTTTTATTCATGCAGTATCTCATTCAGACTTTGACAACATGACCCTATGAGGTTGGTGATAATGTCCCAATGGCACAGATGGGGAAACAGCTAGGGGAAGTTGAGTTGTTCGTCTGAGTGTTGGAGCTGAGATTGAACACATTTGCCCAAATTCAAGACCAATATGTTTAAGGACTACGCGACATTGCCACCCCACTGCAGCGTCCCCACCTGTGTTCAACCAGCCACGATCTCCAAACTTAGAAAGGCAGCTATCTTTTTGGCACTCAGTAAGTGCCAAGTCCTCCAGAGAATGTTCCCAAGTTTGCTTCTCAAGCCATCTCCCTTTGCAAGCACACTTTCTGTTCATGTGAAGGAAACCCACTAAATGGTATGGTGTCTGCTCTAATTATAGGCTCCCCAGCCTGTGCCAAGTGGAAGTTGGTTAATGTACACTTGAGTAGATTTCAAATCAGATTTTGTGAGTCCCCAGAATGAGGGAAAGAGGCCAAGTTCTCCTTCAGAAGAAAATAACGGGAAATGCTGGCATCGTGTGCATGTTGCCAGCTCTCCTCCTGCTGGAGCAGGTGACTTTTTCTGCTTCCCAAGGGATAGAGCCCTCTCCCCATCTTCTTCTCCTCTGTCTCTGTCCTTTTCCAAGAGCTAAAAAGTTTGGGGGTGGGGAGAATGGGAGAAGCAAACAGAGGGGCTGGGATGGAGGAGGTGTACCAAAGTGGAAACAATACTTTGGAATCAGAGAAAACTGATTTCTGAGCACAGCTCTGCCTCTTTTCAGTTTTCACCACCTCTCTGAGTCTCAACCTCATCATCTATCAAATGAGGATGCCAGTACTTTTTCCACGATGATCCAATGATGTGTGTCACAGTGTCAATTCAACATTTATCCAATATTTATTTGCACATGGCCTATTTTGTGGTGCACTGTACAAGTTACTGTCATGAATAAGATGTGGCCCTTTAGCACCCCTTCTCCACCAAAGAGCAGACTATTAATGCACATCTTTATTACATACTGTGATGGGTGGAGGAGAAGCTTTACAGGAAGGAGGGGCACCTGATCTAGAACTGGTACATCAAGGAAGACTTCCTGGAGGGGGCACATTTAGGCTGCAGCCTCAAAGATGACTTGAATTAAGGAAAGATAAGATGAGTGCTCTCCTTCACATAGGAAGGACCCTAAAGAGAAGAAAACAGCAAGTTTCAGAAACATCATTTAGGGTGGTCAAAAATCGACGGGAAGTGGGAATAGCTAAAATACAGAAATGTTATGTTTTTATCATGGAATTAATAGAGCCAGTCAAAATAACATTAACAAAGAATGTAATGTAGTGATTATTTAGGAAGAATGATTGTGTGAGTTACAAATGATGATTCCTAATAATATAAAAAAATAAAAGTAATATATGTGTGAATGTGTTTTTAAAATATCTGAAAAAATATAGATAAAAATGAGAATAGTAATTATCTCCAAGGGATGAGATTATAGATGAGTTTTCTTTTTTTTTAGATTTCCCAATTTACTGCAATAAGTATGGACTACATTTGTAATCAGAATATAGTTCTTTAAATAGTAGGAATATTATTAGTACAGATAGTGATATGTAGATATAAATCTACTTAGATTTGTTGGGAGGATTACATTTGATAATCGTGCAGAGATTCTTACAGACTAGCCCAGTGTAGACATCCTTGGAGCTCCTTGGAGCAGGGGCCAGGGGTCCTTTTTTCCTTTCTTTTCATTCCTTCATTTCACAGCAACCTTTGGCACATGGGGCTGAGACTATAGAGCTTCACCAGACTCACCCCCTACCTTCAGGAGAGCAGTCTTGGTGGAGACACAGGAGAGAACTGGGATGGTGCCAGTTAGAGTGTGGCCAGAGCTTGACCGGGCAGGAAGAGCAGTTCACCCAGCACTTCTGGCGGCACACATGGCACACGCACACACTCAGGTGCATTTTCACTCAGGTCACCCCATGCATACTCACTCCCACACTAAACTTACCTATCCCCACCCACTCGTCAACACACCAGTGCACATACTCACATACTCTTACACTAAGCTCACACATTTCCACCCACTTACCAGCACACACACTCAACACACATACTCAACTCGTACAACCCCATTTATTCTACAACACACTCACACACTCACCAACAAACTTATACTCACATACACATACACTCACCAACACACATATACATTAGATACACACTCACACACACTCAACACACATATATGCACCAACAACACACTCACACACTTATAATACATTCAACATATAAGTTCATCAACAATGAACTCAGACACTCATACTCATTTACACACATACTCAACACACATTCAAAACACACATAAGCTCACCAACAACACACACACATACACTTGCACGCATACTGGACACACAGAAGATCATCAAGAACAAATTCACATACACACACAGAGTCCTGCATTCTGTTTAGTCAGAGCTTTCTTCATCTTATCTTCAGATAAGTCTAAGGGAACAGTATCAGGCATGACTGCATTTTGGCACTGAGGTATCTAATGTGCTTTCTCCATTTCTTGGTGTGCTCCCTTTTGTGGTAGTTTTGCTCTCAGGCAATTCTTCCTCATGGAGGTAAAAAGTACAAGTCTCATTGGACCAACTTGGGATCATGTGACCACCTAACCTGCTCTCTGTGGACAAAAGACTTGGAATGTGCTGTTGTTCAGGCCAGGGTCACATTCTCAGCTCTGAGGCTGGAGAGAGTTTCAGGGTGTCGGAGATGACCATTCCCACGAAGGAAGAACTAGAATCTGTTGCCAAAACCCACAGAGCAGACGTGAGGCAGCCGCATGCTGATCGCCACTACACGGGGATTTGACCCAGCACTGCCTCACTCACAGCTTGCATGTTAACCAGTTTGCTTCAGTCCCTCTATTTTGATTGCCTCTCTCTAATTCACTGGCCCTGGGCTGACCCCTCTTGGAGTCCCCTCCTGCAGCCCTCAGCACTGAGCACTGATACTTAACAGTCATGCCAAGTGAGTGATGGATGGCGTCTGCCATGAAGGCTCTTCAAAGGGGACGAGCAGCTTCCGGCTTGGAAATGACTCTTCTGTAGGGATGAAACCCAAGTGCAAGTATACTCCGCGGAGCCACCTTGGTTTTTTGGTGTGTGTGGATTCTCCCCGTTGGCGCCCCCACCCCTGTTTCCAATTTGCACCTCAAGACTGTGAGCAAAGTAGAATGTCACAGGCTGCTCTGGAAGACAGAAATTTTAGCATAAATGGAATCTTGTGATGATCCTAGCGGCCAAATAATCGTCTACTTCTTTGTGTTCCCAGAATATCAGCTCTGGATCATGGCTCGAGTGCCTTCTTGTCCCACCTTCCCATCAACAAAGTAGGCTCAGAGAGGGTGAGGCCTCACCCAAAGATTGCACAGCCAGGGAGTGGCAGCAGAGCTAGGACATGTGAAAAGGAAGAGAAAGAGAACTGGTATAAACTACACATCTCCTATAAGCCAGGCCCATGCTGGGGACTTTATCCAATTTTTACCTGCTTGCTCAAACCACATGGCAAAGCTTTAGGGACAAACCCTCAAGGAATAGTCTGAATCCTATGTAATCTGGTCCAAATTTGCATAGTGCCCTTGTTTAAGTCATTTCTTCTTGTCTGGAGCTCAGTTTCTCCATTTAGAAAACAGAATTAATGGCCTCAGTGGCACTTGCATCTCAGCATTCTTGATTATGTGATAAAAGCAATCCCCACATCAAGGGGGCCCCTCTGGATGCATTTTTAGCTATGAGAGCCAGAGCTGGAGTCACAAATTACTTATGTGAGCAGCCATGGCATTGAAGGAGGGCAGCCCTGACTAAGAGGATAAAGTCCTAACTCATAGACCAAGACCTTCTTTTTTTTTTTCTTTTGACCAAGACTTTCTTGATACAACCCCTGCCAGCCTCTCCGTCCTCCTCTTCTAGTCTTTTCTCTCACACTCTGCACCCAGCCAGGTTGAAACACCTGGACTTCTAAAAACAATCCTCACCTCTCTCACCACCAGGCCTTTGCCCAGGCTGTTTTCTCTGCCTGGGACTCTTTTCCTCCCCATTCATCCTCACTTGCTAACTCCTACTCACACTTCTGTTCCTGCTAGGACATCACTCCCCCTCTTCCCTTACTCACCTCCAAATTAGCTTAGACGGCCCAGGCTCTGTGCATCCCCAAGCCCCTCTACTCCCCATCAGAGCTCTTTTATTTTTTTTAAATTTTACATTTACAGTTGACATTACAACATAGTAGTTAGACATTTGTATAACTTAGGAAGTGATCTCCTCAATAAGTCTAGTATCTACCTGGCAACAAATATAGTTATTACAATATTATTGACTATATTCCCTATGCTGTACTTTATATCTCCCTATTTTGTAACTACCAATTTGCACTTCTTAATTCTTTCACCTTTTTCACCCATCCCCCAACACCCCTCCCTTCTGGCGACCATCAGTTTGTTCTCTGTATCCATGAATTTGCTTCTGTTTTGTTTTTCTTTTGTTTATTTTGTTTTTTAGATTCCACGTATAAGTGAAACCACATGGTATTTGTCTTTCTCTGTCTGATTTATTTTACTTAGCAAGCATAATACACTCTAGGTCTACTCACACTGTCACAAATAGTTAAGATTTCATTTTTTATGACCGAGTAATATTCCATTGTACATATATACATCTTCTTTATCCATTCATCTTTTGATTAGAGCATTTGATCATTTACAGTTAAAGCAATCATTGCTAGATATGTAGTTATTGCCATTTTGTTATTTCTGATTGTGTTTGTAGTTCCAATCTGTTTCTTTCTTATTCTCTTGCTTTCTTGTATGTTGATTACTTTCTGTAGTGTTGTGTTTGGATTCCCTTCTCAGAGTACTTTTTATTGTGTTGCAATCTCCCATCGACTTATCTGTCTGCCCCCAGCAGACTGTAAACTCCTTAAGGACAGGATTGAGTTGGGTCACGGCCATATCCTGGGTTCCAATTCTGTTTCTGCCACTTCTTAGCAGTGTGACCTGGGGAAAGCCAATTTATCCAGCTCAGCCTCATTGTCTCACATGTAAATTGGGGATAATGAAGAGCCCACATCATAAAGAAGCTCTCAGGTCCAAAGGAAATAAGGTTTATAGAGGGTTTGGCAGGGGGTGTCTGGAGGAGTCATACTATTGGCAAATATAAGAAGTAAATGGTTTACAATGCCATTCCTGACTGTCTGTCCCTCTAGGTGTCAGGACCCCACTTTTCTCTGAGCCTCACTGAGCCTTATGTGGACAGCTCTGGGGGCCCCTGGAAATGCTTGCTGTGCATCTCCTTCAATTCACGGTGAGCTCTGAAAGAAAAAGACCTGGGAGCATTCACATCTGTGTCCTCAACATCCAGTGCATGGGAGACACTCAGCAAATACTGAATGAATGAATGCATGAATGAATGAATGAATGAACATATGTTGAAACTATTCAAAAACTACCAGTCTGCCTGCCTCTCACCTGAATGAAGATTGAACTATTTTCATCCCCACCTGGACCACTAAATCAGGCACAGGATGACCTTTTGACAAAGTCCAGGCCAAGGTCACGGCAGAAGGGGTAATAAGGGAAGCACCAGGGCTGGAAGGAGGCTGCAGGCTTGAGCTCATTGAAAATGCAGGGAGAATCCCAGCGCGGCTGCCTTCTCTGGCAGGGAGCGCGGGAAAAGACAAGAAAAATGAAGCCGCCGCAATCTCATTTTCTGAGGCCTGCAAGTCAGCCAGGAAATAGCTATTATTCCATCGCACTGTCGGTATTAAGTTATTTCCTTCACTAAATACGGGAATGTTCATGAATATCTATTGAGTCCCAGGTACAGACACCTCCTGGCTCTGAGGCTCAGCCACTCTGCCTTTACATTCCTCCAACAACACCCCTCAATCTTGCTCTGAAGTGAAAGACAATAGTATTTTAAATTGGTTAATAAATCTCAGGATTGATGCTCCTCGAAGGCCCGGGAACTTCGTCTCTATTACTCGAATAAAAGGGATCACATTTTACCCACTGCCGGGCTAGGAATTTGGGAGAGTGACCTGAGCCAGTTGCTTCTGCCTCTCCCTGGAGAGGGGAGGGATGGAGGTTTCCAGACCCTGGGTCAAATAGAGCCCTTTTGACAGCTAGAAAATACTTGTTTTCTAACCAATTTGGGCCAGTTAGATATCTTGGGCCACTTTGGGTTTTGATGGCTTTGTATTCAGCCACTTGCCCTGGATTCAGACAAAAAAAGATTCAGAAACAAAGCTGCAGGGAGAATGTGGGTGTCTGGCATTATTTTAAAGAGCACTCAGTGAAGATAAGGGTGGGGTGTAGGGGGTGTAGGTCACACTGTTTGGACACTAATTCCGGATGCTGGCTTTTTCACTACCTTCCTGATGAGTACAGGTGACCTTGGGCTTCCCCCTTAGGGTGCAGAAAGCTTTGAAAAGCCCAGCTGATGGGGAATGTGAAGTGGGACTGAACTGTCTTCCCTTTGACAGTTTCTTGCCTCCAACTTTATGTCCTCTTTCTAATGCCTCCCTTCATCCATCTTAGCAACTGGAGAGTCCAGACGTTGTCCGCAAGCAAGCAAGTCCATGGGTTGGGATTATCTCTGTATACCCAGCATGCAACACAGGGCTGGAGCTCAGAAAATAGTGACAGGATGGGCCGTGGTACAACACCCCTAATATACAGGTAGGCAAACTGAGGTTCAGAGCAGACAAATGGCTTGCTCAGTATTGCACAGTGAGCTGGCCTGTCAGTGATTCAGCCAAGACAGTCTAGTACCAGGCTCTGGGCAAGGTACTAGAGACACAGATACAAACTAAAAAGCCGTGGTGGTCCCTTTGATGGAGCTCACCATCTCAGAGTGGTGGAGGCAGAGAGCATTCAAGTGAACAAAGAGATAACCAGGACAGCTTCCGGTGCGACTAACTGCCAAGAAAGAACTGAAGCAGGGTGATGGGATAGACAGGGCTGGGAATGGTGGGCTATGGGAATGGGGCTGTTTTTAGCTCTTTCTGAAGACCCTGGAAAGCCAGGGAATGGAAGCATATCTCTGAGACCCCATGAGGTCTTTGGGAACAGGAATTGTATCTGATTTGAGACCTCATCACCCAACCCAAGACCCGGCTCACAGCTGATGCTCAATATTTTGGGCTGCTGGATACATGGAAGGTTTTTATTTTTATTAATAATGCTCTTCTTATTATGCCCCACGCCCCTTTATCAGAACTTCCTCAAAACCCTGCTCTGGACTGGGTGACGATCTTAAGCCAATAATCTACTAATTCCAACTAATGTGAAATCCTGGCCAGGAGACATCATGCCCTAACCAGGTCACATACATCTCAGGCCTCCTCAGTGGTCCCTGGACCCCTGGTCTCACTCTCTCAAACCTGTCCCCACACAGCAGCCAGAAGGACACTAAAATCACTGGGTGATGTTGTCACCACTGCCTGAAACTTTCCAAGACTCCTGCTGCTCTAAGAGCCAGATCTCAGGTCCTGCCTGCAGCGTCACTGCTGCCACAAGATTCACCTTGTATCACTTCTTCCCTCACCTGCTACTGACCACAATGACCAAATATCCCCCCCTCCAGGTCTTCCCTCATGTTCATGTCTTTGCACACACTGTTTCCTCCTCCCTGAAGGGCTTCTCCTCCTCCCATCACACTGTTCTGCACCTCTCATCCTGGGAGCCCTTAGTCAAATGTTACAATGCAGATCAGGAGTCACATCCTCCAGGAAGCCTCCCCTGATTGCCTCTGGGCTCCCACCACGGCCTGAGCTCCTCCCATTATAGCACTTACACTGGATCATACTCATCTATTTCTATGTCTGTTTCTTGCCTTCAGTATAGGACAATGAGAATGCCTCATATTAATTTCTTACATCAGCACCCAGCAGGGGGTCCACATAGGGGTACCAGTAATCACTAGAAATAGAACTATTTCTCTTTATCCATCATGGTAGATTGATTGCAAAAAGGCCCAATTCTCTGTCCTCCCTACATCTACAACCTTCGCAATGTGACTTTGAAACTCTTCCCATCAAAAGAATGGAGATTTCTCCCTACTTCTAGAAGCTGGAGAGGTTATATGATGTGCTTTGGCCAATAGAATGTGGCAGAAATGACATAACTGACTTATTAATAATGCTCTTCTCGTCAGTTAGGCCAGATCTGAACCTGGGCATCAAAAAGCTCCATAGCTTCCACTCTTTAGAACCTTGTCAGCCCCCAGGCAAAAGGTCACATGAGACATGTGACCTAGTCATCTCCATCAAACCAGCCAACATCCAGTCAACTGCCAATTGGGAGCGAGGCCATCCTAGACCAGCCAACATCGAGCCAACTCACCAACTGGCATAAGCAAGGCCAGCTGGGACCTGCCAAGATGGACCCATATCAGCAAAACAACCCAGCTAATCTGTGAGCAAAAAACAAGCAAATGTTTACTTGTATATGCTCCTGAGACCATTGCTGTTTGTTACATAGCATTAGCGTGGCAATGTATAGCTGATACATTCATTGAACAGATTTGTCTCCCATGCCTAATGCCGGGTGTAGTACATCACCAATCCAGATTTCTCCTGGAAATTGTCTCCCAATCAAAGGATTCAAAATAGCAGCATCTCTTCGAGATGGGTCAAAGCACAAATCCTAAGGCTCTCTCTGATGGAACAGGTGGGAAGTGACCCGCAGCTGACCAAGTGACCTGTCATCGCAAGAGGGAGAGAAGAGCTAAGGCCCAAATCACTTCCAGAAAAATCTCAGAGTCTGGCAAAGGCCTTGGCCAGCATGCTGAACTCCATCTAGGGAATAAAGCCAGACACATCACTCTTTTGGACAAGCAATTTTTTTTTGCATAATTGACAATTCTTGGCATATTCTCTCCTTCTCCATGCGCAGCTTTCCTTTCATGTCACTCACTCACGTACCAGACACTCTGAGGTGACTTCCCTTGAAAAGAGAACGCCAAAGGGACCTCTGGCTCCTTACCCTTAAATATTCCACTTGTTATAAATTCCCTGAGGAGTCTTCTTAGCTCCAAATATCAGGGGAACAGAAAGGGGGAGAAAGAGGGAGGAAAGACACATTCTTAGAACAGTTCTTTGTACTTGAGATTCTTTGGTTTGTATTAAAATATTCTCATCTCCCCATAATTTATGAGCACTCCTGACACTAAGAGGGTTTGCTTTGTCCCTGATCCTCTGTTCTAGAAATAAAACTAACAGTGTCAGAGCAGAAATCTCCAGGAGGGAGGGGGCAACAGGCCAGACGCTTTCAGAGCATCTGATTTGAGTGGTTGGGAAAGACTCAGTAGACTCATTTCTTGACCCCTCCTGTCAGGGAAAAGACTCAGCAGTAGGCACTTCCTCTTCCATGATCTCATTTGCTTTTCACAACAGTCTTACCAGACTAATATGATCATCACTGTCATGCCCCTTTCTCAGAGGAAGAAAGTGAGACTCCTGGGGATAAAGTGTCTTTTCAAGAACCAGAGATGATCAAGTATGGGTCTGGAATTCAAATCCAAGTATGGCTGACACCCCAGTGCACTAACTAGCCAACTATATTATCTGGAAGAGGAGTGATCAGGGAAGGCTGCCTGGAAGAGGCAGGACTTAAACTGAGTCTTGGAGCTGCTGGAGTTCCAGCTAGTGGTGTTTTCTGAGGAAGAGATGCAGCCTTCGTCATATACTCAGTTCTCTATAAAACTCTGAAGGGGGCATAATCCCTAATTCATCAAACATTATTTTTTAAATGCATAGGTTCAATATTTCCTCCCTTTCATAAAAATCTCTGCTGCCTTTACCCTCATACAAGCTGAGCAAAATTTAATCCCCTGAGTTTGGTATTCAAGGTTCTTGATATTTGCCCAACCACACTTTCAGCTTTCTACCTCATTACTGCCATACACGTGCACATACGTGCACACATGCATGCATGCACACACACACATGGCACATACACCTTCAAAGATATACCCCCTGCTTGTCAAACACTTCACCTCTGGATACAGGTTTCCCCTCTTCATCTCTCACAGTATTCCTACTACCTGCAATCCCCTTCTCTGTCTAGCAAACTCCTACTTACCTCTCTAAGACCAAGTCAAATGCTCCCTTGTCTGGGAAGTTTTGCCATTCCCCTTCATTGCCATAGTTTTTTGTACATGTCTCTGATAAGAACCACCACAGCACTAATTGGTCCATGATGTAATGCTTGTCCTCCGTACAGAGAGCAAACCAAGTTTTATAGTTCTCTGAATGCCCACAGCTTTAGCAAAGGGGCTGGCCTTTCATCCAGTGCTAGGTAACTACAAATACCGGTTGGAAGAATAAGTGAATGAATGAATGAATGAATTGTAGGTTTTCAGGAGATGCATAGTGGAGGAACTTAATCCTCTGTCACACACAGAGTCTACCTCAAGAACTTATACATCGTTGATGCTCAATTAGCACCTTTGATGGAGTGCATGGAACATCATTCTTCTCACTTAAAACTGCTTGCTTTTTGGGAGAATTAAAACAAATAGACAAACCAAAAGAGGGCTTGGCAATGATATGACCCCTCAATGGCCCCACTGGACGAAAATAGACCTTTGGCTTCCTTGAACAGCTCTCGGCGTCTGGCTCTGCCTCCGACTCCCTCCAAGCTTCAGAAAAATCTTTTTTTGACAGGTGGCCTCTCTCACCTAATAGCCTCCCTGAGAGCAGAAATCATGGGTTTTCAGACCCATAGCACAGTCAAGGAGCCAAGGCAGGAGGGAGAGTGAAATGCTGGTAAAGTGGCAGTAGGTATTAAGCCTAGGGCACGTGTCTTTCCTCTCAGTTGTCCAGGCCTGGAGAGTCTTGTGGAGATGAGATAGATGGGTGGGCCTGGGAGGCCTCGATTCTGTCCCAACACTGTCATTCCTTCCCTTGGGACCACAGCTAAGCCTCCTGGCCTCTCTGGGCCTCAGCTTTCTCATCCACAAAGTGGGAAGAGGAATAAAAAGGCTGCTCTTTGGCAGCCTCCATATGTCTCTGCCCAGTGTCTAATTTAATCCCATAACAAGGATAGGGAGCAGACCATTGTCAGACATGAGGAGACTAAAGCCCAAAGAGGCGAGGTGACTTACTCAAGGCCACACAACCAAGAAGTTCAAAAGCAGGAATCTGTTCCAGGTTGTCTGACTTCAGAATACACAAATTTCTCAAGTACATCCCAGCTGGAACACGTCATGGATGTATAAATTCTTGCATTTGCAGTGCCATGGACCACAGCCGCCCAGGGAAGCCAGCTTGGATGGGCCTATCCATCTCTGACAGGCACAGCTGGGAGACTTGGGCAGCCTCTTCCTGTGGGTTTGAGCTTCATGGGAGTGAGGCAAGAGGGGAGATGGGGAGAGCAGGGATTAGGGAAGAAGTCAACCACTCTCTAGGCTCAGGAGTTAAGAAGTCAGGTGTGGCATCCAGCCCTGGATTCATATCCTGCTTGTGACTTGTACAAGCTGTATGGTTTGGGGCTGTAACTTCCTTCTTCTGAGCCTCAATTTCCTCATCTGCAGAATAGGGATAATAATAGTTCCTTCCAAAGGCTGGAGTAATTTTTTATGAGATAGGTCATGTAAAACAGCCCAGCACTGGGCTCATAAGAAGCAATGGGTATTATTATAACATTGCAACTTAATTAATGGCACAGGAATAATGTACAATCTAGGAGGGGAAAAAGGGAAAGTGAGAGAGAGAGAGAATATGAAAATTACTCTTCTGCACCAGCCTCCAAACCTATGACTCTCTCTCTGCAGCTGTGCTGCCCAATGCAGTAGCCATGAACTACACATGGCCATTAGGCACTTAAAAGGTGGCTCTTCTGAATTGAGCTATGCTGTAAGGTTACTTAGAATGAAAAAAAGGTTAAAATCTCATCAATAATCATTTATATTGATTACATATTGAAATAATAATGTTGGTAGATTGGTTAAATAAAATACCTCATTAAAATTAATTTCACTCATTTCTTTTTATTTTTTTTAGTAAGGCTACTAGAAAATCTGAAATTATATTTGTGGCTCACATTACATTTGTATTGGGTAGCACTACTCTGGGGGAATAAAATAATTGTCTGCCTTTTAGAGTTCATTTCTGAGTTCAGCCACTTCCTAGCTGTTTGAGCTTGGGCACACTGCTTGCCCTCTCTGTAAAATGTTTTCCCATCTGTAAAATGAGGATCATCCTTTGAAGAGACGGGGTGAGGGCCGAGTCATTATATTTGTAGCATTCTGCACACACTTGATATAGATGAGCCTCCTTCCTCTCTCATTATGGAACTTACTGCCTGTACCCCAGGACAGCCCATGCCCCAGCAGGAAGCAGGTGAGGAGTTTTCTGGCTGAAGCATGAAGGCTCTCCCACCTGGAATATCCATGGGACACAAGTCTCAGATAGGGTCTCAGACCCATCCCTAGACCTGTGACTGCCTCACAGGCTAGTCCCTGGAGTGAGGCGAGGCATTCTCAGAGGCGTCGATTGCAAATTACGACCAAAGACTCTTCCCATCACTATGTGCACACCTCGCCTGGAGCCTCCTCTGTTGGAGGACCCCCTGTGCCCCTGGCCCAGTGCCCACCCCTCATTCTCAAAGCTGTGGAAATAAGGAGGTAGGTGAGAGAGGCGTGAGAGATGAGACCTGCCTCAGCCCTCCCTAGATTTCCCTCCTGGCTTTTTGCTGCTTTCAAGGCTCGGAGCAGGTGTGCATATCCTGCTGGGAAAATTGCCGGTTTCCTGAGCTGGTCAGGGTTTTCAGGGGCTGCAGGGGGTTGCCTCTCCAGCCAGGGAGAAGCCTGGCATTGACTAAAGGCAGATAAGGCAAGGTGCCTGCTCACTTTGCATCCCTGAGAGCTGAGGACACCTGCTGTCCGCCCTGCCAGAAAGAGGAGACAGCTGAATGTCCCCAGGCACGGAGATTGATCCGCTACCTCAATTAAAAAGCACGGAGGTTGTGATGATAGCCCAAGGACACACCTGCCAGGGAGTGAGAGAACAGTGACAGAGTCCTGGCTGGCTACACTCTACCCCACTTTCTGACCTAAAACATCCCCATTAACACAGATTGAGTTGTGGGGTGAAAGGCACAGGACACTGGTGTCCGGTCCTAGCCCTCCACCCCATGTTCCTTGTGCCCTGTGCGATCCTAACTAAGTAGATCCATTCCCCTCTCTGAGACTCAGCAATTTTAAGAAACCACTCCATCATACAAGAGACAGCATGTGAGATTTTGAATAAGGAAGGCTCTAACGCTTGCCAACCAGTAACTTCGTGTGAGTGGCTACAGACACCTCTCCAAGCCTCGATTTCCTCATCTGAGAGATGAGGATATTAAAGTGCTTAGGGCAGAGTCTGACACTCAGCAAATATTTGTAAAACGGTGTTATCAGTGATGTGCTGGTAATCCAGCTCTAGGAGGGGGAGGGGAAGGAAGAGCACTGATTTTTAGCGCTAGCCAATTTTTATGGTGCAAACACTCCCACCATGACTGATTTCAAGCCAATGGTTTAACAACTGGCTTACAAAACTCCTGAATATTTAACCATCGGCTCTGGTGAATGGGGGCGAGCCAGCTCCAGCACCACATGGCCATCTATTATTGCCGTTAGTACTATTATTACTAACCAAGCAGCTTTGTTTTCAGATTTTCCTTTAATAAACCTACACAAGATTTCACGTCAACATTGGATTCTGCAGGCTAAAATACTTTGAAAGCCATCGAAGCAAATGATCTGATAAGGTTGCCTTTGTCTTTAAATGACATGCCAGGAGTTCCGTGCCTCCTTGGAGGCAATTCCCCACACTCCCTCCAAAGCACAGAACTCTGCCCCACAGCCTTGTCCCTCATAGCCCCACAATGGGCAAGTAAAAAACTGCATCCAAAAGAAGGGCACAAAGGGACTAAGAAGCAAGATTCTTCCTGACATTCTAGCTGTGTGGCCTCAGACAAGTCATTTGACCTGAGCCCAATGCCTCCTCTGAGCCACAGAGATACTATGAGGGGTTAATGTGTGTGGAACGTATTTGAAATGCCTGATACCAAATAATGTACACTAAAACACAGCGATTACTACAAATACCACTAATAATACAACTACCAGATCCAGGGCACCTGCCCCTCTACAGAGGGTCTATGGGGACTCCCAGACCCCTGCAAGTTGTCTGAGTAGCACCCCAGAGCTGGGCCCCTGGATCTGAGCCTCCCCATCTGCTCCCTTCCCCACTTCTACCCCTGTGCCAGGACTAACTTATTTATTTCCTTCTGAATCCTCAAAGTCTATCAAGCTGCGGAGTGGTCAGATGGGTTTTTTTAATTAATTGACGCGGAATCAATGAAGAAGTGATTGTTTTGGCCCTGGCTGGGTGGGGAGAGATCTCAGCTGTGGGAAATAAATGGATGGTTTTGAACAGCAAGGTGGGCAGAGGATGGGAGGATAATTTATTGAGCTGTGGTTGGGCAGTGAGTACTAAGACCCAAGAAGCCCAGCACCTGCTGTGGGAGGCAGGATGGAGAAGTGAAAGGTGGTTAACATTCCCATCCCCAAGTCCAGGAGATCTGAGTTCAGGCCCCCACACCCCCACTTGTCAGCTGTGTAGCCTTGGACAAAGTCATCACACACCCCTGAACCTCAGCTGCCCTCAAGGATTGCTGTGAAGATTCAGTTCTGACACATGCTACCACATGTATGAACCTCGAAAGCATTATGCTAAGTGAAATAAGCCAGATACAGAAGGACAAAACTTGATATGATCTCATTTCTATAAGGTACCTAGAATAGACAAATTCATAAAGATGGAGAGTTGAATAGAGATTCCTAGATACTGAAGGAAGAGGGTATGCAGAGTTGATGTTTAGTGCTTACAAAGTTTTTGTGTGGGATAATGAAGTTTTGGAAATGGTGTGGTGGTTGTACAACATTGTGAATGTACTTAATGCCACTGTGTTGCTCACCTAAAAATGGTTAAAGTATTAATTTTATGCTATGTATAGTTTACCACAATAAAAAAAAATGGTGTGCCATGTGCTTGGTACTGCCTAGCTTCGAGAAAGTACTAACTCAATATACATTATTATTATTACTATTATTATTGTTTTAAGATCACTGGGATGAAGTGACACATTCACAGATGTGATCGACTGCAAAATATGACCAAAAATTCTCCCCGTGCCTAGATGCATACCTTTTACCAAAGGACACTGCAGTCTCATCAAGCGGTGAGTCTGTTTCCCAGCCTTGAATCTAGGTGTGTCCGTGTGACTCGCTTTGGCCAAGGCAGTAGCTTCCCATGGTTGCTGCAAGATTGTAAATTACCACAAACCTAATGACATTAAAACAACACATTTTTATTCTTTGGCATCTCTAGAGGTCAGAAGCTATCCTGAAGGGCAAAAGTAGAAGGGTTAGCAAGTCTGTTCTTTCTGGACGTCTTAAAGGGAGAATCCATGTCCCTGCTTTTTCAGTTCCTAGTGGCCGCCTACATTCCTTGGCATGTGGTCCCTTCCTCCAACTTCAAAGCCCATAATCTCTGTTTCCACCATCACATTGCCTTCTTCTCTTCTGTGGTATTGCTGTGGGTCCTTCTTATAAAAACTCTCATGATGACATTGCTCCCTCCTCCCATAATAATTTAGAATAATCTTCCCATCTCAAGATCCTTAACTTAATCAAATCTGCAAAGTCCTTTTTGCTCTATCAGGTAATATATTCACGAAGATTCAAATCTGGACATCTGAAGAAGGAGTTGGGGGCATAATTTAGTCTACAACAAGCAATGAGACTTGAATAAATGTGACACAAGTAGGAGCTTGAAAAGTGCTGTGACACAGGGCTAGCCCTATCTTGCTGTGCTGGAAACCCCTCTACCACAAAGAGTGCAAGCCCAAGCTAGCCTGCTCAAAAATGAGAGACTCATGATCCTGTCACCTCAGCCAACAACCAGCCTAATCCCCTAATTGTAGAGCTACTCTGTTTACCAGCAGCTGATGGCCAACTCTTGTGTGTGAGCTCTGCTCAAATTGCCAACCCACAGAATCCTGAGTTAAATAAGTTGTCCTAGGTTTAAGCCACTGAGTTTCATGTAATTTTGTATACAGAAAAAGCTGAAGCACCAAATCATTGAGAAGGCGAGAAAAGAAACCATGTATTAAATACCTACTGTACACAAGCCACATTTCTCACATATTTCATTGAACCCTCAAAAATTCCTCATGGGTAGGTATTAATTGTACCCATATTACAGATGAGGAAACTGAGGCTCAGACAGGGGACACAATTGGCTTAAGACCGCATGGTTGGAGTTTGCAGAACCAGGAGTCAACCTCAGGTCTGTCTGACCCCAAAGCATTAATCTTCCAACGGCCCTACCCTGCTCTAAAATCATGCTGAGTTAGCATGTTTACCTGTGCAGCTTCCTTGCTGGTCCTCAGCCACACTTCCAACAAACTCCTACCCACCTGCCCACACATCACCCATCCAGCCACTCAGTCAGTTTGGAAGTTATTTTTGAAGTAAGAGAACATAGCATAGCAGTTAAGCATTCAGATGCTGATATCAGAGTCAAATTCCAGCTCTGTCTCTTCCTAGCTGTGTGACCTAGGACAAATTAATTACCTCTCTGAGCCTCAGCTTCTTTGTCAGTAGTAGAGGGAACATGATCATGTCTACTTTGCTGAGGAAAGGTAAGGAAAGCACTTAGCATATAGTATGTGTTCAGTAAATGCTAGCTGTGGCCATTATTCTTTAGAGTCTGTACTGAAGTGGTCCCTTGGCAGACCAGGAAAATGCCAGGCTTCAGCCAATCGAGTGCTGAACCACTTAAGAACCAGTGTCCTTCACCTGCTGCTTTTTCTGGGCAAAGGGAAGACATCCCAAAGCAATAGATGGAAGAGCCAGTCCTTACTCAGGACACCAGGTCCCCTACCTCTGTCCCAAACATACTCTGTGACCCTTCCTTTGTCAGGCCCTCAGTTTTCCCATCTGTATCATGAGGGGACAAAATTCTAGACTGTTTCATCTCCTTCTGCCACTCTGCAATTTTAGGATTGTGAGCTATTTATCCCCATTCAGCCTAATCTGACATCAGAAGGAGCCTCCCAACAAAATACATTTGATGCCAAACGGGTTTTGATAATCCAAGGAATACTGTTATTTACTGATGACGTCCACCCACCCCCTTCTACAGCTCATGATGAATTTGCATTGGGAGCTGTATTCAAAAAGAGAGGAAAAAAGGAAGAAAGAAAGAGGGCTGTCTTTGAAGTGAATGACATGAATTATTTCGACCTAACTTACTAATTAAGACCTCATTAGCAGCCTAAATTTGTGATAGATCAGCAGAGGACTTGGCACAATGGTTTAATTTAATGATTTCTTGCATTACTTTGTTAATCATCTTTAGTCTGATTTAATTTATGCCAATGTGACTGTCCTAATTTCTAATTAAGGCATTGATGGCGGGGACGGCCGCCATAGCATAAGAATTTCAATCAAGGCTGATACAAAAGCAGATACTCATTTTTAAGGCCTGTGAGATGGCAATTTGCTAAACTGGCTGCTTATTGTTTCATTCCCCCCCAGAAAGGTTGGAGAGGGTCTGGTCTTTGCCTGGGGCAGATGGTTTCTCACTAATCACAGACCTTTACAATTATTGGTTTTTTTAAAGGCTCTGAAAAAGACCTTGAAATTAACCAGACCAGCCCCCTCATTTCACACATGAGGCAACAGGGACCAGAGAGGGTTAGGGGCTCACTCAAGGTCACACAGCAAGTTAACAAGGTAATGGGAGGAGACCCCAGGCTCATGTTCTACTCCACAGCTACCACTTGGCAACCCCAGGCGGCGGAAGTTACAGTTGCCTGGGATTTGGGTCCATAAATTAAAATTGGCATAATAAAATCACTCCCAGTACTTTAGAGCCAGGCTCTGAGCCTGAAACTCAATGCACATTTTTCTCAAATCTGTATACCAACCCTTCAGGTGGGTATTATAATTCTCATCCTCTCAATTTACAGATGAGGAAACAGACTCAGAGAGGTAAAATGCCTGTCCAGGTTTCCACAGCAAAGAAATGGGATTTGAACTCACGACTCTCTGGTTCTAAAGTGCTCTTATTACTGCTTATGGCTGCCTCCCCAGATCACTGCTGGGTATCCATGGTCATTTGTATTAATATTGTAGCTAATGTGTATTTAGGGCTTACCATTTGCCAAGCGCTATGCTAAGCCTATCACATGAGAATCCCATTTGATCCTCACAAAATACTGCGAAGAAGGCATCATTACCACACCCAAGTTTAGTGAAGCCAAGGATCAGAGACGGTTGTATGAACTGCCCAAGGTTGCACAAGAGGGCAGTGCTCAAGTGCTGAACCATTCTCTCCTGTCTCTTCCTGACTCCGAAATCTCCTATACTCCACCTCTCTCCTGACCATTTCTGGGCCTGGCAGAGCTGGAATGTCTGAGCTTTGCCCCGGGCACTAGAATATGCCTCCCTGCTCTTTTCATTATGACAAAGGCAGCCTGAGTCATCAGAAGAACAAAAAGCCAGGAGCCAAGAGTCCCATGTTTACATCCTAGTTCTAGCACCAATTTGCAAATCCTGTCTCCTCCCTGGGCCTCAGTTTCCCCCTCCGCAAAATAAGGGGACTGGAAGATTGGTCGCCCAACATGGCCGCACATTGGAATCAGCAGGGGTTACAAACTCATGTTCACATCTCACGCCAGATCTGATGAATCAGAATCTCTGGGGACAACAGACTCCAATGGTAACCAGCATTCGTGGAGATTCTGATACACCCTCATATTTGAAAACCATCAGACTAAATGATTCCTACTGGCTCCTCCAACTCTGATGTGACCAAAAATACACTCTTGACTTTGCTGCTGAAACTATCTTCCCTAGTACAGAAAACAGTAACCAGATGCTCAGATCAAACACTGGAAGTGTCCTTGGTTCCTCTCTCCCTGTCTCCCGCTATCTAATCCATCACTGTGTCCTGTCAACTCGACCTCCACATACGTCCTGAAGCGTCGACTTCTCTCCCTCCCCCTGTCCCACCTTTAATGACTGCACCTGCTTCCTTCTTGTTTCCCCATGTCCAGCTTTGCCCCACGTGGTCCATTCTTCTCCCAGCACCCTAAGGACCCTGGCAAAATATAAATATGACTATCACCCTCTCCTGCGTCCAACCATCTAATGGCTTCCCATCACACCTAGAACTAGACCCAAATTCCTTCTTTTCTTGGTCTATAGAGTCCTTCCTGATCTGGTGCCCCAGCTTCTTCCCTCACTCTCCTCCTAGCACGCTCTTTTCCCACCCCATCAGCCTTGACTCTGTTCTTTGAACAAACCACGCTCTCCCTAACCTCAGAGCCTTTGCAACTGCTGCCCCTTGTACCTGGAAGTCAGCGCCCACAGCTCTTTTACCTGGTTATCTCCTTCTCACCAGTTCTCCCTGCTCATCCAGTTTAAACGAGCCCTGCCCACACCATTCCTCACTCAATGGCCTGCTTTATTCCCTTTATTGCATGTATCACTAGTATTCAAAATTATCTCATTTTTCTTTTGTCTGTTGTCTCCACATGTGATATTGTGATATAGTAAGAAACGTATATATTTAGTCTTTGTTCTGGCACAGAGCTCCTAAAATCCTTGGAATATTTGGAGTGACAAGAGATGAGAAAAGTGTCTTTGGTTATTCATAACCAGCTCCTTTCAACCATACCTGAGTTTATATTAATAAGGTGACTTTTGGAAAGCCCCAAAGGATGGAAGACTAGTTGCCAGTGGAACCAACCATATGATTAGAGGGTTGGAGCTTCCGGCCCCACCCCCAGATCCCAGGGAAGGGAGAAGGGCTGGAGATTGAGTTCAATCACCAATGGCCAATGGCTTAAGCAATCATGTCTATGCAATAAAGCCTCCATAAAAACCCTAAACAACAAAATTTGTAAAGCTTCTGGTTTGGTGAACACATCTAGGTGCTGGGAGGGTGGTACACCTGGAGAAGGCACAGAAGCTCTGCCTCTTTCCCATACCTTGCCTATGCATCTCGCTCATTTGGCCATTCTTGATTTGTAACCTTAAGGATAAACAGATGATAGTAAGTAAAGCACGTTCCTACATTCTTTGAGTCATACCAGCAAATTATTGAATCCAAGGAAATAATTGTGGGAACACCCGATTTATAGCTGATCTGTTTAGGAGTGTGGGAGGCCCGAGCTCGTGGTTGGTGTCTAAAGTGGGAAGCAGTCAGTGGGACTGAGTCATTAACCAGTGGAGTCTACATTAACCCCAGGTAGTGTCAGAATAAAATAATAGGACACCCAGTTTGTATGCATACGAGTAGCAGAGAAAAAGAGTTTTTCACTTTATCCCTACTAGAACGTCACCCCCATGGGAGCAGGATCCCTTAAGTGTCTGGTGCACCACAGTGTCCCCATGGTGCATTACGTGACACACAGCATGCACTCCAAAAGTACTCATCAGTTGGACAAAAGAATGAAGAATGATACCTGAGCTCCTGGAAGAGCTAGTTGAACTCTAGTACTTTGAGATGTCCCTGAAGAGAAACCCTTAAGAAAGAACATTGTGGGGACCTTTAGTGCTTGGGACAGCTTCAGACTGCAATGAGGAGAACTGACCACACCCCTGCATGATTCCTCTACCCTGGAGACCCAGGCTCCACTATGCGTAATCCTAGAGAATTAAAAATGTTTGAAAGAAAGTGTGTCTGCTAATGTGCAACATTTATGTTAGTCAATACAGATTTATTTAATGCAATAAATGACATAATTGGACTTTTATTTCTATAATATATTTTTCCAAGATAACTAATATTTTGAGTACCCGTGGTCTGCTAATATCTCCTGAATGAACATATTTCCTGTATTATTACTCTTGTATAAAACTGACATTTAAACAGTTTAATAAATGAGCAGTTGTTTGACTTGTATCAGTTTCAATACATTCCAGGATATTAATAAAATATATTTCATAAGCTAGCTCAATAGACCATGCCATAAAAAGTCAATGATTTATTAGTGACACACTTGCTATTAGTTGGGACAGATACTCAAAATGCCATTAAGGTTAAAATAATAATCAATCAAACTAATTAGACCCTATTTTTCATATGCAAATATAATTAAGCATACATTTCTCCATAACTTTAAAGAGAATTATTGAAGCTCAACCTTGTGTGAAGAGCCCCTCACTTGAGTTAATGAAATGACAGTGTCTCAAGTTGGATATGCAAACAAAATTGATGAACCGTACCAGGCTTGGAGGATCACAGGGAGGTGGGACTGGAGAGAAGAGGCTAGAAAAAAGGCCACCTTGTTCACCTGAGTCTATTCTTTCTATCAATGCTAATTATGGGAAAGTTTTCAAGACTCAATGTGGGCAAGGATGACAGATCCAACATGGTGTCATGAACAAGAACATGAGTTCTGAACTCACACTGCTGTGTCCAAGTTCTAGCTTCATCAGCAGAGTGGACCTTGGTCAGGTCAACCTCCCTCTGTACCTCAGTTTCCCCATCTGTGAAATGGGAGTGATGATAATGATAGCAGGAATATATGTCTTGAGGTTTGTTGGATGGAGTAAATGGGTGCTTAGCCTCTAGCGAGTGCTCAATAAATAGTAGTCGTTTTTATCCAGAAGCAGTATATTTGCCCTCCATCTTCCTCTATAAGATAGCTCAGCTACTCACTAACTGGGTGACCCTGGGAAAGTCTACTCACCTCTCTTTGAATAATCAGGGAGTTAGTGTAGATGATCCATGTCAGATCTAATAGTTCTAACCATTCCTTCTGTCCCTGTTTGGGTCTAACTCACAGGCTTAGTCACTCCCAATGAATGCAGCCAACAGGGCAGAGGAAACCAGAACCAAGTCAAGAACCAAGGAAGAAATCCAGAGCATTCAGGGCTGGTCTCTTCAAAGAAACCACTATTGGAGAGCCAGAGAGGAATCTAAACTGCTTCTGGCCCTGGCCTCTATAGATGCTTGGTGTATTAGTTAAGGTAAGAGTCAGTAAATGATTCCTGTAAAGAGCCAGATAATAACTATTTTAAGCTTTGCAGGCCATACAGTCTCTGTTGCAGCATGAAAGTAAGACCATGTTCCAATAAAACTTAATTTATAGACACAGGCGGCAGAAGGGTTGGATCTCATGGCTTATGGTAATGTCAATTGATGTAACATACAAACCCCAAAACGTGCAATGGCTCAACCATGGTAGACATCTATTCCTAGTACTTGCAAAGTCCAGTGCAGACATTCCTGATCAGGCAGCTCTCTGGGGCGACTTTCTTTCAGGAGGTATTAGAGACCCAGGTTCTCACTATATTGTGGCTCCTCCAGCCTCGATTCAAGATCTCCAAGCTCATCTGATCTGAATTAAATCAGTGGAAGGGAAAGAACATGCAGGATCACACTTGGGAGGGTTTATGATAGGGCCTGGGTGTGGAGCACATCAACTCCACTCACATTTATCTAGAATTTGATCTCATGGCCACTCTAACTGCAAGGGTGGCCGGGAGATGGACCCGAGGTGTGTGGCCTGGAAGAAGACAAAACAGATTTGGGGAAGAGCTAGCAATCTCTTCCACAGGGGGAAAAGAACCTCAACTTGGCTAGATGTAACATGACACTTTGCCTTCTCCATTCTGGCTATAAGAAGTAGCATAATTATTCTCTTGAAGGTACCTCCCCAGAGACTTCCTGCCCATCCCTATTCTCCATATTCTCTCCCCATGTGTATCTATAATAACTGCCCCTCTTTACCTGTCTCTCATTCTCAGAATCTCTTTCTGTCCCGAGTTCAAAGTCAGGTCTGTCTGGCTTGCTACTATGTCTGTCTTCAAACTGGCCACATGGGAGATAATTGATAAAAATTAATTACTGAGTGAATAGATGAATCTAATACGAGTTACAATGATTAAGCACATGTAAAATTGGGTTTAAAAAAAGTAACAGAAAATAATTAAAAGGTGCAAAGACATTGATGCAGCATTTCCCTGGGAGAAAGCCCAAGAAAGTCCAGGAAAAAAAATCTGGAACATTCAGGAGGGCCCAGAGCTAAATGTAGCCACCAGCTATGGCCACTCAGCCCTAAAGAATATGAAAGAATGTGTCCATGTGCATGTGCATGCATGAGTTTTGTGTGTACGTGTATGCGTGTGTTCATGCCTGCGTGTGTGCATGTGTTTGTGTCTCTGCATTTGCGCGCACGCACGTGTGTGTGTGTGTGTGTGTGCATGTGTGTAGGTTCGGTTATGCCCATCTCTTGTCTGAGACAAGACCTCATGACTCAATCTCTAACTTGGTCTGGTTGTCCAGCCTTTTCTTTCCTCCTCAGGTCGGAACATACAGGGGGCTCTGGAGAGGAGAAAGGTAATTATGCCCAATGGGTGAGGAGCAAACTCAGCAGTTTTCACAAAAAGGCTGTGGGTCCTCCTAGAAACCTGGCTTCAGACATGACATGTATTTCCAGCCTTGGGAAGGAAGAGGAATGAGGTGGATGGGGCTTCTGTGGCAACGGCCTTTTTTAAAAAATCATTTCGAAATTAAATTAAATGCTATTAAATTAGCAAAAGTGCCAGGGGAGCCCGGGAAGTCACTCAGATAAATGGCCCAGGCTGGGCATCTTAAAACCACGGAGATGTCAGACACCAGGACTGGAGGGAGCTCCAGAAATCCTCCAGGTTTCTAGCTCTCACCCAGGCCCTGTATCTGGATTATCTGGGGAGTTTTCACAAAAGCACAAAGCAGGGCACATGCTCTCTAAGAGATTCTGGCTCTGCGGGTCCAATAAAGCAGGGCTTTGTCTCTTAGGAAAGCTCCAAGGAGGTGGTTCTGACACACACACCCTCAGTTCCAAAGCATGGATGTACCACAGCACCTTCATTTTGCCAGTGATTTGCCAGGTTCTCCCCACCAGTTACTGAAAGAGCACAGAGGGAGATCAGAGGTGGCTCAGTCCTAATACAGCCTCTATTCCCAAGGAAGGAGATTCAGGAGGACTTCAGGGAAGAAGAGGTGTCTAGAGCAGGAGGGGCCCTCCTGTTCCCTGACCCCCGCTAACACATTCAGTCAGTGTTCATCCTGTAGTCCCTCTGGTCCAGGGGCTACACTGGCCACCCAGTGGTGGCTGAGACCCAGCCCAAAATAAACAAGATGGTTCCAGCAACTGAAAAATGTTGTGATGGAATTGAAACAGGAGGGTAAGACAGTAACATGAGGGAGGTCACTTAACTAAGTTAACCAAGATGGCTGCTTGGAGGTGGTGACATTTGACTGACTAGAGATGTGAATATTGAGCAAATCCAAGGATAAGAACTAAGAAGGTCTAATGGGAATCAGTAACCTCAGGGGAGGGAATCCAGGGGAGGCCTCCCTGAAAAAACAATCTTCAAACTAAGAACAAAAGGATGAATCTGGGTCAGCCAGGGGAATAAGGGGCAGGGGAGAACATCCATTCATTCATTCAACCTTTTAGCAAGTCCCTTTTTAGGACCTACTATGAGCCAAGCATGAGGCCAAGTGACAAAATTCAGCAGTGATCATGACAGCATATACCAGACTTCAGAGATGACAGCAGATATCGAATAGGAATTACACTAAAGCCGGGTTCTCAGCCTCACCAGTGTGGACGTTGAGACTGGATCATTCTCTGCGGTGGGTGCCGTCCTGTACTCTGTGGAATGTTGAGCCGCACCTCCAGTCTCCACCCGCCAGATGCCAGTAGCACCTCCCTGTTATAACAAAAACATCTCCAGACATTGCCACATGTTCACTGGGAGCAAAATCACCCCCGATGGTGGTTAGAACCCCAATATTAAAGTGCAATGAGATAATATTTTTAAGAGATGGTGGGAAATAGTACACCTAAATCAGATCTTAAAAATATTCCTGGCTCATAAGTCTGTGTGGCACATTTCTGCAAACCCAGTGGACACTCAAGCCCCTCGTTTTAGCAAAGTGGCATCTGTGGACCTTTCACACTTGAATGACGAGGCTAGGTAGAGAAGTTTGTGGGGAAGCAGGGCACATGGAGAAAGCAAAGGACACTTGGAAGATGATTCTGTTTCATCCCACTGAGGTTTAAAACCACTTCCTAGCAGGGCTTCCCCACACGGCTCAGCAAAGGGTTAACCTGCGATGTTTATTTATGAACTTGGCCTATTACTGTAGCATAATTTGAATACAGTGCCTATGAAGTTTTTTATTGCCTGCTATAATTTCATTTTTAAAGCTCTCCCTGTGCCATACTTTAAAAATGATATCTCAAACAAGAAATAAATTCTGTGTTGCAGCTGTGTTAACTATATTTACCCATGGGACACACTATTTTGTCCTTGACACAAACCCCTGGAGATTTTGCTGAGAATTGCTTTAGCAGTTCTCTCTCGCTCTCTCCCCACGCCGGAAAGCACTGCTGCTATTCCCCGCAACACCCCACAGAGCCCCAACTGCAGCCCCAAGAGACCTGAGGTGGGGGCAGAGAGAGAACTGAGAAGCCTCTGATCTGAGAGTGGCCTCAGCAGCTGGTTGTGCGGACATGGCAGTACCCCTGGGCCCTTCTGAGCCTTTGCACTGGAAAATAAGGGAATTAGGCATAAGATTGTCACTACCCCACGCCCACTCTCTCCTTACCCCTCCTTGAGAACAGCTGGAAGCCTACAGAATCTCTCCCTGCTCCTCTCTCACACTCCCAGAGTCTGTGATGGAGTTTAGATAATTTCTCAGTCTGCACAATGATGGCTCAGGAACCTAAGTCAGCCAGCTTCTATAATTTTAAGTGGTTTTTCCCCCCCTTGGAGTGAAAAAATATATTGCAGGGCCCAACTGACAGTAACAATAGCTTACATTTATTGAGCACTTACTCTTTGCTGGATACTGTGTTAAGAATAGATGTAAGCACATGCGATGCTGACAACAACCCTTGGAGCATATATGACTCTCCCTGTTTAGCAGATGGGTAAACTGAGGCTCAGAAATCCAAGGGAATGCCCACTCAGGTTGGCCCAGAGATGTCAGGAGAAGAGGCGATAAGAGATACCACCCTCAGCCATGCACTTTAAGGTGGCCCACATTAGCTTGTCAAATGAGTTCCTATCCCCAAAAAGACCGGAAGTAATGGGACTCTGGAAGGGCAAGTTTTGATAGAGGAAGGAAAGGTGTGGGATAGAGGAGAGCCTGTTGGATGAGCTACCTCAGTGCAGATAAGCATCAGTTAATCAGATGGGGAGTAGGAAAAGCCAGGAAAAGAGAGGGAGGCCAAAGATTCCTTATGCAAAACACAGCACTGACCCTTCTTAACACCTCAGCATTGCAAAGACAAAAACTCCAGTTTTGGTGGCAGGCACCCCAGAGTTTAATTGTTGGTTCTGTGCAGCAGTATCACTTCTGGCTCTGTGACCCAGGCAAGAGACCTCACTTCTATGCAACTCAATTTCCACATCTTTAAAATGCAGATAGCACCAAGAGAGAGAGAGAGAGAGAAGGAGAGAGGGGAAAAGAGGTACAAAGGCATGTTAGCATAGAGTTAAAGAGATCTGTGTTGCAGTTTTGATTTTATCATTTACTTATTAATAAATGAATAAGTTGCTTAGCCTGAGTCTGAACTGCCTCATCTATAAAATGGGAATATAACTCCCTTCAACTAAAGGTTTTGGATTAAAGATAGCTCATGCAGAGCACTTGGCATAGAGTAGGTGTTTAATAAACAGTAATTAAAGGTGACTTGGAGATTGAGAAGAACATGGTCTTTAAAGTGTTAAGATCTTAGTTCCCTCCTTAGTGACTTCCTGTCTCTGAATCTCAATTTCTTCATTAGGAATATGGGAATAAAAATTTCTCCTCCATAGGAATGTTATGTAGAAGATAGACAATAGTCTTGCATGCTTCTGCCACTGTCAAGAGAATAACAGGTGCATGCCATCACTGGTCTCAGAAGGAGGAGAGAGCCATGTGGACACAGTCCAGCCTAGATGAGACAAATCTTAGTTATTTGAGCGAGTCCAGCCAAAATCAACAGAGTCCCCAAGCTGAGCCAGCCTAGATTAACCAACCCTCAGCCACATCACAAATCAATGAGAATTAATGATTGTTGTTTTAAACCCTCAAGTTTTGGGCTGGTTTGTTACACAGCATCACTGTGTTCATAGCTAACTGATATAAGGAATTCAATCTCACAAAGTAATGTCTGTAGATTCATAGGTACGGCTACTATTTATTGAGCATGACTACATGCCAAGCACTGTCTTCAGCATCTTGCCTGTTTTACTTCATTGGATCTTCACAATAACTATAGGAGGGAAGCATATCATTATCACCATTTTACAAACAAGGGAGCTGAGGCTCAAAGAGGTGTGGTCACTTGCCCAAGGGCACACAGCCAGGGAGGAGTCAAATCTAGATAAGAAAACCAGATCCATCTGACTCCAGAGCCCTTACCTTGAACTACTGGACCATGAGAGACATCAAGCTGCCAGTGTCCAGCACATAGTTAGTGCGACATAAAGGTTGTTCTCCATGCCTCAGGAAGGCACCAGGGACAGACCAGTTGCATCTGGCCAACCAGGACCCTGAAAGCAAGCAGTCTCTTGCTGCTCAGTGCCCCACACCAGGGCCACCCCCCACCAGTAGTCATTCAGGCTGAATACCTCCCTGCAGCCCTCTGGCACGAACCCTATAAATATTAAACCAGTGGTAATTAGGGAAATCAGTCAGTCACTGTACTCCAGAGCCCTGCTATGTCTCCCCACTAGGCCCAAGCTGCCTTTGACTAGGGAGCTTTGTTTCTTTAATTTGGGGACCTCATACAAGGCATATGTCAGGGACCAGGACATCAAGCTCATCCCCTGTGAGCCTCAGCCCTGCCGGCAGAGCCCCACCCCCTCGGGGCCTCACAGTCTCTGTCAAGAAGCAGCAGAGGGACTCCACGTGGAAGATGAGTGCGGGCGGTAGGCGGGAACCGCAGGGCTCCTGTCAAGGCCCGAGACCCCCCCAGGGAACCCACATTGTTTTTGTGGATCATGTAGCATCAGGCTCTGGTGTCACCGCTTTGCAGGGCTGATGACATACATGCAGGGTGACAATGTGTCACATCAGAAAACACAACCCCACATGCACTCAGGTGGGACTGCGAGCCCCAGGGGTGCTGAGGAAACCAAAGATAGGGAATCTCCAGCAAAGGGGGCTGCACGGATGAGAAGACACCCAGCCCACTCATCCCCCTCTCTTGGGAAATAAACAGACAAACTTACCACCAGGCCTGGTGGGGTTGGGGGAGGGGGAGAATGAAATGGTGGCCGAGAGTCTCCCAACACACACACATCCACAAAGAATCGTGGCTGCTGTGGGTCATGTGGCTCTCTAGGTGCCACACCATGGGCATCACACCTCACACAATTGATCTTGCCCCAATCTTAGCAACAACTGTGCTTAAAAGATGTTAACATTAATCTTTTATACTGATGCAAATACTGACGCAACTGGAGGCAGGAAGGTGTAGCAGCTGCGGGCATAGGCTCCAGAATCACAGGGATCTGGGTCCAGATCCTGGCTCTGAGAATCCCTGGCTGTGTGACCTCAGGAAGCTTACATGACCTTTCTGAGCCTCAGCTTCCTCATCTGGACCTAAAAATAATACCTATTCCTTAAAGGGTTTAATGTGATCATACATATAGAATGTGTCACTCAGTACCTGGTACAAAGCAAGCATCAATCAGTCACCAATGTAATTACCGTTACTGAAGACCACACAGCTCGGAAGAGTTGGAGGTGAAATTCAAATCCAAGTCAGTTGCTTTTGAAAGCCCATGACCTTTCTCCTGCCTTTCTACTTCCACCCAGCACCCCACCTGTCACCCAACCAGTCCCCAGTAGAGTTTTGCTTTCCCCATATTGGCAACTCATCTCCTAGCCCACTGGTGCCATGAGACAATTGCAACTCCCCATTCATGGGCCGGGGTCCTACATGCAAGGTTTCCACACAGGCATCGGACAGGAAAGATGGAAGCATTTCCATTTTGCATCTGGGGAAATTGAGGCCCAGAAAAGTAAAGTCTTTGTCCCATGGCCCTTCAACAAAGTAAGAGGTAGACCCAAGACTATAACCCCAGTCTCCTGACCCTCAAGCCCAGCCCTCTCATTTTTGGCAAAAATCCCTTCTGCCTGGCTAGCCCATTAGAGTTCACATAGCAATTGTACCTATTACACTTGATCCATTAAATCCGCTAAGATGGGTGTAAACTTTGTTTTCTGCATGGGGAAACTGAGGCTTAGGTTGGAGACATGGTCCACTCAGGATCTCAGAGCAAGTGAGAAGCAGAGCAGGGACTGGAATCTGGAAATCCCATCCCCCAGCCGCCCCTCCCTCTCCTCACCCCCTCCCCCCTGGAAGAAGGGCACCTGTGGCCCCCACCATAGCTGCCCCACCAAAAATGACAATGCCGTGAAACGCAAAATCCTGCTGACCTACTCTGTGGCCCTTAGGTCTGGCCCCACATGCATAGACCCATCTTGTCTGCACGACAGGGAAAGGAAACCAAACCTCAAACCTGACAAAGCCCACACGAGTGGCAGGTATTAATTGGTGCAATTAGGCAGTCCTTTCCCAAGGCCATCGAAGCTGCAGCATCAATAATTAGACTCAGATTGGAATTCCTTTGGCTCTGCGTGTAAACAGGACACTCTTTCTGCAGTTGCGGTAAATGATTTGTTCAAGAGGGAAACATTTACTGTAATTTGAAAGGAGCAATTGACTGTATTATTAGTGGATGTGAGTGCCCAACTGGTGACAGACTCTACATTATTCTGTCTCTGCCCAAGCCCAAGGAAAGCAACCTTTAGGGGGAGGGTCCCCCAGCCAATTGGGTGTCCTGGTTTTGAGGTAAGGAAAACCCAGACCTGCACTGGTGTCCTAACTCCCCAATTTATGTGCTCTGTGACCTTGACAAGTAACACAACATCTCTGAGGCTCCCTTTCCTAATCTGTAAAGTAAGGATGACATTGGTACATACCTCTCATGGTTGCTGTGAAGATTAGATGAACTAAGCACATAGAAAGTGCTTGATAAAATGAGCTGTTATCATTGCCATTATTAGTAATAATAATTATCATTGTTATCTTTGAAGTATTCCTGGGGGCCCAGAGGAGCCCACCGTTCATTACCCATCCACGAAGGGAACAAACCAAAACAAACAAACAAGCAACAACTGCAATTCACTGGACAGATCCTGCCTTTGACACTTATTGAGCACCAGCTGTGTACAGGGTGGAATCAGACAAGGACTCTACTCTCAGGGTGTTCAGTAGAGAAGACAGACATGAAAACAGATAGCGGCTAAAATCTCACATCAGACAGCACTCTAGAGTTTACAAAGCATGCTTACATCCATCAGCCCCCAAAATTGAAAATTGATGTCATTATGTTCGTTTGACTGATGAGAAATCTGAAGTTTTAAGTTGCTTGCCCAGAATCACGCAGAAGAGGCAGAAATAGGATTTGAACTCAGGTCTGTCCGCCCTGAAGCCCATTACAATCTCCTGGCAAATTGCCTCTATGGAGGAGTGGAGATGAGTCAGGGTAAGTCACCATCTGGAAAGGAGCCTGCTTTGGGGACCCCAGAAACAGGTGCGAGGTTGGCTGACCCTCCAATAGCCAAGATGTCCTCACTGTCCTTCCTCCTCGTCCTTGCCAATTCCCCACCCCATGCCCAGACTAGCTCTGCCAAAACTTTCAGCATACCTCATGGGCACCCACTCTGCATGCACTTGCTTGGGGCCTCACCCCTTTGTGGCACCCGTATCAGTCCTGCAGGCTGGCCCCTGAGATGAGAACTGACTCAGAGATCAGATGGGCCTGGGTGCCAGTCCTTTGTGCTGGACAAGCTGGGCAGCCTGGCCCAAATTATCGAACCCTCATTTGCCACATCTGCTAAATGAGTATAATGATAGGGCTGTCACGGGCATAAATGTGAGCTCTGTAAGGGCAAGGAACATGTTTCTCTTATCCATCTCTGCATTCCTGGCATGTAGGGGACACTCAAGTGTAGAAGGAAGAAAAGATGGAGGACAGAGGGAGGGGAGGACAAAGAGAAGAGAGGATCTTAAGCGGGATGAGCTGTAAAATATATAGAATCTATAAACTGAGGCAGGTGCCTCCTTATCAATAGAACTGCAGTGAGATCTTCGGTTCCAATCCCAGTGGACAAGTCACGCTTGCTCCCTGAGCCTCATTTTCCTCATCTGTGGGCAGGTTGGGAAGCACAGAACCCATCGCACTGTGGTGGTCGTAAAATGAACTTAGGTGACCTCTAAAAGCACTTAGTGTCTGAAAAATAGAAACAGGATAGGGTTTACTTGCCATCATCACCACTCACTTTCTGAAACTCAGTACAGTTTTAAAATGATGCGCTTTGAAGCCCAGCTTTTCCCTTCCTGCCTGGAAGATCCCTTCTCTTTCTTGGGCCTCAGTTTGCTCTTCTGTAAAATGGGTATGACGATACTTCCAAATTCACAGGGTTGTGGTGAGGTTTGAGTAAGTTCCTTTAGAAACTCAGCATAGTGAAACGTCTAGTGTTTCTGTGCTGCTCCCACGATTCCTGTTGGCCCTACTATGTGCCAGGCCCTCTGCTAAGTCATGAGAAGAGCATTGACTAGGCCCACTTGTGTGTGCCCATGGGGATCCTCATAGATGGTGCTTATGCCCAGGTGCACACATGTTCACAAATGCCCTTTTCCTCTCTCAGTTTCTCAGAGATCGGCCAGCCCCTGTATCTTGCACCATATCATTAACCTGCCCCCCAGAGACCTCATGATATGGGGGAGGGGTACCCTCACATTCCCCAAGCAGCTTCTAACCTCTCAAAATTATCCCACAGGGGCTCAGCTGAGCCATAGGGCAGTGGTATCTCCTCCCGCCTCCCCCCAACCTCCTCCCCCAGCCAGACCCCCAGGGCACAGAATTGGTTGAGCATCGTGGCCCTTCCCCAGGCCTGGCCATCATCCTCTTTCCTTCGCCAGCAGCTCTTAACTCTTAATTAATCTCCTAGCCTCCACTCCTGCCCACCAGTCTATGCTTCAGCTTTTCCTCCTTATTTTTCAGCCAGAAACCTCCTTGTTTCAGACTCCTGCTCCAAATCCCTAGAGAGTTTTCTATTTTTCTTAGAATAAACTTCTCATCGCCTTTAGAATGAAATCCAGACATAGAGCCATAGCCTCCTGGCCATGCATGGTTGGTTTCTGCTGCTCTCCAGCCCCATCTCCTCTGCTCCTCCCTCCTTACCTTTACTCCAGCTTCACTGGAAAAACCTCACCCAACCCCCACTCTCAATCTCCCTACTCACCCTGCTTCCACCAGCCCCAGGTGCTTGCCTCTGCCTGAAATGCTCTTCCCTCCCACTCTTTATGCTACTGCCTCTGCCATGTTAGGACCGGCTGGATGTCCCAGGATCTGCCTGGTCTCCAGAATCATCCATAATCACACTTGCAGCCAATCTCCCCCAATTTCCTCCAACTTCCAACTCTGACCTTCAGAAGGGAAGTTCATCCATCCATAGCACTCAGCTGTATTTGCCTCTCTGCTGTCTGGGGCTGCCAAGGAGAAGAAAGAGGTGCTGACTCAGGGGAAGAAGGAGAATGCCGACATTTATCAGGCGCCTACTGTGTGCCAAGAGCTTCACATATACGGTTTCATCAGATCCCCAGTCTTGCTTGAACCAAGGGCTGTGTAGTGCCGAAGCCTGGTTTTTCTTAGCTGCTCCTGCCTGCTGCAAACACTCAGGGCAGCCCTGCTGTGAGCCAGTCCCTCTGCTGAGTGCTGGGAATACAGCAATGAGTAAAACTGGGCAGGCCCTGTCTTCACAGGACTGACAGTCTGTCATCCCTTCCCTGACATCACTCTCCCCCAAGGAACTCAAGGGGGAGGACAGAGGAAGATTCCCCCTAGACCTTAAAATCCAGAATTTGGGGGCACCATCGAGGAAAGCTGGTCAAATGGGTCAACTTCTACTTCAAGAAAATAGGCAAAAGGTGATGAGCTTCTCATCACAGGGATGTGCCAGTGGAGGCTGGGATTCCACCATTGGGAGAGAGAGAACCGGGGTGTTTTATCTAATTAGTCCAAGGGGCTGTGCCATGGGATGAGGATGCTGTGACCGGTCCCACAGCCCACCTGCCCCCCGCTGGGCCCTGGGGAGAGAGTGGGGCAATGAAACCTGTGCTGTGAGCTCCCCAGCTCTCTCCTCGGTCCCCTGCCACTGCCTAACATGTGAGTTCTGTTTACATGCAGGTTGGAGAGCTGGGGCGGGATTCGGATCTGGGGCCCAGAACCCAGGCTATTCCCAGGCCACCTCCTGGGGAGGAGGCACAGGAACCCAGTGGCACCTGTGTGCCGGGAGCCAGCCTTGGGCCTGGGAGGAGGCAGGGAGGGAGGGAGGGAAACAGGGAGGCGTGTCAAGCCGCACCATTGAGGATATTTTAGTGCCCCATGAAAACTGAATAAATAGTGTCTAACCTTTCCTGCTCCCACTTCCTTATCTCAATATTCCATTTAATGGCACCTTTCAGGCCTCACTAAAAGAATACGAGAGTTGTTATATCAGCTCTAAGTCACTGTTACAACCGGCCCTGCTGTCTTGGCTGCTACAGCGCCTGTTCTGGGGCACCTGGTTTCTCCGTTCCTCATGGGCAGGTGCGGCTCCCATTCTTCTGGAGATGCACGGTGCCCCTTGCCCGAGACTCACTGGGGCATGGGGACGATGCCAGGGAGTGGGGCTCTGCCAACAGTCAACTGGGCTTACTATGGAGCAAAGTGCTATGGACCAAAATTGGCATTGGTGTCCTAAGCCTGCCGTAACAAAGCACCACAAACTGGGTGACTTAAACCACGGGAAGTGATCTCAGAGTTTTGGAGAATAGAAGTCCAAAATCAAGGTGTCAAGGCGTCGGCAGGGTTAGTTCCTTCTCCAGGCCACAAGGTAAGGATCTGTTGAGAACTCTCTCCTTGGCTGGTAGGTGGCCAGCTTCTCTCTGTGTCTTCACTTCACCTTCCTTCTGTGCATGTAATAATATGATAATAATAAGATAGGTGACATCTGCAAACTGCTTACAGTGTGCCCTCATCTTACGTGTCCCTCTGTACTTATTCTCCGTTTGATCCTCCAGCAGCAACATCATGAAGCAGCCACTGTCCCTTCCCATCTCAATGAGTAAGGACAAAGGAGGTAAGAGGTAAGAGGTAAGGAAACCTGCCCAAGGTCACACAGGTCATAAGCAGCAGAGCTGAGATTCAAACTCAGACCTGTGCATTCTTCTCCACGATGCCATTTGTGTTGGGATGTAATCAGAACATCTGGGCATGACTGCCCACTCCATCAGTTCCTAGCTGGCTGTCCTTCTCCCTGGCTCCATCTGAAGCACAGTTTCTTCATCTGTAAAATAGGAGTAAATAAAATCTGGCTCATAGGAAAACTGGGAACCAAATGAAGTTTTGTTCCATGACAGTGCCTTAAAACGTATCAAATGCCACTCACTGGTAAAACGAACTGAACTTCACATAGACTCAGAAATGACAGAGACAGACAGATAAACACATAGACTGTGTGTGCAAGTGTGCTAGTGTATAAGACAGGCATGTTTGTGAGTAGCAGTGTAAATGAAAAGACATGCATGTGTTTAGCGTGCATGCATTCTTGGATCCAGAGGGGCCTGCATTAGAAGACCTGCCTGTGTGTGTGTATGTTTTCAGGGCAGATGTATTTACCAGACTGGCCGTGTCTGGGTGAACAGATAGCAGCATGTGTCTATATTTGTGTCTCTGTATGTCTGTGTTCCTGGACACACGGGCACCTGTTTTGCACCTGTGTGTTCAAAGGTGATTATCCATCTGGATGTGAGCTTGTGTGCATTTTCACATGCATGCATAGTATCTGCCTGCTTTGTATACCCAGACTCATACATGTGTGCCCTGCTGTGTGGATGTGGGTAATTCTCTGCAGCTGTATGTCTTGGGGCACAATTGTGTACCCGTGAACACATCTGCCTGCCTGAGTGCATAAGCCGGGCCTTGTGTGCTCTGAGCCTGTAACCAGGTCAACTCAGAGCCTGAGATGTGCATGTGGCTGCATCCCGTGCCTCTGCCAACCCCATGCGGAGTGCATGTGGCTACTGCATGCAAGGTCCAGCACTGGGGTAAATGAGGCCTTTTCTGCTTCCAGCTGCACCCAGGGCCTGCAGGCGGCTGCACTAATAAGGCTGCTTTCCCCGAGGCAGTGGCTGCCAGGAGCAGGTCAGTGAGTCGGAGCCTCAGGGCTGGGCTCTGCAGACCCTCACCAGGGCTGCCTCATCAGCAGGACCATGGCCAACCATGACCCTGTACCCTCCAGCAGCCCAGGGTCAGCACAGCCTCAGAGAAACTCCAGAGGAGCCTTGTGTCCCTCTCTAGGCTCTGTCTTCTCTCCACTGAGAGACTGGCCCACAGTCCTAAAGGGTCCTGAGAGGGACCAGGGTCCATCTGCCTGCACCAGATCCCTCTGAACCAGGCTCTGTCTGCCTTCAACATGGCCTATCGAGGCCTCAGGCTCTCTCTCTGTAAAATGGGACAAGGAGTTAACCTGAAGGCCAAGACCTGGGCTTTTCTAGAGAGGCCACCTCCTTCAGAGCTCTTAATAAGATAGCTAAGGAGAGGATGAAGCAAGGGAAGGCCTCATCTCTCAGTAAGATCCTAACAGTACAGGAAAATACTCCGTAAGTTCTAATTACAGCCTAGAGCCAGGCTAGTGATGATGATAATGATGATGATGATGATGATGATGATAATAATAATAATAATAATAATGACAGCTACTGTTACAGCTCTTCCTAAGGCTAGCACGGTGCTATGGTAGTTACTATTATTATTGTAGGTGTTATTATTATTACTCTCTCTCTGCTACTCTGCTCAAGATCCATGGCTGCCCAACACCCATCTCCCCACTCCTGGACTACCTGCCAGGAACCGATGCTCCCAATCTCTCATGGGGGCTTAATGAGGTCTCTCAGAAGGCAGAGCTAGCTCAGGGCCTGCAGGAAGCTTGAGGCAAAGGAAGCTGCATGGAGGGAAGAAGGTGGCTAGAGGCAAAGCTGGGCCGTGCTAGAGGGTTTCCCCTGACTTGGGAACAATCCAAGTCTCTGCAGCAAAGCCCAAGCCAGAGCAACCCTAACATGCATGCACATTGCTTTCCAAGCTTCTCATCCATTCTTTAACCTTGAGCAAAAGCTTCATGAAGCTTCATCAAGACCAGACAGTGCTGAAATTAATTCCTCAGAGTCTACTCACCTGAATTTGAATCCTGACTCTGCTCTCTTCCCAACTGTATGACCCTGAGCTACTGACTTTCCCTCTCTGAGAATCTATGGCCTCATCTTGAAAACAGGGATGATAATTGTTCCCATGCCATCACCGGTGGCTGTGAAGATTAAATAGTAAAATGTAAGTAAAGGGTAGACCCTCATGCCTGGCACCAAGTCAATTCCCCCTTTCTATCAGCTATATTATTATTATTGTTATTATTATTATTATTATTATTATTATCATTATCATTATTATTATATCAGTCAGGTTGGGATAGGTTATGCTGCTATCACAAGTAACCCCCAAATCTTCATAGGTTTATTTGAGGTTTGCATTGCATGTCTCTCTGTTTGGCATGGAGAGTAGAAGCTCTGATTATAGTCACTCGGAACACAGGTTGATGGGGCACAGCATCCATCTCAAATGTTACCAGTGGCTGTGCTGGAGAGAAAGAGAAATCCTGAGCATCTCCAACCAGCTATTAAATGCCCCAGCCTAGAAAGGAGCATGCTCTTGATTCATGAGCCAAAACCAATCACATGGTTCCACCACCCATAAGGGAGCCAACAAGGCAAAAATCTAGTGAACAATATGTATGAACCCTACAATAACAAGGACCCATTTAGAATCCTAGAACTTCACACACAGAAGGACCCTTGGGATCATCTAGTTTTTCAGATTAAGAGTTTAGGACCCAGAGGGAAAAAGAGGCTTATCCAAGGTCACACAGCAAACTGACTTCAGAACTGGAATTCCAGCTTAGGGTCCCAGGCTTCCTAGCCAGGTTGTTCTTGTTCACCCCACAGCATCCCCTCAAGCCCAGTGGCTCAACTGTATCAACACAATTTTGGCCAACAGGAAACCTCTTGGGAGGGTTAGGGAGAATTTCTCTCTCTTTAGAAAGAGTCTGAGATGTGGAAGTGTCTCGACTAGCTTTGGGGAGTGTTGTGTGAAGATGAACGGCAGCAGCCATTTTGTGTCTATGAAGAAATAATGTTGAGGACAGAGCCCATACTCTGAGGAGGCAGAGTGAACATATGGGAAGAATTTGGATCTTCGATGACATCGTTGAGCCCCTGAATCAACCAACCTGAAATCAACTTCTCTGAACTTCTTGTTATACGAGATAATAAATTGTCTTCCTCCTCCACTAGAATATAAACCCCATGAGGGCAAAGAACATGCCATTAGGCCCTGTTTTAATCATCTGTGTTAGCACAGTGCTGTTCATAGTTGGCACTCAATGTTTGTTGAATGGATGAAGTGATTAATGCTTCCTCATTCATTCTCTTATTCCAAAATATTCACCAAGCAAGGTTCAGGAGGCCAGAAATCTTCTGTTGTTGTTGTTGTTCACTATTGAATCCCAAAAGCCTGGAATGGTATCTGCCACCAGACAAGCTCTCAGATGTGCATTGAGTGGATTAGGAAACAAATTGAACTCCCCGTATGTGCAAGAAGTCAGGCTAAGATGTACCTGTGCATTCATAAGAAAGAAAGCCTGAGAAAGCTACAAGGATTAGAACGGTAGAACTATTGTAACAGTGCTGGTAATAACATTGCCAGCGTTCCATTGGAGGAAGGCAAACTGAAAGCAGTAGCCAATGTTAGGCAACGTCACCCTTATAACCCCCATTCCTGGGCTGTAAGTCTCTTGAGGGCAAAGAGAGCTTTTGGAGAAGTGTCTGTCCCAGTGGAAGAGCTCTGGAGCCTGCAGGAGGCTAAGTTTCTACCGCTTCTCTTACCAGATGGCTGTCCCAGGCCCTGCCTTCATCTATCACGGCAGTTGGCAGTTGGTCTTGGTGAAAACAGAAGCAATGTTTGAGAGATGGATGTCAATGGCAAATGGGCTGTGATGATCATGTGTCTCCATTTTCCCCTTAATATACATGATGAATAAACTTAATTACACAGAAAATTGCTGCCATTGAAGAATGTGGCACATGTGGCTTTCTCATGTTGCTTAGCTTCCTCAGTCTCTGGACACTGCAAAGTTTCCTGGGAGGGAAGCGGTCACCCTCACTGACGCCAGGATCAGCTTTCAAAAGGAGAAAGTCACACTCAAGGAGAGACAGAACAGACTGCAGATGAAGTGATAGAATGTCAGCCCTGAGAAAACCTGGAGCATTCATTTCATCCAACCACCCATTTTACAGATGGGAATGACTGAGACCCAGAGGGATGAGTGGGTTGACTTGAATCAGAGCCAGGGAATAAAGCATGGTCTCTTCCTTCCCCAAGTCCTGTATGTTGCTCTGATTCAAAAGACACATACGTCAAATCCCTCTTGATTTCAACTTCTTCAAAAGCAGACATTTGGGAAACTCACCCATGCCAAGAGTCTCCTCTATCACGAGCAAAATTCTGAGCATGCGCCAGACCAGAAACAGCGCTCAGCAGAGTTAGCTGTCATTTGTATTGTTTTTATTGAAATTATCATTACAAATTTTAAGCAATTTATATAAAAATAGTTCCCCCAGATGGAAGAGAGGGAAAAAGGCAGGATCTGGGAGGCAGGAAATCTAGGCACTTGTAGAGCCTTCGTTACTAACTAGCTCTATGCAATTTAGCAAAGCCATGCCTACCTCAGAGCCTTAGTTTTTTGTCCTGTAAAATGAACATCATAATCTTTCCTGTTAACCATCAGTGGGGTTGTTGGAGGCTCCGGTAAGATAATGAATATCTGAATTTGTAAAAGATTGTATAATAGTTGTAATGGGAGAATTCTGCACTGTATCATTGTATAGCTGGTAGTTGACAGAGCTTAAGCTTGAGCAAATGTCCTATGGTCTTCTAGTCCCTGCTGAGATGACACTTGTCTGAAACCAGGTAACTGGGGTGGGATGGCAGAGAGGAACTAACAACAGCTGATGGTCATGCACAACCTTCATCATTATCCAGTAGACACTTACTCTGCCAAGGGAGAGGTACAAAGATGAGTAAGGCATAAGCTCTACCCTTAAGGAGCATAAAGCCTAGAAAAAGAGACAGATACCATCAGTTAATTAGTACGGTGACTAAACAACAGCCAAAAGTAGCTGCAAAGCACAAGACACAATCAAGGAGGACTACCTAGAGGAGAGTGGGTTTGAATGAATCATTCATTTATGCATGTATGCATGTAGTATATCTAATGAGCTGGAAATACATGGTTTCTGCTTTCATTGACCCTACAATACACAACATAAGATTTATCCAGGCCAACATGGGGTGGCAGGAAAAGCACTTAGAGCAGAGGGAACAACATCAGCAAAGGCATGGAGGCGTAAAGTCATTTGGCATTGTTAGAGTATAAACCACTAAATAGGAGATAAACCTCTCTTATGCAGTTTGCAAAGAAGCAGAAATATCTCATTCCCCATCTGTAACACCTACTCATCTTCTTTCAAAAGTGCACTGTGCCATGGATAAATGGATGAATGAATGTGGCCTATCCATACAATGGAATATTATTCAGCCACGAAAAAGGAAGGAGGTACTGACACATGCTACAATATGGATGAACCTTGAAGATGTTATGCTAAGTGAAGTAAGGCAGATACAAAAGGACAAATATTGCATGACTTCACTTATATAAGGTACCTAGAGTAGGCAAATTCATTAAGACAGAAAGTAGAATAGGGGATACCAGGGGCTGGAGGGGAGGAAGGAATGGGGAGTTAGTGTTTAATGAATTTCAGTTTGAAATGATGAAAATGTTCTGGAAACAGATGTTGGTGATGGTTGTGCAACGAGGTAAATGGACTTAGTGCCACTGAACTATACACTTAGAAATGTTATATGTTATTTACATTATGTATATTTTACCTCAAGTTTTTAAAAAGTACACTGTACTACTCTAAACTATTTGAGTACCTTATAAATACTCAAAAGTTTATTCTTTCATTCATTCATTCCACAAATATTTATTAAGCACCAACAACATACTAGATAGATACCATTCCATGCACTGAGGAAGCAAAGGCAAAAAAGACAGATGAAGACCCCTGCTGGGCCGGAGATGACAGGAATGAGGGAGCCAGACAGTAAACAAGTAAATGCATTAATAAACCAGATAATTATAGATGGTGGTGAGCTAGGAAGAATATAAACAGGAGGATGTGCTGGGGAGAGATGGGAGGGAGGCTTTCTAGTGTGGAGAGTGTGGTCGGGACTGGGCTCACTTGGGAGGTAGCAGGTCCCCTGAAGCCTGCAGGAAGCAGCCACACAAATAGCTGGGAGGACAGGAAGATCTCTGCTCCACTCTGGGAGGGAACTAGGGCCTGGGGTTGGGTACAGACAAAGCTAAGACTCAGGACCCTCACATGAGTATTTTCCAAGCCTCCCCATCAGAAAGTACTTCCACATTCTAACTTTCCTCTCTCCTGATGCAGGCACCTCTTGAAGGAGAAGAGAACTTTTTTAGAAAATGGCCCTCCTGTTGGTCTTCCCTGCCACCCCATCCCCTCCAACCTCTAACAGTGTCACCTGAGACCCACAGTTGTTGTGGGTGAGACGCACCAGTGAGCTGGGAGCTGCAGCCTGTTAGCAGTAATATAATTAAGTCCCAAGCTGGGGCAGAGCCCATTAGCGCCTTTAGATCATCCAAAGGCAGTGGTTTACTTAATGAAAGGTTCTCTATTACAGAATTGGGCTTCCATCCATCTCCATTATGAGGGACAGTTTACCTGCTAATACACACACTATGCACACTTTCTGGCAGGGGGTGGCAGCGACAGAAAGGTGCAGAATGGCTTTTCAGGCACCAGGACGTTGATGAACAGCTCGTCCCTGCCACCAAGGCAGACAGAACATCCAACCCTCCTGGAGCCAACTGTCTGCCAGTGTCTAGGGGATGAGAGTAGATGGAGACTTCTTGGGATGGGGAAATTCAGGCCAAGACTAGAAGGTTCCTGTCTCACAATGTAGGTTCACCCAGGGTGACTTGCAGAGTGACTTCTAGTCGCACAACTGGGAGATGGGGTTTCCATCCCAGCCTGATCAGGAGAAGTTCAGGGTGGTCCCAGGCTTCAGCTTTTTCAGTCATATGATGATGCGTCCATGGTTCCTTGTTGCTCACCTGCCATCAGCACCTCCTGTTGATTCTACCTCCAAAGTGCTTCCAGGATCTGATCCTTTCTGGTCACCACAGCCCCTCCAGTTCGAGTCATCATCACCTTTGGTCATCAGCCTCCTATTCAGGCTCTGGCTTCTACTCTTGTCCCCTACAGCCAGAGAAACACTATTTTTTTTAATTAATTGAGTGAAATTCACAGGCTATAGCAATTCTACTCCTAGATATCTAGAAAATATATATATATTTTGGAGATGTATATATATATATATATATATATATATATATATATATATATATATATATATACCCAAAAGAACTGAAAACAGGTATTTCAACAAATCCTTGTCCACCAATGTTCACAACAGCCCAAAAGTGGAACTTAAATGTCCATCAATGGACGAAGGGATAAACCATGTCGTTTCCACACAATGGAATATTATTCAGCTATTAAAAGGAACCGAGTTGTGATACATGCTACAGCATGGATGAACAGAAGGGCCTTTCAAAAAACCAATCCTGTCCCTCCTCAGCATGGCCCTCTCCACTGGTCTGTTTGAATGACATCCAGATTTGGTGTGAGGGCCTGCAAGGTCCTATACTCTGATTTTCTCTCTGACTTTGTTTCTTTCCACGCCTACCTCCCCTGGCTCACTACACTCAGCCCACCAGCCTTGATCTAAGACTAGAACACACCAAGCTGGCTCCCACCTAGGGGCCTTTGCCATTGCTGTCCTCTCTACCTGGAGTGCCCTTCCTCTGATGGACTTCATCTCATGTCTCATGCCTCACTCCACAATCACCTCCACAGAGAGGCAGTCCTGGACCACCCCACAGGCTGCCTCCCCCCACACCCACCACTTTCTGCCCCCTGCTCTCTTGTTTTCCTATTTTATTGTATTCCCATTTCATTGTTCTCAAAGCTATTCTAGTGGAAGCTAAAGTAGAAAGTCATCCTAAACATGAAAGCCATCCTGAACCATCCCCTCACCTCCAGAGAAGCCCCTAGTTCCTTCTGGAAATTTCCATAGCCTCGTAAAACACAGTTTGTTCATCCCTCCACCTGATACTTTCTTTGTCCCTTTGGAAGGCAACCAAAACTCTAGATCTGTTGAACATCTACTTGTCCCAGGCAACATGGACAATGAGAAAAAAACATAAGACATGGGCTTTCTGTTTCCAATTATGCCAAATGCAGTGGCCAAAAGCAGGTCAGAGATCAGAGGAGGAAGAAGTTTTTGGGGGAGCTTTTAGGGGAGGAGGACTCAACCTGGGTAAAATTTGGTAAATGCATCATTTCCTACTATTTTTACAAAACAAAAACAAAAACAAAAACAAAAACAAAACAAAAAAAACCTCCCAGTCCTATAAACTGCTCTGAGATAGAAAAAAAATTGTTTTATTCTAATAGGTCTGGGGACTTTGAATCAATTCCTTTTGGAGAGTCACAATGCACATCAGAAGTTCAAGTCATTGATAAGGACTGCGGCAAAGACACCTGTCGGAATTCTAGCTTTTGTAAGATAGTCAACCATGGATCTGAGTTAAAGCAATTTTAGCAAGAAGCTTCTGTTGCTTTAAGCCTTAGAAGTCCCTTATTTGTCTCCTCATGCTCCCCAGTGAGGTAGAAGAGGATGTTAGAGAGACCAGCATCCATTGGGAATTTGCCTGTGTCTAACACTAGGCTACATACTTCTTACAACTTGTCTCATTTTATCCTCACAATGGTTCTATGCTGTGTGTACTATTATGACCCCCATTTTGCAAATGAGAAAACTGAGGTTAAAATGATTCACTCATGGTCATGTGACTTAGAAAGGCACCTTTTCCTGGCTCTAAGCTCCAGCTTTTTGGCTCTATGCCACCACATCCTACACCTGGGAGCTTGGGTGTGGTTCACAGACCTTTCTTCCTATCCAGCACCTCCCTTTTCCCCAGTCATCCCTTGCTCCTTCACTATCACAGCCTCCTTTGGGCACCAAGAGGTTAACCTGTCCCTCTTGTTTGCCCCACTCAAGTTCATTACACTGACTAATTGCTTCAAAGTCAGTGATTCCACCATCGCTAATGGAAAATGTATCTGCAAGTAATAGATTAATTGGCCACTTGTGATCAGCTCTCAACCAGAGGATCAATGGGCATGCTGGCCCCACCCAGCCAGTCCCTCTGGAGCCAGGAAAGGGAACCAGAGGCTGGACTCAAAGGGGCTTAGGAGGTAGCTGGAGTTTCACTGACCATCAGCCTAAGAAAGGCCTGCCAGCCCCTTTTGCCCCTAAGGAAACACATTCTGCATCCTTTTCAAATCATTAAAATGTGAGCATGTTAACTTGAAAGTAATGGAAATCTTATCAGCAGAATATCAGAACACTAGCACACCAGCTTCCTTTTATCCCAGGACAAGGGTGGGGGAGGTGACTTTTTTCAGAAGGTGAAGTCCTTAATTATAAAGTAACAGCTACCAGTGTGCACACTAGCTATGTGAAGTCCCCTGCATTGTCTTGTTTAATCCAACAGCCCATGAGGCAGGTGCTATCATTATCCTGTTTTACAGAAGGGAAATGGGGTTCAGAGAGAAGCAGCAAACTTCCCAAGGCCACATAGCAAGGCAGTAAAAGAAGTGGCCTGGGGAGATAGAAGATCTGAGTGACTCTGAATCAGATCTCTTATCCTCTGTTCTAGGGGTCAACAAATGATGGCATGTGTGTGCTGAATCTGGCCCCCTGCCTATATTTATAAATAAAGTTTTATTAGAACACAGCTATGCCATCATTTACATACTTGTTTACATTCATTTATATATTCCTTTACTTACTCAGCCATATTCATCTACATACTGTCTGTATCATACAGAGAAGTGAGTCGTTAAGACAAAGACCATATAGCGGCTAGCCCACAAAGCCCGAAATATGTACTATCTACTCCTTTGCAGAGAAAGTCTACAGACAACTGACAGACCAAGTTGCCCTTTCCAGCAGGTGGGACTTGTACTTTGATGAAATGAGGGAGAGGTAACCAGGAGATTCTGAGGGAAATTCAGTCTCTAAAATTCACTGACTGCTCCCAGGTTGTAAGAAGTTCTCTGGAAGCAGAGGGAAGTTAAGAGTTGTGGAGAAACAGAGGAAGAGGGTTCCCTTTCCCTAGCAGACACACAGTAGGTACTCAATAGATGCTTGGTAGATGAATGAAAAACACAGCCAAAAGCCTCAGAGGTTGACCGTTGCAGTTTCCATTTTGCTTGCTGGGTAAATGAGCTGCTCCACCCCCTACCTCTTTGCTCCTAGGCTGGGTTGGTTGGGGAGTTTTACTGGCTGAATGAGTCGCTGGAGGCTGTAAAAACACGAGGGCTTTTTCCTTTAAGTCTCCCCTGTAAGTCACCTCGAAGCATTTTCCTGATCGATTGGCTCTTCTCCTCCGTGTAGGAGCCCTCCCCAGGGAACTGTTTGCCGAAAGGAATCGGCCAGTTTGCATTTAGTCACCTTTATCTGACCCAGGAGATAAATCACTCTTAGTTTGGTTTTTCCGCAGGGGGTGGGGATCCTGGGAGGCCCCTAGTGCACTATGCAAATACTGGGGACCTAATTCAGATGCTGATTATTCCAAAAGGGAGTTGGTCTGAGGTTAGGAGCCAGCTGAGTTTCCCTGGGAAAAACAGATTTCTCTAAGACAAGGGACAGGACTCTTCAAGGCATGATGGCAAGGTGCATTTGAGCTGCTTCAAAAGATTAAACCTCCTTCGGGGGACTCCATATACAGATCATGGCCCTGTGAATGGGCAACTAATGGACGCACCATGGGCAGGAGAAAACAGGGTCCACTCTGTTGAGAGGGACTTCAAGCTGGACAGGAAAGGGGTATGTACACACAGTGTGTCCTGAAGGCCCTGGGTTTATGTTGTAAAGCCAGTTCAGTTCCTAGCTTCTTTCAAACCCAGCAGCGGGATTCATCTGGGGTGAACAGCTTTCTTTCTTAACCTCGGTTTCACCCTTTGTAAAATGGACTTTCTGATACTGATTTCAAAGACACCAACCTCATAAAGTGGTCTTGAGGATTAAATGACCTTCTGGATTTACACAAAAGGCTTAGCATGTGGCAAACTCAATAAGGTCACTGTTCCTACTCTTTTTGCTACTATTAATTGTAATTGTCATTTGGACGATGCAAAAAAACAGAGGCTGTTATTCATACACCCACCTAAACCCCCTACCACCAATGCATATGGTTGGTTAACACCACCGCCCCGACGCTCCGCCCCAATCCCGGCTTCAAAAACACTGACTTCCCCAGAGAGGTGAGTTTTGTGCCCAGAAATTCTGAATCTCTTCGTTTGTAAAATTCCTTCTACCCTCAGAGACCCCCCACCTCAAATTTCTTCCACTCTTCAGAGACCCCTCCTCACAAGTTTTCCCTAGGTTCAGGGCAGATACTGTTAGATGCTATAAAATCAGTTTTTCTGAGAAGGGTTAAACTCTATCTGCTCCTCCCCAGGAGGGACAACAGGTAGGCAGGCAGCAGTGCTTAACTCATGGAAGCCATCACAAGGAAATAGTGCAGGCACTACGGCCTTGGCGAGGAGGGATATTTTAAGGCAGGCTGGAATCCCGGCACCTCTTACCACCCACAAAAACACAGAATTAAGGGCCCAGCATCAGACAGACCACCTTTCCAATCCCCCAGATCTGTCGCTTCCTAGCCTGCCTGGTGGTTGAGTCTCTGTAAGCCTCAGTTGCCTCATCAGTAGAATGGGAATACTAGTTGCACCAGTCTTATGGGATTATCATGAGGTTAATGGGGATAAAACATTACAAAGCCCTTAAGGCAGAGCATGGCTCACTGCCTATGCTCCTTAAAGGGCAGATATTATTATTAACCAACAGCCTCTGACTGCAAGTCAGATGCCATGACTTTTAATCCCAGTTTGGGTTAAAACTAACTGATGACCTTGTTCAGATCCCTGCCCCTCTCTGGGCCTCGGTTTACCCCTCCTGCTCTCCAAAAGCTCCCTTCCTGCTGGAAGTCTCCATGCGGTGGCATGCTCCCTCCTCACCCAGTGTCAGTACGCCAAGCCCAGGCATCTTTGTTCTTGAATCTCTGCAAATCTCTAAGGAAAACTACCTGTTCATTATGTCTTTTTTCTAGAAGCAGAAACTAGGGTTTGCCCAGGCCAGGGTTCACCCCACTGTCCTTTACTTCTCTGAATCACACGAGTTTGCACATGCACACGTGTGCACACACACACATTGGTAGAATAGCCATCTCCTGCTGCCCTCATCCTCCCCCACCCCATCACATGTTCATCCAGAGTCCTTGTCAGAATATCACCCCTGGGACCAGCAGGTGGGAAATGTCATTTTGGATCCATTACTAGAGCTCTAAGGTGCTTAGAGACGATCAACACCAATTCCGACTTTCATCCAGGGAGGAGGGGCGGCCAGGAGCAGCTCGTGTTTCTGGCAAGGGGACCTGCGTTGGCTTCCCCAAGCTGCCAAGGTGCTGGGTACCACCACCCCAGCAAAAGGTAAGGAGGGCTGTCTGGGACCCAAAGACCCTGCCACTCTGCGTCCCCAGATTTCCCCGCCATGGCTGATTTGAATAATTCAGTAGTGCCAGGTCTCCTGGGCACTATTGTCTTCAGTGAAGGCAAATCAGTCGCCTGCTCGGCCTGTTAAGAGGGCCCCTGCCTGCTGCCTTTTTCTGTAAATCAGGATTAATGAGATGGTGAGGGGAAGCGCCGAGCCCTGGGCAGAGACGTTAGCAGCCAGCTTTCCCGAGCAGCAGCGGGCCTCAGAAGTGGCTCCTGTCTCAATGTCCTCAGGCAGTCTTCTGTGGCAGTCATCAACCTGTCGATAACTAGCTATCACCCAGCCTGCCAGACCCTGCCTCACCTCTCTGCCAGCCCCCATGACTCCAGGGGAAAGAGAAAGCAGGAGAGGGAGGGCTGTCTCTAGCGAGGTTTGCCTCTCACCCCTGGCAGCCCAGCAGGCTGGGGTGGTGCCAGGGGCTGGGGTTCCTTTCCTGCAGGCTACACCCAAGAGCCAGATGTGAGATCCTCCCAGCCTGGGGCGGGCAGACAGCTTGGTAGGCTCCCAGATAGCAAATGTCTCATGCCTGGCTTTTTGATAGCTGCCACTCACACAGGGCACAGGAGACAGTGTCCTTGTGCCTCTCACTAGTGGTGACTCTCTCTCTCTTCTTCTCCTGTGTAGTGGCTAAACAGGTGAGCTCTGGTTACTCCATTTATATGCTGTGTGACCTTGTGCAATTCACTTAGCCTCTCTGAGCCTCAACTGCCTCATCTGGAAAGTGGAGATAAAAATATTTTCTTGCCTCACTGGATGTTGAGAAGGTTCCAAGGTACACAGGCTTATAAATCCTTACCACCAGCTGACATCAGGCCAAGTGGACTTGGCACACTGACACTGAGTGAGGAGGGAGCATGTCACATGTGATTATATTATATTAGTATCATTGTCATTAACTTCAGATTCATGCTACTTACGGTGTGGTCCACAGCTCAGGCCAGGTCACAAACTAACACCTGTCCACAATACAGTACATACAAAAAGAGAGTATTTTGAAACTTTTGTAGTAATTTGATGGACAGCAATTTTATATCCGTTGGACCTAGTAATAAAAAAGCAGGGGCTTGGATTTTGTATGTATTTTATTTTTCATTTAATTTTTTCATTAAATTTTCATTTAATTTTTCTAAAATTTGTTTTTTACCGTATTTTATAAAAGTGTCATTCTGCAATAGATTGTAAATTAAAAAAAAAAAAATACTGTCCATCAGCATAGGTAGGGAGAGAAGCAGTGTCTGAATAAACTCTAACATCACATGAGTCCCTGGAGATACTGTTAAACACAGATTCTGGTTCATAGGCCAGGGTGGGAACTGAGAGTCTGCATTTCTAACGAGGGCCAAAGGGATGTCAATGATGCTGGTCCAGGGACAGCGCTAGTGAGGGGAGAGTATGGAACACCTGGCTTATCCCTTCCCTGACCCAACTTCATTCCCTCTAACCCCTTCCACCCCCAAAGACACTGCCTCCTAGTCTTCCCACAGCGACAAACTCACCAAGGCCTCCAGAGGCAGAGGTTTCAAAGTTTGGAACCACTACTGAATCAGAGGCATTTGTCAGCAGTCCCAAACCTAATGGCTTAAAACAATATTCATTTATCCATTGTCATCCATGAGTTTATGCATCAGCTGGCTCTTCTACTTTTTGGGGTCTGTCTTGGCAGATATTGGCTGACTCACTGATGCATCTATAGTCACCTTGATGCCGGGTGTTTTAAATGGCCTCAATTGGGACAACTCGCATCAGCTCCACGTGGCCTCTCATCCTCCAACAAGCTAGCCTGAGCTGCTTCTTACAGAGGCAAGAGAACAGAGCAAACAAAGTCTCTTGGACTTAGGCTCAGGATTGGCATACTGTCACTTCCGCCACATTCTATTAGCCAAAATAAGTCATATAGACAGCCCAGAATCAAGGGGTGGGAAAAAAGGACCTCACCTCAAGATGGAAGGAGCTATAAAGTCACATTGCGAAGGACATGAGTCAAAGAGAAGGGGGAGATGCAGGGTCCTTTTTATAGGCTTATCATGATCCCTCTTTCTCGAGGAGGAAACAGAGGGTCAGAGAGGTTCAGAGACTTCCCCAAAGTCAGAAAGTGGCTAGAAAGGGACAGAGCCAAGCTCTGCTGACTCTGGGAACTGAGCTCTTAACCCCTCTTCCAGACTCTTCTCTGTGTGCAAAAAGAAAAAAAAAAAGCGTTTTGGTAACTCAATTCACCAAAGGAAGAGGATTTTCAAATATTTTGACATCTCCAGTGGAGGTTTTTGCCTTCTCTGGCTCCCGTGCCACCCCCTGCCCTCTAATCACAGACCTATTTTCCATCACCTGCTCTCTCCTTTCCTCCTGGGCCTTGCAGCTTCAGGCAATTTATCTTTCCCTCTTTTTTTTAATGGTCTCTTTAACACAAGGGTTTTCTAACAAGACAAATTGAAGGGCTTGAGCGTCAAGCAGAGCTCATGTGTGCTCAAGGGAGGGGGTACGGTGAGAAGCTAAAAGGAGCCCCCCAAAAAAGACATGCACAGGCTGACTGGTCCCCAAATTACAGAACTGGGGAATTATATATCTTCAGGCACCCTACTTGTCCATTTGAGGAAAAGGGCATCCTTGTCCCAAAAATCTAGTGACTCTTGTCCTGGCTTCCTCAGACCCTCACAGTCCTGAAAATACCTATGGAAATCCTTTGGAATAGGTTGCCCAGCACAGGTGATCTAGAAACCCAGGCAGTCTAGAAATATAAGTTCACTTTTCTGTAATTGAACAAAAATTCTAGACAAGCCTGTGTTCTGCCAGTTGGCAGAAACACAATCATAGTCCGCTTGGTGTCAGCTGCTCCTTTTCTCCAGGGCTGTATCTAAATTCTGGAGAGATTAGAGTATGCCAACTTGCGTGTATCAGTTATCAATTGCTGCATAAAACGTTTACTCAAAATGTAGTGGCTTAAAATGACAATAAACATTTATTATGTCATGTGCTATTTGTAGATCAAAAATTCATGAACAGCTTAGCTAGGTGGTCTGGCTCCAGGTCTCTCATGAGGTGGCAGTCAGGTGTAAGCTGGGGCTGCAGCCTCATCTGAAGGTTCGATAGGGGCTGGAGGCTGCACCTCCAAGGTGACTCGCTCACATGCCTGGCAAGTTCATGCTGTCTGTTGGCCAGGACCTCATGTCCCTCTACAGGGACATGAAATAATAAGAAATATAATTTTGTCTTCATCCTTTTTCTGATGTGAAGTTTCTAAAACTTTTGGCATTTCCTAAATGATGAGAGTGATCAGTATGTCTTTTGTTATGCTACTCAGGTGACTTTTGGACCTTCCACAAGAATAGGGACTGGTTGCCAGGAGAACCAACCATATGATTAGAGGGTTAGAACTTTCATTCCCACCCTCTGCCTTCTGAGGAGAGGAGAGGAGCTGGAGGTTAAATCAATTGCCAGTGGTCAATGATTTAATCAATCAAGATTAAGTAATGAAGCCTCCATAAAAACCCAAAAGGACAGAGTGCAGAGAGCTTCATGGAGATTTGGGGAAAGTGAAGTGCCTGGAGAGAGTATGGAAGCACCACACCCCTTCCCACATACCCTCTGTCTGGCTGTTCCTGAGTTATATCCTGTTATAATACATCAGTGATTTAGTAACTAAATGAGTTTTCTGAGAACCACTCAAGGAAATTATTCAAACTTAAGGATGGGATCATGGAACCTCCAATCTATAGCCAGTTAGTCAGAAGCCTACGTGACAACCTGGAGTTGTGATTGGCATCTGAACTGGGGATGGGGATGGGGAATAAGACTGAACACTCACCCTATGGGATCTGATACTATCTCTAGGTAAATGGTGTCAGAGCTGAATTGAATCATAGGACACTCAAGTGATGTCAGCATTGATGATGGAGGAAAAACTTACCTCTCCCCTACACACATATTATAACTGGGTGTAGCACTTCTAATGAGCCTCGCCACTGAGCCACTCAGTTTCCCCCAAATGTGGCTTCCTTCAGAGTAAGGGATCCAAAATAATGAGATAGAAGTTGCAGAGTCCTTTACGACCTCACCTCAGAAGTCACTCAGCACCTCCTCTGTACACTACAGACTACACAGACACTACTGAATGAATGAAGAGACTGCATGAGGGTATGAATTTCAGGTGGGGTTCACTGGGGGCCATCCTTGGGTATCAGGAAGAGGGGTCATCTGGTTCTTGATGGTGTATTTATCCCACTGGCTTCTGCTGAGCTGACCTTGCACTTGTGCGGCCCGCGGTGCTTTGTAGACACCCTCCTTCACTCCTGACCTCACACCCTCTCTGCTCTTTCTCAGGAAGTCCCAGTGTCCGTGTTCTCTTCACTTCCCACCAACTCTGTTTCACAGTTCAGGGAGTCCTTGCTAGTCTTAGATACTTGGATGCTTTGCTTTTACACGCTTCCAAATCTTTTGTCATATGCCCAGTTTGGGGCCAGTTTTTAAAATTGAAAAGCCCAGAATACAACTCCTTATTTATTTGTGTTCTGCTGTGTCATTCTTTCCCCAAGGCAATGGATGCTGTGTGGTCTGGCTGCTGTCTGAATGATGAGATTGGCCACAGGACATAAACAAAGCCACAGAATTTAAAGAGAGAGAGAGAGAGAGAGAGAGAGAGAGAGAGAGAGAGAGCGGGCCCCAGCCAAAGTTTTTAAATATTTTCCTGCCATGGGTAAAGCCAGTGTCAACAGAAGTTGTCTTTTTCATCTCTGTTGATTTTCACTGTGACCTTGGAAGAAATATCTGACGCATCCCCATTTTCTGGATGACAAAACAGGATCAGAGAGGTTGGATGACTCACTAGGCCCATTTCCAGGGCTGGTGGCATATGTGGGACTTAACCCTAAATCAACATTCTTGCCTCAACTGCACTATTTCTGTGTCTCTGCTTTCTTTCCCCTCTGAAATCTGCTTGTTTCAAGATTCTTCCCTAGCCACTGAAAAGGTATATACTACTGAGACATAGCTACCTGACTCAGGCATCTTATTTAAGAATTCTTTCAAGGTAAAGGGAAGGTACTTGAATAGGGAAATTTTAGGCACAGGCCCAGGTGGGAGAGAGACTAATAGAATGCTCCAGAAATTATACACCAGGCAACATCTTGCTTTACCCACAGTGAGTGTGACTTTTCGAGTGAAAAAGATCAGGTATGGAGGGCAAGAGAAACAGACAGATTTGCAGACAGAGCAGCAGGAGGGGAAAAAATCAGAACCATTCACTCCATCCTCTCGCAACGACTTCTGAACTTAATACCAACCCTAGCAGGTTATTAAGTTTGAACGCCTGATGAAAAACAGATGGAAAATGGAAAAAAATCAAAAATCAAAATATGCTTTCCATATTTCTTGCCTAAATAAAAAAAAATTGTCAGGAACTATTGATTGCCTATTGCAAAGTGTCATATCCATAGTGTGGGACCCCCAAGTCAGCCAAGGGTGTTTTCTCTAATGGGTCTTGGCCTGACTACCACAGGCAGACAGGCAGTAGTTTGCATGCTGTCATCTGAGGATGAAGGTAGTCACCCCACCAAGTACCCCATCTGAGGGTTCACCATCTGAGGATCCATCATCTGAGGAGTGGAGGGCACAGATTTTGGTGGCATGCAAACCTGAGTTTAAATTTTGGATCTGACATTATTTATGTGATTTAGGCAAGTTATTCAACCTTTCTGGGCCTTAGTTTCCTCATCTGTAAAAATCTTTAATTATTTAAGTAATTAATATAGAGTAATGGAGATTAAAGACATGATAGTTGTAGCAGAAATGGCACCATAAGTTCACCAAATGCTGTCTCATATCCGCCCTTCCTGGACACAGAAAACTACTCTCTCCATCCCCCCTTCTGCATAGGTGGCATCATGTGACTGGTCCTATAAGTGGAGGCAATGAGCATCATTTCCAAGCAGAGGCAGTTTATGTTCCCTCTCATTCCCTGCAAATGAGGAAACCTAATGTTGAGATACAGAAGTACAGATTTAAGAAGCCTAGATTACTGAGTCACCACATGGAGCACAGCTGCCCCAGACTACAGTACACTTTACAATGGCAAAAGGAAAAAAAAAAAAAAACTTTGCTCATGAGGATTGAGGCAGTAGCCCAGCTTTTCCTAAGTCAGTATTCATTGACATTATTATTATTATTGTGTTGGCCCCATTCAAGCTCAAGTAAGTAACCTAGGACTGATAACTTACTATAACTGACCCACATGGAATATGTGGATTGTTTTAGCCAGATCCCTGGTAGGGAGCAGGAAATTATACGGCAATAGTTTGGAAAGGAAAGGAGAGAGAAAGAACCATAGGAGCTATCCAAACCCAATGGTTTCGGAGCATCCTAGTCCTCTCATATCAAATATGTGATGTTTGCTTTACTTCCATCATTGCTTCTCACCTCCTACTCCATCCTTCATATACACAGCCCTTAACCACCTGGCATCATCTCACTCTCTTGACCACTGGCTCCTTATATCTGATGGCAGGTGTGGCTATTCTGGTGTTGACCTTGGACTCAGGCAATACATGAGACTGCAGCTCAGTCGGCATCTCCCCCATCACACACTTCCACTCTGGTGCCCCACCTCAGTAACAACCAGTGTCTCACAAGAGAGGTTTAGACACATTGATTCAAAACCAAAATCCTTCCTGGAATAATTGAGCCAGAAAGTCCACATCACAAGATTATCATGTCTAGAATCAAAGAAATACAAAATCAAAGGGTTATAGAAGTTGAGGATAGAATGCTAAGGAATCAAAGAATACCAAAACCACTGAATCATAAATAAAACCACAGAAATATAGATCCCAGCTGAGCCTAAGTGGAAATTTAGTATGTTGGGTCTGCTCTACCCTCAGGCAGCCATTTGCATGAGTTGCTTTGCACCAGGGCTGTGGGCCAGAGGAGGAACAAGACTTGGTCTTAGGATCCAGAAAAATGGAAGATAAAGCAAGATGTTCTCTGATTCCTCTGTAAGAATCCTTCTAAGTAAGTTTAGCAAGAATCCCCCAGCCCTGACGTCTGGCACCCTGGCCTGCCTTAGCAAGAATCCTGTTAAGTCAGCAGCAAGAATACCCCCTACCCTTGATGTCCTCTCTTAGTAATGTTCCATGCATCACCATTACCCCCAACCTGCTCCCTGGCTATAAATTCCCACTTGTTCTTTCTCCCCTATCGCCATAGACCAGAATAAAGTCTTTCTTGCAATTTTAACAAGTTTCAGAATGGTTTTTTCTTTAACATTCTTCAACCAGTGCACTGTGATACAGAGAGTTAAACTTTGTGCATATGTAATATTTTTTCAAATAAGATCCAGTGAATAAAATGGGCAGAGTTTCTCAGGTTAAAAGTAGGAAGTGAGCTTGAGGTCCTTCTGCGTACCCCATAAATGCCCCCTTAGCAGATCTCACATTCCTTGGGGACCCCAAGGACAGTTGGGAAACCACTGGGGAGGTGGAGTGAATGCTGGACAGTGAGCCATCTTGCTGGCATATCAGTACCATGGGTGCTCTTTTCCATGTGCTCCCCTGTGTCACACGGACAGGAAGCCTGGGAACTACATTTCCTTGAGTCTCTTGCCAGCAGAGTTCCAGTTTAGGTTCCCCAGTGTGAAGTGCTCACAATGGAAGGCAGGAGAGAAGAAGAAAATATTATTGTTCCAACAGCAGGGGGCAAATGCATGGACTTTAGAAGGGGAACCTGAGGGTTTTTTTCCAGCATCTTCTGGGCATTCGCTGGTAAACCACCCACCCTGGTGCTGTGGGTAGCCGAGAACATCAGTGGCGGTGCTCCATGATGGCTGCACACCCTGCTTTCCTAAGGGCTGCAGCAGCAACCTGGTCTCCCAATCATTTTCTAAGCATTGAAAATGCCCTGTATTTAATCTTTTCCTGCTTGAAATACATAGAGTGGGTTCTGCTTTCCTGATGCATCCTAAAACAATCAGGAATGAAGGAAGAAGGGTAGGAAGGAGAGAGGGAGAGAGAGAGGGAGAGAGACGAAGGGAGAGCAGAAGGAAGAAAGGGGAGGGTGGGAGAGAGGGAGGAAGGAAGGAAGGAAGTGATGAGGAAGAGAGATTATCCTCAATTATTTTTAGTTAAAATACTAGACATACTGAGAGAGAGACAGACAGACAGACAGACAGACAGAGACAGAGAGAGACAGAGACAGAGAAAGAGATGGAGAGAGTGAGAGTGAGAACAAGAGAATGGGAGTCATTTTTCCCTCTCCTTTTTTAAGCAAATCTCAAGTTCTGAAGAGAGGCAAGCCTTTCAGCTTTCCACCCACGACCTCTCATTTCAGATCTGTAAAATGAATGCATACCTACTACCCCCCTTACTTTGCTAAAGACCTTCAACTGTGATCTTCAACTATGACCTTGCACTTACAAGCTGTCAAGCTTTTGGCAAGGCACTTGGCTTCTCTGAGCCTCAGTCTCCTCACCTGTATGAGGAATGTCATGCTCCTTCCCCCTTACCTCAACTCCTCACCGAGGACATGAAGGAAGACACAGAGGAGGCAAAAGATGTCTGCAACCCATAACAAGCTGTGCTGATGTGAGCAATGCTTATGTCAGGAGGGTGCTCAGGCCCAAGGTTACATAGCACTTTAGTGGGGCACCCGGGTCTTGAACCCAGAGGCCCCAACGCCCATGCCCATGCTCTCTGACCACAGAAGGAGGTATTGCCCTGCGTTCTCGCCAGATGTTCTCTGAAAAATAGTTCCATTGTAATTCCTTGGACTTCAGGCAAATACTAAAGTTGCTGACAGCCTGCTTACCACCATGCCAATTTGTAATACTGATGAATCGGAAGCTGGGTCTGGTGCTGGCTGTGGGTACAAGTGCCCAAAATATCCATGAGCTATGTCGCCATTCTCTAATGGCATCACTTCCCCCTTATCATGTGATTATTCTACAGCACATCACTTGTTCCTACGTGATCTTGCGATGCCACCCACACATCCCAGCCTAGGCAGATAACCCTCCTGCATAGAACTGGATCCCAGGCCCCAGTTAAGATAATTAGGTTGTCATTAGTGTATAGGGACATCATGGGACAATTAATGGATCTGCAGTCCCATCGACATGTAGAAGGAGGCATTCCTTACTCTCCACCTGGGAACTCCATTCAGAGGCAAGCAGCTTCTTATTCAAGCCAATTGAACAAAGCGACATTTTGCTAACCCCCACCCCCAAGACCTGACCTGGACATTTTGGGAGCTAAGGACATTTTTCTCAATAAATATCTTCTCCCCAGAGTAAGACAGCCTGCTCGTCCTTGCGCCCCTGGAGAAGCTTGTCTGTTAGATGATCTGAGTTGTCGTGTGCTCTTCTGGTTAAACATTTATACTGCAGCTTTTGTGGATAAATAGATCCATGCATGTGTCTGCATGATTAGGATTAAATATTAAGAAGATGCACAGGCAGGGATCTGGTCGGCCTGAATGAAATGAAACCCGGGGGCACAAATGTCGGATCTGAGTGGGGATGAAGAGGCAGTAATTAAGAGCCGCAAGGTTGACCCACAGCCAGTCTGGTCACAGACTGCCCCAGCGGAAAGCAGTCCTAATGAACCTGAATAGACGATGGTCTTTTCTCTTCCACCTTCCTTTTGTCTCTTTCCTTCTCTTCCCCTCTATCTTTAGCCTCCCTCCAACGCTGGCTCAAGCAGCCTTCCTTTTCAGTCTACACTACACCACTCCAAATCTGACTGCATTTTAAATTTTTATTTGATTAGGTTTTACGAGCTGACTTGCTCGACGTGGCACAAGTTGCGGAATATGTCAGAGGCCTGGCAGAGACTTGAATTGAAATGATTCTAATTATGTGTGATAATTTTTGCATTCTAACATAAAACAATGTTACAAAAAAAATCCCATTACAATGGTTAAAAGACAAATCATTCAGCAAGTCCCTTCCTTTATTACTTTATTAGACAATTTACAAGGCAACATTTTGAACGTCGGGATCGGGTGATGGCCCAAGGCTATCCAACTGTAAGTTGCACTAAGGAAAGGGAGTTCATCTCTTGTCATTAGTCAGAAAGTCAAATGCAATCATGGGAACTCCAATTGGCTTGTCAAATTAGCCACTTTTTCAAATCATTAGCATGGCAGAACATTGCAGAAATGGCGAGGAGGCCCCCAGTTCTGAAGGGTTTAGCCATAGCCCAAGACGTTTTAGATCACCTCCTCCAAGCAGCATTCAAATATCTCAGATCCCTTCCCAGAGGCGCCCCCTCCTGGAAGAAAGGTTATACCACCCTTTTCCATTCTGGGCAGCCATGGTCATATGACTTGTTCTGGCCAATGAAACAGGAGCAGAAGTGATAACACTTCACTTCTGGGCAGAATCTTTAAGAGACAATGCATGCGTCTCTGTGGCACTTTTTTTCCTCTGTCTCAAGACCAGCAATGTGCTGAAGAGAGGCTGCTCCAGTGACCTGAGTTGCAGGTAAAAACCATTTGAAACAGAGCAGCAGCCAATGCGGACTGTGATGTACATGATAGAAATGTAAATGACGGAGATGCAACCCGAGGGAAAAATAAACCTTTATTTTTTTAAAGGGTGACTAACTGTCCTAGTTTCCCAAGGCATGAGGAGGTTCCAGTTTTAAAACCAGGACAGTCACAAGCAAATGGCCTCTATTTATCTGGGATTGAGGGATTTCCTGAAATGCAGAAGCTTTAGCATCAAAACCACAACAATTAAAAAATATCTCCTGGGAAAACCAAGACAAGTTGGTCACCTTATCTTTGTAAGTCATGATGATTTTTGGAGCTGTTTGTTACCTCCATGTGGACTTAGCTGGACCAAACTGACTCTTATGGATTGAATATTTGTGTCCTTTCAAAATTCGTCTGCCCCCCAGTGTGGCTGTACCTGGAGATAGGGCCTCTAAGGAAATAATTAGGGTGGGACTCTGATCTGATAAGATTAGTGTCTTCATAAGAGGAAACATCAGAGAGCTCGCTCTCCCCTTCTCTCTCCCTGGGTGTACACAAAGGACAGGTCACATGAACACATAGCAATAAGGCAGCCATCTGCAGCCCAAAAGGAGAACCTGCTGGTACCTTGATCTTGGACTTCCAGCCTTCAGAACTGAGACAATGAACATCTGTTGTTTAAACCCCCCAGTCTGTACTATCTTATTATGGCAGCATGAGCTAGCTAAGACAGGGACTGATACATCTCTCTTTGTAAATAAGGAAACCAAAGTTCAGAATGTCAAAGAGACTTGACCCAGGTAGCATGGAATAAGGGCAGAATGGAGGCTCTGAATTCAAGTGAGTCAAGGTTTGTTGTCTGGCTGTGATGGTTACTTCTACATGTCAAATTGACTGGGCTAAGGGATGCCCAGATAGCTGGTAAAACATTATTTCTAGGTGTGTCTGTGCAGGTGTTTCTAGAAGAGATTGGCATTTGAATTGATAGACTGAATAAAAAAGATCACCTGTACCAATGCAGGTGGGCAGCATGCAGTCGAGGGCCTGAATAGAACAAAAAGGTCAAAGAAGGGTGAATTCGCTCTCTCTCTGCTTGAGCTGGATACTCACTCTCTCTCGCCCTTGGACATTGGCACTCATGCTTCTTGGGCTTCAGACTCGGACTGGGACTTACACCACTGGCTCCCCTGGTTCTCAAACCTTTAGGTTTGGACTAGAACTACACTACCAGCTTTCCTAGGCCTCCAGCTTGCAGATAGCAGACTGTGGGACTTCTCAGCCTCCATAATCATAATCATCCAATCTCTCATAATCCCTTTCTATATATGTATATATGTCCTATTGGTTCTGTTTCTCTGGAGAACCCTGTCTCGTGCATTGGCTTTGCTGGTTACTGACTGTGCTCCTGTGTACAAGTATCACCAGTCAGTCCCTAGTAAGCAGACTCTGAGATAAAATTTTGCATGCAGGATGTGCAGTAGGAAGTGCTCTTGGGATCGAACCCCATGAAAAAGAGGTGTAGAAAGCAGAACTGGACATAGGGAGAAGCTGAGCTGTGATGAAACTCCAACAAAGGTCTCAGTGGACCCCCTATAGGCTCTGGAGCTGGGAAGACCCTTCAGCTATCCCAAGTCAGGACAGGAGGGTCAGGTCTTTATCTTTCTGAATCTACCAGTCATTAGATGCAGGCTGCCTCCAGAAGGGAGTGACCTTGGGTGAAGTAGCCCCCAAAGCAGGTACCACTCTGGCAGTTAAGGTATAGTCGTTCCTTCCCAAAAGTGGACCTGGGCTGTGAATCTCAGCGGCCAATATGGCAAGTCATTTAAACAGTCTGAATCTCAATCCTCAGCTACGATATGGAGCAACCAGTGCAGATAGATTTCTAACACCATATAGATAATTTGTTGGTTCTTACAATATGCCAGGCCCCAGATTAAGAGCTTTACATGCACTTCAGCTCTTAGAGATGTCTGAGGATTAAATGAGTTACATGTAAAATGCTTTGAACAGTGCCTAGTGCACAGTGATATATTGTAATAATAGTTATTAATATTAAATATCCTGCACTTGCACAACTGCAGCCATCTCTTTACTGGCCCCATGGCCTATGCTCCCACTTCTTCCCTTCATGATAGCCAGAGGGGTCTCTCAAGAAAGACCAATATTAATATTAATAGGTCACTCCTCTACTCTGAAGCCTTCCCTAGATCCCTATTACCTTCTAGATAAAACCCAAGCTCCTTCTCACGACTTCTAAGGTTTTTGCTAATCTCTCCCCCTCTTCTCCCCATATTTCTCCATCCTCGAGGCCAGGTGAATTTAATGGCTTTCTATGAAACATTATACTTCTGAGCCTTTGCACACGCCCTTCCACCCATGTGGAATGCCCACCTGTTCCTCTCCTATACTTGGTGAATTCTATCATTTTTCTCAAGATTTAGCTCAGGCATCACCTTTTTCAAGAAGCCTCCTCTGCCTCCCAGGCTGGTCAGCCACTTCCCTGGGGCCCCCTCTGTCCCTTGGGCTAGCCCCAATCATCTTTCCTGGATTCCAATCATCCATGTGTGAGACTGTCTGTCTCATTAGACTCCAAATTCCACAAAGCTGAGACAGTAAGAGTATTGCTGGATTCTGAGAGAGCTTTTCTTTTTTCATTTTTAAAGCTCTGAATTCTCACCCCTAATCTCAGTGGCCTGGCACACAGCAAGTGGTCAGTAAACACTCACTGGATGGTGAATATTTGGCCCAGCCTTTTGTAGGATAATCGTGGGAACTAGGGATCATTTCTCTGTGTCTCGGCGGAATCTACCTAGACATTCAATTTGAAATCCCTGAAAATTGGTTGCAAATTTACTAACCCCTAGAGATGTAGATGAGCGAAACCTGAGAAATGGCTTCTATTGTCACTGGTAGCAGCTGCTGTGTTTTGAAAAAGCATTTTTACAATTACAGAGTGGGCCAGACGCTCTCAAGACTTGGAAGCAGAAGAAATCACCTTCCAGTGCCCCCTCTTGGCCCTTGCTGGCTGCATGAACCTGGGAGAGTCATTTACCCACTCGGAACCTCAGATTCTTCCCTTGTACAAAATGAGGAATGGAGATGAACTGAGTTCTAAAACACAGGCTTCTCACTCCAAACAAACAAACATTGTTTCTACAACTCTTTAGCTCATCAACCTGAGACTACTATTTACTCCTAAGAATGTCTGAGTGGTTCAATTTTTAACTCTTGCACCTGGTAACTCAATGCCTCACCATCAGCTTCACCTCCCTTTCTAGGCCCATCTCCTAGTGTGCCCCCTGCAGGCCCAGAGACATATTTCACCTCCTATCAACCTCAGTCCACAGTCCCTTGATGGTCCCCACTTCTAGCTCTTGTCCCCATCCTTCTCCCTTTTGTTCTGGGTACCATGTGCTCAAAAAACACTGCACAATGTATATTTCATTATAGGTCGAATTGTGTCCCCCAAAAGGATGCTGAAGCCCTAACCCCAAGCACCTGTGAATGTGATTTGATTAGGAAATAGGATCTTTAAAGATGATAAAGTTAAGATGAGGTCATGAAGGTGAGCCCTCATCCAACATGACTGTGTTCTTACAAAAAGTGTAATTTTAGACTCAAAGAGACATGTACAGAAGAAGATATAGGGAGAAGGCTTTCTACAAGCCAAGGAATGCCTGAGGCCACCAGAAGCTAGGAGAGAACAATGGGCCAGGCCTTACTGTGCAGGTAAGTGCAACCCACCTGGCCATAATAGAGGGGAAGAAGCAGCATAGGATCTGGGCTCCAGGCCTGCTTAGACCCACTTTGTATCCTTGGATAAGTCACTCTCCCTTCAGGGTCTCACTATCCCTGCTGTAGACCAAATGTATGGTTGTGTTCTCCCACAATTCATGTTTTGAAGGCTTAATCCCCTAGTGTGATGGTATTAGGAGGGTGGAGCCTTGGGAAAGTAATTAGGCCATGAGGTGGAGGCCTCATGAATGGGATCAGTGCCCTCACAAGATATAACACGTGGGCTCACGACAGGAAACTGAGGCTCACAGAGGCCAAGTTCCTTGCCAAGTACAATTCTTGTGGGCACCTTGGTCTTGGACTTCCCAGCCTCCAGGACTGTGAGAAATACATGCCTGTTGTTAAACCATTCAGTCTATGATATTTGTTACAGCAGTCGAGCTAAGAATGTCGCCATCTGTAAAATGAGACAGGGTTCATTATAGAATTTCAAAAGGCTTTTCTTGATCTAAGACTGGCCAGTTCTAATGGATGAGATGAGCACTTACCCCCATAGAGACACTTGGCTAGGTATGGCAGAAAGGAGAAATGAGAGCAGGGCACCCACTGACCCACTTATCGTTTCCCCTGATATCCACTTTGTACCAGGCTTGGTGCCAAGTAGAGGGAGAGGATGGTAACCAAGGCAGATGCAGCCTCTATCCCAGCTCCACTCACAGTGTGGGGTGTCACAGACGTGCACCCTGCTTCTTCATCACCAAATGTCAAAGGGTCAGGCGGGGATGAACTCACAGCACACCCCTCACAGACTACCTCAGTGGGACCTCTGCACCAATGGGCTGTGAGCGCCTGGAAGCTAAGCAGTTGCTTGTGAGACTGGCTCTGTGATTATCAAAAGAAATGCACATAGGTTCTTAGTAAAGCTTGTAGGCTTGAAAATGTGACATCAGGTTTCCACACAGCCCACCACTTCCTGGCTGCATGCCGGGAAGTTTCCTCAGTTTTCTCAGTGAGCACAACAACATGTGGTCCTGAGGTCAGGGCCAGTGCACAGGAGGTGGCCAGCAACGAGGGTCTTGACCCCAGGTGCCAGGAGAGCAAACTAACGCTGAGGGGTGACATCACCGGACAGCCCTGGACCATGGGCTTGAGCAACTCAGCCGCTTCCTGTGATCTTGTTAATCTCTGTTCTACTTCTTCATTGATAAATTTGGGAACTGAGGCAAGACGATGAGGAACCTCACCTAAAGTTGATAAGTGAGTTGGAGGCATGAATGGAACTAGGTTCTATGCATCGTTATCCAGAGTGTATCCTCCCCCACTGCTGCCCGACTCCTCTCCCCTCTCCTCCTTTCCTCCCCACTCTTCTTTCTGTCCCTCACCAGCAGCTGTTCGCAGACACCCTTCCTGGGCCAGGCACTGTGCTCAGTCTTTCCACTCCCACCTCACTGAACCCCCACAACAACCTCACCAGGGAGATACTAGACCGCTCCCATTTCACTGATAAAACAACTGAGGCTCTGAAGAGGCAAGTAGCTTACCTGTAATCACACCACCAGGGAAAGCCAAACCTTGGTCCCTTCTGGCTGTTTTGCAAGTAGGCTGAGTCTTTTAGACATCTGCACATCGTAACCCCATCCAACCCTTTCCCACTGGAATGATGAAGCCAGGTCATTATCAAGGTCTTGCCATGGACAAGACACCACCACCCGAGTTGTATTAACTTATTCAATCCTCATCCAAACACCACAAGGCAGGAACTATTACCACATTATACAGAAAAGGAAGCAGGCTCACAGAGGCCATGCCCCATACATACAGCAAGGAAGCTGTGGATTTAGATTTGAACCTACAGCCGGCTCCCCTGATCCCACCATTGCCTATGTCCAAATGTCTCCACATGAAACCACAGAGACAAGAGTATATGGCAGGTTAAGAGCTCTGGACACAGCCCTAATGCTGGTGACCTCATGCCAAGAACAGCCACAGCTTGGGGAGGTAGCCATTGGGCTAAGGATAAAACTTCCACCCTCATGTCTGAAGAGACAACATCCATTCAACCCCCAGGTGTGAACTGAGCGCCTACTAAGAGCCAAGCCCTGGAGATCACAGGGAGAAGCAAGAATCAGGAAAAGAAATTTCTGGAAGGATGTGGGAGAGGTAGGAGACAGCACCGATGAGAAATGGCTGATGTCCCCCCAGTGGGGTGGGCACGGGCCTGACCATCTGCCCATCAGTCTATCTACCTGCAGGAACAGCAAGGCTGAGCCCACCCCACGATGTCTCAGCACCACAGCCCTGGCTTTGGGACAGGAGGCCCAGTTAGCTAGTGGTCAGCCAAATCGATCCGCCACTATTTGGGGTCAGCAGAGTGGTGACCCACGGTCTTCTCATCTCCTGAAGATCTACATTCAGAAATTGCCCTGCAACCTGTGGCCTCTGGGCCAGAATCAATTTTATCCACTTCTATCAGTGGATGGTGCCCTCAGCTTCCTACTGTCTTGGAAATACCAGCTCAGGCCTGTGTCTGGGACATCAAGGGTTGGGAGAATGGTCTGACCACCACCTCTCAGTCATCTCAATGTGAGTCCCTAGTCTGTATTTGTTGCAAAGCTCTCATTTGAGTTATTAGTAATCCTAGTGATAGTCTCAATTACCAAGTGCTCACTGGGGGCCACATTCGTACAAAGCTCATACACAGCTCAGTTCTCATTTCATCCTCACAGCCACCCTAGAGACAAGAACAAGTAGCCCCATTAGACAGATGAAGAGACTAAGGGTCAGAGAGTAACTGGTGTTACTGGACTCCAGTCCAGATTTGTGTGGCTCCAAAGCCCCTTGTCCTAATGAAGATCAGGGGAGGCGCATTGTGGACAGGTGTCTTCCCGAGGTCCTGACCCCACCTGGAGAAGGTCCACTCTCCAGGGCATGTCCCAGGGCAATGCCTGAAGATTCTTGGGCCTGGAGGCAAGGGGCCCTTCCTCGTATTGCTTTTCAAGATGGAGCCATGTGACCTCCATCAACTGGCTTCACCTCTCTGAGCCTCAGCCACCTCATCAGTAACTCAGGGGCGATGACACTTCCCTTTCTGATGTCTCTTTCAGACTTGGGTCCTCAGCTACCTCTGAACGCCCTTGTAGGACCCAGAGCAGACAAATGGCTACGGAAACCAGGGGCGGTTCAGAGGAGGTCATGTCTAGACTGGAGCCACCACCGCCCTCCACCCGACAGTCCAATGGTTCCTTCTGGTTCGCTCTGAAATCCTCGCAGCTTTCAGCAGGTCAGAGGGTAACTATGCTTTGTGTTCAGGCTCCAGAGGAAAGTTTACAGGACAGAGACTCAGGAACTGTCAGTCGCAGGTCCTGATACCTGGCATCTGAGGACAGAGGCAAGTGTTGTCTCTCTTTGCGTCCAGGGCCCTGCACCATGCAGGGGGTGTGGAAAGCTGGGGACTTTCCTTGGAGAACCTAGAGGCCGTCATCATTAAGCATATTCGTTCATTAAGCATATTCTTTGTGCTTTCACCCCCTCATTTAAGCAACCTCGAGGATAGGTGTGACTATCTCCATTATACAGATGAGTAAACCGAGGCTCTAAGACATCAAATGGCTTGCCCAAACCTCCAAGAAAAGCAACAGCCTTGCCAGGATTGGAACCCACATTTGTTTGATTCCAGGATCACTGGTCTTCCCCACAGCTCCACACCCTCGCCACCTTCACGACCACCAAGTCCTGACGAGCTCCCTCCACAGTCGCTATGGGAAGTCGAGTGCCCATCTCCTCAATGCAGCAAAAAGAGCACCAACTTCATGGTCAGACAGAGCTAGGTTCTTAGCCTTAAACCAACACCCGAAGCACAAGTGGCAAAAGTAAAAATAGAGACATTAGACTTCCACCAAAATTTAAAACTTTCGTGCTGCAAACAATACCATAGAGAAAGTAAAAAGATAACCCACAAAATGGGAGATAAGGCATCGTATCCAGAATATATAAAGAACAACCCAATTTTTTTAATGGCCAAAGGACTTGAATAGATATTTCTCCAAAGAAGATATACAAATGTCCAATAAGCACATGAAAAGATGTTCAACATCATTAGCCATCAAGGAAACGCAAATCAAACCCACAATGAAATACCACTTCTCATGCACTTGGATAAATAGAATCAAAAAGTCAGAAAGTAACAAGTGTTGGCTAGAATGTGGAAAAATCAAAACCCTCATACATTGCTGGCCGGAAAGTAATGTAAAACACTGCAGCCTCTTTGAAAACAGTCCAGCGTTTTTCCTCAAACCATTAAACATAGAGTTGCCATTTGACCCAGAATTTTCACTCCTAGGTAGAAACCCAAGGGAATATGTATGTATGTGTGTGTGTGTGTGTGTATATATATATATATATATATATATATATACACACACATATATATATACATGTACGTATACATATAAAAACTTCACAAATGTTCATAGCACTATTCTTCCTGATAGTCAAAAAGTGGAAACAACCCAAACATCCATCAACAGATGAATGGATAAACAAAATGCAGCACATCTATACCATGGAATATTATTCAGCAATAAAAAGAAATGAAGTACTAACACATGCTAAAACGAGGATGAACCTTGAGAACACTATGCTAAGTGAAAGAAGTCAATCACAAAAGGTCACATTATTGTATGATTCCATTCATAAGAAATATCCAGAATAAGCATATCTGCAAAGACAGAAAGTAGAGTAGTGGTTGCCAGGAGCTAAGGGGAGGGGACTTGAAAATGACTGCTAACAGGTAGGGAGATTCTTTAGAGGGTAATTAAAATGTTCTAAAATTGGATTGTGGTGATAGTTGCACAACTCTGCAGTTATACTAAGAATCACTGAAATGTACACTTTAAATGTGTGTGAATTTCATGGTATGTGACTTCTATCTCAATAAAGCTGTAAGAAAAAAAACATCTCTGGCAAACCCCAGAGTTGTGTGTCCTTAGAAAAAAGACTTCCCAGCTCCAACTCTCAGTTTCCTTCTCTGTGAAATGGGCTAATAAACTGCACCACCCTGCATGAAAATCAAAGAGATAGTGGCTGGGGCCCAGCACACAGCAGGTGCTCGCCTTACACAAAAATTTTTCCCCAGAGTGGGAGATGAGGGTTGGCCCAGGCAGGGTACAACGCACCAAGACCACGCCTGGCCCTGGCGGCAGGACGGACTGGACAGAGGAGGATGCTCATCGCCCATGACATAATTTAGATGGATGGCTGGGGCCATCCGTCAGGCTGGGAGCGGGCGGCCCGAGAAGAGGCCGTGGGGGAGCCTATTACCGTACACGTGTTAACAGCGCATCCTTTGTACCGACAGCCGCGCCGGCCCGGGCAAGGGCCGCTCCCCACATTGTCTGCGCGACGCCGCCGCGCTGTGATGAATGGGCTGCTCGCGCCTGGTGGCACTGCCGCCACCCGGGTATCATGGGCGGAGAGCGGCACCGCGTGGCTATGCTGGGAACTGCGGGCCACCCAACGCTGGGCAGGGCGTGCCGGACTCAAAAGACACTGGCACATAATAGGTCCTCAAGAAATCCAGGTGATAATTATCATGACCTTTTCTTTTTCAGGTATTGAAAAAACAAGCACAACCATGTTCAGAAAACTGGGAAGGGCTGCCAGATAAAATACAGGACACTGTTAAATTTGAATTTCAGAGAAACAGCAAATACTTTTTTAGTTTAAGTATGTCCCAAACATTTCATGACACATACTTACACTTTTTAAAAATCATTCATTGTTTATGAAATTTATATTTAACTGGGTGCCCTGTTTTTGTTTTGTTCTGTTTTTGTAAATCTGGCAACCCTATAACTGGGTAACTTTGAAAACAGCACTTCACCTTCTTATGCTTCCACAAAATAAGGAAAGCGATAGCCTATTCCTATACCTATATAACAATACCAATGGAATTAAATGAGAGGATATATGTAAAGAATTTAAAGAGAATCAAGGTCACAGCCAGTGGGGATTAAAGTTCTCATGTTCACACCCTGTTTGCAGAGTTTAGGGAAGGAATGGCCAGTCGTCAAGGAGTCCAATGGCTGCTGAGTTTAATGTGAGCCAGGAAGACCACCACCTCCATGCCTTTGCATGTGCTGTGCCCTGTGCCTATATCATCCGCCCCTCGTTGACGAACTCCTGTTCATCCTCCAGGACGCAGCCTGCTGACGGTTCTCTCCAGCTTTCTCTTTCACTGTCCATACCCCCACTCACATGCTTCCTCAGAGTTCTCATTGTCCACTTCATTTCAGACTCCCTCTTCCCAGCCTATCTTTCACCTAAGGGGAAAGGCAGCATCTCATTCCTCTTTGCCTAGCCAAGCACATAGTAGATACTCAATTAATGTGTTGAATGGGTAAAGGTATACACAGTAGCTCAAAACTCAGAAATTATTCTTTTATACCTTGTGGCATGGCAATACCAAAAGGTAAGTGCCTGGGGGTGAGGTGGGGTCTGCTCTGCTCCCTTGCTATAGCCCCAGCATCCAGTAGGCACCTAACCAGATTTGTTGATTAAATGTGAACCTCAAACGTTATTGAGCATCATGGGTACGGCCTTGTGCCAAACATTCTGGTTAAACTTTTTTCCAACTATTAATTCTTCAGAACAAGCCAGTGAGGTAAGTGTTAACACTATTCCCAGTCTACAGATGAGGAAGAGGAAACACAAAAAAGTGAAGCAACCCCCTTTGCCCAAAATGACACAGCTATCCATAGAGGAACCAAACCTAAACCAGGGTGCTGGCTCCAGTGTCCACCTTCCTCTGTGGCTCCACTCAGGGCCTTCAGAATAGGACAGACCTGGCCATGACCATCAATTCCCATCTCCTCCAGTGAATGACCTCGGTAAGCCTCTTCTTCTCTCTGAGTTCCAATTCCTTCTCTTTATAAAGTGGAGAGAATGCAACTTCTAATCACAGAGCGTAGTGGGTAAAAGATAGAAACCATTCATGGGAAATGCACTCAGCAGGTGCTCAATAATTGATGTTCTCCCTGGTGGTCACCAAAGCATGGTAAATGGAGGAGAGAGCAGACTCTTAGCACTGCCTCTTGGCCCCATTTCTGGGACAGAAGAGCATTTCATGGTAGTTAATTCCTCCTATAGGCAGAAAAATAGTTGGGCTACAGGGCAGGTAAGGAACTAAGATGCCTGAAGCACCCGTGGAGGTTGGGGGAACAGGAGACAGAAGTGAGACAAGGAATTCAGAGCCCCAGCCAAGCCTCCTCCCCATCTGGCCACGGGACCCCACATCAAAATCAAAAGGGGTGGGATGGAGTGGGGAGTGCCGTGGGGTCTTTGAAGCACAGTGGAATGACATTCTGTTTGAATCAGAATTCTCTCTGCCCCAGATCCTGCCCCATCCACCAGCCAACATCTGCCAATTTGCTCTTCCCTACTTCATTCATTTATTAAATAAATCTCTTTGGGGTATCTGCTATGTGCGAGCACTGTCTGTTCTTGGCACTAAGAACTCAGTGATGAAGAAATATATGTGGTTCTTGCCCCTCACGAAGCTCACAGGCACGGAATGAGGTGATAGATGATTAGAGCAGAGTGATGGGGAAAGCCAAGGGGACTGTGAGCACTCAGAAGAGGCATCTGACCCACCTGAGGGATCACGGAAGGTCCCCCAGAGGAGGTGATATTTAAGGTGAAATTGGAAGAATGAATGGAGTGAGCCATTGGGAGAGAGGGGCAGAATGCTCCAGAGAGAAACAATCATGAGAGGAAGGTCCCAGATGGAAACAGGACATCTGCGGGGAAGGAAGTGAGCATGTGCAAGCACAGCGAGAGATGAGGCTACTGAGGGGGGAGCAGGGCCAGACCATGCCTGACCTGAAGGCCATGGTGAGAATTTACTGCTTTTACGAGGGTACTAAGGAGCCATAGAGGGTTTTATGCAGGTGGAGTGGCAGGGTCAGATTTCCCACAGCATTAAATACAAACCCCTCTGCCCCACTCCTCCCCCAACCAGACCGATGAAAGGGCTGCCACTGTACAGTGGAAGGCACATTTCTTCACCATGACCACACCCTCCAGATGGCCTAAGGACCAGGGCTAGTGGCGGGGTGGGGCTTCTCAGTTAGGAGAAGCTGCATCCTGGTACCCGACCTTGGCAGAGGTCTCCCCCATTTCCACCACTCCTACTTTCAGGAAGCCAGGGTTCCCACCCTACCTCAACTATGTCTCCCGCTCAGACTTTGCTCACCTTCCTCCATTTCAGCAGCACAGGGTGGCCAGGAAGGTGGGCTGGCTCCTGGGCATGCGCAATGGAGGTGGGTTTGGGGGCAGAAGGACAATGGTATACCCAGGGGCTCCAGAGGGTGCCATGAACACAAAATGCATAGAGCTGGGCAAAGTGGCTGCCCTGCTGCTGGTCACCTCTCCCAGGTCCCTCGCTCAAGGACACCTCAGACTCCTGCCCTTCTCTGAGCCTCAGTCTCACCTGCACAATGCCGACCCCTAATGCTCAACAAGAATGACGCTCCCACCCCCAACCCCAATGTCAAGAAGCTGGCAGGAACCTCAATAACACAGTTACCTGGAGCACCCACTTAGCTCCTAGCCTGTTACATAGAAATGCCTCATCCTTATTTTACAGTAGTCACTTGCCTAAGGCCACATAGCCCATGAGAAGCAATCGATAACAGCCCCCAGGTTCTAACAGTTAGTAGGGGCCCAGCATTATTCACACTCTTAACATAAAGCAATCATCTCATCCTCAGAGCCATCCTGTGGATTATCCTCATTTTAAAGGAGAGACAAAGGAGTTTCAGAGAGGGAGAGTAACTTGCACAGGGTCACACAGCAAGTGAGAAGAAACTTGAACCTAGTTCTCTGGATGTTCTTGGACTGGCTGAAAGAATTTCTATAGAGGGAAAGGAGAGGAAGGGCATCTCACCCAGACCAGCTTCCATCGCAAAGCATGAAGACTCCTTTCTTCATTTTCCCCAGAAGCCAGAAGCAAGTCATTCCCCCACTTTTAAAGGGGAATTTCCCCTCCAGCTCCTCCTCCTTCCCCAGCAGCTTCCCCCCTTCCCTCAGCCTCCTCCTTCCCCCTCTCTCTCCCACTCTCCAGCACAAAGAGTTGCCAAGGTAACCGCATCACCAATGACTTCTCTCTTTGTCTGGGACTCTGGGAGGAAATTCATAAGCCAAGTCCCTGCTCACTGACCCCTGATGACCCCCATAGGGCAGCACAGCCCTAGACCACTCCTTCAAGGCCCCCTCAGCTCACCCCACCCATATCAGCAAATTATACCCTAGTGGCAATTCCTGGTCACAAACCTGGGTTCCAAGGTGCAAGAGATTGGGAGGTGTTTGGGGGGATATTCTCTAGGAGATGAATTGCTAACACTTCAGGAGGGGGCACAAGGAAAGAACATGCTATGTTTTTGGAACTGGGCAGGTATTGTGTATGGTACAAATAACAACACCTACACTGCCAAGTACCTCGGATGGCACTGAGAATAGCACCTACTAAGTGCTTAGGCCTTTGACAGAAGCTGAAGGGGCACAGAAGACAGCATTTTCTATGTGTACTTCTCTGTGCTAAGATGATGGAGAGGTGTTAGGCAATGAGGTAGGTCTGAGAACTCATCATGGGAGAAGCAGGCATTTGAGCCTTTGAGCCAAGCACTGACATTTCAATTTGGACATAAACAAATAAGGGTTGGAGAAATCGGACAAGGGGAAAATTGCTACTCTCTGAGCTATAACTATGTACAGGCAGGTCCCTTGCTTTATGCAACAAAGTCAGGATTTGAAGTCAAACTTATTTGATTCCATGTCCATTCCCTGTACTACAATATCTGATGATGTTTCAGATGGTGAAGTCTTCATCAGCCTACATCTCTGAATGAGAGAGACAGGAGCAGAGATCCCACCAGCCCAAGGTGGATATGAAGCATGGACAAGAAATCAACTTTTATTGTTTTGTGCCAATAAGATTTAAGCCTACCTAATTATGATTTAGGAACTATGTGTTACTGCAGCTTATCTTAACCCATTCTGGCTGTTACATCAACAGTCCAAACCAAAATCCTGGGTCTGACTCTCATTGGCTAAATTGGGTCATGAATCCCATCACCGAACTAATCACTGCAGGCATAAATCCAAAGCACTCTGGTTGGCTCAGGGCTGGTTCATGTACCTGCCTCCAGACATGACGGAAGGGTAGTCAGCCCCACTCAGACTGGTGGACTACTGGGTATGGCCAAAGACTCCTTAAAAAAATGAGGTGCTTGTAAATTATATATACATGTCTAACCACTACGTTATACACCTGAACCTAATATCAAATAATATTGAATGTCAACTGTAATTGAAAAACAAAAAAATAATAATAAAAAAAGAAAGAAAAATGGAGTGCTATTACTAGAAAAGGGAATAGATACTAAAGACGTAAAAACAACAGATGTCCACTTCAGGGACCTCATGGCGGGACATTGTAGGAGGTTCCTGTACTGAATGTGAGATGAGTCCCCAGACTTCTTCCTGGGTACAGACCTTACAAGTCTCTGAAATTTACCTGGAAGAAGACTCTACTGAGTTCTGCTGACTGGGTGATGTTGCTTCTTCCCTAGGTCTCAGGAAGTCCTTTGATTGCTGGATGGGTATGCTGGGCCAGCTTTCCCCAGGAAGGGTATAGGGGACTAGGCTGGGGTAGGGGAGTCAGGGGGAGAAGGAATGGCTGGCTGGCTTCTAGCTACCCAGGATGATGAAGGGGGCTCTGCCCACTCAGAGCAGAAGTTGGAGGGTAGTGTGGGCAGTGCTCTGCACCTCTCTTCCTAAAGCCCAGCTCTTTTCCCATCACGTCTCTCCTTAAGAACCTTACATAACACCCTAGCAATTAAAATCAGCATTTACTGAATACCTACTGCAAACCAGGCACTGTACCAGGTGTTCCATAGACATCACAGCATTTTTTTCTCCCTGAGAATCTCATAAGTGGGTATTAGAGTGTTACCCCATTATCAAGATCAGCAAGTGTGTACTCAGAAATGCATGGCCTACCAAGGTCATACAACTCGAAACACAGCTCCCGGTCTTTATCCATGCATTCAATACATCTTTGAAAAAAATATATTTTAAAAAATCTGACAATACAAAAAGGTAAGAAGTAAAAGAAAATCTCTCTTGACTTGCCACACCCATTCCAACTTATCTCCAGAGAAAGTGTTATTAACTCATTGTTGAATATCCATCTAGATATCTTTCTATTCTCAGGTTAATGTTTGAGCATTTATTATGTGCCAAGAATGTGCAAGGGCATTACAGGTGATTTTTTAGAAAGACAAGTTCTCAAGAACGTATAAATTGCAAAGCCATCTAAATTTTTATAATCTTAACTAGTCAGGGTATACGGATGAGAGACTAACAAGAAGTTAAAACCCAGGTTAGTTTGGGTCTCTCTCCAACTCCAAACTTCCTCAACAACCCTGCCTCACCCAGAACAAAGCCAAAGTTCCTCCTGCCAAAAGCCCTGCTTGATCTGGCCCTTGGTCAGCTCTCCAACCTCAACTCCACCATTCATCACCACCATGCACACTCCCCTCCATCCATACTTCATTGTTTCTTAAACACCCGAGACATACTCTTCCTCAGGACCTTTACATTTGCTGTTTCCTCTGCCTGGAACACCTCTCTCCCAGGTATCCGAAGGACTCCACTACTTTAAGTCTTTTCTCAAAGGTCCCTTTGCCTTAACTAAACTTGACTCATCCTACCCAAAACATTTCACATCCCTTTTATTTTCTTCATTTTACCTCATGGTATCTACTACCCTCCAACGAACTATAAAAATTATAATTATCTTATCATTTTCTCTCACTAACTAGACTGTAGCTTACATTGTAGGTAATGTGTGTCTATTTGTCCATGGCTGAATCTCTAGGGGACTTTGAACAATGCCTGGCACATAGTGGGCACTTAACAAAAATTTGTTAAATGGATGCTTTAATGAAAGGTTATAGTTCAGTTCTTAACATGGCTCAGACATACCTGAATATTTTTTTTAGAACGTCTGAGCCTCTTACTTTGTGGAGCCAGCACTCAGTACTAGGAAATCTAAAATAAAAAATATGTGAAGAGAGGTGGGGGGTTGAAGGGGGCTTTCCTCCAAAACCATTTTCTGCAGCTATTCTTTCCCAGCTCAGCCAAGGGTTATAAGGTGATGCTCCAATCAGAAGGCCCTCAAATCAGAAATCCTCAACCCTTCCTCTAGCAGCCTTTTGTCCCCTGGGTCTATAAGAAACAGGGGTCCCAGAAACTCAAAAGCCAAACGTAGGAGTCTTGGGGACCCAGCTTGCTGGAGTGGCTCAGTCTCATGCTGCTGCTGCTGCCGCTGCTGCCACTGCAGGTTCAGACCCCCGGGTATGACTTATGCCTCTGACTGAACTTCATTTTCTACTTTTTGGATTCTGCTCTGGAATTTTTTTCTCCTTGTCCTTTTCCTGGGTCAATGCAATCCTGATATTTGATTTACTGTTAACAGTATTGACTGCATAAGATTGAGCCAAGAAATGGAGAAATTGCTTTTTCTTTCTTTCTATCTCCTGGTTGACAACCCAGTCTTAGCGCTGGGTTGGCCAAGTTCAGCAAATGTACTAGGCAGCCACGGCAGAAGATTTTTGTGCCTTCATGGCTGGAAGGTGACCCAGGGGAGGAAATGAGCAAAGGATCATCAGCTAAAGGGGGTCCTGCCCCTGCCTCCCATCTAGGTTTTCCCTCCTAAATAAAATAAAAGCTTGGAGAGGAGAGGATGGGAGCATGGGATTCAACATCAACCAGCCTTGGATTGAAGCTCTGCAGCTTTAAGAAAGTCACGTAACCTCTCTGAGTCTCAGTTTCCACATTCATAAGTTGGAGGTATTAATATCCTTCTCACAGGTGGACTCTAAAGTAATCAGGCATGAGAAACATTTTGAATTAAACCTATGTCGTGGTGGAAGCATGATTTATTGTACTTATCACCATCATCGCCATCATCATCATAATCATTATTCTATTATTTTATAATCTCTGTTCTGTCCAAATTCAAAAGCCAGCGCTCACTCTAGTCCATGAAAAGAATCTAAGAAGCTAGAGATTTTTTGATGATACTTAGTGTGGTAAAATATACATATCATAGAATTCACCATTTTAACCATTTTAGGATAGTTAGTTCAGTGGCATTGAGTCCATTCACGTTCTTGTGCAACCAAAACCATCATATGTCTCCAGAACTTTTTAAAAAATGAAAAAGTACCCATTAGACACTAACTCCCCATTTTGCACTACCCCCCAGTCCTTGGCAACCATCATCCTCCTTTCTGTCTCTATAAATTTGACTCCTCCAGGTACCTGATATGAGTAGGATCATACAGTATTTGTCCTTTTATGACTGGCTTCTTTCACTTAGCATAATGTCTTCAAGGTTCATCCATGTTGTAGCATATGTCAGAATTTCCTTCCTCTTTATAGCTGAATAGTATTCCATCGTATGAATATACCACATTTGTTTACCCATTCATCTGTGGATGGATCCTTGGGCTGCTTTTACCTTTTGATTATTGCAAATAATGCTGCTATGAACACGGATATAGACTAGAGATTTTTAAGTGGTTATAACACTCTCTCTTCTCCAAATGAGGGTTTAGCTGCAACTATTCTTTAGCTCTCAGTAAACATTCAGAGTTCCTCTCCTGGACAACATATGGAGTCAGACCCAGGAAATACACCAATGAGGGAGACAGACACTTCCCTGCTCTCATGGAACTCACAGTCTTATGGGGAACAAATAAATAAACACAGAGCCAAGTAGAAACATCGTTGCAAAGTGCTATGAAGGGCCAAAAGAGAGGGCTGTGAAAGAAAAGAGGAGAGCTTAGCTTTATCTGAACTGCAAGGATTCTTGTACCAGGAACCTTCATGGCAAGCTCATTCCAAGCAAAAGAAGAACAAAGGCCATCTGAACAATGGCAGGGAGCTTCTGCCAATCAACACCAAATGAGCAGGGAGTACACGCTTACAGCGACCTGTGGCCGCGTCCCAGATGCAGCGCATACCAGCCCACAAGAGCCAACGGTTAAATTTTCAGGAAATTTGCAAGCCAGTTATAAATAAAATGCAGTCATTATTAAAAATTAAATTATATAAACTTACAATTAAACGAATTACATTAAAAATTACTCAAAACTCATTATTTCTGATTATTTGACCACATTTTATTGTTACCTATGCTCTTGGAAATTATTTATATCCATTAGAGCTATATGGTAGAAATATACATAATGGTATCTGCACATTTCCCCAACTCTACTTTCAATGACATCATGTTCGCAGCTTGAACTCAGCTACGATAGTATTTATACCGCAGATATTGGCAAATGCTACAAACCGTGGCTTGACTTATTATTGTTTTGTTGATTGTCTAGATTTAAGAAAATGATATAAAAAAGCCTTAATAAAGCAGATTAAACTTAAAGGTATGATGTGTTTGTAGCCCTTCTATTGCTAATGGCACAAACTATTGAGGAAATATTTTTCCAGTATTTGAAAACCATTATTCAATTCAGAAGCAAGTTGCTCACGCCACTGACGAACAAATAAAGTCCCAACATTCTTCTTTGTTACTTACTTTTCATCCTATCATTAATGTGAATAAAGTATCAACCAAGATTCATATCAGAGCTACACATGTTAAATGTCAAATATGAACCAGCATACCACTGAGTCAGTATAGCACCTTCCAAATTAAAAATCAAGAACTGTGGCTACAATGGATTTTTTTCCTATTTCAGAACATGGGAAAAGCATTTAAGGAAAGGTGGTTTGTCAGTTCAAATTAGTGAGCCATTTGGGTGGTTTGTGAGGACACTGAAACAGAGTGTCTGAAATTGGGGCTGGTCCAGAAAGACCTCAGGATCGTCATTCTTAGAATAATAGCTTGATACATATCAACTGATTGATAGAAGAAAGGATGGATCGATTGATTCCAGCTCCATGACTTAGTTTATGCATTAAGTTCAGGCAATGTTCTGAGTTTCCGGTTCCTCCTCTATCAAATGAGGATAAGATGTCTTCCTCGACTTCACCCCAGGGAGGTACAGGAATCAGGCATGCCTGAGTGAATTGTGGTTCTTTTGAATGTAAACAATTGACATCCAATATGAAGTTGCTTAGTGGAAAAAGGAGAGATTCACTGGTTCTCAGCATTAGTTTGAATACTGGGATAGTTCAAAGGTTCAAAGGAAAAGCTGTTGTTTCTCCCTTTTTCTTTATCTCATGTGGCAGCTTCACTCTCTCCTTCTCCAGACATACCTTCCACCTTTTCCATATGGCTGTTACCTGCCCTACAAACTTCAGTGGAAAAGAAGCTTTCTCCTACTAGGTCCATAGGCCAATCCCATGGAAGGGCTCCAACTAGCCCTGCTTGGGTCATGTGCTTGCCTCTTGCAACAATCACTGTCATCAGAGGGATTGGATGCTGTGATTGGTCAGATCTGGGCCATGGGACTATTTCTATGAACAGGGTAAGCAGAATCTGTTTCTAGAAGTAGAATGGGAAAGCTTTCTAGGTAGATAAAATTCAATAGTCCACTCCAGGAGGTGAATGTGTGCTGGAAAGGTTAAAGCAACAATCAGAAAGGATGAGAATAATTATTCTCAAAATAAAAAGACGAGGCTGTCTATTCTTACACACAGAATTAATTCATTTAACGAACTATCTTTTCACAGTGCAAAAGCTACAGGTAGCTTCAGGCTGGGAACCCTATAAGGTGCTCATGATTTGAGTCCTGCTCACATCTCTGGGCTCATTTTGGACCCTCTTCTCATCTCTCAGAGTATCCCAGCCCCACTAGACTTCTCTATTTCATACTGCATCTCTCCCCTTCCTTCCTTTCTCAAGATCTTTCACATGTTTTCTCTGCCTAGAATATTCTTCCCTTAACTACTTAACCCCAATCAATCTTTTTAATCTATTTCCCCCATAAGCACCATAGACAATAGAGACTAATTTGTCTTGCTCATACTATATCCCCACGGCTGAGCACAGCACATGGCACAAAGCAGACAGTCAACAAAGACTTCTAAAATTAATATATAAATGAGTGTTTATTATTCCAAGGGTAAGGAGTCATGAATTCCCTGCCTCCTCCACACAGATTCATTTATTTGTTCATTCTGGCCACACTGCATCAAGGGCTGGGAGTTATAACAGAAAGAAGGAAGCATTCTTGCCTTCGAGGAGATCCTGGTTTTACAGAAGAAGGTGGTAGACAGAGTCATACACAGAGTTGGCACAGAGTGAATATGGCAGGGGCAGGTGTGGTGAGGGAGCCAAGAACATGATTTGGGAGTAAAGAGAACACTTCCTAGAGAAGACAAAGCCCAAGATAAAAGTGATAGATTAATAGAAATTAGTTAAGTGAAGGAGACACACCTAGGGGGATGGTACTGGGGTGGGGTGGGGGTAATTCGAGGTAGCTGGAGGCTAAATGGAGCGAATAACTGTGTGTAGAGAAAGACAGAGACAGAGAGAGGGAGAGAGAAAAAAATAAAGGGAGAGAGAGAGGATAGGGGAATGTGTATGAGGATTCAGGAGGCTGCCTTGGAAGAGAGAGAGAAAGACACAAGGCAAATCCAGAACAGCTTTTAAAGCCATTGTAAGGAGACTGGACTTGATCCAAATGAGGCCAGGAGACCCCACAGAAGTATATTAAGCAGGAGCATGACACAGTCCCATCGTGCATTAGACAGAAATCTTCTTCAGCTAGCCCATCACCTTGGGGTCGTAGGCTAAGAATTAATATCAGTTTAAGGGTTTCAATTTAGACAAATTAATGACTCCAAGAGGGGGACAGCTGGGCAGGTCTGCCAATTCCCCACCTTTTGAAGTCGGTGTTTTAATCCCTGACTCTTAGAATCCTCTCACTCTAGGTTCTCAGAAGCATAGAATCATAGAAATAGAGGCAGACACCCTGCCTCATAGACCCAGGGAAAGGCGGGTATAGCACTCACTCTTGCAGAAGAACATCAGGTGGGACTGCATAACCAATCACAGTCTTGCAGAGGCCTGGAATCACAGAAGTATAAGTTCTCCAGCAGCACAGGGGGACTCAATGGGGTTAGGCAGCCCAAGCCCTTATGAAATGACACTGGGATTTTCTTGAGGAGGTGGCCTTAGCGTCCCTAGACCTCCTTCAGTGGGCAGCTCATCCTCCTCCTATGGGGCCTTCCTAGGGCCTCCCCACCCCATACCCCGGTCATGAAGCTGCTTCCAGCACCCCTCTGGCCTAGATCCCACTTCTTCCTGCCAAGAGCATGAGTATTTTCTTAGCTAGCGGTCCTTAAGGATAAATGCTGTTTTTCTTTCCCCACCTCCCAGGGTGCCAGAGTTCAACTCAATTTTCTCAGATTAAATAAAATTTCAAAGTGTCAGTCCCTGGCAAACGACAAGTTGGAAGGTGGTTGATTTTCCTAACCCGATCGCCAGTCCAATTACAATTTTTAATCTATATGTAGATAATGGTGAACAAAGCCCCAAAGAAATGTCAAGAGTGAGGAGGTTATTAGCTTAGTTTTAATTACTGTCGATCATTCTTAGCAACTGGAGGGACCCGGCAAATTAGGAGAAGGCAGCATTCCTCTCGAAGAGTTCAGCCAGGCCCCTGGGCTGCTGTTGCAGGAAGCCACCCCCATAGGAGACCTTCCCTGGCGAGTCAGGGCATGTCCCCCACCCGGCGCCGCCACCACTTCCTGCCGAGAGAGGCCTGCGGCCTTGGACTTGGGCAGAATCAGTCCGCACCAGCTGATGCAATGTGACCGCAGACCTTGCTGCTCTGGCTTCACCCAAGGCTGCGCTCTGCTGCCCGCTCTCCCACCCGCTTTGTGTCTACAATATACCTAGCGGTTATTCTTTTGTCTTGATGATACAAATAACGCATGCTCGTGGTAGGGGGAGATTCGGAAAAATTCAAAAGATGAAGCCAGGAGGGGAGAAAAAGAAGTGTCCTGGTCTTATCAGATAAAACGACTATTCATATTTTGGGTTATTTCCATTTGTTTGAATGTATGTGTGTGTGTGTATGTACACACACACACACACATATACACACACACATATATGTACATATATTCACATATAAAATAAAACTAGACGTATACATATATAAAAATATACACTTAATATTAAATTAATGTGATAATATATCAATATAGTTTATATTTCTATCACAATATAATTATAACTAAATAATAATATATAATGTTATGATTAATACATACACTGACAAATTGGAATTATACTACATCTGGATTCTTATATCCTGCTTTTTTTTTATTATTTAACATCATATCATAGCGTGACTATTATCTGCAAATATCGTTTTAGTAGCTGCAGACTATTCTATAGCCTGGATACACCACACAAGTCACTATTTTTGCACACGCAAGGCCAATGCATATTTTAATAGAGATGTGACAACACTTTATGTTTAATACTGCACCTCGGTATTTTCACTTAATGAGTAGTTTTAAGCATCATTATAAACTCTGTGGCTATTATTTTAATAAATCATCCTACCTCTAGCAAGTATTTTTGAGGATCTAATCTGTGTCACACACTGTGCTAAGTGGTAGAGATCTGAAGATTAGAATCCACTAAACGTTAGAAACTTCTAGAGTTCCTGATCTTATAATCCATAACTTTTATTAAACTGAAAATACATACTAATCAAATTAGTCATTCTATTATTGAAGATTTGGGTGGATTAGTGTTTCTCATACTTGTCCAGAACACTGCCTTTTATATTTGTGTATGTAAACTATTATCTCTATTCTGAAGTATTTCCTTCTCATAAATTCCCCAGAATACAATAAATGGGACTGAGGGTATTAATATTTTTAAGGTTCTTATTGAGAAATCTGGTTTCTACTTTAATGGAGTTTTAAGAATGAAACCAATCTGTGACTTTAAGCAAATATTAAAAAAGGAATGTCACACAAAATTGGAACCCCAGGAGCTTATTTTAATTAATTAGAAACAGTGCTGTTTTTAATATCTCTAAAGTTGTCAGAAGGATATAATGAAAGACTAACAATATATCACATGTGGACAGAAATGTACATTTTTTAAACTGCTCACAATTTGTGAAAAATTTTTGCAAACTATTAAACGGTATTGTTCAAAGAGTAGCACAACTAGTCATCGGCAAAGTGATTTTTGGTAGTAGAGACATGAACCTATTTTTAATTTTTCACTGTTATATGTTTATGTTTTTGTGTATTAGAAAAAAATACAAGTAGATATCAAATCATGAGATTAATTTAAAACAGACTAAGGAAGGAATAAGAGAAACGAGTTAAAATTCAATCTGGAGAAAGATATTAAGCATGGAAGTATACAGGTGGCGTAAATATGGACAGCAACCACTGGGTGGTTGAGAGGGCCAGGGGAGATGCTGCGAGCATCAGTGTGACCCAGGATGGTGGTGACAAGAGACTGTCATCAAGCCTAAGCTGACGAGTACCAGAAAGTCTGCGATCTCAGATAACTTACTATCTATTAAGTATCCACATGTAGCAAGGCTCTGATGACTGAACTTTGGACTTTCCTCAGCTCAAGAGATTAAAAATGACATGTCTGGTCTCCTTGGCTGTACATTATGCTCTGCTGGGGAGAGTTTTTAAAAGCACCCATGTCTGGGTCCCTCTCTTAGAGGTTCTGCATCCATAGCTCTGCGTGGGGCCTGGCATCAGTATTTTTAAGGTTTCCCCAATGGGTTTAACATGTAGCCAGGGTTGATGACTCCTGCTCAAGATCTTTCTGCATGTAGTCCTGTCCACAAATGGGGGCTGGAGTACATGTCCCCATTGATCTCTCCCACCACCACTTTTGGCATTCTAAAGCTTCCCCAGCCCTCTGCTCAAAGGATAATGAGGCTAATGGCCAATCAAGTCCTAATGAGGATTGATTCATTTATTAAGCAGCAATTATGTGCCAGTTGCTTCCCACCCCCCGAGCTGAGCTGGAGACTCAAGGGCAAGCAGGATATGGCCTAGGGAAGGCTGGGGATGTGGGGACAGCAGAAAGAAGGCAGAGCAGCTGCATCTTCAGGAGTCCAAGGTGGACTTGGGGTCCAAGCACCAGAGGGATCTCAGTGGCAGATCAAACAGATACACAGCATTGAATGAGTCTGGCTAAACTCAAGTCTGGATCATGAGCATGTGCGGGAATCCCATCAGAGTATGGACAACGAAGTTCTGGGCAGAGGGCGTCCTGGAAAATGGGTGGAGCAGAGGGGGGTGTTCCATCAGGAAAAAAACAACTTGGCCAGAGGAGAGGGCACTAGACGAGGTAATCACATTCAGTTCAGCAAACTATCAAGGTCCATCCTGAGACTCTGCTTCTGGAAAAGCCCCCTCTCCCAAGTCCCAGTTCTACAAGAGAACTGGTGAACAAACCAGGGAAATTGGCCTGAGCATTCCTCAAGGATGAAGGTTAAGGTTTGGAAAGATATTTGATAACCAACTATCCACCCCTCTTCTTCTGCAGGAAGACCCTATGATATACGCCAAAACAATATCCAAATGGACAACCATCTGATCCCCTGGCCTCTGATCTCAGTGAAAAGCTAAGCTAAAAGATGCAGCAAGGAGGTGAGATCAGGCACTTTTCTCTCTCCCCAAAATCAGGGCCTATAGCACATTCATCCTAAAATATTCAGGACTTGGCCTCCTGGAGGCACACTGTAAATATTTCTAGGCATGAAGAATGTAGATGGAATGAGTAGGGATGACATTCAGTGGGATAGAATGGAAAGAAGTGAAACAGAAGGAGACACATAAACAAAATAAAATGAAATGCGGTAGAGTGGAGTGGAATGATATATTACAAAATGGAATAGGGTATAATGAGATAAGATGGGATGGAAAGGATGAGGAGTGGGATGGGTGGGGTAGGGTAAAATGGAATGGGATGAGATAGGATGGAATGGGATGGAGTGGAGTGGAGTGGAGTGGAACGGAACAGAAAAGAACAGAACAGAACAGAACAGAAAAGAACAGAACAGAATGAAATGGAATGAAGTGAACTGAAATGGAATGGATGAAAATATAATAGACTAGAATGGAAAAGAATGGAGTGGAATAAAATGAAAAGGATGGAGTGGGATAGGATAGGATGGGATAAAATGAGGGGAGAGGAGGAAATGGAATGGAATGGAATGGAATGGAATGGAATGGAATGGAATGGAATGGAATGGAATGGAATGGAATGGAATAGGATAGAATGAAATGAGATGTGATGGAGTGGGATTGGGTAGTACAGATGAGATAGGATAAATGGGATGGAATGGAAAGGGGTTGAATAGAATAGACCAGAAGAAGATGCCCAGATATTTTAACTGGGCCAATAAGACAGAGGAGAGGGGTTTAGGGCCCTAGACCTGTGTCCACTCATAATAGGACCTTGAGTAAGCACCTTTCCATTGTTGGCCTCAATTTCCCCATCTGTAAATTGTGTATTTGGACTAAGTTTTACCTAAGGATTCACCAGCTTGAAGACTCCAAGTCTTTACAGCAACCATGTATCATAATTTTTAAAATATTTGCTGTGTACCCCTTTTATGTCAGGCTCCATGCTACCTATTCACAGTTTAGTCATGGAGCCAGACCACCCCACCCAGAAAAACACACAATTATAATGCTGGGTGATAGATATGTTGGCTTCAAGTGTCCAGTCATCCCAAGGGGTGAATTTAAGATACAATGAAATGGATGCTAGGCTACCACCTCTGCTGACCTGAGGTCCCAGTGGGTGAAAACCCCAAGGTGAAACTTACCAATAGCCCATCAGAGCTGAACAAGACATCTGGTAGGCCTTGGGTTCAAGTACATGACTGGTATTTTGGCCACTTATTTATAATAACAAGAAAATGCCAAAGCAGACAGGGGCCAGCCACTGTTTATTATCTAAGCTCTGAACATAGGACTCTTCAGATAGCTTCCATCTGCTGGAGGTATCTTTATCAGAATGTTTTTTACATCCTCAGCTCCACCATCAGAGAGATACCTGCTTGATCCTCCAGTAACCTGAAATGGAGTTCAGTTGAACGCCAGGTCACCCACCATGGAGGCAAGTTAGACTACCTACCATGGCATGCAATTCTTGTGAGACCTGGTTCATGTCCACCTTTCTAATCTCATTCATTTATTCATTCATTCAATTATTCATTCAATACTGTGTACAGATGCTAACTAAGCACAATGCTCATTCATGGAGATTCAACCATGAGCAAAACAGCACAACTACTGCCCTTACAAGCTCACAGCTCGGTAGGAGAAACAGACAGAATGCTAATAATGCCAAAAGTAACCTAATAAAGACGACTGTGTAGTCCTGGAGATAGAAATTAGGACACCTCCGAGCCTCATTCTCACTAGTCTCCACATCAAACTCAGTGTCCCTGCCAGTTTGAACTTCCTTCAGTTTCCTGAATAAGGGGCTCTCTCTCACCTCAGGACCTTTGGACATGCTGTTCCCTCTCTCTGGAGTCTCTCTGCTCCGCTCCCTCCTCTCCTGGATGTTTCTCCTGATCCTACAGGTGCAAACTTGGAAGTTACTTCCTTCAGGAGGCTATTCCAAAGGCCTCCCATGTGATTGAGTACTTCCCTTCTATTCTCCTGTGTACCACGTGTTTAACTCCAAAGCAGCATTTATCACATTGGGTGGTGATTACCTTGTGCTTTTCTGACTACTAAACTAAGCTGGGAATTTCACTGTGGCATCAGTAGGTTTTTATTGAATGGATGAGTCAAATCTTTATCCTTATTTCAATCCTGTGCACTACTTGACAGACTCTAGGGTCCCTCAGCCCTCCATAAAAATAAATGTTTCCCCACTTTTTCCTTACTGTGCTGCCATTTCTCCTTGACAGGAAAAACTGTGAAACTGGAGAAACTCAAAGCAGCTTTTCAGTTATATCTGCAGAGCTTAATGGTCCCTCTGACCCAGCTTCCTCATGGGCACTGGAAGCACAGAGGCCATCTGATGAGAGAAAGCTGGGAGGGGTGCAGGAGCCCTGAGTTCCATCTTCTGCTCTCATCTCCACAACAGGCTGCCATCCTGAGCCAACTCCAGTGGATTTTGCTGTGAGAGGCATGCAGTAGGTAAGACGGTTAAAATGAGGTCACTGCAATGTGGAAATTCCAAGTTCCCTTTTCGTAGATAGAAAATGGCTCCTCCTAATGTTGATGTCCTAATTCCCAGAACTTTACGTGGCAAAAGGGAATTTGCAAGTTTGATTAAATTTGGGGTATTAGGGTTGGAAGATTACCCTGGATTAATTGAATGAGCCCAACATAACAAGAAGGAGGCAAGAAGGTCAAAGTCAGAGAAAGAGATGTGAAGATGGAAGCAAAGGTCAGAGAAAAAAGAGGTTTGAAGAGGCTATTTTGGTGGTTTTGAAAATGAAAGAAAGAGACCACAAGCCAAGGAATTCTGGCAGCCTTTGGAAGCTGGAAAAGGCAAGGAACCCAATTCACTCCTAAAGCCTCTAGAAGGAATGCAGCATGTTGATTAGAGCCTTGTAAGACCCATTTGGGGATTCTGACCTCCAGACTCTGAGATAAATTTGTGCTGTTTTAAGCCAATAAGTTTGTGGTAATTTGTTACAGCAGCAATATGAAACTAATACACCTATCCACCATTCAAGCTTTGTCTCCTGAATGCTGGGATTCAGGTGGGGTAGGTTTCATGGTGGATCTAGAAACCTCTAGATCAGAAGCAATGATTGTTCACACTCAGAACTGTCCTGGAAGGATCTCCAGAATCTGACTAGTTCAACTTCTCTTCTGGTTCTGATAGGCACTTCACTGATTCTCCCCTTTCTAGATAATCTATTTCATAAGAATGATACCTCCTTTCCCCTTCTACTTGTCCTTCTCATGGCCCAACTGCTGTCCTCCAGCATTCGTGGAGATGGAAAGAAACTGCGAAAGTGACCATCATCATGAACGCTCAGCTTGGGTAGGGACTGATGTCGAATGACAGCACCCTGTAGCTGTTTGCAGTGACGCATCTCCCTCCTTTTCCCAAGATGGTTCTCTAGACCCAACCTTCAAATGATATGAGCTCGGAGTCATGCACACCATAGTAGGCTGAGTTATCCTCACTCTTTCCTGCTACCCTGGCTCTAACACTCCAAACGTGCTATCCTCACTGGATGAATGGATGGATTTGTAGATAGATTACCTAATTAATTAGTTCATAGGTCAGATCAGATCACCCTCCACTACCATCTGTGAGCCATCCTAGACATTCCAGAATTCTATAGCTTTGGCATCATGCCCTGGACAACAACAAAATAACACCCTAGGCCCTGAACCATCAGCTGCTTTTCAAAGAAAGTCAAGACTCTGTCACATATTTTTCTTCCCTCCCAAAATTAAAATGTGCCTCCAGTATAACTTGTTATCAAAAATAGAAGCATTTTATCTATTTTTATTGCAGAACAGAGATTACATGGAGACATTCAATTTGGAGTCAATTTAAATTTCAATTGTCTGTGAAATCTAAATCAATAGGGTATAGTTCAATGACGCTTTAATAAAACAGGACATAACAGAGAAATCATTAGGAATTACATATGATAAGAGATTGGAGCAAAGCTTCTGTAATGGTGGAAGGGACATTAGAAAATTACCCCCAAGCATTCACAAGTAAACCAACTGCCTCCTTTCCCCATGAGATGCCTGAGAAAGCTTAATTGTGCTGTGAGCCCTGAGAATCCATCTCTGTCAGCAGAGTGATTGGGGGACAATTTACAGTGAGTGACAAAGGCAGGGGGTTTGTCTCGCCTGCAATGTGCTGATCGTATTTCTCCATCCGGATATCTTCAACATGTGTTATGCCTTCTCCAATTCCAGAACTTTCTCTCCTCTCTCCTCACCAGTGGCCTCCTCCGTCCTGATATTTTGCTCTCCAGGAGACCCTTCTGAGGGTCCACCCCAAGATACAATGCTCAGAGGCAGGGAGGAGGAAAGGCAGATGGATACAGTGGATAAATGATCAGGCTGTGGAGAAAGACAATCCATGAATAAATTCCGGCTCCTCTCCTGTGACTTAGGCAAGTTGCTTCACCTCCCTGAGCTCCCATTTCCTCATCCGAAAAAATGGAGACACAAATATCCACCTCACAAGTGGGTTCTTCATTAATTCAGTAAATATTTGTCGAGGGCCTACAATGTGGGAAGCAGCAAGGTCAGATTGAGGGTGAAGCGAGTGAGGCATTCACCCTGAGTGCAAAATGTAAGGGGGCACCAAAAATCTCAGTACCAAGATAAATAATGTTGCGATGCAATATTTTTAAAAATCAAAATTAATGCCAAAAACCTACAATGCATTATTTGACCTCTGAAGGGGCTGGAGACTGAGTAATTAAGGTCATTTACATAGGTGCTCCATGCTTATGCGACTGATGCTCAATAAAAATGCTGGACACAAAGGCTCAGGCGAGCTTTCCTGGTTGGCAACACTGTCTGTGTTGTCACATACAGTTGCCGGGAGAATGAAGAACTGCCCACATGACTCCACTGAGAGAGGACCCTGGTCTCTCCTGGACAGTGCTGTATGTGCCTTTTTTCTTTGCTGATTTTAACCAGCGTCCTTTTACTATAATACACCATAACCACGAGTCTAACAACTCTTCTGAGTTCTGTGAGTCCTTCCAGTAAAGGACATGCAGGGATTCTATGCAATTCATTCACTGAACTTGAATGTAATTAAAGCCACTAAACTATGTTCTTAAAAATGGTTAAAATGGCAGTTATCTTTATATTCTCAGCAACTATATGTAATGCATGATAAGTAAAAGTCTTGAATATTGCTAGAAAGAGTTGGTTGGTTATTGGATGAATAGACACACAAATAACCAAAGGAATGAATAAATGAAAGCTAGTGGTGAGTGAGTGAAGAGACTACATAAGCTCTTTACCATGGTCACCTGTTTAGAAACATGTCACATCAGGGACATGGGACACTGAGTCTCCCAGAATTAACTATATCGGGAACCCTTGCTCACACTGCCCTCTATACTACCTATGTTCCTTACTTTATATTTGCTTTGAATAATAATTCTCCCCACCTTGACAGGGCTGCAACTGATCACCATCAGAATCCAAGTGAGATTAAACATCCTCAACAGTTGGTTTCTGGCCAAGGTTAGAGGATATCCTAGGCAGAGGGGAGATGAATGGAGGCAGACAGGGCTCCCCAGGAGAGGATCATGCAGTAGAGGTGAGTGCAAGCTCTGGAGCCACAATGCCCAGAATGGGTCCTGCCTATGCTTCTTCTCATCTGTGTGGACTCAGGCAAGGAGCATCACTTCTCTGAGCCTCAATCTCCTCATCCACCCCATGGAGTAATAATAGCATCTTGTTCACAGAGTAATTGTGAGGATGACCAGGTGAGAAAATTAGCATGAAGTCTGAACAGAATGAGAGCTTTTTCTTTTTAGAGGGGAGGGATCATCTCTCAGAGTCCAGGGACCTGGGCTGAGCCCCACGTACACTCCTTCCCTAAGCCCTATGTGTCCCTCCAGAGTCACATATTTGGGAGAGCAGAGGGACAGTGTTAAGCAGCTCTTCAGTGGTATAAGGTCTCTGGATCGAGATGTTTGGGTTCATCTGGGATCCCCATTCTCTCTCCTCATTCCACCAACTCCAACCTCTTGAGTTCGATCCTGCTTGTTCCCAAGTTCACTTCTTAGGTGCCTTAGGGGGCCCTGAGCCTGGCAGAGTTGACCTTCAGTAAAATAGAGCGAACAGTGTCCCTCAGAGTCATCCACTTCCCAGACTGACATCCACTACTTCCTTCATTGATTCCCCTTCAAAGATGACCAAAAAGCCATACTATTAGGTCTCCTCCCAGCACCCACAGACACCACTCATCCCCAAATAGAAAGAATCCCAGAGGGAAAGTTCCCCCCAAGAGCCTACATTTTCTTCCTCACTCGGTGCTTCACTTGTTTAGATTTCTGGAATTTTCTAGGCAGAAGAGACCCTGCTTTTAACTTACCCATAACCCAGGTAAAGAAACCAGGGCTGGTGAGTCATTCATAACAACTAACATTTATTGAGCGCTCACCCTGTGCCATGAGCTGAACTAGCTGACTTTGGGGCACCATCTCACTCAATCTTCATGCAGCCTGTAAGGCGGGGCCACTGCTAATCTCAAGGTCCTGGAGGAAACTGAGACCGAGGAGGTAGAGCCACTCCCACCTGTGGAAAAGCCCAGAGTTACATAGCTGCAAGCAAAAATGCTAGGATGAAACCCAGGCCTACCTAGGTCTAAAACAGGTAGTGAGCTCCCTGTCACTGGAGGTATACAAGAATCTGGATAATCATATAGCAGGAAGGTGGTAGAGGTAATTCAGGAATGGGGAAACTCCAAGACCAAAGCCCCATGAAAAGGCTCCCTCTACAACAGGGCTTCTCATCCTCAACACCACCAACATTTTGGAATGGATGATTTTTTTGTGGGGGGAGCTGTCCTGTGCATTGTAGGATATCAAGCATCATCCCTCTTCCCCAGTGCCCATAGGAAACACCTAATCGTGGCAACCAAAAATGTCTCCAGACATTGCAAAGTATCCCTTAGGGGAATGGGCACAGGAAGTGGGGAGACCTCCCTTGTCTGAGAACACTGCTCTATAAGAATTTTTGGAAAAGGTAGTAGATGTCCATGATGACCAACACTGACAATGAGGTGCAAAATTTTAGATCACTGCAGAGCCTTCTTGAGAGACAGTTGTGCACTGCGGCAGCCCTTATATCACCGCAGAAATGCTGTGTATCTGCTCCTACTGTCAGCATCCCAGAGGGGCAGGATGAATATCTCTGCACGTTAGAAAATACAGAGAGAGAGAGAGAGAGAGAGAGAGAGAGAGAGAGAGAGAGAGAGAGAGAGAGAGAGAGCATGCGAGCGCAAAACCCCTTAAAAACTGGAGAGCTGCTAATCCTAGCTTGTGAGTGTATTGGGTGCTGGTCATGAGTTCTGAACATCTTCCTTTTTCTCCCCTCTACCAGATTCGCTCTTCATCCTTCTCTCGCAGCTCTCTGCCCAGAGGCTGACCAGTGTGGACTGCAGTAAATGCCTTGCCCTCTGCCTTAAGTTTGGATTCTGCCAGTTTCTGGAAAGAAATAAAAGGGAGGAGGAGATGGAGGTCAGATTATTTATGCCCCTGCTCCCACTTGCCAAGATCCGGGGTCTCCTAGGTTGGCTGCCTCCCTTCACTCCTGCCCAAAGACCCCCTCCATTTAACCTTTAACACTCCCTCGTCACCTGTTCTGGTCCAGGTGTCATGATGGTACCCTTGTTATTAAACCTGAATACTGCACTATCCTGTGTGGTTTTCCTACATCCTGCCCGCACCTTTGTAAACAATTCCTTTACCAAACTTTCCTTGAATTATCCTAATTTGTATGTGTGGTGTGTTTTCTGCTGTGGCCATGACTGATATCCCATGGGATTGTTTGAATAAAATCATATCCAAAAAGCCAGTACATTTAACAGATCACAGCAGAGCTCTTCCATCTATTTAACGGATATTTGCCTAGTGTCTGTCCTCTGCCAGACACCGTGTGCTGGGGGGTCTAAGGAAACACTGCGGAGGGAGAGGAACGTGGCTCTTGCCTACTGGAGCGTAGAGTCCCGCAGGCGACAATGACGGGGCCAGTGGCCCGAGCGTCTCAGTTCCCAGTGCTGCTTCCGTAGGGTGCTAACAACCACAGAACGCAATGTAAACACCTGCCATCTGTCTCATCCCATTTTACAGATAGGGAAACTGAGGCCCAGAAAATGAAAGGCGCTTATCCAATATTTAAGACAGCCCAGCCTTCTGGAAGTTGATTTTACAATTGGAATCCTGCTTCTTCATTTCTAGTAGTGACTAATATTTAGTGAATTGTTACTGTGTGCTGGACCCTTGGCTACATACATCTGTCATTTAATCCCCTAACAACAAACATGCGAGATGGGAACAATGACTACCCCCAACTTTAAATATAAGGCTTGGAGAGAAGAAGTGACTTGCCCAAAGCCACACAGCACACAAGACCCATCACTTGGACTGGAACCCAAGAAGTATAGTGCTGAATCCCTGAACACCTCTCCCCGCCTGCCCCTGCTTTGGAGAAGGGAAAAAGGACATTAAAAATGTCATCCTCCAGAGAAGTGTCTGGATGGGTGGTTTTTCATCAGCTTGTGACCATGAGGAAACTTCTTTGTGGCCTAATTACTTGCCTGAGACAGAACAGGGAGGGGGCTGGGAGAGGGGCACAGGCCTCCTGGGTCCTCCAGGTATCAGCTCCACTGCGGAATATTTTTGGTCAGAATGAAAACAAAGCAGGATCCAGGGTCAGTCCAGTTTATGTGGAGGGCTCAGGAATGACAGGAGATTCTCTAAAAGTGACCCCCACCCACTCCAGCTTAAAACACCTCTTTGAACACCTCAACAGCTACAATGGTGCCTGAAATTCCACCATTAGAGTCACTTTGGTACAAAGCATGACATTCACCCCCCCACCACCACAAAAGGAACACAGAGAATGGGCATAAATTACCTAGATGCAGTGAAACATTAGGGAAAAGAAGAAAGGACTAACACTTCTTGAGCATCCACTATGTGCCTTTCATCAGGAGGACTCAGTAAATATTCACTTAATATTACATAGATCACATTACTTATTCCTCACAAAAGAACAATGAGGTGGGCGTCATGAGCTTCATATTTACAAATGGGGAAACTGAGACTCAAAGAAGGTCAGTGACTTGCTCAAGGTCACACAGCTGATGTGTCACAGAGCCAGGTTGGATCTCTGCCCTAGTGTCTCACCTGTCTACTTTCCACCACACCTACTAACCCCTAAGCTTGGGGACCCTACTTTAAGGCTAGAAAGAGAAGCCCAAGGAGGTGAAGACAGAAATAGGAGATATTTGAGGGATAGCCCCAGTCTTGGGATCTCTATGACATGAATTAACTGTGTGACTTTTTCCAAGCTAAACCTCAGTTCCTTTTCAAGAACAAAAAGGAGCTGGGCTTGATCTCCCCATCCTTATGTTCCTGCCAACTCTGATATTCTGCATGCTGCCACTTCACTGGTGGAATTCAAGACTGGCTTATCCAAATCCACCTTGGTCCATCCCACAGGTTCCAACCTAATTGAATATTGTTAACAATGTGCTTTTAAAAAGAGAAGAAGGCATATATGCGTACAGAAGGAAGGGGCTCCCACTGCCCATTTTCACCTGTCCCCTCACCTGTGTCCCAGAGCAGGACACATGGCTTATGGGTCTTTTTTCTCAAGATGCACAAGTGAGTAAATGGGCAAGACACAAACAACCCATTTCAGACTATGTTTTTGACCAGCTGTTTCTGGGTTCCATTTCCAGATACCTGTTCCATAGGGGACATCATCAGGGCTGAGCTGAGCCCCAGTCCCTGTGTGGTGCCCCAGCCTCTACCCAAGTAGACATCTCAGGCCCCTCCCATCCTTATACATATAGCCAGCTTCCCCCAAGACTGTTAGAAACCAAGGTTTATCTCTCTAAACAGATCAATTCTCACTAAGATCCCTTTAATGGTCTAATTATTCTTGGCTCACTGGTCTATGTTACATAAGGAGACTAGTTGGTATTTCTGAAGAATCAAAACATTCCTCCAACCAGGTCTCACTAGTGAGGACAATGGTATTTCTTATTATATGCTTTAACCAAAATATCCTCACAATCAAAACCCAAACATGGTCAGTGTAACTTTGATGTCTCCTATTCTGAAAGACTGTCCTCAAACAGTGCTTTGTGGAAAACTCCCCAGACGCTGGCTATCTGTGAGAGAATCACAAAAAGACATTTTAAAAAAATTAACCCCCACTATGGTATGAGTCTGTGACATGCAAAAAGGGATAAATCAGTCGAAGAAAGCTGTACAAAGGAAAAAAGAAAGGTGATCTGACCTTTAAACTATAGGTAGACTTTGGTAAACAGGTGAAAGAAGGGAAGGCATGCCCAGAGAAGAAACAGCAAGAGCAAAGGTGTGGAGGTCGGATGGAGGTGATTATGTGGTGGAGTAGGAGGAGCCATCCCCAGGGAGAAAGGACGTGGACCAGCTGGTAAGGGAGTTAAGGAAAATAAGTTTTAATAGATGGAGTGGGGCTGGATGGTAAAGCTCTTGAAAGGCAGGCAGGTAGTGTTTATATTTGTTATAGTAAGTAATAGGGAGCCTTAAAGGGTGTTTGAGCCAGGAAGTGATACATGACACAGTAGATCCTCATTGTTCAGATTTTGTATTTGCAAACTCGCCTACTCACTGAAATTTATTTGTGACCCCCAAATCAATATTCACAGTCATTCGTGGACATGTTCAGAGCAGCAAAAAGTAAAAACAAATTGAGTCGCCCATTCTGAATGTTCCTGGCTGAGGCCGAACAAAACGAAACTCTGCCTTCTTGTTTCAGCTCTTAAGCTGTAAACAGGTGTCCTTTCTGTGGTCTACCTAGTGACACATTTTTGCATGCTTCTCATTGATGATTAGGCCGCTCTTATTTGATTGATTGATCTTGCTGTTTAAAATGCCCCCCAGGGGTAGAGCTGCCGTGCTGCCACATGTTCCTAAGAGCAAGAAGGCCATGATGTGCCCTATGGAGAAAACACGTGTGTTAGATAAGCCTTATTCAGACATGAGTTATAGTGCTATTGGCCGTGAGTTCAAGGTTAATGAATCGACAATGTACATTAACTCAGGTATCTTGAAACAGAAGCATACATAAAACAAGGGTATGTATTCATCGGCTGAGGAAAACATTGTGACCAGAGGCTTTCAGGAACCTAACCCTGTATGTCCCCTAGGAGCAATGGTTCAATATTCGCTATAGAACACCACTAGTAAAAATAACAGGGATCAGCTGTACCAGCACTTTGGAACTATACAGAGGCCATAAGATCACCAAGAGGAGCCACTTTTTAAGAGCATGTGCTCTACAGCCAGTGCTTGGGTTTGAGTCCTAGTACTGCCACTAATTAGCTGTGCAGCGGTAGGCAAATTGCATTGCCTCTCTGTACCACAGTTGCTCATTCATAAAACAGAGACAATACTTATATCTTTGTCACAGAGTGGCTAGGAGAATTTAAATGTGTTAATATTTGCAAAGTATTTAGAAGACTACCTGGCAGATAATGAACTCTCTTTACATGTTACATACATGTTAAATACATAAATGAAGAAAAAAAGAAAAAGAAAAAGAGAAAGAGAAACCATCTCATTTTATAGACAAGGAAACTGAGTCAGGGAGAGAGATGACTTGCCCATGTTTGGATTATCGGCAGAGTGGGCTTTTCCCAATGATGGCATAAGATGGGGCTGACACCACGGAACCCATTAAAAGCCTGTTGCAATGACTCAGATGTAGAAAGACAGCAAGTGACAGTGGCAGCAGGAGGCACAGGAGCAAACCCCCAGTGTGACAAGAGGAACCCACCAGACCGCTCTGGGAGCTGCTCCCCATGGTCCCTCCACCCACAAGCCCGTCACATGCCACTTTACGCCAAAACCAGTAGATTCCAGAGTGTTCTCAAGATATACCTCTCCATCGTGCCATTTAAGAATTACTAGTGACCTCCAGGCTGTGCAGTAGAGGAACAAGAAATACAGCCACGCCCGGGCAGAAACCTAATGAGAAACCGAACATGGCCAGACAGAAGCTTAACAAGAAATACTGGCCCAAGAAGAAGAGCAGGCTCCGGAGCCCAAGCAAGCATCCCCCCCACTATCGATCCAGGAAGTAGATAAACGGGAAGATATACGACAGGAGGGGCCCAGGGCTGATGAAAGGGGAAGGGAAGGCAGCTTAAATCAAGGAGCAAGTGCTGGAAGAAAGGAAAGATAACAGGATTTGTGTTTATGGTTAACAAGGAGAATCGGCGGAAGGGCTGGGGCTAGGGAGATGGGTGAGCACTCTGGGAGGAGGGAAAGGAGGGACCAGAGGGACAGTGTTCCGTGAGCCCAGTGAATCACTGATGAAAGATGGGCAGCAAACATGAGATGCGAGCCAGGCGCAAGTGCCTGAAGTGTCCATCTACCTCCTGGTCCATTTGGTGTGGCCTCAACTGCCTTTCATCGTCTTCCTCCTGCTTCCTAACATCACAGAGCACTCTAAGGAATATCCACATCTGCTGCCTCCTTCTACCTTCAGGATAGTATTCAAATCTTATGTCAGGACAATATGTACAACCTGAATGCTCACCGGGAACTTCTTCTGTGCCCATGACTGTGCTAAGAGCTTCCTGTGTCTTATTCCAACTAATATCTACTCTAAGACTGAGGCACTGGGACTGTGCCCATTGTACAGATGAGGAAACTGAGACTCAGAAAGGCTAAGAAACTGCCCCCAACACTGTAGAATGGTGTTGGAATTCAAGCCCAGGCAGTCTGGCTCTGGAATCCACTTCCCTGACAATTATTCTGGACTGACTCTGTTGCCATCCTTAGCATTTATACCTAATGACAGACTGTGTGTCCATATCGTATCCTCTTGGCCCACCTTGGATTTCCATGTCCCTGTTTCTCACACAGTTCCCCACATGCTGATTATGTCCCATCTCAAGGGCAAGCCAGGTTAGTGTCACTCTTTTCTGCCTTGGGTCTTCTCCAAAGGTGCAGAAACAGCTCAGTTCTCCAGCACCTACAGCCAGGAAGTGGGGGAGTTCACAGTGCCAGGGGAATACTCCACCAGGAGATGGGAGTTGGAGAATGAATGCCACCCGCATCCTTCAGAGAGACAATCCTCAGTCTCTCTTGGTACAGCGCCTCAGAGGGTGTCTGGCAGGATAGAGCCACACTGCCTGCAGCAATAACCAGCTCGGTAACTCCAGATGTTGGCTCTCCCTCTTTTCTTGTCTCCTGCTCCCTCACTCCTGCTTCCTGCACCTTTTTCCACCAGCACCCAAACCCTCATCTCAGTCTCTGCCTTGGGGGAACCCAGACTGAGACAGAACTCCACCTACTTTAAATACAAGAAAACACAAGAAGCAGGACTGGCTATGCCAACACTAACTTGGGGGTTGTATAAGGAAAGTGGTTTCTCTTATTCTCTCTAATTTTTACTCTTTGGCCCAGAAAATTATAACTTGTTTGCTAAATCGGACCGCCCTACCTGGGAACTTCTGACACCATTTGAAAACCATTTTGTCTGTGGTTGTCTCAAGATACCTCCAGAAAGCTCGTTTAGGAGAGATCAGGGACGTGAATGGTGTCTGCATACCAGTGAGGCCTCTGCCACTCTGAAATGAAGCAAGAATGAGATAAACAGGACCCCAGAGCCTGCTAGATGTGATGGATAGCCTCTCCCCTTTAGAGGTTACTTGATCCTTTTCAAAACACTCCCATGGCTATGACTGCAACATCCCTGGGAGACAGAGAGAGAGGAAAGGTTGTTCTTCCAGAAATAGGAACCCAAAAGGGTCAAAGTCCTGTTTTGTGTGGTGGTAGAGGATGCTTTTTCCCAGACTATGCTGGCTTGGCCAAGTGGGAGCTAAAGGTGGGAGACTGGGAAGGTGTGTGTGTGTGTGTGTGTGTGTGTGTGTGTGTGTGTGTGTGTTAATTGTAAAGAGAGAGAGAGAGAGAGAGAGAGAGAGAGAGAGAGAGAGAGAGAGAGGAGAGAGTGAGAGAGAGAGAGAGAGAGCTTGCCTTCCTTGGCAAAACACTGAGACTTACTGAGAGCTAATATGCAGGGCACACGAACATCTTGTCTGGACGGGTGGTCATTTTCCTGGGGTCCTCAGCCAAGAAGCATGTCATCCATCCATCCATCCATCCATCCATCCATCCATTCATTCATATAACAGATGTTTACTGAGCACCTATTGCATGCCAGACCCTGTGCTAGTTGCAAGGATTATAACCATGAATGGGACATTCACAGCCCTACCCCTATGGAGTTCACCATTTAATAGAGAACCCAGAGAAGGAAATAAACAACTAGATAAATAAATAAAATAGAGTATGATGAGTTCTTTTGAAAATCCATTTGTTATATGAGCCTTCTTTTATTATCAGATAAAATCCTTTTTTTAAAATCCCCTTCATCATTTTTGTCAGTAAAATTGAGCTCAGGAGCCAGCTTCTTTGTTAGAATGCCAAATAATTAAATTCAGAGCCTGGCCTTAACAATGCCAGTCTTCACAATTAACAGAGGACATCTCAGAAGAAGATGAAGGGGAAAGCTGTTCTCCCTGCAATGACCAAGGCATAGATACTTTCCTGCATTAGAAAACGAAGTTCAGAGAACCAGGTTTGGTCAGGTGTGGAATTGACAACATCCTTAGAAACACACAATTGCATTTTTCAGTGCAATATTTATAACCATTAAGGCTCATGTGAATATAACTGTTAACGACTTGTCTTGAAAGTACACTGTGAGCAAAGGGATCTTGAAAAATTCTTAAGACTTTAGAAATGGTTGCCATGTCCTGTGGAAATAACTTCCAAAGAAAATCATGGCATTCTGATTATCTTATTTAATAATGGGCTGCCCTGGGAATGATGTTGCATAGAAATCTCTGTGTTCCCGACAGAAGGATGTGTAAGACTGCACCACCAAATCAGAGATGAGTTGTTGGCACTTTCCTCTTGTCGCTCAAGATTGATGGAGGAGAAGACCTATGTCTCTGATACATTCTCTATTTCTAACAGAAGGATTAAGAGTCTAGTTCTATAAAGAAATCATTTTAATCTGGCAATTAGGAAAGATAATGTCTGAAGAGGTAGCAAAAATGTCGAAAAGCTAAGACCCACAGTTAAGAAGTCCAGCCATAAAGGGCAGGAAGGAGAGTGTTCCAAGCAAAGAGACAGCAAGTGCAAAGGCCCTGGGGCAGGAGTGAACTTGGCCTGTTTGAGACACACAACAGAGTCAGTGAAACTGGAACACAGAGAGGAAGTAGGTGGAAAGTGCCCTCCTCTCGAAGGTTTGTGGAGCGTGTATTTTATTCTTCTGGTGATGGGAGCCAATGAATGACTTCGAGCAGGGGTGTGAGCTTTCAAAAGTTAGACTCAGAATGTCCAGCACGGCTGAAACATTAGGAGGTAAGATTGGTCACTGTTGTTGCTGACTTCTCATTCTGCAGTTCACTGGACATATAAGTGTAAGGCTTTGGTCTATCGGCATATCATAACTCAGCACAGATGGATTTGCTTTTGAACTTCTCATAAAATTACCTGCACTCTGTAAGTAATCTGATTCCCCTGATCCAACAGAAGCAGAAAGAAAAGACTTTTTAAAGCTAAAAAAATAAAATTACCTGCTCACACCTGAAAGACTTAAGAGCTTAGAGCTAGTCTTCTTCTTGGCCTGAGCCCAAGGTGCATGCTGTCTGCTGTTAGCAAAGTGGGAAACAGTAAAAAAAACAAGGTGTTTAGCATTGGCTTTCCATAGGGGGGGTTTCCCTGTTTCTTGAAACTATCAAAGAAATCACCTGTATTTGGCAGCTGTGATGCTGTTTGGGTAATGCTGACACTCTGGGAACCTGTATTCCCTCACCCTTCAAAGTTCAGCTTGCCCTTGTCTTCCCAGTTGAATGGATAACACACACACACACACACACACACACACACACACACACACACACACAGACACCAAATGTTGGTAGGGATGGGGAGGAACTGGAATGCACACATATTGTGGGTGGGAATACAAAATGGTATAGCCACTTTGGAAACTATTTAGCAGTTTCTTAAAAAGTCAAACACATACTTATCATAAGACCAATTAATCCTGCTCCAAGGAATTTACCTAAAAGAAATGAAAACATAGATGTTCAAAAAGTATTGTTCAAGAATGTTCATAGCAGCTTCGTTCGTGATAGGCAAAACCCAGAAATACTTCAAATGTCCGTCAACAGAAGAATGGATAAATAAACTGTTGTATATTCATATTATCCAGCAATGAAAAACAAATGAGCTATTGACACAGACTACAGCATAGATGACTCTTAAAAGCATTCTGCTGAGTTTGAGAGAAACCAGACCAAAAGAGTACTTCTCATATGATTCCATTTACAAGTTCTAGACTAGAAAATACTAAACTATGGTGATAGAAATCAGATGAATGCTTGCTTCTGGGGCTGGGGGATTACCTGGGAAGGGGAACAGGGGAATTTTCTGGAGTGGTGGACATGCTCTCTCTCTTGATAGGGATGTACGTTACACAAGTGCAAACCTTTATCAAATTGACTTAACTGTATACTTAAGATTAAGCATTTCACTGACTGTAAAGTACATGTTTTTCTAATGTAAAAATAAAATTCACTTACTCTAGGCAGTCTTCCTTACCTCCTCCAGACTATACTAGAGACTTGTTTTAAACTGGGAGCTCCCAGAAGCAGACCCAGAGTGAATATTTTCAGTTCATGTGGTAGGAGAGAAGGGAGTTAGACAGGAAGGGAAGGTAGCCACTAAAGGATGTGTTAGCAAGCAGATTACCACCATGGGCAGCAGGACTCAATTCTGTCATCCAAAGGACACAGGATGTCACTCTTATCCAGACAGGAGGGAACTGGAGTATTTATACACCAATTCCTATTAGTCACTGATTAGGGCATAATTCACCAGCCCTTCCAACCAACCAGAGTGTGGGTGGAGCAAGTCCAGTGGCGGGAGAAAGCCCTTCTAGAGAAAGAAATGCAGAAATGTGAAAGTCAGGCTGGTATGTACTGAAATGGCATGGCCTGAAGGGGATATAGCCGGACTCCAACAGCACCTGCCACAGGCCTCATCTCTGCTCCCATAGCCTCCTGTATGAATATTTATCCCATAGTGATAGAAAGAATGATTAAAAACTCAGGTTATGGGAAGAAGCTAAGTCTAAAATTCCAGCTTCGTCACTTCCTACATGACAACTTGGGCAAATGGTTCTTCTTCTATAAAACAGGGGTTGTGCATGGTTGAAGGAAAGCAATGAGATAACCCCAGCTCCATGATTAGCACAGTGCTTGACACATTATAGGAGCTCCAATAAATACTAACAGCAGGAAGTAGTATTGTTACTAATACTGACAGTCCCCAGCTTATGATAGTTGGACTTGGGATTCTTCAACTTAATATTTTTTGACTTTACGATGATGTGAAAGAGATACGCATAATAAATTACATGAGATAGTCAACACTTTAGGATAAAATAGGTTTTGTGTTAAATGATTTTGCTCAACCGTAAGCTAATGTAATTGTTCTGAGCACGTTTAAGGTAGGCTAGGCTAAGCTATGATGCTCGATAGGTTAAGTATAAATGCATTTTGACTTTCAATATTTTCAACCTATGATGGGTTTTTTTAAAATAGGGTATCTATAACAAACTCATTTTATTTATTTTTTTAAATTATAGTTGACATTCAGTATTTTTTTATATTAGTTTCAGGTGTACGGCATAGTGGTTAGACATTTATTCAATTTACGAGGTGGTCCCCCGATTAGTCTAGTACCCTCCCTGGCAACATACATAGTAGATGCATCGCAACATAATGCCATGGCAAGTCAAGGAGCATTTGTACATTCATTCTATTTGTCGAGGGCAGGGGGGGGCAGTCCAAATTAACATTTTTCCATTAGAATTTTCCTCCCTTCAATTATTTTTAAAATTTAACTGTCAAAAGAGAATCCATCTACATAGTTCAAAATCCAAAAGATATTAAAGAATTAACTGTTAAAATCCTCTCTCCATTTATACCTGCCATCTGAGGGTCCTTCACACAACCAAGATGATCAGCCTATTTGTGTATTTTTCTAAAGATATCTCATATAACGTCCTAACATATTTTGAGTTTGCTTCTGTTTTCCTATGGTTAACTCTAGTATGTGATGGTGCTTGTTTTGGCATAAAGAACATATACATTTTTTAACTTTTTATTTTGAAATAATTTTAGGTTTACAAAAAAGTTGCAAAGGTAATACAGATGGTTCTGGTATATCTTTCACACAGTACCAACCCCCAATGTTAACACCTTACACAATCATATAGTACGTGGATCAAAACTAGGAACTTGACATTCATGCCATACTATTAACTATACTACAGATTTTATCCAGATTCCACCAGTTTTTCACTAAAGTGGGTTCAACCCAGGATAACATGTTGCATTTAGTCATCATGTCTCCTTGGTCTCCTCCAGTCTGTGACAATTTCTACATTTTCTATCTTTTCTTATTTTCATGATCTTAGTACTTTTGAAAAATACTATGCAGTTATTTTAAATTTAATAAATCCATGGATTTTGCTGTCCCCAAAGGGCACCAGGACACCCCGATGCTCCACATTTAGAATTGTTAATGCAGGGATGGTGCATTGAGCACTTCATTGCTGTCACTGTTACGGAAGGGCTGGAAAGTCAAATCTTCACCATCGCTGTGTGATCTTGGACAAGTCACATTCCCTCTCTGGACTTCAGACTCCCCTTCAGTACAACAAAGCATTGAAACCATGTCAGCATTTCTAAAATAGAGTGGTCAAAGCAGTCTATACACTCTAAGACCTCTTAGGGATCCCAATATACATTAACAAATTAAAGGCACTGAAAAGTCCTGCAATAAAGATACCTGTTTTAACATTGTTTAACATATTTGCTCTCCAACAAGTTAAACCTAGAGTCGTATGGTAATATGACCCAGCAATTCAACTGTGCATGTGTGGTTATATACCCAAAAGAACTGAAAGCAAGTGTTCAAACAAATTTCATAGCAACATTATTCACAATGGTTAAAAGGTAGAAACATACTAAATATCCATCAATGAATGAATGGATAAACAAAATGTATTATGTCCATAAAGTGGAACATTATTCAACCATAAAAAGGAATGAGATATTGATGCACACTACAATGAACCTTAAAACATCATACTGAATGAAAGAAACCAGACACATATTGCTCTGTTGTATTTAGCTGGGCAAGCTATTGTTACTTTCCACCTATTAACATCCATAGAAGACCCCTTGGGACATATGGACTAGGTGATACATAAAGCCAGTGAATGGAGCTTTAATTGGATGGGGGTGTAGGAGCTAGCACACTCCAAGAGGAGGCTGGCCATGAAGCCTGGGCTGGAAAGAAACCTTGGAAGGAGGGACACAAAAGGAAGGCTAAGAGAAGGTTTGGAAGCAGAATCGCCCTTGGCTCCCCAGCCCTTCTGAGCCAACCCAGACCCTGGACATGGAGTTATCCATACACAAATGTGGCAACTTCCTTGGAAGGTAACTTGGCAATATCCATCAAAACTGGAAATGCTTATGCCACTGAACTCATTGGGGCTGTGTCTAGATCTATCCATACCTAAACAGAGAGGTGTTTGTGTAGGTTAATTAACGCTTCGTTGCTTGAGGCTGAGAATGAAAGAAAAAGTCTAAGTGGTTGTATATACACATGTGTGTACACACACATAATATACAGCCCATCTCAAGAATGATAGTGTGACACTGGAAACAGTGGTTACTTCTGGATGGAGGAATTGAGTGATCTTGAGCCAGAAATGGGAGAAATAGACTTTTCACTGGCTTTCTTGAGTTTTGTACCTATGCAGCATTACTTACCTGATGAATTAAAATAACACTTTCCAAAAGAATGAAACACATTTTGATTTATCCATACAGTGGAATTTTACACTATATGCGCTTGTTAGAAAGAAAGAAGGAAAGAAAAAAGGAAGGAAGGCAGGAAGGACAAAAAGGCAGAAGAAGGGAAGGATAGAGGGTGGGAGAAGCTGTTTATGTACTAAAATAGAAATATCTAAAAAATACAGTGTTAAGTAAAAAAAAAAAAGCAAGATGGAAAATGTATATATAGTGTATTATTCTTGAGTTAAAAAAGGGGGCAGAATTAGAATACAGATATATTTGCATATACATGTATAAAAACTCCAGAAAGATAGAAAAAAATAAGAATCATAGTTACTGGCGGGGGAGAGGGATGACATAGAAGTTGCAGGGAGACTTTTCACTGTATTCCTTCAAATAGATTCATATATATTACACATACATATATTTAATGTGTTTCATCATACATATTTTAACAATGAATATTACCTTTTCAAACTTAATATATAAATATGAATGCAGGAGATCTGTGTGGACAGATATATAATAATTGCCTATACAACTTGCTAAATAAAAAAAAGCAAGTATATAGAACAGTGTGTATTGTATAACTTCTGTGCCAAAAATTGTGTATGTATATGCATGCATGTGTGCATATATTGTGTGTATTGTGTATATGTGTGTGCATGCGTGAATTGCATACTATGTGTGTATGTGTGTATGCACATACTTGAAAGTACGTACTACCTCTCTGGAAGATTCCAGAAGAAACTGCTGTCGAGTGGACCAGGAGACACACAGGAATTGTCTACCCTGGGGAACCATTTGAATGTTTACCATGTACACGAAACATTTTTAAAAATGTTTTAAAAGCATCTGTGCAAGTGTGGTCACTGTAACAAGGTTTTTCAAACAAAAATTTAGAAATAACTTAAGTATTTCTTCCTTGGGAAAAGTTTGTATAAATTTCAGCCCGTCCAAACACTGGAATATTCAGATTTTAAAATACTTGAAAACAAAACATGCATTTATTTATATTGACCTAAAGAGATGTCTACAATATAGCAGTAAGTGAAGAAAAGCTTCAGAACCAAAAAATACAGTGTAATCCAATATTTGTGGGAAAAAAATCTATGTGCCTAAGTGTACAAATGCATATATGTTGTATTATGCAAGCACACACGTGGGAGATTCAAATTCTGCCTCTCTCACTTATTAGCTGTGTGATTTTGGACAAGCTACTTCAAATCATTGGGCCTTAGTTTCCTCATTCATAACATGAATACAACTATTCTACCAGCCTTGAATTAACATATTTGATTCTTCTAGCAACTTAGAGCATAATGCCCATCCCATAGCAAGCACCCTGTAGTTAGTAGTTGTTGCTATCACATATATGTTACAAGTGCATCATAGAGACCATGAGGGCTAGTGGTGATCACACCACGCTCTTCAATGGTTACTCTAGAATATGGGATTGGAGTGAGACAGGAAGAACCATCACTTTCTACCATACTGTATTATACATTTCGGTATTGCCTGAACCTTTTTTACAACAAACATACATTATATTATAATTAAGAGGCAAGAAACAATAAAAATAAATAAATGAGTTGGGAGTGGGTGGGGAAAGTCCATATGAGCCACACTGAGGGAGAAAGGGGTAGTGTGCACATAAAGCAAAAAGACAGGATCCAAGCAGCTTCATTGAATATCCTGCAGCTAAATCTGTCCACCTTCCTCCCGCTTGTGAGACACAGGTGACCAAGCTCAGAAATTACATTCGAGATGTTCAGATTTGTGGTGACACCGCCCAGTCTCTCAGAGCACCAGGAAATTCAGCCCAGTGCCACTGTTTATCAAGAGCCTCAGAATGAGAAAGTCAAGGAAAGGCTGGCCTCTGGGGGCTGACCCAGAATTGGGTTCACTCACCTGTCTCTGGACCTGATCTCCCTGGAAGGATGCTGGGAGAAGCAGTGTTTCTTCAAGTGCCCTTGCAAAGAGCTTCAGTTAACAGAGGGCTTCAAAACCATCAGCTATGAGATCCTGCCAGCATCCCTTAATGAGGAGGTGACATTCTGAATAGAACAGTTTTTAAACCCATCACAGAATCCTAAATCTGAAAGGTTCAAACTGGCTCTTTCCAACAGGGGGAAAGCCTGTTCCAGAGATGAGCCCAGGAATTCTAGATGACTTTGGCAAAGCCACATGGCCTCCTGGCGGCAGACCAGCCAGCAATAGCCATAGGGAGCCCTCTGACTCCTTGCCATCATGCTCACAGGCTTCCCTGGCTAGATTGACTACTCAATTTTTCCCTAAGCCCCCACAAGAAGGACAAAGGCCCAGAGCCCTATTGCAGGAAGAATTTCAGGCTCATCGCAGGGTCTCTGAGTCTCTAACCCAGTAGGAGTGGGAGGTGAGGCAGGAGCTGGGCACTCACACTCCTCCCCCAGAGAATTTCCTCCCAGCTTCAGAGCTCTCCACAAAGCCAATTGAGCATTTCCTAGGGAGTAGTTTAGGTAACAGGACCCCAGGGAGCCTGCAGAGCAATTTTCAAGGAGAGCTGAGTCTGGTAGGAGGAGGGACTATTGACTCTGTTCTCAGGAAGAAAGTTGATGGAGACAAGTCAGCAAGTGGGCTGCTCAAGGAAAGGAACATTTATTGTCCCTTGTCTGCTAAGCAAAGGACACTCCTGATGCCTAGGGATCCAGGCAGAGCCCCACTGGGAGTGGTGATAATGGCTCAATAACAATAAATCAATATGAGAATCTCTTACAGCTCGACAATAAAGACATCTTATTTTTTTTTAAGCGACAAAGGATCTGAACAGGTATTTCTCCAAAGAAGATATGCAAATAACCAAAAAGCACATGAAAAGAGGCTCAACATCATTAGTCAGCAGGAAAATGCAAATCAAAATGACAGTGATATCCCACTTCATAGCCATATGAATGGCAGGAATCAAAAATATGAACTATAACAAGTGTTGTCAAGGATATGGAGCAATTGGGACCCTCATACACTTCTGGTGAGATATAACATGGTGAAGCTGCTGAGGAAAATAGTTTGGCTGCTCTCTAACAAGTTAAACCTAGAGTTACCATATGATGCAGCAAGTCAACTGTGTGTGTGGTTATATACTCAAAAGAATTGAAAACAGGTGTTCAGCAGACAGATAGATACTTGTAAACCAAATTTCATAGCAACATTATTCACAATGATTAAAAGGTAGAAACATGCCAAATATCCATCAATGAATGAATGGATTAACAAGATGTATTATGTTCATACAATGGAATATTATTCAATCATAAAAAGAAATGAGATATTAATGCACATTACAACATGAATGAACCTTAAAACACCATGCTGAATGAAAGAAACCAGACACATATTATATATAATGTGTATTTTACCACAAATTTTTAAAATCTTGATAAATAAATAAATAAATAAATAAATAAATAAATAAATCTGGACATTTCACTGTCTAGAACCTTCCACTGGCTTCTGATCACACCCAGAACAAAGTCTAAAAGACTTGCTTTGACCTACAAGGCCCACATGATTTGCTGCTTCCTCCTTGCTACGCCTCTAAACTCTCCTACCACGCCCTCTCTCACTTGGCTCCTTACTGTTCTTAAAACCCAACAAGCAAGGTCCAACTTCAGGGTCTTTGCTGCTCTGGCAAATCAGATCTCCACGCGGCTGGCCCCATCTATTTCGTACAGGCTGTGCCACACAGACACTAAGGTTGCCCCATGTTATCCCCACCTCCCAGTTCTTACGCCCTTGTATAATCTCCTCCCTGTGCACTTGGTTCGTACTTGTGACTTGATTCTGACTAATAGAACACAGTGAAAGTGACAGCAGGAGGCCATTTTTATGATTACATTATATAAGACAGAAATACCCATCTTGCTAGGAGATTCTCTTGCTGGTTTTGATGAACCAAACAGCTGTGTTAAAAAGGTCCATGTGGCAAGGAACTGAAGGTGGCCTCTGGCCAACACTGAGGCACTAAAGGCAGCTTCCATCTGATAGCCAGCAAGAAACTGAAGCCCTTGTCTTATAGCCCACAGGGCACTGAATTGAATTCTGACATCGACTATGTGAGCTTAGAAGTGGGTCCTTTCCCAGCTGAGTCTCAGATAAGACCACAGCCCCAGCCAACCCCTTGAATCTCAGCTCTGTCATCACTAGGTGTATGACCCTAAGAAGGTACATGTGTTGAATATCTTCTGCTTGTCCCTCCCAATCCACTCTTCATCTTCCTCTGTCCTACTCTTCACCCTGAGAAATGGACAAGAGAATTGACCTCTCCTAATTGCATGAATAGGTTGGTTCCCTTGCCTTCCAGTTTCCTGTACAGATGAGCCCATGGAGAGCAATAACAGAAGATGAAAGAGAGAGCGAAGTATGGGGCATTTATCCCTAGCTCCCTCCTTTTTATACTGTTATGGATTAGCTGTATCCTATTGAGATAGGCAGTCTCAGTCTGCTAGGTAGCCTTCTCCATACAGCCCTCTGTGTCTCTCAACTTTAAAAACCACCCCTTTCCTCATCTTTCCCTGACTAGGATGGTAATCAAACCTCACCATTACTATCCCCAGGGAGCTATGCTATGTCTGATGGTCTCCAGCTTCCTACTCTGGGTAGCAGAATACTAAGATGGCCCCAAAAATTCCTGCTTCCTGGTGAACACACCCTGTACAATCTTCACTCCCTTGAGTGTGGACTAGACTTGTAACTAGGATAAGATTTCACAATCTGATTCAGTTACTAATTAGTTGACTTTGAGTTTGTCATAAGGAAGATTATCCTGAGCGAGCCTGACTTAAACGGCAATCCTTAAAAGAAGTTAGAGAGATTTAAAGTGTGAGAGAATATCTTCTGCTGGCCTTAAAGAAGCAAACATCTGTGCCATGAGTTGCCTATGGAAGGAGATACATGTCAAGGACCTGAAGGTGGTCTCTAGGAGCTGAGAACAGTCCCGAAAGAACAATCAGCAAGAAAACAGGGACTTCTGTCCTACAACTACAAGGAACTAAATTCTGCCAACAACTTAAATGCACTTGAAAGAGAACCTTGAGCCTTAGATGAAATCACAGATAAAATCTGTGATTTCAACCTCGTGAGAGCCTGAGCAGAAAAATCTAACTACCCATGCCTACACTACTGACTTACAGAACTGTGAACTAATAGATGGGTACTGTTTAAAGATGTGACGTTTGTGACCATTCATTACGCAGCAATAGAAAACAAATACACTGTCCTTACCTCTGTAAACGGTACTTTTATTAAATTCCTCTCAAGCTAGACTACTTTGACTGTGCCATCTGTTTCCTGTGGGATCCTAATGGATGCATTATTTAACTTCTCTGTGCCTCAGTTTCTTCACCTATATAACAAGAGATAATGGTAACAAAGCTATTGTGAGGATGCGATGAGATCATGCATTGAAAGTACTGTGTACATGCTAAGTGTTCACTACATGGAGGGAGAGATGAATGGGCCGAGCTGACTTGACTCTGACCAGTCCTTCTTTCAACAACACCCAGCAGAATCCCCAGGGTCTCCAGTCTCCTGCCCTGTCTTTTCACCACTCAAAATCAAAGCTGTGAATGTGGGTGGTCCAGTCTCTTCCTAACTTCCAGATGCCCAAGTGCTTTTGGGATGAATATGCCACCCTTCATGCTTTAATTGTTTTGACTGAAGATTAGTGTGATCTTAGTGCTCCTGGGGTGTAAAGAGCCATTGTGAATGGTTTATGCATGCTGAATTTAACCCAATTTCCAGTACAAGAGCTCACTCTGCAGAGAAGCCCATTAAATAACCTCAGCACAGCTCTCTTCAATCCCCTGGTGGCTGAAAGCAGAGGAATTGGAGAAATGGGACACTTCTTATCATAACCAAATTTCTCAGGAGGACTTGTACCTGGAAACCAAGTTCGCTAAGAGACAAGTCTCAGAGCAGCAGTGGAAGAACAGCTCAGGAAAGGAGGAAATGGACTGCCAGCACCCAACCCCCACAGCTGTCAATCGAAGGCTGTTGTATAGACTTCTCGACTTGACCAGCTATGGGGCGAAAATCAGGAAATTCAAATCTGGGAAAATAAGGAGACATCATCTTCTCTAAGATTTAAATCTCTTTCCCCAATATCAGTGTTGCTGTCAGTGGGCAGGGGATTATGTCTCCTGTTCAGAGATAATTTTCAGAGACATTCATTAACTCAGTCTCTGTTTGGGGGGATATTGTAACACAGACACTATCCTTACCCTCAGGAAGAGAACAGCCCAGTGGATTCAGTAAAATGGTAGGAAAAGCATGAAAGAATCCCTAAAGTTATGACACGCGTATAGAACTATTAAGAGAAAATGTCAATAGATGCTTTCTGAGCAGTGTACTTTATAAAACCAAGTGTTATACAAAAATAAAATAATGTGTATTAGAGTTACTTTGGTAAACTGGGTTCAATGAGATTAATGGGTGTCTTTATTATAGGATTTTTCAGTGCCTTTAATGTGATGCTGGGCCCTGTGAATCTCCAAATCTGACCGATTTTCAGAATCCCCTGGGAAGCATCTCAAAAGAACCAATGCACCACGGACCTATTAAATTAGAATCCCCAGAAGGGAAGCTCAGGAAACTGCCGTGTTAAGGGCCTCTAGGTTGATTTTGGAGATTGGAAGTTGATCTAGAGACTGGAATTTTGAGACAATTATGGACTAACTGTTTTCATCCCCAAGAAATTCATATGTTGAAATCTAATCCCCACTGCAATGGTATTTGTAGGCAAGGACTTTGAGGAGTGGAGGGCTCACTAATGGAATCTGTGCCTTTATAAGAAGCCTGAGAGTTAGCTCACTCTTTCCTCCATGTGAACTAAGTTGACAGTCTGCTATCTAGAACTCTCTCTGTTGTTAACATAATATGCAGTCTATGGTACTTTGTTATAGCAGCCCAACCTGATTAAGTCTCTCTCTCTCTCTCTTTCTCTCTCTGTCTCTCTCTCTCTCTCTCTCTAATGTAAAGATACACTAAGAAAAGGCTATCTGCAAACCAGGAGTAGGCTATCACCAGATACGTGGTCTGCCAGTGCCTTAATCTTGAATTTCTCAGCCTCCAGAAATGTGAGAAATACAAGTTTGCTGTTTAAGCCAGTCTATGGTATTTTTGCCACAGCAGCCATGCTAAGACAAGGACTACAGGAATTTTCCAAGCTTCTTGGACTCCTGACTATCTGCTGAAACACTCTGGATTTGTGGTGACAGCTATATTTATTTCCCTGTTGTCATCCATTCCCCATTAGGAAATCTGAGGCGGGAACCCCAGTCCAATCCAGAGGCGCATGATAAAGAGAGTGTGGCACACACACAACCCTAGCACAAAAATCACTGACTGTCCCAAAGCAGATTGTGCATCTTGGTGCACTAGAACCTCCCCTTTGCAGCACCTCTTGGAGGATCTGGTTTTGCTCTTTTTCCAACATGCAGAAGTTGGGGCTGAAATGGCACTCGAGGAAGCCACCAACAAGATGTCTCCAGAGGCTAGAGGTGAGGCTGTCTAGGTGGTTCCTCTGAGGAGGTCCTGAGGCAATCAGAGAGTAACGAGTGGGCTCTAGAAGGAGATGGTCTTTAAAGGTACGAGGACTTGGCCACGTCTGAACTCTTGGTTCTGTCTCACCTCTGCAAGATTTTGAGGAGCTGACTTCCAATCTGTTGGTTGATTTCTTCCCAGGGTCTACATTAGCCAACTCATTATGTTCCAACAACCTCATCCTGGTATTCACAGCAAAGCAGCATACTCTTTGGAAGAGGAAGCATGAGATACTAACTAATTATAGAATTAGTAAAAATAATTTTCTAAAATCCCCAGTTCTTCTCTGGACAAGTTATTCAACATTTCTGAGCCTTGGGTTTTTCATTTGTGAATAAACAAAATAGAATAAAATCTACCACCCAGGATGGGAAAAATTAAACAGACGACATTCCAAAGCACCTAGCACGAAATAGATCTTCAACAAATGTGAATTATTCCTTTGTCCTTGCTTCTTTCTTCCCCCAAAGGGCTTTGTATTAGAGAGTTGGGAGAAATAAGATGGTTCTGCCACCAGCCTGCAGTGTGACTTTGGACATTTCTTGCACTCTGAATTTGTTGGGATGCTTTTGGTGGAAAGAAAAAGACTCACTCAGATTAACTCAAGCAGGGGAGGTAGGAATAGAAAATAATTATACAAATGCAGGAGTAACTCAGAGAACTCAAGTTGGAATGCAGCCAGTTCTCAGGAAAAGGCTGGAAATAGGGGCTAGAACGTGCTAGGAAACCTACGATGTCCCTTCTCTGCTCTCATCCTTTCTCCTGTCTCAGCATTGTTTTCATTTGTAACTACTTCCCAGTCCATAGAAAAATAATGGCAGTGAACATTCCCCTGCATACCCAAGCCGAACCAGTGGAACCACTTCCTTTAAACTTAATTTCAAATTCTCAATGAAGGCTTTCATTGGCCCAGCTTGGGTTGGACCTTACCCCTGATCTAATCAGGAGCATCCAGGGATAAGACCATGAGGCCTGAGTTGGCCCATCTTGAATTGGCCCTGACTTCTTATCCAATCAACAGTGTCCTTGGGTGGAGTCGTTGCACAAACATGGCCATTTCTGCTATAATGACGTGGGTGGAGAGAGTAAGACAGTCTCCAGAGAAGGAAAGTTGGATATGCCATACAATAAGTGGCTCACTGAAATGAAGGACGCATAATACCTGGCCTCAAAGAGTTCACAGTTTCAAGAGGGAGACAAACGCAGAGACAGATAAACTCTATTCCTACTTGGAAAAGGCTATTTCAGTCATATGAGTCAGAGAGGACCACACAACCAGCATTTGGTGGCAGAAGTTCCCAGAAGCTACACCAACTTCTACCCCAAAGCCATCTTAGGACCTGACAAGCTAATTAATCACAATTATTATTTATGGCAGTGCCAATCCACCTGCTCATGTCACAAGACATTAGTTATTGCCAGAAATGATGAGTCCCAGGATGTAGAACATGCTAAAAATATTAATCTACAAGTGAAAATGATTTTAATTGGATTTCGCCCTTGGGGTCGTGTCAGGGGCCTGCTTTCAATCAGACTTGTCCAGTCAGCAAAGCAGACCCCAGCCTTCCAAATTGAAACTGTGATTGGCTGGCAGAGGTTAATAGAAATGTTGGGAAATAAATAGGTTATTGATTGATCATAACAATCAACTGGCTGCAGGCTTACCTTGCTGACCTCGCCCACCCAATTTTACAGCAAATTCGGTTAGCATCTAATTATAGATCACTTTTACAATACTATGTATTAATGAGAAGATTATACAGTGGGGGATAGGGGAATTCTTACTGGAGAACTTTCCCCGTGGCAGAAAAATGTGGTGAGACCTCATGTCCAACTTGGGGAGAGGATCCTGCAAGGAATAAAGTTGCTCTCCCCACAACCCTGCTAAAACCTCATTCCTTCACTCAACACATATTTATGGGGCATGAACTTCATACAGAGAACCTGGGGACATGGCACAGTATTAGATGCAACCCCTCTGCTCAGGAGCTCATTCTATCATGCAGTGGCTCTAAAGCATCTGTGAGCATAAGAATTACTTGTCAGGCAGCTTTTTAACAAGGCAGATTTGGGGCCCCACCCTCTGAGGTTCTGATTCAGAGTGGTCTGCATCTTT
>CM053510.1:91366628-91381718 GCA_028627145.1 Eidolon dupreanum | reverse complement strand
CATGGGCACAGCAGCCATATTGAAGCTGGGTTTCCCCATTCTCCAACTCTGTGACTTTGGGTAAGTCTTTTCACTTCTCTGAGTTCCAGCATCCTCCTCTTATAAAAATGAGGATAGTGAAACCCACCCCTCAATCTATTGTGAGCACCTCATAAATCAACATTGACACAACATTTAATACAGCACCTGGGCACATAGTAAGCACTCGGAAAATGGCAACGGCCATTTTATGTCAACCTAGGTTAGCTAAGGCAAGGGGTTTGGAGGTGGAGTGAGAAGAAATAGCCTTGCCTACAGGCAGAGCCCACAGCATCAACTGATTCTTGGAATCATCTAGACCTCAGAGTGAGGACACTGAGGGACATTGCATTGCCAGAATCACCAGTGTGATCAGACTAAAATATTTCTTGCCAAAAGAATCATGGCAAAATAGAAGCCAAAGTCATAGTTTGCTCATTTTGCAAGAGAAGAAATTGAAGCTCAGAGAGGGGAAGTTATTTGGCTTGGTTTGTTAAGAGCAGAAGCCCTCGGCAGAAATCAGCAGTGCTTTTCCAGAGCTGCTGTCCTCAGCTGCATTCTCTCCAGCCTCTTTCTTTCCCCCACCTATTCCAGGTCCTATCCAATGCCCTAAAACTCTGAGATCCAAAGAGTATCCCCAAAGAGCATCCATCCCCAAATGCCTCTAGAGAGTAACCTGGTTTCCAAGAACAGGAGGCTTAAAGCAGTCTTGGTGCAACACCGCCATCTCCTGGCTATGCCTTAGAACTGCATCTCTGGCTTGGCCACTTTGAGCATCTACAATGGGCTCTGGAGACCCCCTGCCTTCCAGGAGCGCGCGGTAAACAAGAAGACGGACAATAAACGGGAATCAGACAAATAAGTTTCGAGCAAGAAATAAACAGGTCTTGTTATAGAGCAGAGGTTTTCAAGATGTGGTCCAGAGATCTGGGGACCCAGAGTGACTTTTGTCTTTTTCATCTCATTTCCTCACGAGTGTACAGTGGAGGTTTCCAAAAGCTATATGATATGGGATACTGCAGCAGACTGAATGCAGAATCAGATATCAGAATCCAGTAGAATCTGTCTTCTATTAAACCAAACATTAAAGCGATTTACAAAAGAAAAAAGAAAAAAAGTAAAATAATGCTTCTCACTAAATTTATCTTGTTTTGAAAATAGAGTTATTTTTCACAAAGAATATGTTATTTATGTTGGCGTGCAATGATTTTTATCATTATTGTTATTTTCCAATGAATTAATAAACATCTCAGTTCTAATTTCTAATATGGGAGACACTCTCTATGCCAATTCCTCACTCCTGTTACTCTTTCTCCCTGCATAGTGTTCCCTTGGAGAGCTGGGCACCGTTTGTGATTTCATATCTACATGCTCATTGGCTGCCTCCCCTGGACTGTGAGTTCCACCAGGGCAGGGGTGATACGTGTCTGCCTCATGCCTGTTCCCTGGGCACCCAGCACTGCACGTGGCACAGAGCAAGAGTAAGAACATTTTGTTGAATGAATGAAACAGGGAGTCAGGAGACCTTGTGAGTGGGTGGTGCCCAAGCAGACTTGGGAGCAACAATTTACTATATAGTAAAAGCATAAAAGGGTCCTAAGACCAAAATGTTCCAGAACTGCAGTGATAGAGTAACTACGAATGAGGTGGTCAGGGGAGATGTTTCTGGGGAAATGGGAGTGATGTTCGGCTGGGACCTGCAGGCCACAAAGAAGTCAGCCATGTGAAAAGCAGAGGGACATATATTCCAAGTGAAGAGAACAGCCGGTACAAAGATCCTCAGAAGGATAGGTGTGTTAGAGGAACAGAAAGGCTGGCAGCCCAGAATTTATGGCAGTGCCCGGGATGCAGGAAGGACTCAGTAGTTTCTGTGTGGGAAGAGAGAGAAAGAGAGAGAGAGAGAGAGAGAGAGAGAGAGAGAGAGAGAGAGAGAGAAGGGAAACAGAGCTGCAAAGAGAGCATAGGGTTTCTGAAGGCTGCTGGGAGTAGGAGGAAGTCATCTTTTAGTTAGGAATCTTCTAGTCCTTTGAGGGTGAAAGGGCCTTCAGAGGTCCCCTCATGGATTTGCTTCTTTTACAGATGAGACTGGAGCCAAGAGAGAAAAAGTGACTCCTCCAGATCACCCAGATGGAACAGCAGTAGAATTAAAGCCAGAAGCCAAGACTGCAGGCATAGGGACAGTGTCTTTTTGGGCTATACGAAATCCAGGTAGTGTTGGGATCTGTATGTGTGTAGGTATATGTGCCAGCTCAGCCCCTGAGTGCTGTCTCGGCCACTGTTAGCCTGTTTCTGCTTCCCACTCCAGGTTCCTTTCCTCCCCATCTCAGCATCCAGAGCTTCCTCGAGACCACTGACCTCTCTTCCTCATCCATTGCTCACCAAACGGGAGGCACTTGCCTCTCCAGGCCTTAGAATTCTGCCAACCCTGGGTGATGCCCAGTTCTTCTTATCACAACTTGAGTACTGCTGGGAAGGCCAGCTTCCACCTCTTACTTCAGGCTGAAACCTCCTCTAGAGTGTCCACGCGGCTCTGCTCTACCATCCATCCACATGGGCATCTCCTATAAAAACTGATGAATCTTGGAGGAGTCATTCCAAGATACTCTGCACTGCCATGGCTATTTTATCTCAATGGATTGATTGTCCCCATCCTTCAAGGCTTCCCTCATGTGCCAGTTCTTGCAGGAAACCTTCTCTTGCTGCCTCACTCACCTCACCTCCCCCTGACCTCTTCTCCAACAGTCCGCCTGGTGCCCATCCCACCACCTGGTGCTAATTTAGAATGAGATTTAGGGAGAACACTTGCGAGGCATCAGGCTCCATCTCAGTTCTATGGGAACACTCCCTTGTGACCCCTCAACAGTCCTATCAGGTGAGAGAGCTGTCCCCATCTTACAGAGCAGATAGAGGCTCAGAAAAGGGGAGTTATCCCCAAAACCTCACAGCAGGTAAGTGGCAATGCTGGGATTCAAACCAAGGTTTGTCAGGAATCTCCAACCTAGGACTGACTCCAAATTCTTAAAAATAGCCCAGCCTAGAACACTGTTCTGAAAAAGATCCTGAAGATGCATTCATGTTCCCAAAGAGAGATAGGTGATCAACTACCAATGTCTGCCATGGGTGCTGGAAGGAAGAGTGACAATGTGTGTACAATATATTCACCTGCCCCTCATCACCACACACTAAATTCTACCCTTTTCTCTGTCACCAGAGAACCCTTTGCCTTCCCAATGAAGTATGAACTCCCTGACAAGAAGTGTTTCTTTGAAGCACTGTCCTATGCACAAAGTATTATTAAAAGTATATATATATATATATATATATATATATATAAAGTATATATATATTAAAAGTATATATATTAAAAGTATGTGTGTGTGTATATATATATACATATATATGTGTGTATATATATATACATATATATATATGTATATATATATAGTGGTGATGGTTGCACAACAATATGAATGTACTTAATGCCACTGCATTGTACACTTAAAATTAAGATGGTAAGCTTTTATGTTATGAGTATTTTTCCACAATTAAAAAATAAAAGTATCCAATTGTATTGATTTCTAAGGTCGGATTCTTGAGAAAAGGCTGACAAAGCCCACTCCTGCTCTTTGAAAATGCTACTGCTCCCCCCTCTTCCTCCAAATTATCCATCCCTTTTGCCAACTAAGAAATAGTCAGTCATCCCTTGGGTGTGAATTGGTTTTTAATATCAAAATTGTATTTACACGGAAGAAGTGACATTCATGGGTAAAAACAAAAAGCCAAGTTTATACTCCATTCCTGGATCCATGTAAAAATCTGATGTTTAATCTACAGCAGAATTTCTGTTCCCACATTCAACATTCCCAGGAGACAGTGACATGAAAACTCTTCTCTGGTATCTTAAAGTAAAATAGTGGGTCCCTGGAAACACTTTCAAGAAGGCCTTTAGGATCCTTTGTTTGGATGGGACCAGTCTCCCACCTGGGGCATCCTCCCAGCTCAATATATCAGCATTTGAAACAGCACAGCCCTCAAGCGGGGTCCACAGTGGCCACTCCCTCCATACAGCCCATGAAAGCATTAAGATGCCTCTGGGAGCCAATTTCCCAGCTCATGAAATCCTGCTCCAAACAAGCTTGATACTCAGTGGACTCTAGGCCAGAGTGAGCATTGGCAGGCCTAAGTCAGGTGGTAAACATTCTGCCTACTTGGGCTCAACTTCCTCTGGGATTAAGTCAAGGACATACACACACATACACAGACACACATAATTCAAGAATCTTGCTGCCATCATCCGTCTCAAAAGTGGCCTAGTCCCAAGCCTTCTGTCTCTAGGGACAGAAATTTCATTAGCCACCAAGACACATTTTTTCTTTCCCTTGGACCAGGATCTGCCTCTTGGAAGCTTACCCCTACACACTTGCAGGTCTCCTTTGCAGCCACCCAGGACAACTGGGTGCCCTCTCCAGTGAGATTCTCTCTGATTTGCAGACCATGACCATAGCCCCTCAGATCCTCTCTGGGAGCCACATACTACCAGGGGCCTGGGATGACATGCTTTAGAGACTGCTCCTCTTCCAAGACACCATTGTCACCTCAGCCAAGCACCTGCCTGGTATTGCAGCAATACCTCCAACTGGGGCAAGCATTTATAGATCCTGTTTATCTCCAGACAGACCTAAAAATCCTACTAGGTTCAAGAACTTCTAATCAGTTATCTAAAAGTTAACCAGAACTCATTACAAGTGCTTTAGAATTCCACCTGGGCTGAAACAGCCAAATTGTCAGCCTGAAACTCAAATCCAACATTTCCTCTCCTCAGATCATATTCATGGCTCCTCGTTGCCCTTAGGAGGAAGCTTAAACTCCCTGGCAACATAGCCTGCATGTCCATTTCCTGTCTGTCTCCTGCTACATTCTCCATGAGCCTTCCAGAACCTCTTCTATCCTCTCTGATCCTCAGAACTTTGTGTCCACCATTCCTGCTGCCTGGAACTCATCCCCATACTCTCTGCCCAAGCAGGGCTCGGCTGAGAAGTCTTCCTCTTCAGAAACGCTACTCTGACTGCCCACAACCTACTCTACCCCACACCCACCCAACATATTAGCATTAAAGCTCTAAAGGCCGGATGTTGTTAATCACCACTCAGCCCAAAGCCTGGCACTACATCTAGCAAAGAACAAGTGTGTATCATCCTTGTCTGCCTCCCGGGTGCTTGCACATTCTTGACCATCCCTATCATGTCACCCATCTCATTGCATTACCCGTTTATTTCTCCATCTCCCTCAGTGAGCAATATAAGCACCTTAATGGAAGAGCTCGTGTGTGGATCCTAGCACCCAGAGCAGTCCTTGGCACATAGGAGGTCCTCAGCAGCATCAAATTTTTGCTTGAATACAGAGGAGTTCCCCGGAATGGGAAATCTTTCCTAGCTTCCTGCATTGAGTGAAATGGGGCAAGGAGACCACTAGAGGGCAACAGGCACATGCTTCCCCAGTCTAGACTCTATCCCATCCCCATTGCTGCCAACAGTCAATGCACCTTCTCCAAGCTCTTCCTGGTGCATTTTCTTCTTGTTCCCTTTGCAATTCAGGCCTCTGGATCACACCCTCAGCACTCACTGTCAGAGCTCCACTAGGTTAGCTGAACCCATGTCTGTCAGAGAGGCTCTCAACCCTAGACCAGCATCCAATGACCCAAGCAACTTGCCTGCAGAGTTGATCCAATCCTTGAGCCTTGCATGAGCTGCCCTCTCCCACAGACCCTTGACTACCAGCTCGAGTCAACAAAACTAGTCTCTCTTCCCATGCCCCCCATCAACCTGGTACCACCTCTTACCCCCACCCAGGAACCCCTGGCCTCCATGGCTCTCTGTCTCTGCCCCCAAAGGACTCTCTCAGTTCTTCCGAACTTCCTTTCATCCAAACTCTCATCATCTAAGTGCAACTAAATGGCATAGAAGTTAAAAGAGGAAGCTGAGCTAATTTACACTAAGGTGTAAATGGGTGGTGGATTTATAACCCTTCTGAATATTCCAATCTAAAGCTTTATGCTCTGGGGTTTCCAAAACTCTAAAGTCCCAAAATCAAGGACTCTAAGCCCCGGCCTTGTGACCAACGATGATTCCATACATAATGCCTATCTGTGCACACCAGAGAGGCATTTTGGGGGCTATAACAGCTACATCTACTCATGTGGACTATTGCAGTTATTAGGCTATTGTTTAAAAGAACCAAAACCCAAATGCAGATTGTGAGGGTTTAAGAGGATACGTCCAGTGGCCAGTACCTTGGAAGGCTATGTTTCTAATCCCACCCCAGTAGACACCACTTCTCCATCAAGCCTGAGCCACACCCCAGCCTTGCACCTCCTTTAGAGTACCACAATCTTTACTGACTTCAGATGGCTCTGACTCAGAGCAGTCACCAAGTCCAATGCTACTAGCTACATCTCTCCCTGTGTTAGTTAAATGTTAAACCTGTGTTAGCCCCATTCCAGCCATGCCGACATCCAAGCTGTTAATAGTAACAAAGAGTGTTAGACCTGTTGTTAGTCAGAAGGAAATCCACAAGCCGTTAGTTTCTGCTGAAAGGAACAGACCAGGAGGGCAGAAGTTAGTTGAGGTAAAGGAGAGGTTAATTAAGAGGCGGTCAGAGCCAGGCCAAGAGCCTGGAGCCCTGCAGATGAGCAGGGTTGGCTGTTAGTGGTCAGCCCTCGGAGGCAGCCAGGGCAAGGCAGGGATTAGCTGGGTGACAGCAAGAGTTAGTGCAAGGGAGCCAGAAATTAGCCCAAAGAGACCAAGGTGCCTACTGGAGGTGAGGCATAAAATCACCCCCAGGTGTGGCCCTGGCTTAGCGGCTGGCGGGCTCTGGGGGAGGCAGGCTGGGGCCGGGGTGTGGATAGGAACAGGACAGGGAGCCAGGGATGCGCTCCTGGCTGGCCTGAGGGGCTGCAGGGCACCATGGGACCCTGGGGTTCATTTATCATTTCCCACTTTCTCCTCCTGCACACCGCAAACCCAGGGTAGGTCTGCTTTTTTCCCAGCCTTCTCGAATTTTCTGGTGTGAAGAGTCCTTCTCAATGACTTCTGGTAGGAAAAATGGCCCACATCTACTTCCAGTGTGGGAAATTCGGATCTCTCAGTCTCAGTTATGCAAGGGGCCCTCTAGCCAACTTCCAATTGTAGGAAAGACCCCTCTCACTGATCTCGGTTTCCTTCTCACTGCTTTGTGATAAGGCCAGAAATTCTCCCTCTCACTTCCTTCCAGTGTAAGAAATTCCCTTCTCCTCATCCTTCCAATATGGAAAATTCTTCCTCTAACTGACTTTCTGTATTAAATGCTCCAATCAGTGATTTCCAGCGTGGTAAGGGCATCTGGTGTAGGGAAGTTTCCGCTTACTGGCTTCCAGTGTGGGATACATCCCTTGGCTGACTTCCGGTGCAGGACACTGCCCCCGCCCTGACTTCCTGTGCAACACCTAGCTGGCCGCCTTCCCATGGGGAAAATTCTACCCTCACTTCCCTCCAAAGAAGGACACACAGGCCCCTTCTCCCTGATCCTTTGGCTGGGAAAAGCCCAGTGCTCCACACTCTAGACCCACAGGCCTCCACACTCACACCTGAGCGTTCCCTGGTCCCACCCACTCCCAGTGGCAACCAGACTTCTGCACAGAAGACAGACCCTCATGCTCAGAGGCCAACCTCCCATAGCCACATGACCACCTCTTCCTCAGGGCCACCAGTGTGGTCAATAGGGCCGTCCCCTGTCCCAGACCTGGCCCAGTGGACTCTGAACTCACAGCCAATTGGGGCAGCCAAGTGGAGCATCTGTCTGCAAGGCCAGTCCCAGGACATCTGCTTGCCAAAAGGAGGGAGGACCAGCCCACAGGGGGGCCCAGAGCTCGGCAGGGCTGGGGTTAGTAAGAAGAGAAAACAGGGTTAGTAGGGGCTGGGTTAGTAAGTCAGAGCACAGCACCAGCAGACAGGGGCACCTCAGCAGACATACACAGGAGTCACTAGGATAAAAGGAAGAACACACACAGATCCATTAGTTTGTTAAGGGGTGGTCGAGGTGCACTTGAGGCACCCCCAGGTTAGACGGATTAGTAATCGAACAAAAGAGCTGCCTATGGAAAAGAAAGCTGAGGAAGAGGAAGAATGTGGGGAAGAGAAAGTTAGGGATTCAAAGCAAGTGTCTGGCCCCAGGCAGAAGGGTCTTTGTGCAGAACACCCAGAGGGACCAGGGTCTAAGCAGGGAACATGATCAACCTGGTGTTCTGGGCCTCCCACCCCACCTTCACTCTTTTTTTTTAAATATCTGCCACTTGTCAAAACCTTAATATTAATAAGACTCTTCACTGCAACCTGGGAGGTAATGATCAGTACTCCCATACTACTGCCAAGGAAATGGGTTCAGAGAGGTAAAGTGACTTGTTCAAAGTCACCCAGCAGGAAGTGGTAGAACTGGTGAGTCCTGTTTACATGCCCTGCTCTGGAATGTGGGTCTGCACAGAGATCCCAGGCTGTGGGCAGGGCCTTCTGGAGCTCGTCTGACCCCACGTCCCAGCCCCTCGAAAGGCCCTTGAGCTGCAAGGTTAGTAGGGTCTGGCTGCAGGGAGTTAGTAGGGCATGCTCGGGCCTGGTTAGTGGGTTAGTTGGTTGGCAGAAGGCCAGGCACCTCGTCACACGCTACAGCGTCCTGGCCGAGCCCTGGGTTAGTAGGTTAATCACACCATGCAACACTGCCCCGGCCCCTCAGCTGCAGCTCCAGAGGCCTCCTGTCCCCACCAGCCAGGGAGCTGGGCCTGACCAGGGCAGGGCGGTCTGCCTCCCAGCCCCTTGGCCCCACTAGAATCAGGCCTGCCCAGAAGCATTTTGCTTCCCAATTTTTTGACTATGGGCCTCAGAGAACCTCCCACCAAACACTTTGGTTCCCCTGAAAATAGACCCTGCTTGTCCTGGCTAGAAACCCCCTGCCTGGTTCTGGTCAGCCCATTTCCCAGAATGCTGGATCCGGTCACACTCACGCACGCACACACACACACATGTGCATCACGAGCATCTTTCAATGAGCATCGTCCCACAAAAGGTCTGATGCCCCAGAGCAACCGTGTTCAGTGGACATATCTCAGACCACCAACAGCCAGGCCTCTGGCTGCTCCAGTCACTAGCCTGTCTCCTCCTCATACCAACACTGCATAGAGCCTGCCTGACTCCTGGAACCAAGGTCAGAGTCCCCTGCCCCTCCTGGTCTGCCTTTCCAGCAGATGCTACAAAGCACCTGTGTCATCTCCTATTATTGAGATAGTTTTCCCACAGAAACCCCAGCCTAGCATCTCCCACAGTTCTACGTGACACTCTGTCAAAAAAAAAAAAAAAGTTCTGTCAGTAATGTTTTGGGAGAAAACCTCATCCTCTGTTCGTCTTTGAGTATTCACAATCCCTACCAGCATTTTAAAGGCTCTGATAAGTCCTGCACTGCAGAAACCTGCCAAATTTGAACCACTTTTTTTAAAAGAGCAATGATATCTAGAACTCACTTTGGGAATCTCTGTTCAAATGTCCCTCTGGAATCTCTCAGCTAAGCCACATCTTTCTCATCCTTCAAGACCCTGATTGGATCGGCCTGTCCAGGCTACTGCAGCCCACTCTGAGATCTTACTCTCACCCTCCAAGCTCTCAGAACCTCTGCCTCAGTAGACTGGTTCCTGCCCCATTCTCCAGTTCTCTTTGGGGAACTGGTTTTCTTCTGCTGGCATGGCTGTGAAATCCTGAAGGTTGGAACCACAACTAGATCTTCACCTGTATCTCCACTAAGCGGCTAACACAGGTAAGGGCCCAAAGTAGGCGCTCAATTCTGATGAGAGGTGTAGAATTTAAATACCCTTGGAAGTGTTTGGAGCTGCTGCGGAGGCCATAAAATGCAGCCACTTCCCCAAGCTGCATAGAAAGGGGTCTTAATAAAACAGGAGGGGAAGGACTAGTCAGAAATGCCTCTGGATCTGAAGATGCTGAGTTTACAGTCCAGAGCACTCAAAATAGATAAGCCCTAAATCTAACTCCCGGGTGGATGAGAGCGTTTAGTGAGTGCCTATTAAGAGGCAGGCACTGGACAAGCACGTGATTTTGCTGAATCTCCCTGCACGCCCCAGGGGAACAGATGGCCTGTTTCAGAGCAGAAATTAGACTCACAGAAGTGAGGTGATCTTCCCAAGGTCATACAGCAAAGTATGTACCCTCAACCCAAAGCCCAGGCTCTCCCAGGACACTCCTCTCCTGGGGGCTCCTTCTCGCTACCCTAAGTCCAGCTAGTTCTGTGTGTCCCCAAGGCACCCAGGGGTGACCTAACACTGTCCCCTTCACACTCAGTTACTATTTCCCACACCGCTGCTCCTCTCCTCCCTTCGAGGGCAGAGATTGTGAAGAGGAGACGGCTCCAGCTTTCTATGTTTGTGGTGACCACCTGCTCTGGGCTGAATTGTGTCCTCTCCAAATTCATAGGTTGAAGCTATAACCCCCAATGTGACTGTATTTGAAGATAGGGCCTTTAAGGAGGTAATTAAGGTTAAACGAAGTCATAACGGTGGGGACCTAATCTGATAAGCCTGGTGTCCTTATGAAAAATGGAAAAGACACAATATCTATCCTCACCCCCACCCCACACCACTCCTGTGTGGGTGCACAGAAAAAAAAGGCCAAATGAAGATTCAGCAAGCCGAGGAAAGAGGCTTCAGGAAAAAACACCCTGGCACCTCGATCTTGGACTTCCAGCCACCAGAACAGTGAGAAAATACATTTCTTCTGTTTGAGCCATCCAGTCTGTGGTATTCTGTGCTGGCAGCTTGAGCTAACTAATATAAAACCCCTTCCCACCCTAGGAAAAGGACGTCCAGCTTTCAAACTTGTCTAAGGACAGCCATGATTGCTCTGTGCAAGCACTGGGACCAGGCCCTCTGGAGGGGGCTGGAACGAGTGGGTAATGGGTGTGTTAGTGAATCCGTGTGATGGGGGAAGCTGCACGTGCATGGGGCCGGCCCTTCCTGCCTTTACCCCACAAGGACGGAACCAAGGATCAGATGCAAAAAGGAGTAGGGGTCAGAGATGGAGCTGGGTTTCCGCTCAAGCCTTGGGGCAAGGCTGGCTGGTTCCAGCCTGTTCCTTTTGGATGGTGGGAACAAGGCCCTGTGTCTGTCCTGGCGAAACCCCCAGCTTGGGTCTCTTCCTCTCTCAGAAAACCTCTCCTTTCAGCTTTCAGGATAGCACAGCCATTCCAGCTGCCCCTCCCACAGCGCAACATGGGGGATGGCCCAGGCTCCTTCCAGATGCTGACCACCTTCTCCTGGTGACCACCAGGAAGAGGAGAAGCACAAAAAAAGTCCCATCTAGAAAGCACCCTCAAAATGAGAATCACTTGCAATGGCGCAAGACAAACTCCAGCCCACAGCACCTGCTGAGCTGCCCTCCCTCCCACCAGCAGCTCCTCCCGATTCCCATCCTGTCCTGTAGGGTCCTTTGGGACCTGGACTTGGGGAGGATGTGGTCAGTGGGGCCTCCGCCCAGGCCAAGTTCTGTCTGATCACCAGCAAGGATGTGAGGAGAAACCAAGTCTGCGCAAGGTCAGGAAGTGGCCTCCAGGCTCAAACAGTAAGGCCCAGCAGACGAGGTCCAGGAGGACGCAGAAGGGACGATGGGCTGCCAGCCGCCCTCACTGCCCTCAAGCTGGCCTCCGGAGCCATGTCCTGTCCTCAGCTGAGCACTGATCAGGAGGGCTTCATCCACGTGAGGCTCCATCCCAGGAGTTGAGGAGAATAAGGTCTTGGGGAAATTGTCCAGGGTTCCAGAAAACCACTGAAGGCTGCTCCTGTGTCACTGTGGCTAGTGTCACCTAGTTTCTGAAGACGGGACCAGGCCAGGAGTCCTTGAGATGCGGCAGGGCAGAGCCACCTGGAGGAAACACAGTGAGTTAGGATAAGGACACAGTCTCCATCCCCAGCCCCCTACACCTCCCCAACCTAATCCCACAACTGGGCAAGGACACCTTCAGAGACACCCAGTCTTCCTCTTGTGCCCCCAGCGCCTAGACTGGGTGGGAGTAAAGGATCTGGACACTACTAACTTTTAGAAAAAGCTGAAGAAGAGAGAGGAAGTGATAAAAGCCATGGACGCCCCTCTTTGGCAGGGCTAGCTCAGAGGATGAAAAAGTAATAACAGAAGCCCCACGGGCATCACAGCCAGAGTACAGGCAAGGGTTCAGATGGGCAGAAAAGACCTATAGGGTCCTTTAGAGGCTTGGATTCCCTTTACATTTCTCTGTACCACCCTCCCCCAATACACACATGCATCCCTCCCAGGACAGGGAGCTCACTCCCTTGCTGAAACTGTGATAAAGCACCTTCTTACATGAAGATCTCAGAGGGCAGAACCACATCTCTGGCGTTCAGCTCTGAATCCTTAGGCTGGGAGAAGGGGCTTGTCCATGTTTGGGCTGAATGAAGGAACATGCTGAAATCTCTGCCGTCAACCCACCCCCACCAAGACCATGCAGAACAAGCCTTCCAGCCACCTGGCTCCCAGGCCTTCTTTTCGTGAGCAAAAATGCCTGGCCAAGTACCATAGGTGGGGAGACAATCTTCCCCCATGAAATGAAGCTCAATGGAACCTCCCTCCCTGACACCTACCCAGGCTTACCTGGCAGCACCTAGCCAACATGTTGGCAGCCTGGGCCCAGCCCCTGGCTCCTTCCCCCATATAGACCCCACAGGCCCATCCTGGAAAACAAAAGAGCCAACCACACTGCAGGAGAAAACCACACCCAGGTCCCCTCCCCAGGCCCGGGTCTGGCCAGAACTCTCTGCTAACAAGAAGACGACCTGGGAGCTAGGGAGGCTGGGCCCAGGCACACCTCCCTCCACCTCCCTTCCTTCCCACCCCAGAACATCCTTCACCCACCTCCCTAGTGCCAGCAATAGCAGAAAGGAGAAACTGAACAGAGTCAGGAATCAAGAGTTTTGATCCCAGCTCTGCCATGCTTTGTAGCCCCGGAAATTCTATTCCTCCTCTGGGCTGTGCGACACTTCCAGCCCTGACACTCACCCCAGGTGCACAGTAGTAACCCATAATTTGGGGCAGTGGGTGGGAAACAGGGGCCTTTGTGCTCAGCCAGTTATTCTTCTGCCCCCACTAATCCTGACCCAGACCATCTCTCAGGTTTTGCTTTCAGTGACAGCTAAGTTTCCTCTATTGACTGGTAGACCGGGGCCAAGAGAGTCAGGGGTCCTCTCAGCATATTTTCAGAGCTTGCTGTCAGCACCTGGGACTTGGGGCATGGGTCCAGGGCTGGAGATGTATTCAGATCCTTGCACTGAGAAGAATGTTCCATACAGGCACAGTGCTCAGGCCCCCACTTGACTGCTAGGTAAAGGAGCCCTGGCCAAGTTTTATAAATATGATGACAAAGGGCCAGATCTGAGACAAGAAGGGCCAACCCAAATCTCCAGGAGTTCCCCAGCCTCCTAATGACATCAGCTCTACAAAGACTCAAGATTCAGTAATTAAACTCAGCTCCTCAGAAGTTCCTGATGATGGAGTTTATAAAATACTAGCCTTGTTGCCAAAAGTGGGATGCAAAAATTACCCTCTGGGGCCCCATAAAGTGTAGACAAGCTCGCTCTTTGTGCCATAGAGATAGAAAAGTGAATAAGCTGCATCACCAATTTCCCCTCCCACCTAGGAATTCTGGAATACTACATTTTCCTGCACAACCAGGAGAAGAGAGGCTGGTAGTCTGTGGGCTGGTTAGTTTGAATACTTATCTGCAAGGCTGCTTCCCAGTGCGGTCTTGAACATCCAAAATCATTATGCTGACTGAGCAAAAGAAGCCAAATACAAAAGATTCCATATTAATGGAACTTCAGAAAAAAAAAAAAAACAAGCTTATCTATAGGTATAGAAAATAGATCAGTGGTTTCCTGCAACTGGGCGGGGCGGGGATTGACAGAGGAATGTTTTAGGGCAATAAAATTTTTTAGATCTTGAATGCAGTGGTGGTTACACAGGTGTATACATCAAAACACGTTGAAACGTATGCTCTAAATGGGTGCATTTTATTGTACGTAAATTATGCCTCAATAAAGTTATTTTCCCAAGTATCAAGAAGGGCCAGGTGAAAGGCCATACAGAGACCTGGTGGTAGGTCCCACAGCCCCAGTAAATCAGCTACCACTAGCCTACATGAGCCACTCCCTCCCCTCTTCAAGCCAAGGTCAGATGCCCCATCAAGGAAGCTTTGATTGAGGTACTGGATCCCAGAGGACCCTAAAGGTCTCTCCTACCTCTGAGATTCAGGAGGTCTCAGTGCATATGGATTTTATGGTGGACCTGAGCACACAGCATGATGCTAGTCTCTACTGTCTGTCCCAAGGGTGCACAGAAGGAGAGGAAAGGTTACCTTGATTACTCCTGTGATGCTGTTAGGGTCGTGGTGGCCATGTGAATTTGTCTGGAACCACATGGGTGGGCAGGGAGATGCCTCCAGCTGTCATCAAGAGAGAAAGAGAGAGGGGTAGGGGAGTAAATGTGTATCATGGGCACTTTGGAGAATAGATGCCAGGATGCTAGTCTGAAATCACAGCATGTGCCAAAACCAGTCTCCTTAGATTCAGATCAGAAACAAAACAGGAAACCAGGAGGTCTCTGGGTTGAGCTGGTGCCAAACAAACATCCCAACACACTGGAAAAGACAGGGGATTCCGTCTTATTCTGCCACCCTAAGCAAGTGCATCATCCCTCTGGACCTGGCTTATCCACAAAATGGGGACAATTACGGTGCCCACCTCCCAAAGCTGTTGTGAGGATTAATAGGAGGATAAATATTACCCATTTGCTTGCATTCTATTATTTCTTACATTATTATTAATTACCACCCCTGTCCACACAGCTCATTAAACTATCCATGGGCTATTCATTTCCCCCTAAACTGTGTGTGCTGTTTCTGGCAACAGATGCCAGTAAAACATGCTTTCGGTTGCATTTTAAGATCCCTCTGGCTTTTGGGTTGTTTTTTTTTTTTTTT
>CM053510.1:91345726-91366128 GCA_028627145.1 Eidolon dupreanum | reverse complement strand
GCAAAGCTGACCTTATCATTCCCCTGCCCACAACCCTTCAGTGATGTCCCACTGGTCTCAGGATGAAAAGCAAGCTCTCACCTTCACACGCAAGGCCCTGCCCTGGCTGGCCCCTACTGGCAGCTCCACGTTCATCCCTCACCAAGTTCCTGCTCCAGCTGCAGGCCACCCAGCCCAGCCCTGCCCGAGCCTCATCTTCTCTGGGAAACCTTCTCTGGCCTCCAGGTAAAAGTCAAGTCCATTAAGTTAAACACACTCCTTGATTGACCCATGCCCTCTCCTTCAGGGCTAATTTCAATTTGAGATAATATATTCATCTGCTTTTCTGTTGTACACATACACACTCCATCACCAACCTGTGAGATACCTCAAAGGAAAAATCTGCCCTATTTTCCCACCACAGGGTCTGACACACAGGAAACCTTCAATGTGTGTTTGTCAAAAGAACCTTGAACCTTAAAATGCTGCAGTTCTGGAAGTCCCCTCAGAAACCATTTTATAGATGGACAGAGATCCAGAGAAGGAAAGTGACTACCCAAGATCTCTGCTCCAATGTGGCCATGCTGATGGTGTCATCCCAGTGTCCCCAGGGTCTCCAGCTCCTTCTGCCTTCCAAAGGTCCACCTCTCCTTTAGAAGCCAATTAAACACCTCAAGCACTCACCTTGAAATGCCTGCAGAAATGCTGTCCCTTTCAGGGACATGCCTGGCTCTTGTGATTTGGTGATTGTGTCTTTGGCTCTTGCTCTGAACACCTCTTCCTGTTGCCTGTTCCACTACCTGTTTCCTGCCCCATTCCTATAGCCTGAGGTCCTCTCCCCAGACACAAATACAGCCCTAACCCCACCCTCAGTGCCCCCCGTAGCAGAAACAACACAAGCTCTTGGGGAATTCACTAAGAAAGTTTGAGGCAAATAATAACACTTACTGAGCATTTACTGTTTTCCGTATTCTGAGTTGCATGCTATAAATACAATAACCATAACAGCCCAATGGTGCCAGGTATTGATATCATCCTCATTTGACAAATGAAGAAAATGAGGCTAAGGGGAGATAGCTAGAAGGCATCTGAGCCAAATTCGGCCCAACGATCTACATCCAGATCCTTACTTCATGGAGCCCCCTCCCCATCCTGGTCTTATACCTTCCCAGGCTCTCTTATCCTCTGCCTGACCAGCAGCCATGGTAAGGTCCTCCTTGCCTCCCGTGGCTCCCGTCTAACCCAGCCTTCCACCCCCCGTGTGGCCATGCTGCAGCCATCCTGCAGAGCAGTACATGCTTTATTTATGAGATGCATCTGGGCTCCCATCAAATCAGCTGGGAATGCTGCAGTGCCTGCAGTCAAGAGGCAGAGGGTTGTGGAGACCAAAAGTCCTCCAGGAGCCAGGCAGAGGCTAGGCTCAGCGCACCAGGCTCCAGCCAAGGCACCCAGTGGGCTTGCAGAGCATAGAGTAAGCCTGAGGACAAAGTGATTTGTGCTGTGGATCCCCTTTGCGTCCCAGGCTGCCCTAAACTAGTAGCTAATAACCCTGGGGTGGGGAGGAGAGTTGGGAAATAGGGTGGGCAGTGATATTAACTGAGCATCTCCCGAAAGACACACAAAACCCCTCAAGGCACTGATTCATGTGCTCACGTCACAGGAAACTGAGGCTTGCAGAAAGTTGGCAAACTCTTTCTGAATGTATAACCCTGATTTGTCTTCCCTTCCTCCAAAAAAGTTAGGGTGGTTTATAAAGATACCTTCAGCATAGCCAGAAAACTAAATACAAAATAAAATTGAAAAATTTCGCCAGAGAAAGGAGTATGGAATCAAAGATTAAGCTCCTCTTCCAAGTGCCTGCCACACGGTTCTATCTTGTTGCTAATAACCCGGTAGAGACTGGTTCTGAGCATCCTGACAGCCAATGCAAAGAGGGAATGCAATTAGTTTCACAAGTTTCCGAGGTTCTACAAGGAGAAAAGAAACTAAATGTGTCTGGTATTAATAACAGAGAAGGGATCTCGGGCCCTCTCCTCCAATCTCAGATTCCTAATTTCCCAGAAACTGGCACATTGATCTCTTTCCCTATCCTCTGCATTCCCTTTTTCGTGGGCCCCAGCACAGAACGATCTGACAGCACCTTGGAGGATGTGTTTTCGTGTGTCACCACCAGGTGGCAGTGCATTGCACCTGAGCAGCTGGGCGGTGGAAGGAGCCAGAATAGGCCTGAGAAACCTCGGTAAATTGATGATGAGCTTTTGATTGAACATCAACAAAGATGTCAGTATCATGCTCAGCAGAATAACCCACAGGCTAAAAGGAAGAACCCTGGACAGAGAGGAGTGCTCGGTTCAAATTCCAGCTCTGATTTTTGGTCTCTGTGCCAACTTGAGCACATTGACTTGCCTCTCTCAGCCTCAGCCTTCTCATTTGATCAAAGGGGTGAAGAATGCCTGTTGGGGGAGGAGACTGAGACAGGGATAGAGAATTATCATTGTCACTAACGCCAAGAATAGCCACATGGTGAAGGACCCAGTGCTTCTGAGCTACAGGGGAGAAAAAAAAAAAGGGCCTACCTTCCCAGAAAGAAAAGCCACCAGGGCCTCTAGTTGGGGACAGGAGGGGAAGTGGTGAGAGCTCTTTGCTTACTCAGGTGGGTTTAAGGAAGTAAGAGTCAGGACTTTTTCAAGTATAAATGACAGAAACCCATCCTAAAAGTCTTAAGCCAAAAAAAGCGGGGAGAGGGTTTTTGGTCCATGTGATAAAAAGTGCACAGGTGTCTGCATAATAGGATGGTTAGACTCACTCTCTCTGTTTCTGGCCCCCACTTTCCCCTACCCTGGTTTTGTCTCCAGGTTGCCTTTGATGGCGAGTTACAAGTTTACATCCTATCACTTCATAAGCCCAACACATACAGAGCTTCTCTTGCCAGATGGTTCCAACCAAAGTCCTAGAGCTAACTCTCATTGGCTCAGAGAGAGTCATATGCCCATCTCTAGTCCATTCACGGTGACCGTTATTGGCCAGACCCGGGTCATGTCCTTGCCTCTAAAATCAGGGAGGGTCAACCCCACTGAACGTGCTGACTCAGAGAGGAGGGAGGATGGTTCTCTAAACTGAAACTGGGACTCCCCACCAGAAGCTGCTGAATACCCCTGAAGGGTAAAAACAGCAGACTTCCCCCTCTGGGAGGAAACTGTCATGATCCCCTGGCCTGCATCCCTGACATTTTGTGTCAGGAGAAGATTTAGGAACACCTGGCAAGGAAAGGAAGGGCCTCCCCACCTGGCAAGATATTTCCCCTTCATTAATCCTGTAAGTAAGGCAACTGTAAACAGTGGCCCAGGAAGTAGGGATGGATGGGGATTCACCACCCACAGCTCAGGCATTTGCAAGACTTGCCCTCCAACCCCTGGGCCTGATGGAGGCCTCACTTGCTCATTTTCCTGTTAGGCAGCAGCGAGGTGGTGGGCACTGGCCTGTCCCTGGGCAGCTGCAGGCTCAGACATAATGGATGGATGAGTGCCTGGCCCTAGGCCCAGCATGAGTAGACAATCAATAGATACTGCTTCTTTTCCCTTTACACAAAGGGCTGTGGTGATGAGCTGTGTTACCTTAATCGTCATTGCTTTTATCCTTGTTAGTAATAATAGGTGTTCCGTGCAGTGACTTCTCACTCCCTTTCAATCTAGTTAATTTCTTTCCTTTTTATTTGACTGTGTCCACTAAAGTCATTGTCACAGCTTCTATGCTCCTGGGGGGGAGTGACTCAGTAAGACAGTAGTGAAAGGAGCATGTGGACAAGAGAAAGAACTGGACAGACCAAGCAGAGGGGAACAGAGAGGGAATAAGAGAAGAGAACCCTTCTATGACGTATTTTTTTTTCACAGCACCTTTTCAGGTATCCATTTCCTTCACCCTCATGATGGCCCGCCTCTTTAAGAAGTGAGGAAACTGAGGCTCAGGGAGGCAAAGTGCCTCCCCACTCCCCCAGAGCTCACCCTGTTGGAAAACTCAGGAGCCAGGATTCAGACCCAGGTGTGTGCAATTCCAAATGTGTTGTCACTCTCTGTGCCATGCCGCCCCCTCTGGGTGTGAGTAGCAAGGTGACGAGGCTGGAAGGAGCAGCAACATGGATCGTGTTTGCTGTGTGGTCTTGGACAAGTCCCTTTCCCTCTCTGGGTCAAGAGGACACGCACTGGTCTGGGATCTTCAGCCCTGGACCCTGTGGTCAGTTCAGTTGGCTGACTGTAGCGTTCTGGATGATGGGTGTTCTGTGCTTACCACTTTCTTCTGAACAAATGCCATCAATAATTCAAGTTCCCTTTCCCTTGTAACCTAAGAAAATTGGTCTCCTGGCAAGATAGAAAAAATAATTTCATGCTTACTTTCCTCCCCTCCCACAATCATCCCTGACAAATTGTCTCTTTATTGCCTATCACTCCAGCCATCATCTCACATCTGGGATCCCATTTTTTATGGTTTCCAGGCTCAGTCTTGGCTCCAACCGGAGCTGGCTTTTAAAAGGGCCACCGTCAAATTCCAATGATACTCCCTTATTCATTCATTCATTCATTCATTCATCCATTCAGCAAATATTGCCTGTTTTGTCCCCAGGGATCCAAGGCTTTCCCTATAATAGATAAAAATCTTCCCAGTTGTTCATACTAAAATATGAGGGGCTACCTTCTTAACTCTTTTAAAGGAGGACGTGAACCTAGCAACTTACTGTTCATAAATACCATTTTTTGCCCATTATCTCTTTAATGGTCTCCTAAACCCTTATACAACCCATAACAAGTTCAGTGCTGTTAAGGGTGGGTGGCCTCAGATGAATTGCTTGACCTTTCTGAGCCTCAGGTTCCTGATAGGTTTTAAAAGAATAATAATGATGTCAAGGAGGGATAAATCATATCCCTCATGAAAGGGACCAACACAATATGTATCGTCAATATTACCATCGTCATTGTTATTATGAGAAAGACATGCCTAAGGTAAGGGGTTTAGGTTGGCAATGGAAAGCTATCAAAATACCCAATAAGCTATATTGTTTTAGCAAACACAGCAAAACACCTGGCATGTTTAAGGAAGAGTCACTACAGGGCTATGAGGGCAGAGAGGCCATGAGGGAGGCAAATGATGCCCAGCCTCATAGGACTAGGAAAAATGTTGTTTTGTTTCTTGGAGAGAGATGGGAAGCATGGGAGGGTTTTTGAGCAGTAGAATGACAAGATCTACTTTACATTTTTAACAGGACCACTAGAGAACAGATTGTTTGTGTGCAAAGAGGGAAGCAGAGAGAGGAGATGGCATGGACCAGGATGGCAACAACGGGGATGGTGACAGCAGCTGGCTTCTGGTACGTTTTTGAAGGTATGGCCAGCAGGATTTGCCAGTGAATTGGATTACGGATGTGAGAGAAAGAGGAGAGTTATGAATTGTTCCTCAAGTTTGGCCTGAACAGCTGGAAAGTATACTTTCAGTTTTGAGTGAATTCTGTTTGAGATGTGCATTTGTTGAATAGGAAGTTTGTTGTCCAGAAACGGAGTTCAGAGGATAGGTCTGAGTGGAGATAAGCACCAAGGAGAATCAGCCTTACCACCTCTCCTATCATCTGTCCCAGGCCCATTCTTATCAATCCTAGCCCTACAATTCCCACACTTCCCCTGCACCACCCCATACAGCTCCTATGTAAGATACTGCAATCCACTGTAGACTTGTCTGCCTTCCCCACCCAGCTGGGTGAGAGAAAGAGCTTTATGTATCTTGCTTACCATTTCCCAGGGCCTGGTGCACAGTAGGTCCCAGGCAGATGAATGAGATGGTATAATGAGGTTTTAAAAGTTACTAAAGTGCAAATGTTCCCAAACACTTCCCTCCCTTCCCTAAGCCAGATAATGTTCTCTTTTCTGGCATGCTGTTCAGAACCCCACCCCTTCCTGTCTCTATGAGACTTCTGTATGGCAGAGGAAGATAGTCTGGAACAAAAGCTGGATGGCTTATGATTAAGACTATATAATAAAGAACCAGAAGAGAGTAAGAAGCACAGTGGGTGGGGGGTTGGGGGTGGGGGAGGGGTGGAAGGGAGAGAAAATGAATATGATCTTGCCATTCAGGCTGCAACTGAAATGGAAATTTATTTCTTTGTTTTAAAGACTTTCTTTGAAGGGTGGAGGATGTTAAATGAGAGACCCCAGGGTAGTGCATGTGAGCAAGAATTGGGGAAAGAAAAAAGAAATAGAAGTTTTGCTAGGGGAGAGAACTGGGTCCCTCCATGCATGGCTTTAAAAAAAAAAAAAAGCTAGAAACAATTTATCAGGAAGACAGTAATCATAAATATATGTGTGTCAAATAACAGAGCATCAAATTCTTGAAGAAAAAAATGGGAAGCAAAAATTGACAAAACTAAAGGGAAAAACAGATAAATTTAAATCATAGTAAGAGATATTAACAGACCTCTCTCAGCAATTGTTTAAAAAAAAATCAGAAAAGACATAGAAATATCTAACAAAACTGTCAACCACCTTGACCTAATCAACATTTACAGAACACTATATCCAGGGACTGCAGAATTTAAACAATGTTTGAGTCTATCAAAAATAGACCATATGCTGGACCATAAAATAAGTCTCCATTCATTCCAGAACATCGAAATCTTGAATGTGTTCTCTGACCATATTAGAGTGATATAACAAATCAAAAATACCCTTAAACAACCCATGGGTCAAAAAAAAAATCACAAGGGAAACTAGAAAATATCAAACTGAATGATAATGAAAACACATCAAATTATAATACGTGAGAAGCAACTAATGCAGTACTCATAGGGAAATTTATAGTGCTAAATGACTATACTGGGGGGAAATAAGGAGGCCTAAAATTAATGACCCAGGAGTCTACCTTTAAAAGCTAGAAAAAAATGAAGAATAAAGTAAACCTAAAGTAAATAGAAAGAAAAAAAATAGTAAAGATAAGAGTAAAAGTCAGTGAAATAAAACACAGACAAATGACAGAGGAAATCAACAAAGCTAAAAAGTGATTCTTTGAAAAGATTAATAAAATTGAAGCGCACAAGCTAACACTAGACCTTTTTTATTACTTTTAGTTTTTCGTGCTGACTGTGCATGCATGGACTGGCTCACGTGGATGCTGCGTTCCCTTGGAGTTACAGGGGGAGGCGGAGGAGAGAGCGCGTAACAGCCTCCACGGCTCCTCTGTTCCAGACAAGCACCCGTTCACCACTCAGCTCTGGTCCCCCTGCTCACTGCTGGATCCTGCGGACACTCTGCACCTGGAAGGTCTGGGCATGCGTGCCCCACTCCCGGAAATGCTTGTAGTCGCCCGAGTGGTGGTCACACTCCAGCACATACTGAAAACCTCGGTAGCCAGGAAACTGGGAGCAAACCCAGCTGGGGAAGGGAAGAGGCAGACTGTTACGCTAGAGAGGCACCAGCATGGGACAAAAAGACCCATGCTGCAAACACTTTCCAGCCGCTGTGGTCTCCTAAGGTGCCCAGAATGTACCCTGCTATTTCCATCATTATGCCTTTCATCATGCTGTTTTCCTCTTCTAAGAACATCATTCCAGACATTCTTTGCCTAAACAAGTTATAGTTATCTTTCAGGTCTGAGCTCAAAATCATCACTTCATCAGAATGGCCTGAGCTTTTTCCTAGATTGGGCCTAGATAGTACCTTTGGAGTACTCATGTAATTAGGTAATTAACAGGTTATTTGTAAAATGTCTCCCTCCTCAACCAACAGTAAGCTTCTCGGTGTAGGAGTGTGTGTACCTGGTTCATTGTTGTCTCCAGTGCCTAACATGGTGCCTGGAGCAGAGTAGGTGCTCAATAAATGTTTGATGAATAAATAAATGAATAAATGAATGAGTGAGTGGGGAGTCTTATTCCTTCCTCTGCCCTTCTTTACCCAGAGGCGCTTAAAAAAAAGGGGGGGGGGTTATTTTTTTTCAATTCATCAACACCTATGCTGTCCAGAACTAGACGAGAACTGGTATCTCAGCTTCTGAGCTTCCATTTCCCTTTCTGTAAGAGGGAAGTAGACTCAAGAATCACAGGAGGTTCATCCTACTCTGAAACAACATAATTCTCTGGTGGCATCTGAAAAAATTAAAAAACAAAATACCTACCTCACCTACTTCCCACCTTTTTCTGCACCTATCAGGAGCCAAAGGGAACTTCAGAAGGTGGCTTAAATGTCCTTCCTAAATGAGGACCTCATACCTCAACCTTCACCTGCCACTTCCTGGGTGAGAAGAGCAGGAAGGATCAACCAGTTCTCATCTTGAAACTGGATTCAGTCACCTACCTGCTACCTGACTTGGAGAAAGTTACTTAACCCAAGCTGGGTTATGGCCAGCCAGCCATTCTCTGCTCTTCTACTGACAGACCCTGTCACCCCTCCTTCTCTCAGTCAATGCGGGAAAATGCTCACTCTAGCAGTGAGCCCATATCCAGCCCTAGCCAATCAGAGCACCCTATTCATAAAAACATGCTTACTGGTTCCGAGTTGAACACATGACCCAAGCTGGACCAATGAGAGCCTTTCCTGGAACCTTTGGTGGAATCACTAAGAAAGAGACACCCTTTCTCTGGGGCTGGCTGAAACATAAGGATGAAACTACCATCTTGCCTTCACATGGGAAGAGCTTGCCTAAGAATATAACCACACTGAGGCAGGCAGAGCAAGAGGTAGAGAAAGACAGAAACCTGCTGAAGCACCTGGAACCAACTGTGCCTGAAGCTAATTACACGGGCCAGTAAATATCCTATGGGCTTTATATCAGTTTGATCTGGGTGTCCATTGCTTACAGTCCCAGAAATTCTGCCTGATATTTCTCTGTGCCTCAGCATCCTCCTCTGAAATGTGGCCATCAGAGCCCAAAAGTCCCCAGCACATTGTTATCACAGGAGGTACGTCTATCCCTCCCAACACCTTCTTTTCCCTGCCAGGCAGAGCCTTGGATCCACTTACGCCCCCGATTGGACGTGGAAGGAGCCCACTTCATTGCCATCCCAGCCCATGGCCTGGAGGGAAGGATAGTCATCACTCAGCTCTCCTTTCCTGCCCAGGAAGTTCTCTTGCTCAAAGATGGTCAGCCTCGAGTCACGATGGTTCTGCAAGCACAGGAAACAGGGTCAGACCATCAGGTGCCCAGCTGGAAACCCAGGAGCCTCAACTGGCCCCCATATCCCTGCCCTTGTCTCCCAAATCCATCTTCCTTGCAAATCTTCTGAAAGGGCAATAAGGCAATAGGCATCAGAAACCCTACAAGAGGTATACCATTTGTGTTTCCAGAAGTTTACAAATAAGCCTTGGTGGTAATAGTTAAAAAGGAGAAAGAGAAGGAGAAGGGGTAGGGGAAGGGGTAAGGGAAGAGGGGTGTGGGGGTAGGGTGAGGAGGAGGAGGAGGAGGAGGAGGAGGAGGAGGAGGAGGAGGAGGAGGAAGAGGAGGAAGAGGGAAAAGGAAGGGAGGGAGAGAGGGAGGGAGGAAGAGAGGGAAAGAGGGAGGGAGGGGAGAGAGAAGGAGAGAGAGGGAAGGGGAGGGGAGGGCAAGGAAGAGAAGAGAAGGGTAGGGTGACTCAACTTAAATATCCAACAAGAGGGATCAGGTGGTAAACTGGAGTATTGCACTATGACTAAGAGAAGGATGCAGGGATTTGGGTTCAAAGCCCGCTCTCCACTTACCAACTGACTTAAACATGTTACACAGCATTTCTGAGCCTGTTTCTGTACATATAAAATAAAACTAACCACATCTTTTGTCAAGATTGTTTGGAAAACTAAATTAAATCAGAAGTAGTAAACTGCATGAAAACAGGATTTGCATCTGTCAGAGTCCACCGTGAGTCCCCATACTGGCACAAGGCTTGGGCTATTTATGGAACAAATGAACAAATAAAACTAGTCACAAAATGAAATGCTAGGGAGCTATGGAAATGATATTGTGAATGAGATTTAATCACCTGGGAGGCTGATTGTGATATATTTGCCCAGTGAGAAAAGCTGTTTTCAGAGCCTTTATTATGATTTAATGTTATAACAAAATGATATGTCTGTAGATATATAGATATAAATATGGGCATGATGTCAATCACTTCAGAATAATCTGTGGATAGCAAACAAGACCAGCACTGTGAAGAGTGGGCTTCTGTCTCGGAGGGGTGGGTATGAGTGGTTTTTATTTTCTTATTCTGCTATATCAAGCTTTTTTCTAAATTTTAGTTGATAAATATGTGTGCCTTATGTGGTTTTAAATCAATAGAAGTTGTTTTTGAAGAAAAAACATACAACTTTCTGAGCCTCAGTTTTTTCATCTGCAAGATAGGGATAATAATGGTCACCTCCACCCAAACTCCATAAACAGTAGCTAAAATATAAAGTCTGAAACAAGAAACAGAATGCTTCCTTTATACCTCACTCCGCCATCTCTGTCACCCAGCTTCTCCCAGTATCCCTGAGTCATAAAAAGTGGACGCAAAGCACACAGGCATTCTGCTCATATCATAACTAAGTTGCGATGGGCAGAACGTTTGTGGCGGGTTCTGTCTTGATGCTAAACATTCCTTTCCTCAACTACGTAGGAACTATGGTCCCATTTCAAGATGAAGAAACTGAGCCTCAGAGAGGTGAGGGACTGCCGTGTCCCACAGCCTGAAGTAATGACTGAGAATTTGAACTCTGGGACATCCAGTTCCCAAACCTCCAGTGGAGGGGCTCAGGCCTCCCTGAATGGAGGAGGCAGTAGGAACTCACAGCACAGGCTACAGGCCGGAAGGAGGTGAGCCTCTCAGCAGGGTAGGCTGTGTTGCCGCTCCAGGCATCCCAGCATGGGTACTCGCCCCGCTCCAGCACGTATTGCTGCCCTTGGAAGCCGGCATGCTCAAAGCCCACCCACCTGTGGATAGACAGTAGAGAATACAAGAGGTAAGAGACCCCTTACCCTGAATTCTAAACCAATGTTTATCATGAAGAGGTGACTTTGTCCCCCTGGGAGGTATTCCACCAAGTCTGGAGGCATTTTTATTTGTCCTACTGGGAGGAGGGAGAAAGGGGTGTTTACAAATGGCATTTAGTGAATAGAGGCCAGGATATTGCTAAACATCCTCTAATACACAGGACAGTCCCCATGAAGACAAAGAATTATCCAGCTCCAAATGTCAATCGTGCAGAGGTGGAGAAATCCAGTTTAGACCTAGCAACCCACTGATTTGCTGTGTATTCCACAGGTAGCGGAACTGTTTGTGCAGCTGCCTGACAACCTTACCTGTGTCCCGCTAAGCCGTGGCCCCCAGCCTTTTTGGCATCAGGGACCGCCTAATGATCTGAGGTGGAGCTGAGGCGGTGAGCTAGCGCTGGGGACCGGCTGCAAATACAGATGAAGCTTCGCTTGCTCCCTGTCGCTCACCTCCTGCTGTGCGACCTGATTCCTAACAGGCCACTGACAGGTATGAGTCCACTCCCCAGGGGATTAGGACCCCTGCTCTAGGCCACATAGGCAAGACTCAACCTCAGGCTGACCTAAGCCTTGATGGCGTCTGTCGCAATTCTCTAGGAAAATGGGGAGACAGGCAGTTTTGTGAGGAGCTGCCACAAGGCCATGTCTCACGTACCTCCTTCTCTTGAAGGAGGCTTCCATGAGGCAATTGCTCATCCACCTCTCTGGTTCCCACGAAATATGGGACTTGCCACCTCACCACCCTGGAGGCTATACCGCAAGCTATAGCTGAAGCACGGAGTGGCTCCCCAACAGCAGGGGGCCACCACTCCTGCCACCATCTGGCCTCTGTTGTTTTGGTGTCATTCTATGGAATAAGGGACACAAGATACTGACACCATGCTGACCTTGCACTTGCTGTCTATGTAAGCACAAGTCCTCACTTAACATTGTTGATAAAATCTTGAAACTGTGGTGAAACTACATACAATGAAAACAATTTTACAATTGGCTAATTACCATAAACAAGAGTTAAGTTCCTACGGTATCTCATCAACCTTGTAACGAAGGGACATTGAATGAAACAATGTTATTCGAAGACATGCACTGTCTGAATCTACCTGAGCTTGTTGACTCCTTACCGACCCAATCTATTGACCTACTGTACATATCCCTGGACAGGTCCACTCTCCCCATGTGAGCCCCAGTTCCTCACCAGTATGAAGCTAAAAGAGTGTTTGCCCTGGTGTGAGATGCATAAATATCACCCAAGATGACCTTGGTGGCACTCACAGGCATATAACATGAGGGGACTCTAAATCACCTGGAGAGAACATTGTTCTCCTTTTGATCTACTTTGCAATCTTCTAGAAACTTCTGTCCAATATTGTAGCTGCCGGCCACATGTTGCTAATTAAATTGAACTTAAAGTTAAATTAAATTTAAAATTCAGTTATTTAGTCACACTAGCTACATTTCAAGCCCTCAATGGTCATATGTGGTCACTGGTTTCAAAACAGACAGTGTAGATGTAGAATATTTCCATCATTGTAGAAAGTTCTACTGAATGGTGCTGATCTAGAACGGGGTCCCCAACCCCTGGACCATGGACCAGTACTGGTCCTTGGCCTGTTAGGAACGGGGCTGCACAGCAGGAGGTGAGCAGCAGGCCAGTGAGCAAGGCTTCATCTGTATTTGCAGCCACTCCCCAGCATTAGCATCACCACCTCAGCTCCGCCTCAGATCATCAGGCTTTAGATTCTCATAGGAGCACTGGTCCCTAGTGCCAAAAAGGCTGGAGACCACTGATCTAGAAAGTTTCAGTATGGTATTAGTGTGTCCTTAACGCCTCTCTACATTTTATTACTCTCTCTTCTAAAAAAAAATAAAAATACCTCATGCTCAGAGCTTCAATCAAGCAACAACGTTCAACTAGAAATTAACAGCATTATTTTCGACTATATTTTTATAATTACCTTCTACTTTTGACAAGTGATTTTGGCTTTCAATTTATGCCTAAGAGGGATATTTCAGACCCAGCACTTCATTCTAAATGTCTGTCTGTTCCTGCAGGATCTGTGTGAATGACGCCCCCTACGTTTGGTCAGAGCACGACCTGCATAACCTCCCACCGCCACCCTGCACACTCCCCGGCACTTCAGACCCATGGGAAGTGAGAGCCTGGGAAGACAGGGCCTCAAACATCTAAAAGTCTCAGCACTCCTCTCTAGATCCCCTCCTGTCACCCCCACCCCCACTGAATTCCATCCCCCAGACTCACGCTCCACTCAGCACTTTCAAAGATCGCACAGTCTCAAAGCCAAGTTCCAGAACGCTGGGGCACTCAGCAGTGAACTCATGCCGCCGGCCCTGGAAGCCCTCCTCGTCCCACACCACAATCTGTGACAGGAAGAAAAGGTGGAGACCTACATCAGAACCCTGTGGGAGGTGAGGGATTAGGGGCTCACCCCTGGACGCAGGGTTAGGAGATGGGGCAGGTAAAGCAGGGATGGCAAACTCAGAAGCCTCCAGGGGCTGGGCCGGGTGAGGGCTGGGGGCAACTGGAGAGCACAGGGCCAGTGGAAATGAACACCTCTGCTCAGCACCACCTATTGTTGTTCTTAAGACTGTCACTAAATCTGGACTTTTCTGTGGACCCTCCAGTTTTCAAAAGCTGGTGATGAATTTAAGGGTTTAAAATACACACACACTCACATGCAGAGGAGGTCAAAGAAATCCTGCCCAAAGACTGTGCAAATCACCAGTTTGCCATCTCTGCCAGAGAGTGAAATGATTGAATTGGGGACCAGAAGATCCAAGTTCAAATCGAGACCCCTGTGTGTGAACTTGAGCAAACCTCTTCCCCTCTATAAGCCTCGATTGCATCCTCTATAAAATGGGCCCTCATAACCCCCCAGGGATGAGGTGGGGATTCAGTGGAGGTGGGGATTGGGGGGCGGGGTCCCTTGGAGCTGGATTTCACCTGTACACCCTCACTTCCGAAAAATCCCCATGCCTCTTCCTACCTTCCAGTGTCCTGCTGACTTGGTGCATTGCAAGGCCATGTTGCCCCCTTCCTACACAAGAGAAGAACATGACAGCCTTAGCCCTGACTCTGCTCTCCCCTTGATACTGAAGTCTGGTTTAGGCAGGGTCAGGACCCAGATGGGGTCCAGATGTGCCTGGGCTAGGAGCAAAGTGCAGCTGTGACCTCTCCATTTCCTTTCCCTTCCATCTGTGACCAATGCCATCTCTTTTGCTTCTTTCCTGTCACCATCTCAAAACTCACCTATTCTGGGTCTCATTGCCTCTGAGTCTCACTCTCTGCTGGTTTATCTGCTCACTGTGGAAACTTGCCAGCGGGTGGATGTACCACCCTGGCAAGTGCCTAGGTGCTCAGCTTAAGAGAGAGTCCCCAAAACAGCACCTGACCCAAAGAGGTGACTCTAATGGTAGAAACTGAGGCAACAGGACCTGAGGAATAATTTTGGTTTTAAATGAGGGTAACAGGTACTGTTCTTGGTATCCAGAGCCTGGCCTGGGTTAAGATGAAGATACCATTCAGGATGACACAGTGATGTCCCGATGACTGGAGACCTGGGCTCCCTGCCTCCCAGGACGCTCACTCAGAGCTCAGATCCCACCCCTTCTCCCAGCCTGAGACTTACCGCGATGGACCCAGAGAACATGCCAGACCTGGGACCAGCCGAGGTTAGGCTCTTATAGGCATGGAGGGGAGCGGGCCTCTGGGAGACAAAGCCCCGACTCAGCAAGTGAGCAGCAGGAACAAAAGGCAGCCCCAGATGAAGCCCCAATGGAGAGGTGTCAGCACCATCGGCTTCAGCTGAGAGGGAAAGGGGCATATGACCTCCCTCAGGGATCAGCCATGAAGGTGAGAGGAGAAAGATCTGTCATAATCAGCTCCATGGGACCCCTGACTGTAGCAGGAGAATGAGCACTGGACAAGGAGTCAAAAAACCTGGTCCTTCTCTGCAGTGTGACCTGCAGAAAATCATTTCTCCTCAGTTTCTGCCTGTAAAATGGGACAAGAATAAACTACATCCCCGGGATGTTGTGATATTACATTACACGCCTGATATTCAACAAATGTCTATGCTTTTCTCCTTTCTACACCCCTTCTTCTTCCATGAGGGGCAATCAAGGTAGACTTCCTGTTGGAGGTGGCACTTAAAGGAGACTCTGAAGAGTGAGGAGGATTTGTACAAAGTGAGATGGAAGGAAAAGCTTTTACTAAGCAAAAGTGTGGAGATGAGAACTTGGGACATGTGTATGAGAAAGAGTGAGTAGCCCTCCTGGGCTGGATCTCAAGGATTCCAAAGGGAAGCAGAGGGAGCCAGGCAGGAAAGATGGGCTGGGCCAGGGCCTCCAGGGCCCACAAAGCCCAAAGAGGATTCCAGATGGCTCTGTGGGCAGAATAAAGGAGCTGGTGGGTATGAATATGCTTCACAAATTGTAGCCAAGGTTTGTAGAATTTGCTTTGTGCAACCTCTTCCCACGCTCCCACCCTCTGATTTGACCTAAAATGGGCCTCTCATTGCGTAGGAAAGAGCATGGCAGGAGACCAGACCACTCTGGGCGAAATCCAGTCCTGTCTCTGAACAGCTGGGTGACCCAGAGGTTGTCTGATCTCAGCTCATGACCTGTGAAGTGCCAATATTTATCTCATTGGGAGGGTTAAAAGCAGCCCTATCAAATACATGACTTTGATGAAGGGTTGCCTTGAAGACGAAGAGCTAAGAATGTAGCCTGGATTTACATCCCACTCTTGCTGGCTGGGTAACCTCGAGCATGTTACTTCCACTCTCTGAGCCTCAGTTTCCTCATATGTAAAATGGGTACAACAAGGTAAACTGGGTTTAGCCTAAGAGATAGGGGTATAGTGAAGGGAAATGTAAATTACATGTGAACAGCACTTGGCACTGCTCCTGGAACATAAAAAACATGCGCCTCCATCATCACTGTTCTCATCATTGCAAATAAAAATGATTACTGTTCATATAAAAGCAGGAGTACATCGTTTTAGGTGCTTGGGTTCAGGAGTTAAAAAGATGTGACTTCCCAATTCCATTTTCCAGATGAGAAAACAGGCTGAGAAAGGGTCAAGGGAGCTGCCTCAACTTTCTCATCTGCAAATGGGATTAATCCCAGGGACTCCTGTCATAGAGAGGAGTACAGGATCCTAGTCAATAAAATGCTCAGAGTGGAGCCGTCCAGTATAGGGGGCCATCCCTTACCTCTGCCCCCACCCTTTGGCAGATTGCCACGAGGGACACAGAACTGTCCCAGACAGCCTGGCCTTGAAGCCAGACCTGTGGATGGCCCCCCGTCACCCACCAAACACCAACCACTGTGTCTTGGTCCTGGTTCCCATGGCTGCCCCATCCGGTGGTTCCTGCCCCCATCCCAGGCCTTGGCCCAGAATGAAAGCTAAGGAGGAGATGGGAAGCGAGGGGGGTGCTAGGAGGGGCTGGAGGGGCAGGAGGCAGAGCTGGCCCCAGGCCACGGTGATCTCAAGACAGAGCTGGGTTCCTTGGGATGTCTGGCTCCCTGGACCCCTGCAGAAGAGGCAGGAACCTGTGCAGAACCCCATCCCTTCCCTAAAGACTGCCTGGGGCTAGTGAGTCACACTGCAGGCTAACCTGGCTCTGCAGTTCCCCTGGGTCCTTCTATCCCTTGGCTCTACTGTGAGTTCGCACTATGTGACCTTGTTTAAGTCACTGGTCCCACCTGGGCCTCGGTTTCTACATTTATGAAATGAAGGAACTGGACAATATGACTTCTGACATCTGTTCCCTTGTTCTAAGTCCTCATTGCTCTATTGCATCTGTCTTTCTGGCTCTTCCTCTCACTCTCCTTCGCTGTCTAGTCCCCTTCCTGAACATTGTATTTCTGTCTCCTTCATCTCTTTCTCTGCAGCTCTCCACTTCTCCAAATCAGTGTTCCCATTTCTCTCTTCCATCTCAGTTTCTCTATCTTCCGCTGTATCCCACCTTCCATTATAATCCACTGCTATGACCATTTAGTCCCCCAAAATTGATTAAGGGCCCAGGAGTGAACAAGTTGTGGTGCCATTCGGGGCCTCCCAGAGGAAGCACCGAGAAGGGCAGACATATTCCTAGCCACCAGTTCCGTCCCTGGGGGCAGATACAGACAGACTAAGAAGAAGTGGGGGGAGAATCTGGGCCCAACCTGGTCAGAGGGACAGAACCAAGGCCTTAAATATTCAACCCACTGAGCACAGGGAGCTCTCCCATCCCTACTCTTATATCTAGAAATAGGGAGTCAAGCCAGGGCCAAGGTAGGACCTTAATGTGCCCTAGCTTTGCTCATCTGTGAAATGGATATAACGAAAGTGCAAAAAAAGTTGGAGTGTCCTGGGGTTTGGCCGAGATGGTGTGAGTAACCCATTTGGTGCTGTGCTTAGCACCCAGTAAGCACGCAGTAAGTAGGGCTATGGATATTGTACCCACATCTGCCTTTACAAAGCATTTCCCATCTCCTGTGGTCCTCATCACCATCTTTCCTGTGCAGCATCCAACAGGGACACTTGTGCCTGCTTGTAACAGCAGTGGCAGAGGTCCTGAAGAATAGAGACCTGCCAAAAGCCACAGAGCACAGAGCCACCTCCTTGGGGCTCCCCTTTTTCCTGCTCCAGGGTTGGCAGCCAGCGGGAACCCCATGGGCCTACCCTAGCTGGGATTTTAGAGAGAGGCGTCATAGGAACCAGGTGAAGTCCCTGCTGATCAGGGTTTCTGCTGTGCATGCCGGGCTCACAATCGAAAATGCTGCTCTCTGCAGTAACCCAAGAGAGGTTGGGGCCTCAGGCCCTCAACCCCATGCCTGGGGCTTGCTGAGCCAGCTCCCTTTTTGTGCCACAGAGCATAGGGCTTGGTGTCTGCCAGACTATAAAATGGGGGGTCGGCCCCTAGCCACCCATAGCACTCACCCGCCCGCCTGCTTATCCTCCAGCAGGAAGTAGCAGGTCCCCAGGTAAGAGACACCCCTCCATGCTGCTGAGAGCCAAAGGGGAGGGGAAAGGAGAGGGGAGGCAGAGAGAGCAGTTACAGAAGAGAGAGAGACAGGGCAATTAAAGATAGAGGAGTCAAAAAGAGGGAGGGAAGAGAAGAGAGAGAAGGAAAGAATAATAAAGAACAGATACAAAGGATAGGCAGTGATATAAAGAGAGCAAGAGACTGGAGAAGGGGGTGGGAGGAAAAGAGAGAGAGAGACAGAGGGAGAGAGAGGGAGAGAGAGGGAGAGAGAGGGAGAGAGAGAGAGAATGAACAAATATCTCTCTAGGAAGGAATGAGTCCAACTACCAGCCTAGCCCAGGGGAGTGTTGATTCTCAGAATGACATAGGAGGGTAAGCAAGAGCCTGGAAGCCACAGATGTGGCCCAGATGTCTGGCCCATGGTGGGCTGTGCACCCCAGAGTGACAACAGTCTTTCTCAGGGGAGGTAAAAGAGGGTGGAGATCTGCAATCCTCTTGACCACAGGGTCTATCGGTGTTGTCAGGGGCTTCGCAAATCGCTGGAAATTGTCTCTAAAATTAACAGGGATATTTTTGTTCCTGGGGACAAGGACAGAGCATTCGCCAAACACTCAAAGGCGTCCATGATCCCAAAGCAACAAGGAACCACTAAAACTGACCGAGCCCTCTCCACCCAACGCCTACACAGCCACAGTCCTCATTTTAGAACCCCCAGAATGAGGGAACTGGACCATATGATTTCTGGCATCTGTTCTATTGTCTTTATTGTTCTATTGCAGCCTGCACTGAAGACGTCCTCTAGGGTCCTTCTTTCTGCCCCAGTCTCAGGCTTGAATCTGCACCCACACTCATTCCCAGAGAATGCCGGAGGCAGCAGTTGGACTGGGAAATGAGACAGAAACTTGCATTCGTTCAATCATTCTCTGAACAGATGTTAGATGAGGATCTAGTATGTGCCAGGGGCTAAGCCAAGTGCTGGGGATGGAGGGGTTAATGAATCAGAATAAGTAAGTTGCTGGGTCCATTTGCTTGAGCTGAAATTGGAGTTCTGCCATTTGGCAGCTGTGTGGGCTTGGGCAGGGTGCTTCCCCTCTCTGGGCCTCAGATTGCCCAGAAGTAATAAGATAGCATCTACCACTGCATGGGGTTAGAATGAAGAACAGATGAGTTTATTACTGCAAGGAACAGAGTCTGGCATACCTACAATACCTCCTGAATGTGACTTCTTGTTATTAACCTGGTGAGGCAGATTGAAGCTGCACAAGCAAAATAAATGTAATAAGTGGTGTGGAAAACTACAGGGTGCAAAGGAAGGACATGGCAGGGGAATAGGGGTTGAAGGGAGGGCATGGCTGGTGGCGGGACTGGCCTGGAGGGAGGCCTGTCAGGGATGAGTGGTCCCCAGATGGGAAATTCTGGCTGGGGAGGGAGGTCAGGCTAGAAAACTTCCAGGCTTATGTTTTAGAAGGAGAAAAAGAGGAAATGAGTTGAAAGTAGCCTGAAAGCACAGGATGCAGGGGTATGAGAGTGGGGAGGCAGTTTGTGGGTGCCATCCACAAATTAACCTAGGCCAAAGGTTTCTTTGCAGGTGGAAACCATGTCTCAGGCTGCGAAGGCATCAACCACAGCTGCGGTGAACCCAGGGCAGGATAGCAAGGGAAAGGGGGCCCCACCCCCAGGCCCTGCCCCTGGCCCTGGCCCCGCCCTCGCCCCAGCATCAGTGCCCATGCCCACTGCCAAAGTGGGGGATCTCCCTCCTGGGAGCTACAGGGTAAGGACCTGGGGGTATGCTAGGTGGGCTTAGCCCCTGTGCTTCCTCCTCCCTCTCCCCTCCCCTTGCTAGTGTCTGACCTCTACAAGCACATGTTTAGAGTTTGTGAAGCAAGAAACAGAAGAAGAAAATAAAGGCTGGTTTAGTAGTAGGAACCACCTGTCCCAGGTGATCCTCTAGGGGAGCAGGATGGCCTCAGACCCTCCTGAAACTTGTCCCAAGCAGTGGGTCAGATTGCAAAGGTTCCTGGACAGCAAAGGCATCCAGTCCCCTGGGGTTGGGTTGGGTTTGGTTTCAACCTCAAGTGCACAGAACTGGGTCATTTCACCACCTTTGGTTCGTGACGCTTTCTCATGTGGTCTAGGCATGGCCGGCTTTTATTATGTAATCACTTATTAAATTGTTAATTTTTATTCAATTTTTAATATGTACCTACGAACCCATCACCCATATTAAATACCAGGACTTGGTAAAAATCCTCTAACTTTAAAATGTCTCCCATGAACCCATCACCCTCCTCCCCTACTCAAGGCAACTGTCATCCTCACCCCTGTCCATCCTCTGCTTGCTTGCTTTTTAATGCATCTTTATGTATTATTCCTTTAAAATATATATTTATAATTTATGTGTCTGTAACTTATTGAAATATGCTATATATAATCATTCTGAGTTTTTCTCTTTTC
>CM053510.1:91324262-91345226 GCA_028627145.1 Eidolon dupreanum | reverse complement strand
CCTTCTATCCCAGGAAGTTAAAGGGATCTGTAACCTGACCATCTTCCACGCAGTTATGCTTTTCATTGCTGTGGGTTGATCTGTTTGTGCCAGGCTCTGTTATTGGCTCTGGCTGCACAGCTCTGCACAGGACAGGCAAGGTCTCTGACTTCGTGGGAGGCAGCTATTGAAACCTAATCGTGGAAATCAATCTAGTATGGCAAACCACTGTGGTACGTGCTGCACAGGGACCGTGCAGTGTGCTCGGAAAGTGGACGAGAGGAGCTGGGGCTCTGATGTTGGGGGATGGGAGCAGCCAGGGGGTGGTCAGAGAAGACAACTCCTGAAGGGTGAGGACTGAGTCAGCCCTGTGAAGAGTGACAGAGAAGCCTCCCAGAGAATGGTGAGTGCAAAGCTCCTAAAGTTGGGATAGACTAGGTGTGAGCAAGGAACTCAAAAGTGGCCAGTGTGGCTGCAGCAGAGGGCGTGAAGAGGACAGGAGTACCAAACGAAATGGGAGGAATGAAATGCTTCTCTGAAAGGTTCTGCCCCTCACTGGCTGTGTGACATTGATCAAGAACCTACCTCTCTGAGCCTCTGCATCCCTGACCATAATAGTAAAAATAACAAATAAAACTTTTTTGAGCACTTAATGTATGCCAGGCATCATGCTAAGTGCTCTAAATGAAGTAACTCATTTCATCCTCATGATGACTCCATGAAATAGAGGCTGAAAGCCTCTTTTCACAGATGAGGAGGGCTCTTCCAGTTTGGTCAGCAGTAATCCCAGCTGAGTCCCACCATGGTCTAAGCATATTCATCTCTCTTTCTTCACAGGAGGCCCCTAAGTTACTTCTCTTTGCCTCATTCATACTCCCCATGCCTGACACAGTCTCTCCTTTCCCAGGATTCTCAGGAGCACAAGATCTGCCTGTTCGAAGGAGCCAACTTCAAGGGCAACACGATGGAGATTCAGGAGGATGATGTGCCCAGTCTCTGGGTCTATGGCTTCTGTGACCGTGTGGGCAGTGTGAGGGTCTCCAGTGGAACGTAAGCATACTCCCGCTAGGCCCTCAGTCCCGCTTCAAGCACAGACAGACTCGGAAGCTGCCCCCTTACAGGATATATCATCAAATGCATAGGAAAGGCCACACCCCCTCCCAAATTCCCGTACCACTATTGGCTAGGATTCCAGCAACTCTTCCTTTGACAAATTACATGTCAGTGTAAACACATCTGGCAATTCGTTCAAAAAAACTGAAAGATGGAGAAAATAGGGGCTTCTAAGCCCATGCTAAGATTGAAGGAATAATTAAGTAAAGGGGACAGAGCTGATGCAGATAGATGAGTCTAGCGGTGCCTAGCAAAAGAGAATATTCAGGGAAATCCAAGCCTCTGGGGAATGAGCAGAATGACCTCTAAGAGACAAGACTGTATAATGAGAAGGGCTTGACCCTGTCACTGATGTGCTGTGGAGCCTGTGGAGCCTCCTGTCCCTCTCTGTGTCTCAGTGTTGCCATCTGTATAATGGACACACCAGACTCCTTAATCTAAAAGGTCCCTTTCTGCTCTGAACTCTAAAGATGTGAAATATTCATAACAGTCCTGTGACCTCATGTCTGTGAGAACACAGGGAAGGGCTGGATGCCCAAAGGATATCACTTTATCCATTCCCCTCCCCCAAACAGCTGTGACAGACACCCTGGTCTCCTCTAGGCAAATGTAAGGCTTTTACCTCTCCATCACAGACTCTTTCTGAGCTCTCTTTCTGAGCTCCTGTAACACCGTCAGGGCCCCAGCCTTTTTCTTGTCCATTTCCTCTTTCCTGACACCTGTATCCCTGTATTCAAACCATTAGAAATGTTCTAAGCTGTGCCTGGAAGCCAGGCACTGTGTTAAGCATACTAAGGAGGCAGAGATGAATAAGGCTCAGTTTCTGTCTTCAGGGGGCTTAGTCGGCCAAGTAGGGAGACCCAAGTATATCTGTGAGATGATACCTAACAATACTAAGAGGTGGTTCACATAGTAGTTCAGAAGCAGAAGGACAGTTTCTGGGATCTGGATGTATGTGCTTGAGTGGAAGGCAGGTCAGAGGTTTCTCTGAGGAGGCTGGAACTTAGATCAGACTTTGAAAGGTGACCATCCCCACTTTCTAGAGGAGGCTGACTGCAGGGAGAGATGGAGAACTGGCTGGTCTAGGCAAGGGTCTGGGTGCAAGGCTGTAAGACTGGCCATCTCCATGCTGTCCTTCTTGCTTTTCTCCCAGCTGGGTCGGCTATCAGTATCCTGGCTACCGCGGGTACCAGTACCTCCTGGAGCCTGGTGACTTCCGGCACTGGAACGAGTGGGGGGCCTTCCAGCCACAGATGCAGGCTGTGCGTCGCCTGCGTGATAGGCAGTGGCACCGTGAGGGCTGCTTCCCAGTCCTGGCCGCTGAACCCCCCAAATGAGTCCACACTCCCCTTTTTCTCCCTCCTCCTACCCCTTCCTCAGGCTCAATTTTCCTGTCTTTCTCATGCAAATAAAAGTTCCTAAAGCCAAAATGTCTCCTGGGTCTGTGAACAGATGTGTGCCTTGAGGTCCCCCATCATTGCTATCATGTGACTTCCTCAGTCCCTGCAGTTATTTGCATACATTCTCTTAGTATATCTTCTGAACTACCCTAGAAGGCTGGTATTATAATTATTCCCCTTTAACAAGTGAGGATATCAAGGCTCAGAGAGGAAAACTTGCCTAAAGTCACACAGCTAGCAATTTGTGTTTGAGAACTGAATCCAGACAGTCTGGCTCCAGATCTATACTCCTAAACAAATTTGCATTTTCAAACTCCACTGTTCCATGCACCACTCTCATGATTTTTGCCCTCCGTGCTTACCACCTGCTTTGTTATTTACTTAATATTTTCGTTTGAATAGACTTGCTATTTTGTGCTTAAATGTATTGATTTATAAATAAGACTTCATAACACTATGGGAAGTAGACAATCAGCATCATATGCCATAGACAGAAAGCAATCTAATAAATAAATACAATTTAAAGAAGGCCAAGTATAGAGTTCTCAGCAGACACCATCGCTTGTGAAAGGCTCTAAGCCTGCAACCCGCACACTCTTTAACAAAATGGGTAATTAGTGAGTGTAGAGGTATGAAAGACATGCTTGCACCAAATTGAAATATTTCTCCTTGATTTAATCAAAGAAGATTGCCAAGAGCATTATTTTCTTGTATTCAGTTCAGTGTTATATAATCCTGGGTCCAACTTCCACTAAGAATTCTCTCTCCTACTACAAACGGTATATTTCCTGCCTTTTGGAAATCTGCACCAGGCAATATTGACTCTCATATCACCAGTGAGCATTGATTGATGTTATTAACCTTTAATCCATGCAGGAAGCCTGGTGGAGGTGTTGCCATGGTTATCTTCCTGGAGGAGGGGATATTTTAAGGAGGCCTTGAAGGATGGAGCCAGAGCTTGCTTAGTGGAGAAGGGAGAGAAGGAGGACAGTCCAGGCAGAGCAAAGAGCAGGCTCCCTGCTAATGATAAAAAGATGCCTTTTCCTCAAGATATTTCACTGCCATCTGCCAGAATTTATTGGTATAAATCTGTAATGTCTACGATGAGAACGTGGCACCCTTGTGCTGTGCTCAACTTGCACAACTGCACTTAGCAGATCTAGAGCACCATGGACAAAGGCACAGAGGTTGAGAGAGCTTGTGGTGGGCTCAAGTAAAGTTTATTGAGGTGGGAGGAGTACGTTGGTGGTTGTGTGGGCAGAAGTAGGGGGTGGGAAGGAGATGCTGAGTGTGGCAGAGGTGAAGTTGGAAAGACAGGGCCTCATGACACCTACTCTGTGGTTTTGCTGAGCTTCTAACTTGAGGCACCTCCTGACGTAGAAGGGCTTACCCTCTGGAGCACGCACCCTCCCTCTTCCTCCTGTCCGCAGCTCTTTCAACCTCCACCCTCCAATTTGCCCAGCATTTTCTGTTAGAAGATTGTCCTGTCTTGGCCTAAAAGATGAGATTCCTGGGCAAGAATCAGGAGACACTGGTGTTAGCTCCACTGTACTGTTAGAAGCCGCAGTGTTGAGCAAATTGCTTCTATTCCCTTGGATGCATTCTTCCATCTGTGAGATGGCAGCTCAAATGGCCATCCAGCCCCAAGATTCTGACATTGGGATTCTATGGTTCCACAATTCCATGATTCTCCAAGATTCTGTAATTTATCTCTAAGTTTCCAAGAGTCTCAGATTCTAAACTCAAGCCACATAGATTCCCATCCTCAGTATCTAAGGTCTATGAGTGCAGCTCTAATATTCTCCTGCAGTGGAGTCAAGCCTTACAATCATATGAGCTGCACAAACCCAACTTGCGTATCTCCTATGTGCTAAGATCTCACTGTGGCAAGAGGCCCCATAATTTTATGATCCAAATGTGAGCCCAATGAACGGAAAACATAATAGAAATTCATCAATTAAGTTAGTCCTAAAACTTCTTTTCATAGTCTAGATCTTCTGGATGGCTTTCACCTCAAAGGTGTCAATGCCCTTATTTTCTCACAGGTGTTATATGAAAAAAAATGCACATATTAGCATCACTGAAACATGATGTATACACTTGGCAACACAAACAAAAACTGGAAGAAAATAACAAAAGTAGTTATATTTAATGTATTGCTTCATCACTACATTTATTTAAATTTTGCTAATGAATTTATTAATAACCAAACGTACTAAAAACAAAACAGATTAAAATTACAAACAAAAACAAACAAACAAACAAAACAAAGATAAAAAGAAACAAGTAAAAGAAAATAAACATGAACGGGCCAGAAGTGAATGTGACATAAGAGTTATAAACATGTTGTTCCTTTTGTGGGTCCTAGTTTCAACATGCCTCTCAAAATGTTAAGCCTCTCACCATCTGGAACAGAATTTCATAACTTAAAGATAAGTCACATTTTTTGCCTCAAAACCGAAACTTTGAGTTTTGACTTCATTAGGTGCTCAGCTGAAGAAAGAATGGTGGGTACGGTGCCGGAGGTGACCAGTGGAGCTGGAGTTGGCAGAGTAGCCATGTTGCTCACAGCCTTCTCGGGCAGCTCCTCAGTGCTGGTTTAGACTCTGAATGAATTTTGCCCTAAACAAAACTCCATTTCCATCCATGGTAACAGGAGTCAACTCACAATCTTTTGGACGTTGAGCCGCAGACACAAAGTTAGCAGTGTGTGTACAAGGGGTGGATGAGGGCAGGAGGACCACCCAGAGGTGTTATCATTTTGTGGCAGCACCAGATGCTGATGGACACATACAGTAACTGAGTTTTGGGAAAAGGGTATGGTGCCAGCATACCCTAAGGAGGGTGTAGAGAGGTGAGTAGCTCTTTAGAGCCATGTTGTCATGACAGCCAGTCACCTGGATCAGATACTCAAGATCAGAGAGCTCTGTGAAGCTTGGATTCCCGGACAGGCATGGTAACCCCACCCTTCCAGCAGGAGAAGGGAACCTGCCCCTCTACCTTGGTTTCCTGCCCATTGTGGGGCCACCTGCTTCTACCACTGTACAGAGTTTGCATTTACTAGTTATTGCCCTAGGTCAAGTCAAATTACTTGATGGAGCCTCCATTTCATCATCTGTAAAATGAAAGTAATGATAAAACCTGGGCAGGTTGTGGGGAGGGATAAATGATCAGCTTGAATGTGATGCTTACCAGGTGCTCAGAGCACAGCAAGCAGCAGCAGCAGCAGAAGCAGCATCTTTTCAAATGTCAGAGCTGGAAAGAGTTTTAGAATCAAAATGTCTTTTGCCACATTTATTCTTCCTGCTTTGGAAAAATATTGACTAAGGGCCTCCCAAGTGCCAGGTTTGTCTAGATCTTGGGGATACAGTTTGGGAGAGAAGACAGAGGAGGCCCTGCCTGGTCATTCGTAGACTGGAGGAGGATATAGGAATGAGCTATTTCGTCTGTCTTCAAAGTCACACCAAATTCCCAGGCTTCATGGTCTATTGTCCCTCCCTTCAGGATGCTCTGGGAGGTGATGAGGCTACCTCAAAGAGGTAACAGCCAGCTTGAGACCTGAAGGGGTTTGCTGAGTTAGAAGACTGAGAGGAGAAGACCCACCCCAGAAACTAGAAGATCATTCCAGTTCTCTTCTTTAGCCCTGCAAAAGATCTACCAATTCTGTCTTGCAAACATCTCTGGAACTCAACACTCCATCCATGCCCCTGGTTCCACCCTAGGTTGGCCAGCCTTCCCTGGAGTATTTCAGCAGTCTCAAATCAGTCTCCCTGCCTGTACTCCTTCATGCAGCAGCCAAACGGACCTTTGCAGGAAGCAAGGCTAACCATGTCCTCTCCCTGCAAAATATCTTCCATGTCTCTCCATCACTGCAAGATGAAGTCCCGACTCCTTCCCATAGCCCACAAAGTCCTGCAGCATCCAGCCCCTGCAGACGCCTCTGGCCTTCTCTCACCCGTCCCCATACATCCTGTCCACCTTGCACTTCATGCAGACCTCACCACAAAGGATCTACCCAGGTGCTGCACCTTTGCACCCGTGGGTCCTTATAACTGGTCAAAACTCCTGTATGTACCCTCACTTATGCTCAGGTCTCAGTATAAAGACATAGTATAAATATCCTGGTCCTCTTCCTTCCTGTGCCAGGTGACTCTCCCCTGTTCCCAACTCCTCAATGCTTGTTGGAGAGTCCAGCTTCCCCCACTTGGACACAGGGTCCTAGTTCTCCTTTTACTTGCTGACTCCCGGCACCCAGCGCAGGGTGCTCAGGAAACGCTGTATCTAGAATGTTATGAAACACATGCCTTCTTCAGACCTCTTCCCTTGATCTTCATTTCTCCACCCACAAAGGAGCATTATAAAACACTCAGCAGGGTTACTATGCAGTTTGTCATAAAAAGCCTCTAATATGTATACGGTAAACACTATATAATACTGTTCTATTGATTCCAGACCAGTAACAGCAGCTCCATGAAGGCAGAGGATTTAACTTTGTCAGTTCCGGCACTTTCTGTATGGCATGCACTATTTATTGGATATATAAATGAATTAATGAGTGAGCTATGAAGGAACAAATGGCTGGCCATAGACAAATTACTTAATATCTGTGTGCTTTAGTTTCCTTATCTGTATAATGGGGATGATAGCAGACCAATCATAAGGCTAATAAAGGTTTAAATATGTAAATATAAAGTGTTTAGAGCAATGCCTGGAACTTAACAGATAATTTTATACATAGATACAAAATGTTTGCTGTTATGGTTGTAACTATTAAAGAAATTTATTTTAAACAAGTAATATATACATATGGGAAAAATTAAAATATTCAAACAAAACAAATAACAAAGGTTCACAGTGAAAAGTAAACCCATATCCCTTCCTCTCCTTCCTTCAAGTATTCAGTGCATATGCAATAGTACATGGATAGATCTATTATATACCCATTTTATAGAATGAGAAACAGGCACAGAGAGGTTAAATATCTTAGATTGAGCTGAGATCTACCAGCCCGAAATTTATTTTATTCATGTGTGTCTGGGTTTCTGAACCTCAGCACAATTGACATTTTAGGCTGGATGGGTCTTTGTTGGGGGCGGGGGGTTGTTGGTGGGGAGCTGTTCTGTTCATGGTAGGATGTTTAGCAGCATCCTAGATGCCAGTAGTACAATCTCCGCCCCAAACTGTGACAACCGAAAATGTCTTTAGACATTGTCAAATGTACCTGGGATGGGGGCCCTCCCTTGAGAACCACTGACATATATGAATGTAAATAGTCCCTCCTTTTCTTTTTTTTTTCGTTTTACACAACTATTTCATAAATGCACCCTGCTCAGGGTCTAGTTTTCTTCCCTTACACCACTTCTTAGCGATCGTGCTTGTAGACTCACTGCTTATAGACAGAAGAGACTTCACTTAAACAAGCTAGCTGTCCCTGGAGTTAGGGTGATTGAGCTGCTGGTACTGAGAGTAAGCCAGCAAAGGACGGCTTCCGGGGCGGGAGTCAGCTCCCAGGGCCAACGCTACCCACCGCACGCCTGTAACGAGGGCCAGTGGGGGCGGGGAGCGATCGTGGGCGGGGCCGTATCTGGGGCCAGCCCCGCGTGACGTCACGGCGCCGCGGCCACGCCCTCAGCGCAGGTACCGCCTCCTCCCCCGGCCGGGGCGGCTGGCGAGCCCCGAGTCGCTCGTTGGTCGCGCTGGGCGGCTTCTCCGCGCCTCCGCAAGGTAGGTATCCTAGGGCGGCGCGGGGGGCCTGAGCTACAGCCACCAGCAGGGGGCTGCCTGCGGGTCGGCCTCGGGCCCCGGAGCCCTCGGCCCTCGCGGCTTCCTCCCGGGCCCGCGCAGCTGCCGGGGCTCCGGGGCTGAGAGCTGGGAGGGAGGCGGTGCGGGCAGGCGGGTCGAGGATCTGCACCCGCCCGGCGCTCCAAGCGCTTTCCGCCGGGTGCGGCAGAGACCCAGTCCCAGTACCGCGCTTCCCGCTTCGGACCCTGCGCCCTGGAGGCGCCCAGTGTCTGTGTCGCGGGAAGCAGGGGGTTGGGAGAGCGCTGCGTGTCACCATCGTTCGAGTCCCCGACCCCTCCCCGGCTCGTGGAGACGCCCCCCAGGCGGGTGCCGGGACGCGCGAGGGGCGCGTGGAAGTTAACTTGCTGCCGCGCGGAGTTGCGAGGCGTATCAAAAGTGAAGGCAGTGGGAGGCGAAAATCGCTGGCTGGGGATGGGGGCGCCGAGAGCATGGGGAAGACCTCGTGAACTTGGGGGTCACCCAGGAGGAGGGGGGCGAAGTTTGGCCAGAGGATCCCACTGCCAGTCAACCTCCCCCTCTGTGTGAGCTGGACGGAACGCGCCTCATAAAGGTGGGTCTAGGAGTGGCAACGAGGGAAAGGGGGCATGGTCACCACCGAGGCTGCTTGGCAGAGACTTTATTATGTGGGGCAGAAATCGAGGTCTGACTTTTCCACTGAAAGGCCCTTCCACTCAGGAGAAGGGGTGAGAACCATCCGATACAGTGCAGTCCTAAGAAGGCACTGTGCCTATCACTTTGCCTTTTCCTATTTTGTAGAGAAACTGAGGCTCGGAGAGGTCAAGTGTCCATGCCCTAGGTCCCCCAGCTGGCATGTGGTAGGGCTGAATCTCACCTTCAGACCTCCTGACTTCAGGTGTATAGGGATATTGGGGTAGGAGCTGGCCAACTCCTACGCACTCTTCAGGAGGTTCCTGGGGTAGCACACTCTCCTGGAAGTCTCTGCCACTCCCCAGGCATTGTTGGGTGTTTCCTGTTTTGAACCCCAGGGAGGCAGCTGGCTCTTAACCTCACTTACCAACCTCCTTGCAGATCTGTCTTCCACACTGGACTGTGGACACCTCTTTCATCCCCATCTCATATCCTTTCATTACAGCTGGGTTAGCCTAATGGTCAGGCGAAGCTTCTGAATTTGAACAGATTTAGGTGTGACTCACTCTGGTTTAGTAGTGATGTGTGGGCGAGTCATTCTTCCTCACTCAGCCTCAGTTTCCATGACTGTAATTAATATTGGATTTGTTGCATCATTTATGAACCATTGTACCCCATCAAACCCCACTCGTACTATTATTTACTTCATATGTATGTTTATATCACCTCATTTTTTAAAACCTCATGTAAATTGTTTTATAGCAGCTTTATTGAGATAGAATTCATATAACATATAATTCATGTATTTAAAGTACTCAATTCAGTGGTTTTGGGGACAGTCACAGAGTTGTGCAACCATCTAATTCTAGAATATTTTCATTTAATTCAAGAACATTTTCACTCAAAAAGAAACCCTGGTCCCATCAGCAGTCACTCCAATCCTTCCTTCCCCATCCCTTGGCAACCACTAATCTACTTTCTGTTTCTATGGATTTGCCTATGCTGGACATTTTAGTTAAACGGAATCATACACTGTGTGGCCATTTGTGACTCGTGCTTTTCACTTAGAATAATGTTACCTAAGTTCACCCATGTAATAGCATCAGTACTACCCCCCTTTTTTTTAAGTATTTCATTACTTTTTATAGCTGAATAATATTCCTTTGTATAGCTGTACCACATTTTATTTATCATTTATCGGTTGATAGATATTTGAGTTATTTCCACTTTTTGGTTATTATGAATAATGCTGCTATGAACATTTATGTACAAGTCTTTGTAGGGACATACATTTTCAGTTCTCTAGGATATATCCCTAGGCGTGGAATTGCTGGGTCAGATGGTAATGCTATGTTTAACCTTTTGAGGAATTGCCTAAGCAGCTGCACCATTTTACATTCCCACCAGCAGCATATAAAGATTCTGATAATCTTATATAAATTTAGTTTTTTCTTAAGCAGTTATAATTTTTGAAATCACTGGCTTTGATGTGCTAGTTATAAATTATTTTGTAATGTGCATTAAATTAAGCACCTCATTAGCAGAAGAAGGAGTGTCCTTCAGGTCACCAGCAATATCTCTGGGACAATCAGCTAGAGAAACAGATCAAGTCTTTCAGGGCTTAGCCTGAGGTATGTGTGCACTTTTGTTCCTCCTGCAATGGTGACAAATACTTGCTGAGGGAATTCTACCAGGCCCTGTGTGGGACAAGGGGAGGCAATGAGGAACCCAGGAGCTCACAGCACTCACCCCAGCACCTGGCACACAGTCTGATAGTGCCTGTTAAGAACCTGTGGGCAGACAAAGGAAAGGTGGAAACTGCTCAGACCTTCACATCCCAGGCCAGCAAGGGATCCCCTTGACATCTGAGGATCCAAAGTGTCTAGAGAGACCCTTGGGTTTCCTAGACTGCAACCGAAAGGGAAGGCCTGTCCCTTGGCCTCAGAAGGAAGTCTGGTCCTGCCCATGCTCCACACTGGCCCTCCATGTTCATTCTGCAGGTGAACTCCCCTGGTGGCCACACGAGTATCCTAAGTGAACTACCTGAGACCAGGCCTTCTGGTGGCTATATCCAGCCTCCTGCTTTTATTCATTTGTACATACTCACCTTTCCTTGCCCTTTAAAAACCCTGAATTCCTAGCAGCCTGGGGAAATGGAAACAGGGCGGAAGAAGTTAGGCAAGGGATTGCTTCTCCCTGGGCCTCAGTGTGCCCTGCTGGGGAATGGGCTTGGGCTGACCCAGAATAATAGCACCTTGTGATTGGTAAGGCTGCCCTACCACATTATGAATGTGACTTTCTGGATATATTTATAGCAAGACTGGCAGGTCACATGTGGCTGGTATTGGTGATATAAAAGCCTGTGTGTGATCTGGAGGCTGGGATCAGCCATGTGGAAACTTGTCTAGGTAGCTGCAACCGCTGGCCTCCCCACTTCCCACCTCTTCCTACTGCCTTCAAGTCCCCTTGCTTTCAGCAGACACATCTGCCCTGTCTGGGGCCCCTCCAAAGAAGGTTCTGGGATGCCTGCCCCTTCCCATGCCCCTTTTTGGGTCTCTTCCACCCCAGGCTGTGTCCTCAGGAGGATTCATGGGAATGATTCATTCAGAGCAGCCCTAGAGCTGGACCAAACCCCAGAAATCACAGAGAAGAACCTTGAAGGGTAGTGCTCATGTACCCTGCGGAGTGTCTGGGGCTTTGCCTAGGGAGGAGCTTCGTGTTATCCTGTATGCTCACATGGTGGGCACCAAGGGGAGGGCAGCTGGCCCTTTGCCAAATGGATTCTTGCATCAGCCAGACCTTTGACCCCGGCTGCTATGGCCAAAAGGTGGGCAGGTGGCCAGAAAGTGGGCTCGGCAGTAGCATGCTCAAGGACTTGGGTCTGTGTTATAATCCCACTGCTCTACTTAGGGGCTGTGTGTCTGGAGCCATTGGCTGCCTTCCCTGTGCATCTGTTTTCTCATCTGCAGGATAGAGGAGCAAACAGAACCTACCTTTTGATGATGTTGGCAGTGCCTGCCCTGCCACCAGGCAAAATGTGGGGCCCACAGGTCACACAGGCTCTTTGGACTCTTGAGCATGTCCCTTTGTGAACCATCTGTCAAAGGGCAGTCATTATAAATGCATTTTATGTACTTTAACTCATTTAATTCTCCCAGCAGCCCTATGAGGTGAACAAACAGGCACAGAGATTAAGTAATTTGCACAGGGTCACCCAGCCAGAAAGTGGGAGAGACAGAATTTGAATACAGAATCCACACTCTTCATTACCATCCTACCCCCTGTCTGTATTCTATCTCAATGCTCAGCACGTAGAAAACACTCAGAAAATGTCAGCTCTTATTACATTATTATATAATTATTATATATTATATCATTGTATATTAATAATAGACATTCATCCCTGTACCTTCCCCTTTGTCTTCACTCTTTCCTGGGCAGACAGAACAAGCAGCCTCTTTCTTGGCTTGTGAAGTCTGGATTCCTACCTCCCGCTTCCCTGCTACTCCCTCGCACTTCCCACACTCTCATGAGCAGTCTGGGGTGGGCAAGAGCTTGGACGTGGCTGAGTCCCAGCTCTGCCTCCAAATCACTGTGTGACACCAGGCAAGGCGCTTTCCCCCTTTGAGTCTCAGTTTCCCTACCTGTGATACAGGCATGTTGCCCTGTAATAGAATCTTCCAGTCCATGGCTTCGACCCACAGGATGGTTTTTAACTCCTATGGTGTTTTATTTTAAATCAAGGCAACAGTCAAATATTTTTAGAGAATAAATCCAATTTCTCACTTCTCTTGGAAACTCAGGAGCTTGAGCCAAACTGGAGTGGCCTGAAGCTGCCCCTTAGATAGCTCAGACTCTCCTGGTCACTGCATTCTCCACCACTCCCCATCATCACATACATGCACTGCCTGGCCTCAAGGGCCCTCTGGCCCTGTGTAGTCTTCAGGGCTCTAACGATACCACAGACTTGCCTGGGTTGTCACTTGAACGACCATTTGCATTGCTTTAAGAACAGATTTTTTTTAATCACTGGTTTCAGTGCTGTCTAAGAATCCTTCCAGCTCTGTGTTCCTAGGACATCAAAGGCTGTCTGTGGCCTCCTGATACTTTTTCTGCTGCTTTAAACCCTCAATGCTGTTAATACAACAGAAGCTTGTCCCCATTCTACACTCCCCAGATGAGGAGCTTCTGTCTCTGGGCCCCAGGGTCTCTCACCTGGTTCAGGCCCCCGACTGACCCTCAGTGAGATATTTGGGGCCAGCTGCGGTCCCTCTACTGTGAGTACTAGCGAGTGTGTGCACGTGTCCCAGCACATCTGCACCACCTGCACAGCTACTGGGACCCTATCCCACATCCTTCCTCTGTCCTCACAAGACACCAGGGAGGCATTTGTTATTGACCTCTCCAGTTCTCAGAAACTGAGCCTCGAGACAGTCGAGTCACTTTCCCAAGGTCACACAGGCCTGATGGACAGCACCAGGATCCAAACCCAGGTCTTCCTGACTCCAGAGGCTGCCCACAGGAGTCATCCATCCATCCTATCACTGCGTGGACATCTACTCAGTAACACCCTCCACTAGTGTCTACAGTCACTGCATGTCCCTGGCACCTGGCACTGTGCCTGCCTGGGTCACACTGGGCATTTGGAACCTACTTGATGAATCGGGACATGTGGTAGGTTCTCAGCTAGATGCTGGGGATCAGGATTTAACAGGCTTCCAGGTCCAGTTTTCCTGGAGTTTACCTTCTGATGAAGGTATCAGTTGACAAAAAGAGTGAACCGCATCTCTGACAGGAAGTACTGAGCTAGGAAGTTGGGTACAGAACCTCTCAAATTTTAATGCTTACACAAATCCCCTGGGGACCTTGTTAAAGTGCAGATTCTGATTCAGCAGGTTTGCAGCAGGGCCTATGACCTTTCTAACCAGCTCCCACAGGACTCTAGTGGCTGCTTGTCTAAAGGCCACACTTGGAGCAGTGAGGGCGCAGATCATAGGTCAGCAAACCACATGGGCCAAGTTTGACCCACTGCTTGTTTTTATAAATAAAGTTTTATTGGAACGCAGCTATGCTCATTTATTTACATTGTGTCTTTGGCTGCTGCCATCTACAATGGCAGAATTGTGTAGTTTCAACAGAGACCGTATGATCCACAAACTGAAATGTTTATTGGGACCTTTACAGAATGTCAAGCCACCCCTAATATAATCACTTCTTGGGTCCCGTCAAGTGATAATATTTTGTGGTTTGGTGAGTGTAAGGTGATAATAAAAATGACATTTGAGTGCCTCCTGGATACTCAGCTCAATTTTCATAGCTAACACTATTGTCTTCATTTTATAGGTGAGAAAACCGAGCTTCACAGGGGCTGAGTCACTGACCCAGAGTCTGTGGGCTGGAGAGTAGGTGAGGCCATTGGAGCCAGGTCATCTCGTTCTCTTTTAACAGGAGCTTCTATCTGGAATTTTTTTACAGAACATAGAGAGGGTTTTGGTTTGATTTCAACATGTACAAGGGCATCTGGGTGCCTCATTTCTTTGTTTGTCTGTTCTCCCATTTAGTTGACATATCTGCAGCCAGTGCTGGGAGTTGGGCACCTTGCTGAGAGGATGTGGGGAATGCATAGCCCCGTACATTCCAGAGATGAGTGATTGGATGGTGGGATTCAGAACCCATCACAAGGTGCAAAATACTTGGGTAGACACTGGTGCAGGGATGGGAGGCAGTCAGGGAAAGCTTCCTGGAGGAGGGGGTGCAAATTGTGTCAGTAGAAGTTAGCTAGGTAGAGGAGGGCAGGAAATGTTTTCTAAGGGGAGGGAACCACAGGTGCAAAAGTTTGGAGATGGACAATGCTGTGGCTTCATATGTTTGGTAGAGTTCATGACATAGAGACTTTAGTGTGTTTGTGTCTGTGCACTGGGGGTGGGAGGTGAGGGGTTAACATTGGAGGTCAGTGGGAGTCGAGTCACAACACAGCCTCAAGTGGCACACCAGAGAACCTGGATTTCACCCTGAAGAAAGAAAGAGTTTTCCTCTCCAAGTCTCCCTCCACTCTCTGATGACTTCTAGGAGAAAGGCTCCACTTGGTGCTAACTTAATGCCTTTCTCTGGACTCCTGTCCTTTGACAAAGATAGACCCCTCCTGGGCTCCCCCTGAACCCCTTGGGCAGGTGGCAGTCTGCAGCTAGAAGCTCTAAGAATTGCTTCTTTTGCATTTATTTTTGCAGGTACTTTTTTATTAGGACATGTTTTTAATTTAAGCCAGTAGGTTACAGCTTCCTTTAAAAATACGTTTTAACAATATTGAATCCATCTAACAAAAATTTTAAGTAAGTGAAAGTAAAGGGAGTTCTGGATGTAGCCAACATCGGGAAGGTGGGAATCTGGGGAGTCACGTGACAGGAGGTAGGGGACTTAGAAGGGGCCATGCCAGGCCAGCAGTGACCTTGTTCTTAAAGTTATGCTCCTTTGAAGCTTCAGGAGTCTCCACTGAGGGGCGGGGCATGACTCTGTGAGTGCTAGATGCTGCTGCAGAGCTAAGGTTCCTGTTCCAGGCTGCTCCTGCCCCGTGCGTCACTCTTGGTCTCTATTTTTGTCTTTCCCAGTCTCCTTTCCATCCTTGTCTCCCTCTGTTTATGACTCTTTCCTTGACTCTGCCTCCCCCATCTCTGTTTCTCATTGTTTCTGTGTTTCCCCCATTGCTGTCTCTCTGTCTACCTCTGGCTGGCTGGCTTCAGCTCTGTCTATCTGTCTGTCTTCCTCCCCCACCTCCTACACTACTTCCCCTTCCTCCCCACCACCCCCACTCCACTCCTACCCCCCTGCCATGTACAGGCCAGCAAGCACAGATCTTCCTGTCTCTTATTAGAAACTGCCCCACTTCCTTTGGCTGTGACATCCTGCCTCAGAACCATCGGAACCCTCGCAGAGCCTGGGGACTAGGCTGAGCACCCCTGGAGACATGGGGAGATGGTGGTATGCCACTTCCCCGTGAAGAGGTGGAGGCCCAGGGAAGTCAGGAGCTTGAGGAGGCTATACTGCATGGCTAGGGTTCTGAATCCCACCATCCAACCACCCACCAGCCCCTTGCCCTGCCCTGCTGGCCCCAGGGCCATAGGAGATGTAGGGAAAGAGGGAGCCTGGGTGGGTAGCGAGAGGGCAGGATGCTACTTGACGTTTGATTTGATTTCTAGTTCTCAGCAAGGCTCTGTCACTTGGGGTGGGGGTATTGGTTACCCTGCCTTTGAGGCACCTGCAAGCAGTGATAGTCCCCCTCCCCCCATTCCCCGCCCCCTACCCCTACCTGTTCCACACTGTGTTAGCCACCTTTCTGGAGCACACCTCAGGCCAGCATTACATAGCTGTTGGCTAAGAGTTTGGAGAGAATAGAAAATTAGAAATTGAGTCCAGCCTCTTCCTTTCACAGATGGGGTTAACTGAGGCCTAGAGAATTAAGGTGACTTGCCCAGGTTCATGCAGACAGTTTTAGAGTACAGAACTGAGTGTGGGAAGCAGTGCAGGGAGAGTGTGTAGCTGGCGGGTGTGGGTGCTCTGATGGGCCACCTGTGGGTGTCATGTGAAAACTCCCTCCTAAGAGGTGAGAGACTGATGTTTGAGGCTAGCTTGTCCTCACCTGTGTGCTGGGGGCCTCTGGACAAGCTCTTCTACCTTTGAGGTCCCTGGGATCTCTCTGTACTTTCCTGGTGATGATGTGTACAGTCCTGAGGATTGCAGAGGGGGCTGGGTCTGTGGTAACTGTGGCTGCCCCAGCCTTGGGAACCTGAGTCCTCTGGTTATATGTTGCCTTGGTCTTTGCTGGATCACAAGGATACTGTTATATCACAGGGCCTTCTGCAAATTAGCTGGAAATACCCAGAAGGAGGAGATGTGGCTCCCAGCCTCAAAGGACTAGGGGGAGCTCCATATCAGGGACTTGGGCCCAGAGATCTGGCCCCTGCCCTCCTCTCCTGCCTCCCCTTCCCTTCCGAGAAAGTGTGTAGGAGTGTAGCACCTTTGAGCAAGCAAGGTCCCCTGGATGGCTTGTTCAGCACAGCTTGCTGCTGCCCGTGCCCAGAGTTCTTCATTCAGCAGGTCTGGAAGGGACCTGAGCATTTGCATTTCTAACAAGTTCTCAGGTGCTGCGGATGTTGCTGGTCTAGAACCCACTGTGAAAACTGCTGTAGTAGAGACTCAGCACACTCTAAAACCAGACAGCGCAGGTTCAAGACTGTGCTCTGCCACATACTTACTGTGACCTCCCTGCCTCAGCTTCCTCATCTATAAAATGGAATAATAACAGCACTGTTTTCACAGATTGATTGTGAGGATTGAATGTGCTGAGATACGTAAAGTGTGTAGAACAGTGCCTGAGCGTGGAGTAAGCACTGCACGTGTGTTTGCTATCATTACTATTATTGTTGTTATTTTTATTACCGTTGTTATTCCCTCCAGCCCAAGACTGTTCTGTATATACCGAATCCTTTTCCATTCCCCTCATTTCCACTACACTTTCACACCTCTGGGCCTCTCTGCTCCAGCTCCTCCCTCCTTGGGATATTTCCCTTAACCTCTGCACCTGTTAAAATGCTGGACATCCTCTTAGACTCAGCTCAAATTCCTGCCTCCCACTCCCCAACCCTGTCCCGGCTGGAATCCACAGCCCCTTCCTCTGATCTCTCTGATCACATGACTTATTTATTTCCCTAATCTAGCTCTCATTTCATTCTGCCGATTATCCAGTTACTTATTGAGATACTTGGCTGTCAGTCTCCTGTGCTGCCCTATACGCTCCATCATGGGGCTTTTCTGGCACTAGAAAGGTCCCTTGGGAATTTTAACCCCGAAGTACAGCATTGATGTGTTGCAAGAAGGCCAGGCCCCAGAGTAGTGATGAGAGAAGGCGTCTGAGGCTTCGGGTGGAGCCCATCTGGAATGTGGGATGTGGTAGGGGACAGGGGGTGTGGCATCTGAAAGCCCCAGGTTCAAATTTTGGTTTTTACCATTTAGTGCTGTGTGGTCTTTGGTAATTTTCTTAATTATTTGTGCCCTTTGCATTTTCATTTTAAAATGGTGCTGTCATCACTTAACATCAGTAGGTTTTCATGAGGATTCAGTGGAGTCTCATTTATGCAGCAAATATTGAGCACCTTGTGTGCCAGACTTTGTGCTAGGCACTGGGATCCAGCTGTGAGCAAGACAGACCATCCCTGTCCTTGGAGAGCTCCCATTTTAGGGGACAAGGTGGATATGAAGGGAGATGTTTGTGGGTTCTCCAGAGAAAAAGTCAATATGATATACATAGATATCTGTCAGAGGAGATCTAGTATAGGAATTGGCTCACTCAATTATGGAGACTGAGAAGCCCTCATGACCTGCCATATGCAAGCTGGAGACCCAGGAAAGCTGGTGGTGTAATTCAGTTCGAGTCAGAAGGCCCGAGAACCAGGAGCGCCTGTGTGCAAGGGCTCAAGCAAAAAAGTGAGCAGACCTGTCCTTCCTCCACATTTGTGCTCTCTTCAGGACTTCAGTGAATTAGATAGTGCCCACCCACATTGGTGAGGGTGTTTACTCAGTCTGTCAATTTCAATGTTAATCTTTTCCAGAAATGCCGTCACAGACACACCCAGCTCTCTGGGCGTCCCTTAGCCCAGTCAGGTTGACAGTTAACCATCACAGAAGCACATAAATGATAGTGTCATTGTTCCAGGAGGATGTGCAAGGAAGGGGATATGCATGTGAAGCACAGTGTGCAGTCTTGCAAATAAGAGGCCCTCAGCAGTTGGTAGCTATGATTATTATCATTATTGTTATTATTACTGTGATTATTAGAGAGGAGGTGAAAAGGGAAGGGAGGCATTGTAGGACGAAAGAATAGTGTCAGTTCTAGTACAGGGACAGGAAGGCACTTGGTATCAAAGTCATGATAATCAGAGCCCGTGCTCTGATGTCCTAGTGTGGGGTGAATCCTTGAACTTCTCTGAGTCTCAGTTTCCTCATCTGTAAAATGCATCAACAACATAATCTAGTCAGGTTTATCTTGACTAAGGGCCTCCTAGGTATAAACCATATCACTTTCTAGGGAGGTGCTTTTAATATCCCCATTTTCAGATGAGAATAGTGGAGCACAGAGGAATTGGGCCCCTTATCTGGGGAAGCAGAGGAATGGGGTTAGAACCTAGCCCTCCATCTGGGGGGAAGGGAGCATGGCTGAGGGCTCCCATAGGTGAGTGATGGGAGGCGAGACAGGTGTGGCCAAGGCCAGGTAGGGAGGGCTCGAGTTTTGCCTTGAACTGGAAGGTTGTGGAGCATGTCCTACTGGAGTCCCTGGGTAGTCCTGGGTGTACAGGGTGGGAGGTTCACGGCACATCGTCTCATCACACGGTCCAGAAAAACCGGTGTAGCCTGATGTCCCAAAAAAGTGGGCGGGAAAGGATGGCTCCCCTCTGGCTGCCTTCTAGTAGGGTCAGCTGGTGAGTGGTAAGTTCCTGGTGGGGCTGAGGTTGCGGTAGGAAGAGATGGGCACAGCCTGACCCCTCGTTGGGAGCTGACATTCTGGAGGGTGAGGACACCCAGGTATATGCTTCTTCATTGAAAGGAAGAGATTGCTCACTGTCATGTTTTCCCAGCTTTGCTCTCTGGGACCTTCTCCACTTAGGACTAGAGACAGAGAGAGCCCAGACAAAGCTGGTAATGAGGACTCCAGGGACTTGTGTCTGTCTCCAGCCATTCATTCCTCAAATACTTGACTACCTATGACTTGCCGGTTTCAGAGCAAACAGGCACATCTTTATCTTTTTGTGTGTGATGTCATTGAAACCGCAGAATGACCCAGAAGGCAGACATGGAGAGGAGCCCTGATGTAGGGGAAAGATGTAGCCTTCTGAGTTAGATACACTTGAGTTGTAATGTCAGTTAGCTTGTACACAAGCTGTGAGACCTTGGGCCAATCACATCCCCTCTCTGGGCCTCAGTTTCCTTACCTGTAAAATGAAGATCATAATAGTGATCATCTCTTGGGTTGCTGTGATGGTAATAAATAAGATTATGTGGTGCCTGATGCAGAGAGGTGCTCAGTAATTCATAGCAACAAGAATTGTGTTCACCCATTTTACAGATGGGGAAACTGGGGCTCAGAGTTCAGAGCCTCTCACACAGCATTTTGCTCCTTGACCTTGTTCCTGGCATTGTCCAGGCAAATCTGCAGATGGAAACGCTTTATAACAAGGGCCCAGGCCTCCTCAGAGTGCCAAACCATTTTTCTTTGGAAAAGTCCACTCACTCATTCTGAATTAGGCCCGTGGAAGACAGCGAGCCTTAAGGAGATACCCCTTCTTCCTCATGAGTTTCTCCCTTCGATTTTTTTGAGTGTTCTTGTTCTGAGCACCTCTTGAAGCCTTTGAAATTCTTCCTCTTCTGTCTCAGGAGTGAGGGAGCAAGAGGAGGGTCTCCCGGTCCTGGGCTGCAGCTTTTCCAAGTGAGGGGCAGAGGGGCAGGCTAGGGCCTTGGGAAACTAGATTCCTAGCTATGTGCTGCCTTCAGAACCAGGCCTACCAACTGTGCCCTTACAAGGCCCACGCGTATTCCGCCCCCATTCATCCCTCATGCCGGATCAACAGGATGCCTCCTGGTTGAACCACAAAAGAAGGTTGGGACTGTCTTATCTGGGAACATTACATCCAGCAAGTATTTATTACTTGCTTGCTTTGTTCTTGGTTAAGCCTTTCCACCTTTTGGCCCACAGCCATTTCAAAACCTCCACAACAAAGAAGTGGAAGGTAATGCAATCAAAAAGAAGAAGCCATAAACTACAATTTGGGGGAAGGGGAAGGGGAAGTTATCCAAAAACTTTCTTAGAAAAAAGTATTGGAACAACCCTCTAACCTTTGTGTAAAGGTGTTCTGCCCCTGGGCTTCCCAAGTGGAAAACTCAATCTCACACCCTTGGAACAGAAGTGAGAGTGGTTAGGTGGCTCCAGCCATTATCTGAGCCTTCAAGTAAGACTTTGGAAATGAATTTTGCTTAGTTTTGTCAGAATCTTCTTCTTTTTTTTTTTGGGATCATGCTGGGGCCTGGAAAAAGAGCC
>CM053510.1:91309138-91323762 GCA_028627145.1 Eidolon dupreanum | reverse complement strand
AGACAGTTGACACCTGAGTCTGGTGTTGAGAGATGACAGTCTAGGAGTCATCAGACTGCAGGAGAAGGGGAAAGTATGGTGGAAAAGGAGGGCAGGTGGTGGCAGAGACAAGTAGTAGCAAAGTATGCAGCTCCTGCTCTCTGTGCCAGAATGGCAGGTTTGGCCCAGCTTAAGGAAAAACTCTGAAAATCATCACACACCAAGAGGTGGTAGGGAGAAGAGAGGAAGACAAACAGACATCACTTCCTTGGCCTCTGATCAAAAGCCACCTTGGCTTGGTCACTCATTTACTGAGTGTGGGTTTTGGGTATGTGTGCCAGGAACCGGGGTGTGGGTGGCATGACTGGAGGCCACGGCTCAATTCACCTTTATGTTCCCTGCACTTGGCACGAGGCCTGGCCCTGGAAGAGTGCCTGCCAGTGAGTGTTGAACGATTGAATGGGGTCTTGTGTGTTCCTCTGTAGCAGACAGAAAAGGTATGAGGGTGGGAGGACATCTGGCCAGCAACACCATCCATGCCTCAGCATTTGACGAAGCATGGTTCTTTAAGACTATTTTTATTGAAGTCTATCATACTTAGCGAAAGGTGCGCACATCATAAGTAGGCAGCTCAGTGAATTTTCAAAAGATGAATGTATCTGTGTGATCGGTACCCAGATCAAGAGATAGCATATACCCAGCACCACCCAAGATGCCTCGTGCCCGCTCCAGTCATGCTGCCCCCGAAGGGAACCACCATCCTGAAGTCTCCTGTGGGAGATTAATTTTTCCTGTCTTTGTACTTTATATATATATAAACTACAAAGTATTTTACATGCATAAAAGCATATATATGTTCTCTTTTGTATTTGCTTTTTCTGCTCAGCATAACTATCTGTGAAATTCATTATTGTATGAAGTTCTGGCCTGTTCTCTGTCCTTGCTGTTTAGTTTATATGTATTTATTTGTATTACTTATCCATCCTCTTGTTAATGGGCATTTGAGTTTCTAGTTGGGGGCTACCACTCTAGTGCTTCTGGGAACATTTCTATCTGTGCCCATTGGTGAACAGTTAGATGCTTTTCTGATGGATGTGTACTAAACAGTGGAATGGCTAGGTCGTAGAGAAGGTTCATGTTGAGCTTCCATCTCTGTTATGCAAAGAACTTTCCAAAGAGTTCATGCCAAGTTACCCTCCCACCAGAGGAGCATGAAAGTTCTGATTGTCACATCCTTGCCAATATTTGGTATTATCTTTTTTTTTAGTCTTTGGGATGTAACAGTGGTTCCATGTTGTGCTATTTATTTGCTTGATGTGTAATGAAATTGAGCACCCATTCATATTCTTACTGACTCTTTAGATAATCTGTTATATGAAGTATCTCTTCATACTTGCCCAGTTTTTTCTCAAGTTGCCCATCCTGTTCCTATTGATTTCATAGAGCTCTTTATATATTCTTTATAACATCTTCCATGTGTTTAACTTCTTTTGATCAATAACAAGAGGAACCAGGATTTCGATGATTTGAACGCAGGGCCAGCCCTTTACACGCCCTGAGCCTCATTTTCCCTCCCTAAGCCCAGCAGAGTATTTAGCCCAGAGCTTGGTGTATAAACATAGACATGACTATTAGCACTTTTGCTGGGGCTTTACAACCTATGTCATTCCTGTTTCTCAGGTCGGTTCTATAAATATCTATTAAGTAGCAGTGAACAAACCCCAGTTGCTACCTTTGAAGGGTTGCATCGCAGGTGGGCTCAGGGTGCTATGGGAGCCCAACAGAAGCACTAACCAGGCTAGGGCATCACGGAAGCCTTCTTGGAGGAGGCAAGCTTCACGGTAGAGTATTTCTGTTCAGGTGCAGGCTTGGATGCTTTCTGCCAGGCACTGGTTCCCAGCCTGGAATGATTGTGCCCCCCAGGGACACTTGGCAATGCCTGGAGAAATTTTTGGTTGTCACAAGTTGGGGAGGGCATGCTGCTGGCATCTAGTGGGTAGAGGCTAGGGATACAGCTCAACATCCTTCAGTACACAAGATGGCCCCCCACCCCAGGGATTATCTGGCCCAACTGCCTTGAAATGGACAGATACAATACTATGTGATGTTACAATTAAGGAATGAGCAGAGAGACTGGCAATGCTATCCCATCCATAGGCTGTCAGAGGAGGCTTCCCAGAGGGAGGGACCTGGAGCTCAGTCTTAAAGGAATGAGCAGGAGTTGCCAGGAATTAGGGACGTTGAGCAAGGGCACACGGATACCATCGGTGAAACTTAGAGATGGGAAACTCCATACGTGTGGGGAGGTTTCACCCTCTGTCTAGGACAAGCCTAGAAAGGAGGTATGGGAGGGCCACGATGACCAGATAGTTAAGGACTTAATCAACCTGTGTGTCCATTCTGGGAGCCACACACCACATGTGGCTGTGGAGCCCTTAAAATGTGGCTAATGTGCCTGAGGAACTGAATTTTTTATTTTAATATATTTTAAGTGTAGATTTTAAAACAAATGCTCGATTTCATTCTTGGAAAGCTTCTAAATATATGTGAAACTATTCGAGGCTGTGAGTGTGCCTTTTCAACTGTAAGTTTTATGAACTCTCAATACAGCTCAGACATGTCCACTGAAAATTTATGATCCAAATTGAGATGTGCTAAAAGTAGAAGATACACCCTGTATTTTAAAGGTTTAGTACTAAAGGGAAAAAAAGGAAAGTAAAATTAATTTTAATTTTTATATTGAATTTTATTATGTTTAGATTAATTTTCATATTGATTAATGATAACATTTTGCATATGTTGGGTGAAATAAAATCTATTATTGCATTTTTAAAATTTTTCAATTATAGTTGACAAACAATATTATATTAGTTTCAGTCCAACATAGTGATTAGACATTCATATAACTTACAGAGTGATCCCTCTGATAAGTCTAGTACCCATACGACACCATACATAGTTATTACAATATTATTGACTATATTCCCTATGCTGTACTTTACGTTCCTGTGACTGTTTTTAAAACTGGCAATTTGTACTTCTTAATCCTTTTTCCTTTTTCACCCATCCTTCCAACCCCCCTTTTATTTGGCAACCATCATTTTGTTCTCTGTACCTATGAGTTTTGTTTCTGTTTTGTTCGTACAGTTATTTTGTTTCTAAGATTCCACATATAAGTGAAATCTTATGGTATTTGTCTTTCTCGCTGTGTCTTATTCCACCTAGCATGATACCCTCTAGGTTCATCCGTGTTGTCATAAAAGGTAAGATTTCATTCTTTTTTAATGACTGATATTTCATTGTATGTATATACCACATCTTTATCCATTTGTCTATCAGTGGACACTTAGGTTGCTTCCATATCTTGACTGTTGTAAATAATACTGCAGTGAACAGAGGGTTGCCTATATCTTTTCAAATTAGTGTTTTGGATTTCTTCAGATATATACCCAAAAGTGAAATTGCTGGGTCATGTGGTAGTTCTGTTTTTAATTTTTTGAGGAACCTTCATACTGTTTTCCACAGTGGCTGCTCCAGTTTTACATTTCCACCAGCAGTGCATGAGGGCTCCCTTTTCTCCATGTCCTCACCAACATTTGTTTGTTGACTCATTGATGATAGCCATTCTGACAGGGGTGAGGTGATATCTCATTGTGGTTTCATTTTACCTTTTGACTTTTTTAATGTGGCTACTGGAAAATTGAATTTCACATGATCGCATTGGATGTCTATGAGATGTCACTGTTATAAACAGTAGGTAGGAACTGGAATGTCATGCTGAGGCCGAGGGCTCATGGAACGGTTTAAGCCAGGGTAATGTGGTCAGATGTCGGTGGTAGTTATACCTTGTGGCCACAGTGGTGTGAGCAGATTCCAAAAGATGGGCAAGTCTGGCCTTAGGGAGATTGCATAACCTAGGAGACCTGAGCTATGATCCCAGAGAGAAGCCCTGATGCCCAAATAAGTAGTGCCTGCTGTCCCTGGGCAGGCGACTAGGCTGGACCCAGAGAGGTGGAGCCTTTGGAGAAAGGCGGACAAATCCGAGACTGGCCAGTCCTTCAAAAGGCTTCCCAGCTAGGAGCCAGCAGGAGAGACCTCGGCCACTGCAGGTCTGGCTGACCCTGGTAGTCACCACTCCAGACACCTGCCAGCCTCATCCTGGCCCTCACTCTCAACCTGGCTGCTGCCTGCACCCCACTCAGGTTTGATACCCTACCTCTTGCTGCCAGGCCCTGCTTGCCACTGCTTATCAGCTTTGTGACCTTAAGCAAGTAGCTTTTCTGCTCTGGAGTCTGCTGGCTTTGCATGACCTTACCCACATCACACCTAGAGCTCAGGAGAGATAAAAGATGCCTGCAGGTGACAGGTTTTCCTGGGCTGGATCTTTTGGGGGTGACAATATGGAGTCCTGAGTTACTCTCCAGTTTGCAGGGGGGCTTCCCATCTCTGAACTCTGTGTGGTGTTCCTATTTCACTGCTGAGAAAGTTGAGACTCAGAGAGGTGAGGCAGCTTGCCCAGGGTTACACAGTTCGACAGGCAGAATTCAAATGAGGAATGCTGAACTTGTAGGTCCAAGGCCGCTGCTCCCATGGCCGTATCTCAGTGTGCAATCAAGGGCAGAACACTGCATCTCTCTGAGCCTCACTTTCTTCATCTGTCAAGCGGGGAGATAGCAAAGCTGACCACAACTGGTTGTATGAGGATTTAGTAAGTTGAGTATAGCACACAGCTCCAGCCCAAAGCAAGCTCCAGATGGCAGCTACTGAGTCTTTCAGCAGCTCTCTGTAGTGAATAGTCTGAGCCTGTTTTTCAGGAGAGGAGACTAAGGCTGAGAAGTGTAGCTGGTGAGAGCAAAGCTGAGGTCCCCAACCAGCCTTTTCCCCCTGCTTCATGGCCCCCATCCTCACCTTCACCCTGGAGCCCTGGCATTACCTGTCGTGCTTTATAAGGGTAGGCTTGCCCTGTGCCCCCTCTTGGTCCTCCATCCTGAATGACTGGCCATGAAAGGACATACATAGGGCAGCCTCTGGGGCAGTGTTCACAGACAGCCAGCCCACAGAGCCTGCTCCCTCCTTCGGGAACTCTCCTTTCTTTGCTGGGTGAGCCTGTAATCTTTCTGCCTTCCTACTCTTAGCCACTTTCTGACAGCCAGAGTCATTAGGCAGGAAGCTGGCATGGAACATGCCCAGGCCGTGGCCAGATTCTAAAAACCAGAACTGAGAGAGGCCTTAGAGGTTGTCGACTCAGGCTCTGGTTGTCTAGACACCTCATTTGACCTTAGTCTCCACGTCTGGAAATTGGGAGGAATGGTCAGCTCGGCATCAACAGAAGTGTCTGACAGTACAAAGTGGAACTTGCAGACTGCTGGTGGGAGGGTCTTTTGGAGACAGTTTGGCAGTTTCTGCTAAAACGGAAAGGATGCATGGCTCTTGAGTTAGCCAACCCCTTTTAGGTACCTACCTGGAGCTGCACTTCTCAAAGTTTAATGTGCAGGAGAATGCCTGAGGTCTAGTCAAAATGCAGACTCTGGTTCAGTACCTGTGGGATGCAAGCTTCCAGGAGACCCTGCTAATGCACCTCTCACGTGTGTTTCTTTATGATGGGGCATATGCATCAAACACGAAAACAGCTTAAATGGCCATCAGGAAGGCCTTGGCCAAATGCATAGTGGGCCATCTCTGCCGGGGATGCTCTGGAGCGATTAAAGGAGGGAGAGAGGTCCATTGGGGTCTTGCAAATCAATGTGCCTTCTCTTCCCTAAGGATGGAGCACCCCCTGAGTGCTGGGGCTTCTATATATATCATTAACCAATGTGACCCCATGCTGGAACAGGGTCTGGCACACAGTAGGTGCTCAGGCAATGTTTACTGAATGATGGAACAAATATGCTGGTATGGAAAGGGCTCCACAATCTAGTTTGGAGGGAACCAAGCAAAATTCAGCAGGGTGCGTGTGATCTGGAGCCCTTGGCATTGCTGACATTTGGGCCAAATAATTCTTTGCAGTAGAGGCTGACCTGGCCTTTATATAAAGGCTGTTGTTGAGCATCTGGCCTCCCCTCATCAGATGACCTCTAGTTATGACAACCAAAACTCTCCAGACATTGCCAGTGTTTCCATGAGGGGCAAAATGAACCTTGGTCAAGAACCACTAGTGTGATATGCTAGCATGTGGATGGAAGGAGGGAGGGATGGGTGTTGGGGAAGGCAGGAGAGAGGCCCTGTGTGATTTCCATTCAGATAGGTAGGTATTTGGCTGTAACCTCAGAAAGCCAGTGTGGGTGGCTCCTCCCCAAACTGAGCAATAGTGATTACCTCTTAGAAAAGATGGACAAGGACAAAATTGGAGATTTTCCTCCAAAGAGACTTAGGCCTTCTCTATTTTTTTATTTTTATTATTTTTCAAATTTATTATTATTATTTATGATTACAGCATCTGGATCGGTCTTCCTAGGTGGTCTCCTATCCAAGTACTAAACAGGCCTGACCCTGCTTAGCTTCCGAGATCAGACATTGGGCTTGTTCAGAGTGGCGTGGCCCATAGACTGTGGACCATGGCTCCACTGGGGCATGAACCCAGGACCTTCTGTATGTAAAGCAGACGTGCTAATCGCTACACTATGGAACCACGTCGTCTGTTTTTTTAAAATATGGAGATTGTGCTTGTGACTTGAGTAAGTAAATTGAAAAAACAGGAATAGTACAAAGACCTGCTTCTAGAACTGTGAGGATTTAATGAGAGTACATACCTCAAGTGCTCGGCACAGTGCCTGGCACATAATGCGAGCACAGCATCGTTGTTTTATTGTGTTGCATCCCTCTGGCAGCCCCTAAGCCTAGGGAAGCTATTAAGATCCTCTTTGCACCTGGGCCAACTGGAACTCAGAGAGGGGGAGGGACTTTCTCAAGGTCACACAGGAAGGTAGAAGGAAACCAGTTTTCATAGCTCTGAAATAGGGGCCATATCTTCTCTGCCACGCTGTGGCCTCTGACATGCATCTGGGCCTCCTGGTCATCACACTTGTGGACTGAGCCTGTGTGGGCTGCTTCTAGTCCCCCAGCTTGTGGATTGCTTGATGTCCACCAGCCCAGCTGGCACCCAGGAAGTGGGCAAGGCTGAAGTGGCAGGGGTGTAGCCTACAGAAGTTGTGTTGTGTTTTGGCCCAGTAGCTCTGGGAAGACTGCCAAGGATGTGGAGCCTGGGATGGAGGACCTGGGCAGGGACAGTCCCTGTAGGTGGGCACTGACTGCTAGCCCCAGACAGCTTCAGAATGCACCTTTCCTGCTCCAACACCTGCCGTGGCTGCCTATTACCCAAGTCTAAATTTCCTTTCTGTGCCTGTTGGGTTAGCATTCGATGTCCTACAAAAGAGTCTCCAGTGACATACCTAGATTCCAAATGCTAATGGTACTAGTAGTAATAATAATAATAATAACAACAACAATAACAATATTAATAATATTATTATTATTAGAACACCTGCTGTTTGCTAGGCATTGTACTAAGTGCTTTATATGCATTATCTTACTTAATTCTTACAAAAGCCATATGACACTACTATAAGTCTGATTGTCATTTTACAAATAGCCATGGCCCAGCCAAGATCTGCAGCCTGACTCTAGAGCCAGACTTTTAGCCAGGAGGCCAGTCTACCTAATCTAATTGGGAGAATGAACCACATGTTGCCAGCAGAGAAGAGCCCAGGTCTGGGTGTCTGGAGAGCCAAGCCAGGCCCGGTTGCTCCATGACCTTGCTGTGTGACCTTGGCCAGACTCTCCTCTCTGCGCTTGCACCAGGCTTTCTCCAAGGCTGGCTCTGTATTCCGGGACTCAAGGTCTCAAAATTATCTAAGAAACCTATAAATCACCCTGATTTTATTTTTCTATTTCTTTATTTTGCATCACACCATTGGTATATATTCAATATAAAATAAAGAATTCAGGGTGGGGGAGGGAACAAATGAAGCTCCAGTTAGCCTTTTAGGGCGTACCCTTCTGGAGTATTTTTCCAACGTGAATATTTACCAGAAGGGGATCAGGTAACCCTATTTCACCTAACATCTTATCCAGGATGTCTCTCAGTAGTGAATCTTTTTTACAGTCGTATCCAGGTCTGTTATGGTTGTACTACGGATATTTAATTAGAACATCTAATTAGAGATGATGGTAAATAAATACCTGGCATTTACTGAAATCCTCCCCCTGCTGAGTCCTGCCCTGAGCACTTGACTTGGCAGCCATCCCAGCAACCCTCTGAAGTGGGCAGTTCAGCCCCATTTTACAGATGAGGAAACAAGCCGTTGAAGTTAACCTGTCCCAGGACTCATGGCTTGTCATTGGCAGAGTTGAATGTGGATGCATGCCCAGCCCCTCCTGAGCCCTCCACCCATGGCCTTACCCATTGACCACCCTGCTGTGTGCTTTACCTCCCATGTTCTCATGAGGCCCTGTGTCTTTGAGGCGGATTAGTGAGCTGGGTGCTGGCCAACGAAGGAAGACCAATTAGGAGAAACTACTGTGGTCTGTGGTAGCTGGGTGTGCAGCCTTGGACAAAGAAAAGGGGAGCGTTCCTGCTGGAAACAGCCCCTCCTCCTGGGCAGGAGAGGCACCTGCCTGCTGGAGTTTGCCAGAGCCTGTGTGGGATGAAATCCAGACCCTTAGCCAGACGGTTTCCCAGACTTCCAGAGTGTGGGTGGCTGAAGCCTCTCCTTTCGGATCCTGGAGAACCTTGGATACAGTGCCTTTTATTCCTTGAGAGTTTCCAGGGTGCCAGGCACCAGGATACCCACTGTGGTTACCCTGAACTGTTGAGTCCTCTCAATAGCCTATAAAGTGGATCCCCTCTTCAGGTGGGGACACTGAGGCTCAGAGAGAATAAGAGCCTCATCCAAGGTCGTCTTCGCAGCTCACGTCTCAGAGTTGAGAGTGTCGGGGCATCCTGAGCCACATGTATTGGAGACTTAGCATGCATCCAGGGCCTCTTTAAACATTTCGAATGTATTATTACCTTGTTCCCTTGCAGCCCGAGGAGGTGGGTGCTCTCATTGTCCTCATTTGACAGAAGAAGAAACTGAAACTTTTTGTATTTTTATAAATGTTAACCATGAACTCCTCTTTCAGGTGAAATCCTACACAGGGCACCTAGTCAGGTGTCGAATCAAAGGAAGTTCTAGATACTGAAGTTGAGTGTGGGACAGGGGAGGGAGATAGAGAGTTCGGCCTCTCTCTGGAAGTCAGTGATGTGGAAACTGAGTCCCGAGAGGGAAGAGACGTGTTCTGCTTGCACTGTGCTTTGGCAGCGCAGCGAGGTTTGGAACCTGCTTTCCCCTTTTCCTGAGCTGGCCTGCCCCTCCCTCCCCTCAAAGGCCGTAGACTCGGTGACTAACTAAACTTTATGTGGAAGAGATGTGTAGTTTGGATGAAGATATGACTGGGGTATGCCCACTGGCTTTCAGGACAGCCAGCGGGAAGCCTGGAGGTTCCCAGAGGTGAGCTTTTGTGCCCCCTGGGGAGCTATTCATGTGTATCATGCTCCTTTAAACCCATAGAGACCCATAGTGAGGTCTTTGAGTGGAAGAGGCTGTCACATAACAAGACAGATGCAGCCAGCTCCACTTTAGACCCTGCGTTTTAGAGTTAGACCTCAATATGAATCCTGACCTTGCTCCTACAAGCTGCATAGTTTCCCTTAGCCTCTGATTCCTCATCTGTAAAATGGGACATCATCATACCTTCCTCTCAGGGCATTAGATGGTGTCATGCTCACAAGGTTTTTAGCTTTGTGCCAGCTGAGAGCGAGTGAGCATTCACCTATATCGTTAAGTGACAATTCCTCAAGGAGACAGTTATAGTCTCCTCTCAACAGCCCTGTGAGAAGGGCTCCCCATATGTTCCATTTAACAGATGAGGAAACCAAGGCCCAGAGAGGCTGAGTGTCTTGGCCAGAGCTGCCTAGGCAGAGAGCAGCAGGGATGAACCTGGATCCATATCCCCTGACTCCTGTCACCTTCCTTTCCCCCAGCCTTGGTGCCTGCTTCAGTGGCTATGCCTTGACTTGGGAAAAGGAATGAAGTGGTCAGGGAGGTAAATAACAGCCAGAGCTCAATAAATGCCCACTTCAAAGCGGAAGTTGCAGTTCTGGGGAGTCCGGAGCTCCCTGGCTCCTGGGTATAGGTGTGAACAGAACCATGCATTGATCTGTGGTTTGTAGAAACCCAAATTTAGCCTAGAGGGGCCCCCGGCAGCAGGGCTGAGATTAGGGTGCCTCAGGTGCAAAATTTAAGGGAGCACCAAAAAGCTCAGTAATCAAGATAAATAACATTACGATACAAATTTTAAAATAATCAAAACCAATGTATGAACTTTCAAAACATGCTAAACAAAAACGTTAGTCCATTTATATGAAATAGTTAGGAGAGGCAAATCCATAGAGACAAAGTAGATTAGTGGTTGTCAGGGGCGGGGAGAGTTGGGAATGAGGAGATTGGAGGTGATGGCTAAAGGTCTTGGTTTCTCATTGGGGGTGATGAAAACATTTTAAACATGATTATAATGATGTACATATACTAAAAACTGTAGAAACGTACACTTTAGGTGAATTGTGTGATGTGTGAATTATATCTCAATAAAGCTATTACAAAAAAAAAATCTAAATCAATGCAAAAATATCCATGATGAACAATATAGCAAAATTTTAAATAAGGACAGGACCAGTATTACTGATTTTTCTTTCTGCCTCAGGCCCAATGCAGCTTGGCACAGCACTGTTATTTATCCTATCTATTTCAAAATTTATTTTTTCTTTCATCATAGTTTTTTGGCATTCATTTAAAAATACTGCATTAAAACATTATTGATCTCGATTACTGAGTTTTTTGGGTATCGCCTTAAATTTTGCACTCAAGGACAGAGCCTCACTTCCTCACTCTGGTCCTGCCAGGCAAACCCCTTGCTCTCTCTCCATAGGATGGCTAAGCTCTGCCTTCCACTCTTTTCCTTCCTTCTCCCAGCAGCATCTCCCCATTTGACAGATGAGGCCAGTGAGACACACCTGAGAAAGGCTGTGAGTTGTTCACTGGGCATGAAGATCAGGTGGGGGTCTCTTTCCATGTCACCTTCTCCTCCAGCCCGAACATTCTGCTCCTTTGCCTTTCTCCCTTCTCCCCTGGCGTCTCCTTTCCTTTGAGGTGGATCCCTGGATCCTCCAGCAGTTCTTGCTTAGCCCCCAGCTCTCATCTTCTAAGCTGCCCTACCTGTGTCCCTTCCCAGGCCCCAACCCAACCAGTACTCACAATGGCCCACTGCCCCAGGATAACCCCAGGCTCCTTAGCGTTCAAAGCCCGCACAGCCTGGCACCTGTTGACCTTCCTTCCTTGTCCTCTTGCCTGCTATTGCCGACTTCTAACTAGCAGATTTGGATCAGACACATATTTCTCAAATCGCTGCAATGCATCAGCCACAGCCACTGCCCTTTCTCAGTTAAGCCTCCATCTCTCTCCTCTCAGTAGCCTTGCTAGTAAGAATTGTTGGCCGCATTTGACAGATGAGGAAACTGAGGCCCACAGAGAGGAGAGGACACTGCTAAGGGTCTGGAGCACAGGCGGGTACACACCCAAGCTGGCTGACTGCACACCCAGGGCTCTGTCCATCTCCCCAGACATTTTCTCGTCCACTGCTGGTGACCGAGATGCAGAGCCTTGTTCTGCTTCCTTTGTGGCCATGTGTAACAGCGTCTGGGGCCAAGGTTACTCTGCTCCAGTCCGTAATGTCCTCTACCCACTCTGACTTGAGTTCATGTCCAAGGTCATGTCCTGGCATGTGATGTCAATGTGAATGGACACCTTGATTCTTTTATAATGCTTCTATCGTCTCCTGCTTTTATTTTTTTTAAATAAAATCAGAACACTCAAATCATGCTCCAGAATATGCCATCAAACTTTCCCTGGTACAAATCCCTAGCACTCTTGTCTTCGATGATGGAGAGAGGGAATGGGCAGGCATGGGGGCCCAGGCCCCTCCTGAGGCGGGAGTATAGCTCCTTGGGTCCCTGAGCCATAGTCTGTGGATAGCCCTCTAGGGGCCCAGGAATTAGGACAGGAAAAAAAGAGATCTGATTTAATGACCCAATTTAATACTTCTTACAGGGGTCAATGTAGGTGACAGATTGCAGCAGCTGGGCCCCGGTCACCAAGAGAAACCACATATATCTTTATATCACATTTCAGCTGCTACAGACTTCTCATCACTACATGCAAATTGTAGTCATTATGATGCCTGCCTCTCATCTTGTTATTTATTGCTCTAATAAAGGAACATATGGGTTACTATATCACAGCATTTTTTATTGGTGTTCTTAGCCAGATTTTACTATAATTGGTATCTTTTTAATCTTCTGCATTTTATTCCACTTAAAAATGCTTTTCTGAGAGGGGGCCCATAGGTTTCACCAGATGGCTGAAAGGTTCCACAGCATAAGAAGGGTCCAAGAACCAATTAGGCTTGGGGTGGAGTCCTGACACCTCCCTCCACTGCTGTGAGTGTGGGCAGCCGCCTGCCCTATCTGTGTTTCTTATTGTGGCCTGGTCCGAGAGCAGCTTTCTGCCTCATGGTTGTTTTGGGAGGTCAGCAATGGTGCTGGATGCTTTCTGCAATGATGTTCGTCTGGCCATTAGGTGTGGCGCTGAGCTGCTCTATCATGCCCTACGGGTGCTCCCACAGCCTCCTGCACATCCGCCATCCTGACGTCCATCCTTCCTCTCTGTGGCTTGTCTGCCTCTCCTGTGTCTGTTGCTGTGACACCCCTTACAGGCAGGCCTGTGCCACCTAAGAAATAATAGTATGTAATTGTAACTAGTGTCCCTGAGCTCACCCTGTGCCAGCCTCTCAACAACTAGCCAGGTAGGTACTGTTCGCATTTTTATTCCGGAGATGAGGCTGAGAGAAATCACTGGCTTAAGGTCACACAGCTGGAGAGTGGAGGAGGCCCAGACTGCCCCCTAGTCTGTCCAACTCTTGACCCCCAACACTCTGTTGCATTCCCCTGCCTGGTCTGGGTGGTTGCCCAGGAAATAGTCCTTGAATGCTGAAATCAGTGCCCCAGGCAGTATTTCCCAGAGCAGGGGGAGGAGACCACACTTGTTCATGCAGATCCCTAGGCTCCATCTCGTAACTTCCAAACTGGAATATCTGGGGCCAGGATCCTGGAATATGTCTTTTAACAATTTCAGGAGATTCTGATACACTTGGAAGTTTAAGAACACCTTAAGGGAAGAAAGAACATTGATACAGTAACAAAGCTCTGTGCCGAGTGCTGCATATCAGTCCATCTAGTTAATCCTCATTACTGCTGTTCGCATTTGCATTTCACAGACAAGGAAACTGAGGCACAGAGAAGTAGGTAACACCTCCCCTCTCCCCCCAGGGCTATATTGCCAGCTATCAGCAGAACCAGGACTGGAAGCTAGGTGTGTGGACTCCTACTCTAGTGCTCATTCTCTCATGTTTGGCAGTTTCTTGGCAGAGGAATGGAGACAAAGTCCTGTGTGGGGGGAGTGGTGATGCAGGTGCAGGAAGCCCCAAACCCCAAAAGGTCACTCTGGGCCTTTCCTGTTTAATTGTTTACCCAGCAGGAGCCCCATGTGTCCTCAAGCAGGAAGCTCAAAGCAGGGGCTGTGCCAGGTGCTAGGGACAAGGCTGGGAGACAGGGCCCTGGAGTTGGAGCTGTTTACTGCCCTGAGCAGCTACATAACCTTGGACAAATAGCATCCCCATCTGTGTATTAGGAAGGGTAAGGATTTGGGGGCCTGGTTAAGAGCTTGGGTTCTGGTACCAGACAGACCTAGGTTCCAGTTCAGGCTCAGCCAGCTGTGTGACCTTGGGCTAAGCACTTCACCTCTCTGAGCCTCAGCTTCCCCTTCTGTCAAATGGAGCTAATAATAGTGCCTGCCACCTAGGATTGTTGTTAGAGGCAAAACGTACATTAAAGTGCCAGACACACACAAGTCTCTTTCCTTAAGTCTTTATTTGATGGTTAACTAGATATGGATGCTGCTTTTTTTAAGAAAAAAAATCAACTTTTGATTTTTTTTTTCCCGAGTTGTATATTTTTCTCTCACTCACCAAAGGCTGGTCATGAATCCTTCTACTGGCCCTTCCAAGATGGGGCCCAGAACCAAAATATATGCTGGGCTTCACCACAGCCCACTGTATTTGCATTTCATGGACTTATCTTTTCATCACACAGGCCAAGGGGTTTGGCAGACTGTGGCCTGCAGGACAATAGGTAGTAGTAGTCTTTTCTTGGAACTCGGCCACACACATTTGTGCATGTGTTGCTTAGGGCTGCTCTCATGCTACAAAGGCAGAGTGGAATACCTGCATCAGAGACCGCTGTCCACAAAACAAAGTCACGGGCTTTCTGGCCCTGTATAGAAGTAATGTGCCGATGCACCTCACCAGGCCACTCGTTTTTCAGGTTGTGTGCCCCTCCAGTGTCCATCCCTGTGCTGTGATGACAGTGATCATAATATTCAGTGCCGATATTTTTGCAGGTTGACTCCATACCAGGCCCAATGGAAGTTATGGAGTTCCTCATGATTCCATGATTCTTTCCTCCAGGTGTTATTCTCATTTGTCAGATGAGAACA
>CM053510.1:91276128-91309038 GCA_028627145.1 Eidolon dupreanum | reverse complement strand
GACTCTGGCAGGCTTTTCTTGGCTGGCTTCCTGCTGGAATGGGTCAGAGTCATCTGTTCCCCATGGGCCCTTCCAGAGAGAGCCTTGATCTCCCCAACTCAGCACTGGAGGGTTGGGGCTAGGGTTGGTGAGGTCAGCAGGGGGCCATGGCAACGGAATGTTTGGGAGCTGGTTCTCACTGAGAGGGCTTGCAGGGCTGGTGGCTGAGCTCCAGCACATGGGCACTGGGCACCCCTCCAAGGCCACTCTGTAAGTGCAGTGACCTGCCACCTTAGCTGGCAGTGTGTCCCTCCAGCACCCCTCCCTTGTCTTGGGAACCTCTTGATCTACTGAGCTTGGAGAAATGCTGAGTTAGAAAGTTCAAATGAATTTGAACTCAAATCAGTGTGGTCTCAGTATAAATGTCACCTCTTTCTATAACCCCCTCTGGCATGGTTCCACCTCCCACCATGAGCATTTCCTCCCACGCATCTATTACAGATGTAATTACTGTCTCATATGCTGATTTCCTTGCTCCCCACTAGATTTTTGCTCCGTGAGGGCAGGGGCCTTTGTCTGCTATCCCTGGTGTATCGCAGCATCTTGATCAGTATCGAGCACATAGTAGGCACTCAGTAAACATTTGCAGAATGAATGAATCTGGGTCTAAAGAGATCTCAAAGACTGATCAGCCCTTTCCCCCACCCCTCCCCTCCAGTGGTCATTCAGAGAAGCCAGTTAGTCAATGGAAAGAATGACCAAGCCTCCTTCCTTCGCCCCTTACTACCCCCATTTTATGAGCCGCCATGACACAATGCGCAGTACATCATCTTGGGACAGAGCCAGATTTGGAAACTGGCTTTTCTTCTTACTAGTTGTGGGCTTCTGATAACTACTTCAACTCTCAGAGCTTCAATCTCCTTATTATCAGATGGAGATAAACATCCCCACCTTAAAAGTTTCTACTGAAGATGAAATTAGAAAACGAAAGCCAACATGTAAATAGCACTCGTTGTGTGCCAGGTGCTATTCTGACATGCTCTAACTTATTGACACCTTCCAGTGCTTCTGTGAGGCCAGTTCCTTGTTCACAATGGCCACATTCCAAGGGTCCAGGTGCCACATGTGCATCTTCTATGAGGCAGTGTTAATCATCCCCATTTTATAGAGGAGGAAACTGAGGCTCAGAGAGAGTAAGTGACTTGTTAAGATCACACAGCCAGTAGCTGGTGGAGCTAGGATTTGAGCCCAAGCAGTCTGACCCCCTACTATTCCTGCCATATAAAATTAAAAAAATATATTAATTGTTTGATGATTACATAGAAAGGCAATACAACAATACCACGAAAGTATGTTTTTAGGAGAAAAATGTTATCACCTGCCACCCGAATACCACCCCTGGTGGTATTTTGAGTCTTTTTCCTTCCTGTCTTTTTTTATTTTATTTTATTTTTTTTTACCTGTGGTTTGCATTTGCTGGTTGGTTTGGTTGATTTGTTGTTCACTTTTTTGGCAAAGTTATGCTTACTCGGCACCCACGTGGGTCCTTGTCGTCCATAAATTGGAGAGCCAGGACCCTTGCCCTCCTCACCAGAGGATAAAATGAGGTAGAGCATGGAAAGCCCTTGGCCTGGTGTTAAATACACAGTGGTGAATAATAAATGCTGATATTCCTCCTGTAAGAAAAGGAGGGCTCTTTCATCTCCACTCTCATGCTTCTCATTTGTCTTCTAAGTCAATGCTGTCCAACAGAACTATGTACAAATGATGGGACTGTTCTAGGCCAGGAGTCCGTGAACTGTAAATGTACAGATAGTAAATATTGCAGGTTTGTGCAGCACGTAGGGTTTTTGTTGCTGCTTTTCTTCCCTCCTTCTCCCTCTTCTCCTCCTCTCCCCCTCATTCTCCTCTCTTTCTCTTAAATATATATATATATATATATATATATATAGCCATTCTCAGCTGGCAGGCCAGACAAAAACAGGCCGAGGGCCAGTTTTCCCACCTCATTCTAGATCTGCACTGTTCAGTACAGTAGCTACTGGCCACCATGTGACTGGACACCTGAAATGTGGCCAGTGCAAATGAGGGGGTGAATTTTAAATTTTCTTTAATTTTACTTTAAATACCTTTCAGTGGCGAATGCTTCACTTTGGACATGAAGTCCTAAGTGACTGAAGGCTCTGACAGCCCTGTTCCTTTGCCCTGAAAGGCCAAGCTCTCTGGCATTTCAAGGGCCGCTTGAGGGAAGCTGGGCCCAAGCCATCTTGCCTCTGGAAGAGCTTCAAGTGCCTGGTCCTTAATTGTTCTTATTTGTTCCAAGAGGCAAGCCTCCCATCATTGGCCACCCATGCCCCAGGAGTGCCAGGCCTGTGTATTCTGTAGTTTGGAGGCAGGGCAGGGGGCCAGTTGCTGTGGTAACACCTGGAAACCCTTTACCATCTGGATTTAGATGTACTAATTGGGCTGGTATTTCAGGGATTAAAAAAAAAAAAAAAACTGGCTAGAAGCGAGGAGTCAGGGACTAGGAAGGAAGAGAGGACAGAGAAATATAGCAACAGCCTGTACCCAGCTCATTTTCATCATGAGACAAATAAAATAATAGCTGAGGTTTTTGAATACTTGCTATTATCTTGTCAAAACCTTTCAACAGACCATTTTATAGAATGAGAAAACTGAGGCTCAGAAGGGTGACAGTCTGTGTAGTCAGCAGATCATCCAAGAACTGTGTTCTTAACTAGCCTGCCTCCTGGAATGGGACCAAGAGAGGGGGCATGTCGAGCCGCAGACTCACAATATGATTCTGTGAAGTGAGTTCCCCTTGGCCTCAATTGCTCCATCAGTAAAATGGGTTGACAGAGACCCAAGGGCTCCACAAGGCCACAGTGCCTTAGCTCAGATCTCAGCTCATGCTTCTCTGCCTGAGACCATTTTGAGTTCAGACCCCAGCTGTGACATCTTGGGCTGAGATGGTCTCCCCCTGTAGTACAACTTGTCTTCCAGAGTACTTTCCCCCAAAATCACTATTTCTTGCCCTTGGGGAGCCTGACATCCCCCTCTGCCCATCTGAGGGGACCCAGCCCCTCTCTACAGCACCCACCCATCTCCTCTGCCCTGCAAGGGTCAGTCAGTGGACAGCCTTGGCAAGTGGTCACTAGGGGTGGAGCCCAGGAATGAGAGTGCCCAATGAAGTTAAGTGCAGCCCAAAGGGCCCCAGAGCCCTGGCTCCTCCTGGGACAGCCCTAGGCACAGCCACCTGCACACCCCCAGCCTCCATTATTGGGCAGCTGAGCAACTCCCCCTCCTCCCTCCCCCCGTGCAGCATTCTCTCTGTTAGAAATCTGGTGCTAGACAAAGCTGGATCCCAGCAGCATGGGAAGGACAGGCCTGTGCTTCTCCGCGTCTCTTAGGAAGCTGATTCTCCTGTTGATTGAATAGAGAAGGCCAAGTCCCAGAGCGGGCAGGGTCTTACCCAGAGTTCCTGAGCAGATTGAAGGCCAGAATCCAAACCGTCTGCGTCCCATTTTACCAGTGCTAGTACTTTTGGTGTGCTTACTCTGCTCACTCAGCACTTCACACGTAAGTTCCTGAACCTCATAATAGCTCTCTGAGAAAAGGTTATTATTATCCCTTTTTTATTTTCAAAGGAGAAAATAGAAGCTCCAAATGGTGAAGTCCCTTGTCCAGATCACCAGCTGGCAAGTGTCAAAGGTGGGATTTGAACCCAGGCTTTAAGGGCTCCAAGTCCAAGGCTCTTACCCATCCTTCTCACTGCCAGGATGTCAGGACACCTCCTTTGAAAGGGTCCATCAGGATGGTGGGATGGAGGGCAGGCCCAGGTTCCTGGGCTGGGCTCTCTGGCCCCTCCTGGAATGGCTCTGGGTCCCTGGCTCTGGGTGGCCAAGAAGCCACCTTTTGCTTTGTGGGTTCTCAGCTGCTTTCTCTCTGCCAAGTCACCCTGCTTTTGCTTCTCGAGCCATCCTTCAGATCTTGCCAGCAGCCTGTTTCTGGGAAGAGGTTCTCTAGCTATTTTCCACTGTTCAGAGAGGCCAATGACCCCAGGAGACTCATCTTTGCCAGTCACTTCTAGAACCCTCCCAGCAGCCTTTGAGGTCAGTGGACCCACCTTTCTTTGCAGCTGAGGAAACTGTGGCTTAGCTGAAGGAAGTGACTCTCCCAAAGCCACATGGCTAGGAAATGCCCATGGCCCCTCAGCAGTTTCAACCCCAGGCCCAAGACTGTTGTGTTCCCTTGGCTCTGGTATTTATTTTCCACTTGCTGTGGACTAGGGAGTCCTGGGGAGCCCAGGCCCTTATGGGTGGATTGGTCCAGCTGCAAACCAGGTCCTTTGGTGGTTTTGGCTGCATAGCATGTCCGAAGAAGAATGCTGTCTTCACACTTCCTTCCCTCCAGGCCCTTCACCGTTCCCTAGGCCTCTGGCAGCTCCCAAGTCACGTGGGTTCTTTCTTACCTGTGCCTTGGTACTGGCTGTTCCCTTTGCCAGGAACACCTTTCTCTCTCCTCCACCTGGCTTTTCCAAACTCCATTTGTCCACTGTTCAGAACTTGAGACAAGGGATGCTTCCTGTAGGAAGTCTTCCCTCACCTACTCAATAGAACCCATCACTCCCTTCCAGGTATGGGTTCATGGTGTGCATGGACGTGGTTGCTGAGGCTGTATCTTTTAGCTCCATAGTCCAACTCCTAGCGACAGTAGGTGCTCATTAAATGTTAGAGTAAATGAATAGCCAGTAATCGTGGTCGAAATCTTTCAAATGCTTCCTACTTGCTGGGTACGTTCTTAAGTTCTTAAGAGGATCATTTAATGTTCCTGATTAACCTTTAATGTTGACACTCATCAACCCATTTTACAGATAGGGCTCAGAGAAGTGAAGTCTGTTGCCCAAGCTCACACAGCCACACAGGAAGTGGCAGAGTTGGGGTTCAAACCAAGCCTACCTTACTCTCTGAAGGCCCAGAGACCTCAAGCCCTCACTTTGATTCTGGAAGGAGATGGGAGAGGAAGCAAAGTCTCAGAAACAGTGCAACGGCAAGGCAGAGAAGGGCTGGGGTGGTTAGAGGTTGGCTGAGTGTCCGTCCAGTGTCTGAATCTGCATTTTCTGTATTGGAGAGCGGTTGTAAAATTGAAGAGACTAAGGATAAACTGGAGAGGAGGGCAGATCTGTCATTTGAGGTGACCAGAGAAGGGGGTAGCTGGGCTGGGTGGGCCCTACTTTTCAAACAAGTCCCTATCTATAGAATTGCCATTGAAGTCTGATCGTCTTTATTAGCAGTGCCTGGGATGGTTGAGAGCATAGGCTCAGGGTCATAATTCATGTCCTAAGTCATCCCTTCCCTCTGTTCCAGTATTACCCCCATAGTCTCAGCATCCCTGAGGTTTCCTGGGACACCAGCAGGAGCCTCCAAACTGACCTGCCTACCTCTATTCTCTCTCCTAGGGGCTGCCCTTAGAGTAAGTCCATTCCCTTCCCCTGTCCCCTTGCTTTGCAGCTGCATCCTATCTTCCCACTCCCTCCTCTCCAGCTCCAGCAGTCTCCTTTCAGGTTCCTAAACACTCCACATCCTCTGCCATCTCAGGTCTTTGCACTCTCTGTTCCCTCTGCCTGGAGCACCCTTCCCACACATCTTCACATGGCCAGCTCCTTCTCATTTAGGTCTTGGCTTGGATGTGACCTCCTCCAAGAGGCCCTCTCTGCTTGGTCCCTCTCACAGTGTTCAGCTCATTTCTTTGCAGGTTGTTAACACAGCCTGGCCATAGCATGTATACCATTTATATCTCCGACTAGGACATAAGCTCCTTGAGGCCAGAGGCCTCAAGCCCTGGCCTCGTGTCCCCAGCCCTGAGCACAGTGTCTGGCACCTTTTTGTGTTTCATAAGTATTTAATGAATGAAGATGGAATGAATGGATGGGGATTTGAGAAGAAACCCAGACCAAGATATTCTGCACCTTCTCCTGAAAATCAGCTCCTACAGCTGCAGAGTGTGGTCATTCAGAGCAGACTCCAGAGCTGGCTGGCCGGGATCTGAATCTAGGACTCTGGCTTGGCTGCTTTCCAGTTGGGTGCCTGTGAGCAACCTCGCCGTGCCTCAGTTTCCTCCTCTCTCATAGCACTTACTCTGTACCAGGCCCTGCTCATTCAACCAAGACATAGTCCATAAATGTTTATTGAGCACCTAGCAGGTGCCAGGCACTGTGCTAGGAGCTGGGAAGACAGCCATGAACAAAACAAGCGAAAACCGTGTCCTTGTGAAATGATGTGCTGCTGGAGTCTGACGTTCTAGTGCATTACTATTGTCCACATTTTGATAATCAGTTTAAAAATAATTACTACTCTGTCCATTGATCAGATGAGGAAACTGAGGCATTGAGAGATAAAGGAGCTGAGCAAGATCCCACAGCTAGGAAATGGCGAAAAGAGATTTGAACCTAGGCCGTCTGGCTCCAGCATCCTCTGGGGTGATAATAGCACCTACTCTGAGGGTGGTTTGAAGATCTCATGTGTTAAGATAGATGAAGTGCCCAGTTTGGTGAGCGAGTGCTCTGCTGTGACTGCCCGCATCCTCACATTTGCTGTCATTGGGGTCTGTATGATAAAGGGCTTGCAGCTCACAGACCTCCCTGACCACGTGTACCCTTCTCTCTCCTCAGATGTGAGCCTGGCAGGCCTCCCATTGACCTGTCGCTGAAGCAGGCCCCCCACCCCAGGCCCACTATGCGCCTGTCGGTGCGGAGGGCGCTGCTGGCAGCCGGCTGTGCCCTGGCCCTGGTACTGGCGGTTCACCTGGGGCAGCAGGTGCTGGAGTGCCGGGCGGTGCTGGAGGGTCCGCGGAGCCCCCAGTGGGCCATGCGACCAGAGCAGGAGGACTTGGTGATGACGGGCATGGACCACGTGGAGTACCGTTATGGCAAGGCCATGCCACTCATCTTCGTGGGTGGCGTGCCCCGCAGCGGCACCACATTGATGCGTGCCATGCTGGATGCCCACCCCGAGGTGCGCTGTGGGGAGGAGACTCGCATCATCCCCCGTGTGCTGGCTATGCGCCAGGCCTGGTCCAAATCAGGCCGTGAGAAGCTGCGGCTGGACGAGGCCGGCGTGACAGATGAGGTGCTGGACGCCGCCATGCAGGCCTTCATCCTGGAGGTGATCGCCAAGCACGGAGAGCCTGCCCGTGTGCTCTGCAACAAGGACCCCTTCACCCTCAAGTCCTCGGTCTACCTGTCACGCCTTTTCCCTAATTCCAAGTTCCTGCTGATGGTACGGGACGGCCGGGCCTCTGTGCACTCTATGATCACGCGCAAGGTCACCATTGCAGGCTTCGACCTCAGCAGCTACCGTGACTGCCTCACCAAGTGGAACAAGGCCATCGAGGTGATGTATGCCCAGTGCATGGAGGTGGGCAAGGACAAGTGCCTGCCTGTGTACTACGAGCAGCTGGTGCTGCACCCCAGGCGTTCCCTCAAGCTCATTCTTGACTTCCTTGGCATTGCCTGGAGCGATGCTGTCCTGCACCATGAGGACCTCATTGGCAAGCCTGGTGGCGTCTCCTTATCCAAGTGAGTGGAGCCCCCAATGCTCCACCCAGACCCCTAGTCCTGGAGCCAGAGGCACTAGGTGGGAAGATGGTCTCTGCTTCTCTGAGCTGTATGGCCTTGGGCAAGTCACTATGCCTCTCTGAGTCTCAGCTGCCTCTGTTGTAGTGGAGAAGATCTGAGAAGGGGGCTGGTCAGGAGCAGGGCCTTGAACTGGATATCCCAACTCATAGTTCTGTGGCATTGAGCAAATCACTGTACCTCTTTGTGGCTCATCTTCATTATCCAAAAAAAAGGGGGGGCAATCACTTTTCTCTTTTCTCACAGAATCGGCAAACTTTGAATATGCTTTGTGGCAAGGCTGTAGTGGGTAAAGGTTAAGAACATGAATTCTGGAACCAGGCTGTCTGGATTCAAATCCCAACTCTGCAGCTTCCTAGCTGTGTGACCTTGAGCAAGTGGCTCAATTTCTCAGTGCCTCCTTTTCCTCATCTGTAACATGGGGCTAAGATCCATCTATCTTATAAATAGATACCTATCAGCATCAAATAGGGTAATACATGTTAGGGGCTACTATTACTGTTATTATTGTTATCATTGTAAGTGTTAATATTGCTTTTATTGGAATACTCGTCATCCTCAATCTCACTACCATTTAATGAGTGCCTGCTATGTGGCAAGCACTGAGTTAAGTCCCCAAAAACATCATTCCTTTAATCACCACAGCAACCCAAAGACACAGGAACTTCACTTATCCTATTTTATAGATGAAGAAACTGAATCTCAGAGAGAAGTTACTGGCCTAAGGCCACACAGCTGGCAAAGCGTAGTGCCAAGTCTTAAGCCCAGGTGTGATGGACTCCAGAGCCTGTGCTCTCTCAAGCTTTCCATGTTCAGAACTTCCCCTCTTCCCACCCTCCTGACCCTTGCTCTCTTCCTTCCTCCTCTGTGAGGAAAGTGCAGAATCAAAGTGTGCTATCTCTGTGTCGCCATCCGATCAGGCTGGAGCATCCTGGAGAGCCCAGAGAAAGAGTGGTCCTTCTCAGGGTGTGCCTCTGCATTTTCTTCATGGCTGGTGCCTGTCAGGCTCCATTCCCAAGAGCTCCTGAGTGGAGCTGGGGGGTTACAGCAGCTCTCCCAGAGCAGTGAAGTGCCCCCGTGCTGAGTACCATAGCTGGTTGGCGCTGGAGCTGGGGTTTTGTAAATTCTCATGGCAAAACACACCAGATTGCCAAAGGAACACATCTTTATTGCAGGAAATTGGGAAAACACACTGAACAAGAAAGGAAAACAATCCATAATTCCATAACTCAGATTTTGACATATGGCCTGTTAGGCCTTTGTCAGGGAACATTGATAAAACATTTTCCTCTGTAACCTTTTTCCACTTTGTATTTGGGACCACTTGCCCATGGCCCCCCCAACACTTCTCTGTGATGTCATTTTGGATGGCTGCATAATAATCCACTACACAGATAACAATGTTTAATATCCCCTATTTTTAGACACCGTGGTTATTTCTAGTTTTATTGACTCATATCAAGCATTTCTCACAGTCATGTTCTGGGTTGTCTGTGTTATTTCTGTCTATGAAGCCCCGGAAATAGAAAGGTTGTGGCAAAGGCCAAGTACATATTTAAGACCTTTGACACACCAACTAGAGTTGAGACTTAAATCCAGGTCTGCAGACTCCAAATCCATGCTCTTCCCACCAGTCCACACCCTTTCACCCTTCCCAGTTCCTTCCCAATCCTGTCTTCCTTTTGCTACATCTTTTTGTATCTGTTCTTCTCCAAGTTACCTCTTATTGGGATGGAAGCATCTAGAAATTATCCCTCCAGCCTGGGAATTCCCCACCCTCCGTCGTGGAAGGCGCCCAAACTGGTAGAATCTCCACTATTTTGATGGCTGGGTAAGCCTATATAGGGGAACGTAAGGAAGTGTGTTTAAGATGATGGCGGTTCATTGTAACAGCAAAAATTTGAAAACAACATAAGAGTCCGTCTTTAGGAGAATTGAAAAATAAGCTATGGAGGAATACTACACAGCTGGAAAAAGAAGGCAGTGTTGAGTAGAAAAAAATAGTTTCCAATAAATAGAGCATATTATTTCTGTTTCAGAAACTGCAGACAAAACCACAGACTTTCTGTGTGTATGTATGTGGGAAAGGGAGAGAGAAAAAGCTAACACTAAGACCTAACAGTCTATGGCCATGCCACCCTGAACATGCCTAATCCCGTCTGATCTCAGAAGCTAAGCAGGGTCAAGCCTGGTTAGGCCTTGAATGGGAGACCAACTAGAAAGACCAGGTGCTGTAGGCGTAAAAAAGAAAAAATAAGGGATTGTAAGCTGACAAGGTCCTTGCAATCTGTGAGGTCAACCAAGGGTTGCCTCGCCTAAAAAAAATAAAATAACTTACAATGTACCATATACTCTTCTATTATTAACTCATTTACTCCCCAGAACAGCCCAGTGAGGTGGGTGCTGTCATTATTCCCATTAATAGATGAGAAAACTGAGGCTCAGAGAGGTGCAGTAACTCTCCCAAGGCCCCACAGCCAGTGTTGGTATAGCTGGTGATTGAACCCAGACAGTCCGGCTCCTGAGTCTGCTCTTAGCCACTCTAATTTAAAGCATAGAAAAAGAATTTAAAGGATGTGCTCCAGAATGTAAAGACTGGATCCCTATAGGGAGCTGACAGACAGAGAGTGGTAACCTCAGGGACTCTTAGCTTACAAGTAGTGTTTTCTAATTATTGCTCGAGAAAAAATTATCCATCTTAGTCACATAAATAAAAACTTAGTTTTAAAAAGTAAGAGATGGTAGGGAAGTAGAATTTAAGCACCAACTGTGTGTACTGCCTAATACTTTCTTCTGGCTTCCCACTACATGCTCTGATCCCTATTGTATAGAGGTAAGATGAGGCCAAGTGACCTGCCCATAGTCTCACAGTTGATGCGGGCAGAGCTGGCTAAGGACCAGGTCTCCCCAACCTTTCCTGTTGCCCCAGAGTGACTGAGCAAGGAGTCCGCCCAGGCACCATCTGGGTCTGCCCAGGCTCCATGCAGCCTGTCCTCTCTTTCCAGGATTGAGCGATCCACAGACCAGGTCATCAAGCCTGTGAACCTGGAAGCACTCTCCAAGTGGACCGGTCACATCCCTGGGGACGTGGTGAGGGACATGGCCCAGATTGCTCCCATGCTGGCTCGGCTTGGCTATGACCCCTATGCAAACCCACCCAACTATGGCAACCCTGACCCCATCGTTGTCAACAACACACACCGGGTGAGTACATGGGCACATGTGGAGGTGTGCCCTTAGGCGATGACAGGGATGCAAGCTCCAGCTGAGAAAACAGTCTCTAGATTTCTAAGCAGCTGTTTTGTTTCTATCTTATGGACATAGTGGATGCTATGACTGCTTGTATTTCCATTTTTGCTTGGGCCACAAAGAAGCTCAGAGCCAACTGGTAGCCTCTCTCTCTCTAGCATCTAACAGCAGGCCCATTTGTACACTAATTTCATTTTATTTCTCTACTCTTATTTACTATTTCCCCCCTGTTTTCCCAGCTGTTTGTTTATAAAGCACTTCAACTCTATGTTGAGACTGGGTATAAATAAACCATTGGTCCCTTTAATGCTTGCATAAGATTCATTGTTGATTTCTCAGTCACATGTGAATTATGGGCAGTTTAAATTACTTTTTAAGTTCTCCTTAGTTAAAGTGGTCAAGGGAAATCTTGACAAGATGTTTTGATATCATAAAAGGCTAATTCAAGGTCTTATTTACATGTTACTGTCACAGCTTCTAGTTTACTTTGGGTGCTGTGTTCTCACTTCCCTAGAGACACTAAGTTAATGAAAATACTTGAAAAAGGGACCCAGGCCTGAGGAAGGGCCTTTTAGTTCTTACACTGTTAAAACCCAGAGTCTTAATTTAAGCCAAGTTCAGCATTTTAATTACGTGCTGATTATAGAAAGTACACAGTTCCTTGTGTTGAATCACAAAGAAAAAGAAAGTCATTCCTTTCTCAAGTCTCCTCTAATCCTTCAGTTGACTCCAGGAGAAAGACTCCGTTTGGTTTTAACAAGTCATTTACACCTCTCTGACTGACATGTACAGGCTCTCTTTTTAACAGAGAGAATTTACAAACATTGAGCTTTGGGGGCTCTGCCCTTGTGATTGAGCTATAAGTCCATCTGTGGGTCTCATCACTTCTTCTTTCCATGACATCAGTGGACTTTACAAACATCTATTTATGAGAATCTACAGAGAGCCCATGTAGATGCCCAGATCACACTGATAGTGTGGACATTGGTGAACTGGATATGGTTTATTTTTCTTTGCTTATTATTTCTATTATAAATATTGTCATTTATTAATTTTATTATTTAACAATAGTTATTCTTTAAACTGTATTTATGCATTTTATCTACTTTTCTGTGTGCATATTTCACAATAAAAAATTAATTAACTGGATTAAAAAAGAAGAACTCTCTTTCAAATGATCTTGAAATCCAGCCTCCCATGTGCCTCTCAGGAGCAGCAGTGGGAGCGGGATGAAAACCACAGCACCACCAGGCGGGGCTCTCCTTACCCCACATCCTCAGCCAGGGGCTCAGCAGCAGCTCTCTGAAGTCTCTTTACAGACAGAGGCCCCTGGCTTACCCCAGACTGTGGGTCAGAAGCTCCTGGAGTAAGGCCCAATTTTGTGTGTGGTCTAAAAAATTCCGATGAGCACTGATGATTAAGATCAGCTCTCTGGAGCTCTGTTGTGTGTTTAAAATGGAAGATGTCTCTAGTTTTCTTCCAAAGAGGTGTCCTCCCTGAGGTTTCCACAAGTCTTGGCAAGTGTCAGACGCTTGTCACTTATTTAGTCTTCATAGTGGTTTTGCTATTACTACAAAGATAAGTCCCCTCATTGAAAGCCATGTGTGTGGCTGTCTGTCTGTCTGTCTGTCTATGTATTCTGTAGACACTCTCTGTTCCTGTAATAAACCCTGGGGTACAGTAAACTCTGATTGAAAGCACCCTAGTGTTAATGAAATTGTTTATACTCTACACCTGCACCATCCATTATAGCCACTAGCCACTAACTTTGTGTGGGCATTGAGCTGTGAACAGTGAAATGTGACTAGTCCGAATTCAGAGGTGCTGTATGTGTGAAATAGTGGATTTTGAAGTCGTTGTACAAAAAAGATGTATGTACAATTTTTCATGAATCATTTTTATATTGATTACATGTTATAGTAATATCTTTGCTATATCAGGTTAAATAAAAGGTATTACTAGAATTAATTTTACCTGATTCACTTTTTAAAAATGTGGCTACTGGAAAATTTTTGAGTTACATAGATGGTTTGCATTATTAGGGTTGGACAACACTGGTGCCTTATATATCACAAGATAGTGGAAAGGCCAGGAATTTTCTCTTTTCCAACTCAGGGCCTTCCCCCTAGCTGTGTCCTCTGCCTGGAATGCTTTTCCTTCAGAGGTTAGCCTGGCTAGTTTTCCTTGTCATTGAAGTCTCAGCTCAAAGATCACCTGTTCCAAGAGGTTTTTTTTTTAATCATACACTCAAAAGAAGCCCTCTGGGCATGCCTGATCACATCCTTTTGTTTTACTTTCTTTGTAGCACTTCCTGTGGTTTGATATGTTTTTGCTTACTTGTCTTTATTATTACTTGTGGATCATCTGGACTGACGGATGGATGGATGGATGGATGGATGGGAGGGAGGGTAAGTGGATGTGGAGGTAATGGACTAAATTTTATTTTTTGATCATTTTCATGGTAATCATTGATATTTCTTTTCTCTTTCCTAGGTTTTGAAAGGGGATTATAAAACACCAGCCAATCTGAAAGGATATTTTCAGGTTAGAAACCCCATAGGAATTTCTGAGTTCTGTTTATCTGGTCATACCACTAGCTTGCCACATGCCCTCAGACAATTCACTTCTCTAATAGGGATGATAGTTTCCCTGTCAGAAAATTGAGTGGAGATGGGGCTTGAGCCAGAGACTCTGTGTGTCTGATCTAGCTGGGGCCAAGTCTCCGCAGCCCTTCTGCCTGAGCCCCTTCCTTCACCTGTCTCCTTGCTCAAGGGACTTGGTGGGAACTTTCTGTCTTTATCCCTAAATTCAGTTTTATTTAAAGCAGCAATTCTCAAACATGACCCAGCACAACATTTTCTTCAGTCTACGAAAAAATGAAACATGAGGGTCATGTGATACAGGTATATGTGCAGATGCAGATGTGATACCCTTCAGCATCCCCGTGCACACACCCATGGCTGTGCTGCTCATGCATCCTGGGTATGTCTTTTGTCCCTGGCAAGCGGTCCATGGAGCAAGTCAAGAAGAACTACCCCTTCATCAACATTATAGCTGTCCTTTTAGTTTTAAAGCACTCTCTTTTAAGTGAAGTGGTGGTGTTAAAATTAGTAGTTTTAATGGGCGTGTGTGTGTGTGTGTGTGTGTGTGTGTTATTTAATTTGGCAAATAAAGGGCAGGTCACCCTGTGCCAATCCCAGTTTAATTCTCAAATTGATGAAGTCTGATTACCTGGGGAACACAGCTTTTGTGCACATCTCTGTTCTTTGGGGCGAGGTCCACACTCCCTTTGTGAGATCAGAGACCCAATTCTTAGCCACTGTGAAAAAATGTCGCCAGAATTAGTAGTAATTTATTATCTCTTTTAACCAAAGAGATGATGTAACAAGAACAACAGAAGCGGAGGTGAGAGGAATTATCCACAATTCAAAACTCTTCATATTGCCTTTTTGCCCACCCAGATATGCATTTTTGCTTTCATGGCAATTCCAATGTATGAGCTGCTTTGTTTGCTTTCTTAATGTTTTTTCATCTTGTGGTTTCACTCTTGCCATTTTGAATAGCTAGCTACACAGTATTCTCTGGAATGCATTATTTTTATATGCCACCATTTGACTGTTGCCCTAAGATCATTTTCTGCTTTTGGAAATACCCCAAATGACGTCATGTGCACATCACCCTGATTTTGACTTTCCTCTGCGGGGCGAGGGTGGGAGGGCTCTATTGAATCATTTCCTTAAAATACATTTTTAAGAAGTAGAATCAGTGGGTAGAGTAATGGTTCAGATCTTTTTGAGACTTTTCGAACTACAAGGCTAAAATTGTTTCACAAAAGCTTTGGACCAGTTGACAGTCCCCTGCAGTGTAGGGTGTGTTCAAGAAATCCAGCTGGCCTGAGGCTGATTTTTTTGCTGTGTGAGAAATAAAATTCGAAGGAATGGCATGTTCTCTGTCATCATGGGCACTCCCGCCCTCTGACGAGCTGCCCTGCACGCCAGACCCTGGCTTTCCGCTCGTCTATCCCCTCCACTGCCCTGCACTGTGCTCAGGACTTTATTCAGGGTATTGCAAAAATTGGAAACTATCTTAGGTCAACAGTTAAGTAAATGATGGCACACACATTCTACAGAAGCCTTTATAGCCACCCAAAATGGTAATTATGAAACCCAAAATATGGAGAAGTATTAAGCCAACAGAACAAAGCAGCTCACACGTTAGAATGACGACTAATGCAAAGCAGGCTCCAAACACCCTCCGCCTTCCAGGTCATTGCTTTTCCCCCTTTGGGAATGCCTTTCCACCCAGATCTTTGCATGCCACGCCTCGTTTTCATCTTTTAGATTTTGGTTTATGGGGTATTTTCCAACACCAACAACCAATTCTCTGACTCTCTGGACACCAACTGGGCGTCAAATAAAATAATTCAGTTCAATTCTGACACCGACTCCTGGAGATAGCATCAGACCCTGGAGGTTAAGGGCACATTCTCACAAGGCTGCTCCCACTTCACATGCCAGCTGCAGTGGGGTTCCCAGGCTACCCACACTTCAGCCCAGCTATATACACATTTGGGGGTTCCCATGACCTCCACTCCCCAGGTTTGATAATTCACTGGAACTTACAAGACTCAAGTAAACACTTTATTTCCCAGGTCACCAATTTATTATAAAGGATACAATTTAGGAAGAGCTAAATGGAAGGGATGTGGCGGGTGAGGTTTAGGGGAAGGGGTGGGGCTCCTGTGCTCTGGGTGCGTGAACCTCCCCGCCCCCCCTCCCCCCCCTCCTGCCCACCCCCCCTCCCCGCCCCTCCTGCCCACCCCACAGCACTTCAATGTGTTCACCAGCTCGGAAATTCTCCTATCTGAACCTGTCGCTTAGCAGTTTTTATGGAGATTTCATGAAGTAAGCATAATGGACTCAATCGTTTGGCCTTTGGTTATTCATTCAATCCCCAGCCTCCCTCCCTTCCCCAGGGGCTGAGGGGTGTGGGGTCTAAATTTCCAGCCCTTAAATCATGCCTTGGTTTTTCTGGTGACCAGCTGCCACTATGCTGAAGCTTTCTAGTGGAACCTTGCCCCCAGTGATCCCATTAGCATACAGAAGCTGCTTGTAGATCCCACATGTTTTAAGAACTGTGTTCCAGGAAACCAGGACATTGCACTGCAGCTTAAATGTTATCCCCTTATGTTATCCCTAACCACCCTATGTGAAGTAGTCCCAATAACAGTCACACACATCAGCCAACTGTATTGCCCGGGGTTGATATTATCTTGCCTATGTGTTTAACAGTCTCTCACTGTATTCGAATGTGAACTGCATGAGAATGGGACTGGGTCTGTCATGTTCACATATCCCCAGCACCTGGCACATAGTGGGTGTGCAGTAAATAGTCAATGAGTGAGTGCATGTGTGTGCCCGATGCACTGATACTGAGGGATAAACCTCAGAGCAGCGAGACCCTAGCACCCACACTTGGTCATAACTCTTTTCTCTGTATGTTGTCTTTTTCCAGGTGAACCAGAACAGCACCTCCTCCCACTTGGGAAGTTCATGATTTCCAGGTAGGCTTGCAGACTTTGCTGGGGGCGCCCTCCACTTCTGAGCCCAGAATCCACTTTTCAAAAAGCTTGTCTTTCCAGAGCCCCCTGGGGAAGTGTCCATCAAGGTGGGCTGACCCAGCCCTCTGGGAGATTTCCATGGTGATAGGCTGGGGAGCTATTTATAGAATCAAGGCTTAGTCTCCTAGCACTGGACAAGGGTGGGGGCAGGGATCAGTGTGGAGCCAACCAGATGAAGGTTTGTCTGGCATTAGAGAGGGGGCTTGGAGGACCAGTGTGATGAAGGATTCTAGAACCATTTTTGCATGGAATGCTGTCAGTTCAGTAAACAACATTGGGTTTGGCCCAGAGCAATTAATGTTCTAACAATAGCCACAAGCAGTTCTGGTCTAAGAATAAGCCCCTGTGGCATTGGGCCCAGTGCTCCTCCTGTGTTTCTCATTTAACTCTCAGCATCCCTAGGAGGCAGGTGACCTGATTGTCCCATTTTACGGAAGAGAAAACCAAAGCCCAGAGAAAGGCTTTAACTTGCCTAAGACCACAGAGCCACCCAATGGCAGAATTCCCCCAAAAGCCATCTCCCCCCAGAATTTGCTTTTAAGGAACAATTTTAAGTGTATATTTATCCATCCATATTTTGGCTAAGGGATAAGAGAACAGCTTCTGAACTTGAAGTCAAAGATGTAAGAACTGACTTTGGGTTTGACTCATCTCAGCCTCCATTTTCCACATCTGGAGAATGGGGCTTCACCAGTGTCCACCAACAAGGGTGGCCTTGAGAGGAAGTGAGCTGGCCATGTGGGAGTGCTGGGCCCATGCTGTGGTCGCAGGCACTGGAGTTAAGGGTCCAGTGAGTGAGCTCACTTCTTTATGTCCGCCCCCCCACACCTTTTATCAGGCACAAGGAACTTTGGACTTACAAAGAGGTCAGAACCAACTTACATTGGTATTTTCCCTAGTTTTTTAGACAGAAACAGAGATTCTAGCTGAGACTTTATTTTTAGTCTCCTTATTTTTAAATAATCAGCATTTTTTTTTTTTTTTTTTTTCATTTTTCTTGGAATCCACTTGGCACCAACCTACAAGGCTGGTGACACTCAGCCCTTGTCATTATCAGGGTTCCCATCTTGAGTCTTGCTGAGATCCTGAAGTTCTATTTAATTCCAGGGGGGAAAAAACATGGAAACAAGTGTTCTCCATGTTTCTCCTTTACTCTATTCTCCTTGCTCTACCTGCAGATCTGTTAGTAGAATCTTGAATGTTCTTGCTGACAAAGCCAGATATACCCCCTCGGTTCACTGTTTAAACATCATTTAAATGAGAAACCATATACAGGGAGCTTTAGCTGATTCCTGGTGATGCAGGACAGGGCTCCACCTGAGTGGGGGGAGCTCAAGCCCTGCACTGAGATCCTAAAGGGTTCTTTGCTGAGTGCAAGAAAGAATTCAAACGCCCTCCAAGGTTAGTCAAAAGAAACATTTATTAGAGAAGGGGAAAAGCAAAAACAGAGCACCAAGACAAGAACAAAAGCCCTGAGTGTCTGGGGAATCCAGTTTATGTATCATTCTTAGTTTCTGTGAATTACAGTTTAAAGACTTTGTTTACCTATTTTCCTATAATATGGGCATATAGTGAGAAAAGATAAGAGTATGTAGCAGAGAAAAGGTAAGAATATGTAGCGTGAAAGGCCTGCTGGCAATTCCCAGCCTTTGATCCATAAATTCCCCATGATTTTAGCCATAGGGAATGAATGATTTTATTTTGCATAGAGCACCACTTACAGATTCTGTTTTTCTGTTTTCCCTTTGGGGTGGGGAAATGGTTTGTTAGCAATCCCAGCAGAAATCTTCCTTTGTTCTGCAGGTTTCCTCGTGATCTGGCTGTAGGGCTGATCAGTTTCTGAAAATAGCTCGATTTAACATTTTAGTTATCTTGCCTCCTCCCTCCATTTCTGGTATAGGATTGGCCTTGAACAAATGGCTAAGTCTTCCCTCTCCCCAAACATTCATTGGCATTTATCATGCAGTCATTGCCATTTGCCTTTCATAAATAAGGAAAGTGTATCTTTGAGATCAGGTGTATGCAGGTTGAGACATGAGGAAGAACCCAAGAAATGGGATTTAAATTCACTCTGGCCATCTGGGATGCATATAGATAACCTCACATCTTATGTGAATGCATGAAGCCCATACGTTCTGTAATCACACAATCACACATATAAATATAAAAGATCTATTTCAGAATTGTCCCTCTGGGCCTAACGCGGTTTCCTTCCTGATTTTCAGGTCTCTGCAAGTGGCTTTGTTGCCAAGAAGAGAAGAAACTTTGCATTCGAGTGGAAATCGGACCTCTAATCCAAGCATATTGCTTGCTATTAATCGCCAAAAAAAAAAAAGGACTGCTGATGAGGAATGTATTTGCATATGTTTGCAAGCCTGAATCATTGAAAATTTTCCTTGAAACTCTATCTTCGGACACGCCTGGGTAGTGAACGAAGAGAATGAAGAGCGTGGAAGTAGTCCAGCTTTTGAAACTTAGGTATTTTTTATTTTTCCCTTCAAGAACTTTTTTTAAGAAATGGATTTGCCACCCTCCTTCATTTTCAGGACTGCCTTGGTGGCTTTGTTTGCTGGGACAAGGCCCACAACCTGTGCCTCTCCTATTGACCCTCACTTTTGAATTCCAAGAAACTATTTAAAAATTTAATATATGAGGCTTACTTTGATTCTTCCTCAGTTCTACTCAGTTTCACAAAGAAAAATATATATATTATTTGAATAAAGTGAACAGGGACTCATTTGTCTGTGCCTTACTTTACAGAGTGAATAGATTTTTGTTTATCCGTATTGAATTTTGTCAGTTTGATTGATGACGAGAAAAGGCTGGAGAATAAGTCCATTCAAGGCACAGCTGAACACCCTCAGATTCAGTGATTTGCTAGAAGGATTCACAGAACTCAGAAAACCTGTTAGACTCATGGTTATGGTTTATTACTGTGAAAGGATACCGATTAAACTCGGCAAAGGAAAAAGGCACATCGAGCATAGTCCTGGAGAGACCAAGTGTGAGCTTCTAGTCGTCCTTGTGATATCTTAGGGACGTGCATCATTCTAACAACGCTGTGTGACAACACGTATGCAGCACTGCCACCCAGGAAAGTTCACCTGAGCTTTGGCGTCCAGCACTTTTTATTGGGCAGCAGTCACATAAGCGTAGGGCAGCCATATGACTCACCCTAGTCTCCCGTTACTTAGTCACCAGCCCTTCCAGGGGTCAAATGATATAGCACGACTCACAGTCCCCATCATAAGTCATGTTGTTGGCATAGACTAACTGGCCTAGTGTGGTCCAGGGTCACTCTTATTAGACAATATTCCAAGGGCTTAAGAGGTGATATTCCAGGAGCTGGTCAAGGGCCCAGTCCTTTCTTTGGCATGTGTGGGGTTTGAATTCTCCAAGCCTACTGATTAAACTTTTACTCCACGGCCTCCAAATGCTGAGAGATCAGCTGGGCTCAGAAGGGTTTTGAATCTTTAAAGATGTTAATAGTGAGGCTTTGGGAAGGAAGTGACTCACAGTGGTTTGGGGCATGGATTTTTGGAATCAGGCCAATGTAGCAGTTGAGTGGCTTGAGCCTGCATTTCTTTATCTGTAGAATGGGGAAGTTAAACTTCCCAGGTTTATTAGGAGGAGCTGATGGGTGACATGGGCAGGATGTGATGAAACCACAGTGTAAAACAATTCTTGTATCTCTTTGTCTTAAGACTGCAGTGGGATGGGCAGTGGATGGAGTTACAAACATGGGAAGCCCATGGTCAACACTCACTGGGAAGCAGAAGACATCCAGCCTCATTCATTGTTCCATTCATCTATTGCTGCAAAATCAACCAGCCCTTAACATAGGACCTAAAATAAATTATTGTAAAATCTCTCAGCTCTGGAGTTAACTAGAGTGAGCAGAGTGGTTCTTACAATCAGACCATGACTGGTACTTCTGTCATCTGAAAGCTTCATTCACATGTATAGTGCCTGGGCTGGGATGACTGGAGCATGTAGAGGCTTTTTGGGGGCATCTCTGTCATGTAGCCTCTCCACACAAATAATCTGGGCTTCCTCACAGTGTGGCAGTCTCAGGATAGTCTTAAACTTCCCAGGTTTATTAGGAGGAGCTGATGGGTGACATGGGCAGGTGGCCTCTCCCTAGAGCAAGTGTTGCAAGAGGCTGGAAGCAGCACAACTTCTAATCAGGTGCAGCAGTCCCTATCCTTTTTGGTCCCGGGAACTGGTTCTATGAGAATCTAATGCCTGATGATCTGAGGTGGAGCTGAGGCCGTGATGTTAGTGCTGGGGAGCGGCTGCAAATACAGGTGAAGCTTCACCATCCTGCCTGCTGCTTCCTGGTATGCGGCCCAGTTCCTAACAGGCTATGGACTGGTACTGGTCTGTGGCCCGGGGGTTGGGGACCCCTGAGTTAAGAGTATGCCTGGGAATGGCCCAGTATCACTTCTACATAGTTCATCAAAGCAGTCATAGGGCCCTCCCACATCCAAGGGAGTAGAGAAACAGACTCCATTTGCTGGTGGAATGGCAAGGTCACAATGCAGAAAAGCATGTGGGGTGACAGGCGTTATGGTCATCTCTGAAAAAGAGAATTAGCCAGTCATCATAAAAACCAGTTTATCGGCCTCATTTTCAGGTCATCACATAATGTATGAATTCATCAAATGTTCCCTCTCATCAAATTGTACCCTCAATTAGGGTACAAAATAAAGACATACCTTTCCTTTATATTGATCTTAGTATATGTGCTGCCAAAGCGAGCATAAACCTTTTCTTTATATTGAAATAGTGACTCCAGGCCCCCAAAAGGCTACCATCCCAAACCCCAGACTTCTTGGGGGGGTTTCCCCAGCCTTCACCTTGGGTCCAAGGACAGTTCTTCCCACTGATGGAGCTCCTCCAGACGTCCCCAAGCCAAAATCTGGGCCTAGAACCAGGAAGACATCTACTGCCCCACCCCTCTCTGTTTTAAACAAACACTTCTCAGGATCATTAACAAAGGGAATGCCATTCCTTCAGGTGGAAGCTCCAGCTCCACTTACCAGATGTGCTTTTGACCAAATGGTCCTATTCTGACTTAAGTCCCTTCCGCAAGTCTGGATTATTCTGATCTAACCTTGTTTCCACTATAATAGCTGGATTTTTTTTTAAAATGAGTTGTTGGTTGTCTTTTTATTTTGAACTAATTGTAGATTGACATGAAGTTGCAAAAGTGGTACAAAGAGTCCCTTCTGGCAGTTTCCCCAATACTGATACGTTACACAACTGCAGTCAACATCAAAATGAGTACAAAGCTATGGGCTACAGACCACCGACCTTATTCAGTTTTCACCATTTTTTGCATGTATTTATTTATGTGTGTGTATTTTCAGAATTTTGTTTCCTTCTTTTAGAGGCAGAACCTTCCATAGACTGCCCCCCACCCAACATACACACAAACACAAAGTCACATGTAAAAGCTCATTCTACAAAACATAAAAATGGCTGTTCTGATGATGACCCCCTCCCTATCCCAAGCCCCAGCTACTTCTTTTTGTACCACTGTACCAAAGTTGAGATTTTGCATTTATTTGCTTGGTGATTTGATTCAAGTTGGTTTTACTAGACTGTAAACTATGAGTTTGAGAACCATTGTTTTTCTTTGCTCATCATTTACCTGCATATGCCTAGCTTCCAAGGTGGCCCCAAGTAGTCCTTTCCTCCTGGTATTCACACCCCTTTGTATGTCATCCCTTTCCATACTGAGTAGAGATAGAGTTCCAGATTAATACAAGATAGATGGTTAAACTTAAATTTCAGATAAATCAATGAGTAACTTCTTAGTATTTTACAATATTTCATGGGACATACACTAAAATCTCATTCGTCGTTTATCTGAAATTCACATTGAACTGGGCAACCTGTATATTTATTTGCTAAATCTGGTAACTCTATTAAATAGGGCTGACCATGTGAGTAATCAGATATTGGGGAAATGACAGTGTATGACTTCTGAGACTAGATCATAAAAAAACTGGTGGTTTTGTCCTCTCTTGATTCAACTCATCCTCAGGGAGGCCAGTCACTATGTCATAAGGACACTCAACAGTCGTAGGTAGAAGTTCACGTAGCAAGAAACTGAGGCCTCCTGCCCACAACCAGTACCAGCCTGCCAGCCATGTGAGTGAGTCACCTAGAACTCACTCCAGTTCCAATCAAACTTGCAGAAGACTGCAGTCCCAGCTGACATCTTGACTGCAGTCCCAAGGAAGACCCCAAGTCAGAACAAGACAGCTGAGCCACTCTTGAATTCCCACCCAAAGGAACTGTGTGATAATATTTACTGTTGTTTCCAGCTCTCAATTTGAAGGTAATTGTTAAACTGCAATAGATGATACATAGGAACTTACTAAATATGTGTTAGTGACTCAGCGAGTGAATGAATGAATGATGGTTGAATGAATAAATGAATGATGAAGGCTGTGGTTCCTCACCTCACCTGTGTGTTTTGAGGATGCCTGTCTTACAGATGTCTCAGGCCTGTGGAACTTCATGTCCCACCCTTCTATATAAGGATAGTGTTCACAGTTCTTGAAAGGATAGAAACTATAAGAAACATTTAAAGGGAAACAAAACTTGTTCATCTCAGTTGATCCAGATTTTCAATTCAGGACATGATATATATTTTTGTGGCAAGATCCAAAATAAGAATAAGCCATGTACAACTATATTATGTCACTGTCCTAGAAAAGGTACTTGTGCTAGACTTTAAATATATCAGCTTTGAAATACCACTTACAGATTGTTACTATGGTATCAACCTATTTAAAGTTGTAACTGAGCAGGAATTTTCCCCAAAAATCTTTTGAAGGCAATGTGGGAACAGAGTTATATAGCACAGGCTGCAAAAAGGGGTGATTAGGAGTGTGGACTTAGGTGATAACAGAAACGACCTCAGAAGGTTGATGAGTCTAAGAAATGATGTATTCAGAGGGTTTGTTTTTGTGATTCTGAGCAGGTAGGAATCACTCTAGAAGTATTAGCTCAAATAAGTAGGCAGTGATGATGTGGGGGCCCCATGTGTGGCACAGCAGAGAAAGCATTGCCCTGGAAATCTGAAGTCCTGGGTTCCAGGCCTAGCTCTGTCCTTAAACTTACTGTGTAACACTGGGCACATTCCTTGTGACATGGCCTCCTCCATTGCCTCAGCTGTAAAAAGGGAAGAATGGACTGATGAGTGTCTGAGAGCCCTGCTAGGCTCCTGCTGAGGAGACTTGTTGCCTGGCAACCTCTTCTGGGAAGGCTACATATCTGAGTACCTCATTGGGAATCTAAACACGGGCCTGGATGTCCCTGAGTCCCAAAGCAAGGGTTTTTATGGACAGTGATGGGAGACCAGGATGGATATGAAATACTGAATCTAAACCTCTGGCTGCTTCTCTCCTTGCTTTTCCTGAGTCTGGGCATTTGAACCCAGAAATCCTGAAAAACCACTAACCTTTGAGGCTGAGAGACCCTCCATGCGAATGTATGAGCTTGGGTCTTTTACATGAAAAATAGTCACAACCATGTATGAAGCTCTTACTATGCCAGGATTTACATGCACTAATTAGTCCCCTACCTCTGCCTTCTTTTGTGGCGAAGGGGGCAGTGGAGGGTCTTGAAAACAATCCTTTTAGAGCAGTACTGTTATTATCCTCATTGTACAGATGAAAAACTGAGGTCCAAAACCTAGGAAGCAGCGAAATGGAGACTGGGATCCTTGAAGTTTTATTCCAGAAACTTCATTAAAAAAAAAAAAAATCTAAGTATATAAAGAAAACACTTTTTTTTCCTTAATCATTTAAGATTGTTTCCTGTTGATGCCCTACCATCCCCAAATACTTTAGTATTTCCAAAAAACACATTCTCCAATGTAATCACAGGACAACCATCAAAATCAGGAAGTTAACATGGATATATCACTACCATGGAAACCTCGGATCCCATTTAAATTTTACCAGTTGTCCCAAAAACTTCCTTTACAGCAAAAAGATCCAGTTCAGAATCATATGATTGCATTTAATTGCCATGCCTCTTACTCTTCTTCATTCTGGAACAACTGCAGAGTCTTTCTTTGATGTCCACAATCTTGGCACTTTTGAAGAGTATCGACTAGTTGTTTTGTAGAATGTCCCTTTATTTGGATTTGTCTGATTTGGTTCAGGGTGTGCAGGAATATCACAGAAGCAATGCTGTGATCTGCTCGGGGTATCCCATCAAGTGGTATGTGATTTCTATTTGTTCCATTCTTAAGGATACACTCTGATCACTTGATCATAGCCTACATTCTTAATGACTCCACAACAGTCCACTAAGTTCTCTTCTCCAGAAGCCACATGGTGGGGTTCATTTGGTGAAGCAAATCTATCAGTCCCTCATGATCAGAATAATTGCAGCTCTACAAAGTTGGCTGTAAAGCTATAGACAGAGCTACAGAGAAGCCAAGCTAAGCTTGCTTATATTTTTGGCTTTGGGTCATAAACAGATGCATATACATTTTCAGGCCCAGACTCAAAATGGTTTATGTCATCTTGTTTCCATCTCTCTGCCCCTTGATGGAACTTTTAGTCTGTCAGACTCTCTCCCCATGGCCTTCTCTACTAAAACCTCACTTTCTAGTTTCTTTCTTGAAAACTACATGTCACTGGGAATACAGAGACCATTAAATCACAGTTCCTATTCCCAAGAAGCTGACTTTTAATTGACTTCATGTAGGTTCTCATTTAATTACTAACAACCATGGGAGGTTTGACCCAAGTCCTTTGACTCTAAATCCAGTGTTCTTTGTTCACTCCAATAATTGTCTCTTGGATCTTTCTATCGTAGGGAGGAGAAAAAGAGAGAACATAAGCAAACATTACAGCTAGCACTTCCTAAGCACATACTGTGTACTGGGTTCAGTTTTAATGACTTATATATTTTATCTCAGTGGATCTTCAACTATTTTGCAGAAGAGAAAACTAAGGCTTAGAGAGATGTAGCGACTTACTCAAGGTCCACAGTTGATAAGTGGTAGAGCTAAGATTGGAACTCCAGGGCCCTTGTGCCTACACACAATTCAGAGCTGGTGAGGGATTCCCTGGGAGAGCTGGCGCTTGTTTTGTTGATTGCGTGCTCTGAACCTAGTGCAATGTAGGCACTCAGTACATTAGGTTAGCGAATGGATGAAATTTATTTACAACATGTTGGAAATAAAGAGAATGGAAAGATTTCCTGGAGGGAATACTTGGGACCTCTAGAATTTGCCCATTCATTCCTTCACTCCCTAAGACACCTAAATAAGGCAACTGCTCTGGGCCTACACGATACTTAATACTGAGAGCCCAAAGATTCAGGATATAGTATTGGCCATCATTATTCTAAGAATGCCGCATCCCAGCCCCCTTAATGTCTCTCACGATTCTTCAGAATTATTTTATGAGCTAGTCCTATATCATATACCCATTTTACAGATTTAGAATTCCACCGCTGACGAAGGAGCTCGCAGAAGTGACTCGGCAATGTCCACACTAGTCATTACAGGCTGGGCGTCGCCATGAAGCGGGCTCGGCAGGGAGGCCGACAGGGCCGAGATATCACCCCTACAGCCATTCAGGGCCCTGAAAATCCACGTGTCCTTTCAAGCATCTCAGCCCGCTGCTTTAGAGGCAGAACCGCTCAAGCGTTCCATTGCTCCCAGGGCAACCAGCGCACATTTCCGCTTTCGAAAAGCGTCATTTCCGGCGCGCCGGTCCCGGCACATCCGGGGTCCGACAGCCTGAGCGGCCCGTCTTTCGCACTGAGTGGGGCCCTGCCTTTAGGACGCTGGTCGCGGGCGAGGTGAGCCGGGGCCGGGGAGTGGAAGGGGACGGGGGAACTCTGTACCGGGGGGAGTGGGTGCGAGGGCCACGGGAAGTAGGCCTCGGCCTCGCCGGTGTGTGCTTCCATTTCCCAGACAGCTCTGCCGAGGCAGAGAAAGAGGCGGGCCAGCTCGGGGTTACCGAGGAGTAGGGGGCCTAGGTCGAGTTGAGAACCGAAGCCTGGACAGCAGGTAGAGAGACGCTCGAACTCTGGCTTCAGGCCCACCTGGTGTTGAGCCCTGCTAGATGTGGATAGGGCACATCGTTGAACTTCTCGGAGCCTCATTTTTCTCGTCTGAAGCTAATAGTACTAAACTTGTAGAAGTATCTTGATGCTTACGTTAATGATTATCAGCCTAGGCATCCAGCAAGTACTTAGCACCACCTGAAATTTCTTTAACTCGCGACAACTCTGTGATTATTACCAGGCTCTGTGCCCAAGAAGGCAGTGTTATTGACTCTCATGTATCTGGGACTCTGCAGAACATTTCCCTCCTTTGCACTCCTGCATGGGTTGGGTCCAGCAGCACCCAAGCAGTACACCAGTGAGTAGAACAAGCGGGGAAAACTGTGTAACAGCTGATCAGAGTTTGACACTGCCTGTGGAGGTAGTAAACAAACTCCCTGTCTGTGAATGCTGCTTGCAGCAACTGATAGGCCAGATTCACAATTGCTGTCATAAATTGCGTGTATTACCGTGTGGTGTTGTGTACTTGGAACCTAGTGTGCCTTTAATCTTCATACACTGAATGAGTACCTGGTAGAGTGAGGTTCTAATTCGAGATGTGATTTTAGCAGCCGATTTCACAATCATTTTGCTAAGTTCACTCCTTAGTCCAATAATAGTAATGTGGATGAACCTAATCATGCGACTACAGTAACAGCCATTGTTCCTTGAATACTTATTATGAGTTAAATGTTTTTTGAGTGCCATCTCATTAACTCTGCCTTGCAAGTATTCTTTAAGGCTGATGTGGTTAATGCATTTAAGAAAGAGACAGCTGAGTCTCATCACCCAGCTAGCAGGAGCTGAATTTTCTATTCTATTAAATAGATGTTTAACAGTTAGGTAGTGTTCATAATCACTATTGTCTTCCAGCCATCAGAAGAGGTTCGCATTTGGGGAGGAAAACTAAGTCTTAAGGCCTCATCAAGTAATGTGTTTCAGAAAGCATATTCTAAAGAAATCACTTCCTGAGACTGCCAAGGGTCCAGATATAACTTCTCTCAACAATAGAAAAAATTAATAAAGTGTGGAGTCTGGGATGATGTCTACACAATTTCTAAGGCAATAATATATAGAATAACTTAGTTTTTTTTTTGTGGTTTGTGTGTGTTTGTGAGAGGTTTTATGACACTGATAAGGCAAGGATATACATGCGTAAGAATCACATAGACTGTAGTAACTAATCATTTGTTCCACCTGTTTTTGTACTGGTGTCCAAAAGTATATTTTTAATGGCTGCTTTTTTGAATTATAACTGATTTGAATGGACTTTAAGTTTGGAGGAAGTTCCAAAGGTAGCAAAGAGTAGGAACTCACAAGGAAGCCTTCTTGCCACTCTCAAGACTTATCACAGACTGTGCCTTTTTTGTCTCTTCCATTAGTGACTGGCTATGTCACTGTCCCACCTGTACCGGGACGGGGAAGGCCACATGGATGATGATGAGGATGAGCGGGAGAACTTTGAGATCACTGACTGGGATCTGCAGAATGAGTTCAACCCCAACCGGCAGCGCCACTGGCAGACGAAGGAAGAGGCCACCTACGGAGTGTGGGCAGAACGAGATTCAGATGAAGAGAGGCCCAGCTTTGGAGGCAAACGGTACTGGCTTGCATGGAGTGGTTTCCCCTTGCTTTTGGGAATGGGTTGGGGTAGATGGAGAGGGAGTTGGGGAGATGCCCCACTAAATATACTTCTCTCTAGCCTTACTGAGTTCCTTGGCTGTGACATCAGTTAGGGAGTATCAGTTTCCTCTTTAGGCTAAAGTGTTCTTTCACTGATTTGATCGTCAGTTGTGTTTATTGAGCAATTATGTAGAGCCTTATGTAGACCCAGTCCTTGCCAAGAGCCCAGTCCCTAGTGGATGGAGATAGATATTAATCAACAGCTCACACAATGGAAGTTTGTAACTATGATTTAGGACCTGAGAGAGAGCTCATTTCAGGGTGTTTGACCTATTCTGGAGGTTAGGGAAGGTTTGTTTGGAGAAGTGCCCCTTGAGCTTATATGAAAATAGAAGGTTACTTAGGTGGTAGGAGAGGCATGAGTATGCACAGGCCCTTGATGGGAGGCAACAGGGTATCCATCAGGATCTGAATGATTTTGCAGGCTGGCGTGGCAAGAGGGAGGGAAGCAGAGCGTAGTTTGAGAAGAGGCCCATGACTCTGTATGGAGAGGGAATGACCTGGGGCAGGGTTACATTTGGAGAAGACCTTTTTGCTGGTGTGCAGAGTCAGCATGGAGCCACTGGACAGGGAGCTCTGTGGAGAGGCCGAGGTAGCAGTCCCTGCAGAGGTGGTAGAGGCCTGGGCCAGGTTGGTGGTAAGGGAGGTGAGGATTGAGGCCGAAAGCTCCTCAGTGTGAAGTTATGTGTGTGTGGGCTGCAACCTGCTTATCTAGAATGTGTAGCAGATTTGGGTTTGTCTCCCTTTCCTCATCCGTGGCTTGTGGGCCCGTTGAGGTTGTGCCTTTTTCACAAAGGAGGCTGAGAAAATGAGTGTAGTTCAACCTCTTATCTGGCAAGGAACTCTAAAAGTAGATGATAAATAGATCAGGCTCAAGAACTGCATAATCATGAGCTAATAAGAGCAGCCGTCATCTATTGGCTGCTTCCTTGTTCTAGGTTTTTCACATGCCTGGTCTCATTTGCCTTATGAGAAAGGTACCATTATCATCATCTCATGCCGATTAGGAAACTGCGGCCAAAGGCACACAGCTAGGCTTTAAGAACCCTAGCCTATCTGACTCTAGAGTTTTGGGCTCTTAACCATTAAGTTATATTGCATCTTTTAGGAAAGAATTCCCTCAATTTTATTGCTGCTATTGGGATGTTTAATTACTAGGTTTGTCATTTTATAAAGCATCACTTTATTTTGCAATATTCCCAGGGTTTTTCACTGGAACCTTTTCTCTGTGTTCCTTTAACCACACAATACAAAGGCTTCACTTTATACAAAAGGGTCTGTGGTTAATGACTTAAGTACACTCCTGAGGCAGTCAGTTAAAATCAGTACTTTCCATCTTACAGAATTAAATTCTTAGGTATTTTAGTTTTTATATACAAATTAATGGACATGAACTTAGAGTTTGATATAATGCCGTTCATATAATCTCTTTTAATGTTTCTGATTTTTATCAGAATTTCTTTTCTTGTTTGGTTTTTGTATTTGAAATAGTATCCAAAAGAAATGCTTTTTGAATTAAGTTAATTTTAAAAAATGTAAAAGGAAAGTGGGGTTATCATAACATACTTTGAATTTTTAATCGACTCTACACTGATACTGATAGCTCTTCAACCACAGAGCTGACTCGAACACATCAGGTAAAGTTAAACGTGATGCCAGATCTGAGGCCCTTTTGATATAAGTAAATGTGTTGTTCTTTTAAAATGGATCCTGTGATGGCCACTCTAAGGAGTTCTATGGCCAGCAAAGTTTCTACAGGGGATGGCTGCAGAAGAGTTCTTCACAGACTGCCTCATGGGGCATTGTGTTTACCTGCAGGGCCCGTGACTACTCCGCTCCAGTCAACTTCATCAGTGCCGGGCTCAAGAAAGGGGCAGCAGAGGAGGCGGAGCTGGAAGATTCTGATGATGAAGAGAAACCTGCTAAGCAGGATGAATTTCCTAAGGATTTTGGACCAAAGAAGTTAAAAACGGTAACATCTTTATCAAGGGACTGTGACCTTAGTAATATCCTTAGAAGGTCATTGTGACCAAGTATCCTTTAGCAAGTGGGGGTCTCAGCTGGAGGCCAGCTGTGTGGGTTACTCCTTGTGGCAGCTGGTTTCTGCAAGATGTGAAGTGTGTGATGCAGTCTCTTTTCTTTCCTAACACGTCATGGACATATTTTGGGTTTATATGAAACTCTTCATAGTGTTGAGTGACTGCCTGGCCATTTTCCCATCAGCCAAGCTGTCTTTCTTAGAATTTTCTTCTTTTTCCAATCAACTATGCTTTGATTTTTTTTTTTCAGGGTGGTAATTTTAAACCCAGCCAGAAAGGTTTTGCAGGAGGAACCAAGTCTTTCATGGATTTTGGCAGCTGGGAAAGACATACAAAAGGAATTGGACAGAAGCTTCTTCAGAAGATGGGCTATGTTCCTGGAAGGGGCCTTGGGAAGAATGCACAAGGTAACAGCATCATCACCCTTACGTCTTGAGCAAGGGAGGCAAGGTGGAGGAAGGAGTGGTTTGGGGAGTGGTCTGCTTTTTCTCCTTTGAAAGTACTTAAACTCTGCAGCCTGATCTGCCAACACAAGACTAGTTGTGCTCCTAAGTTACCTTGCTTTATCAAACTAAGATATAATACTCGTTTGAGCAGGAAGAAGAGGGTTAGGATCTAGAACAGGCTGCAAGCTAATAGGTTGAAGACAAGCTTCTTTTGGGCCCGTCCATGTTTCTAAAAAAATTTGAATTCATGGCCAGTATTTAAAAGTCAGACAACCTCAGCTAAAATTCTAGACCTGCCTGGCAGTAATTGGTTCAGCTGAATCAGAGTGGCCCCAGGGCAGTGCACATGGTCTCCTCAAAGCCGTCCCCAGTCCCCACTCCCTGTCGTCCTTTGCCTCAACTCGTTTACATTAATTTTCCTGGGCCCTGAAGGCATGAGAGTTTATAGTTCCTGCTCACAAGGGTTTCAGTTTTGCAAAAACAGCTCTCTGTCCTTCAGGAATTTCAATGAAGTATTGTGTGTAGCTTTTTAAAATAGCTAGAGACATTTAGCTATAAACTTGGCCGAGCAAATGCTGTGTTGGTTTCCTTCACCTTTGCTTAGTAGCACTGTCTCCTCTTGTACTCTTTCCCCCAGCCCCTGGAGACACAGCGCCTCTCACACACTGTTAACCTTCTCAGTACCAGAGCCACTCACACCAAGCAGTTGCATTCCTCTTGCAGGGAAGTGTCATCCTGGTTTTTGAGTTATTACCCATGAGCAGTCACCAACTGGATGTAATCAGTAGTAGTCTCTATAATTTAGATTCCACTCCCTAAATAATTATTATTAAGGTAAAATCCAGGTTATGTGTTCAAAACATAAGCTGTATGAAAAAAAAAATCCATGAACTGGAGTGAGGATAGAAATGGTGACCAGAAACGAAAAAGGAGAATGTTCTAATTTGAAATTTCAGCAGTACTAACTGGAAGTGGAAGGATGTGGAAAGTTTGGGGTAAGGGAAAATCTTCATTAAAATGTTGTCTTGTTTGTAAACTCTTTTATAAGAAGAACATTTATTTCCAAGGCTTAACCATGTTATAAAACAGGCATAGTTGGTATAAATGTAAAATAGATGGAGTCTCAGTTCATCTCACTTCAGTCAGAATCAATAGATTATCTGAATTACTGTACTTTCCATGTTAAAGGCTTCCAAATGAACGAAGCCTCAAATTTAATGTGCCTGATTTCCTAGTAATAAATTAACTATTTTCTTTCTGTCCATAACTTAAAAATAAATCAAAGTAGAAACGGAAATCTGTCTTTCGGACATAAATAACCTAATGTTAGCAAACTGTTCTATGGCTGCATAAATGCCCTGAAGTTTCGAATCACACAGGACAGTTCTGAACAGTATTATGAGGGCAGAGAAGAGGTCTTTTTGCTGGATCATGTGTTATTGTATATAATGTCCAAGGAAGTGTGATTTCACTGAGTGGCTTATTTGGGTACAAGAATTGCTGTGATCTGAATCTCTCTTTTTTTTTTTTTGCTGAAATTTGACAGGTATCATTAACCCAATCGAAGCCAAACAGAGAAAGGGAAAAGGTGCTGTGGGAGCTTATGGCTCAGAGCGGACCACTCAGTCCCTGCAAGACTTCCCTGTGGTTGACTCCGAAGAAGAAGCCGAAGAGGTAACCAAAAGTTAGGAAGCTGGGTGGTGGTATCTGTGCCACTTCAGTTAGTTTGTAACTTTGTTCGTTCATTCATGTCAGTCTTCAGGTGGTTATGGCATATCCTGTGTCAGACACTGCTGGAGGCTGGGTGTACCATGATGGAGGGCTTAGAACCTGGTGGACATAGACAGACAGTAAACAGGCAACTACGATGTGATTAGAAAGAGTAGTGCTAAGAAGTGCCAAGGTAGAAAATAAGGTTGGGTGTGCATGTGTGTTTGGAGGGGCGAGGGCGGGGGTTGACATGCTTTTAATAGGATGGTCAGGGAAGACCTCTTGAAAAGGAGATATTTCAGGTGACACTGGGCAGAAGAGAGGGCATCAGCCATAGGGAGGGTCAGGAGGCCACAGGATACTGAGGGAAAAGCTGTGAGCTTGATGGTGGAGACATTAAGGAGACAAGGCAGGACCATAGTACAGCCAAGCAGGGAAGACTGTTTTAGATGCTAGGGTCTCATC
>CM053510.1:91260603-91276028 GCA_028627145.1 Eidolon dupreanum | reverse complement strand
AGGAAGACGAGCCTGGGATGAGGCAGCAAGGAGCAGTGGGGCCTGCGGCAGACAGGTGGGAGCATAGCCCATCTAAACGGGTAGTTTCTATTTAGCACTAGGTGATTATTACCCTATAGAATGTGGGCTCAATATCCCCTTATTTTCTGCTTTTCCCAAAGAAGTCCAGATTTTATTTTTTTGAGAAAAAATTTGAAGTTTTAAATAAAGGTAAGAAAAACAAAATGGCAACCACAAAACCACTTCTGGGCCAGAATCTACCAACCTCTAATAGTTCCCTCCTTTGCTTTAGATCTTCCGTTGGAAAAGTTTTGCAAACCTGATTGTAAAAGATATCTGTGCTTTGAAACTTAAGGGCCTGCTTATTTACCTCCCTTTTAAATTAGAGCCAGGGTTTTGTGTACTTAAAAAAATCCTATATGTTGCATTTCTAAGTTTCACATGAGGTAAATTTAAAACTAATTTAGTGCCTGACATAGATGCTCAGTAAATGTTGCCTTTACCTTTGTTTCTTTTTTAGTTTGGTATACCTGTCTTTTGAACCTCAGTATTTGTAAGAGGGGGAGTGGGTGTCAAGGAGTATCTTTAGATGGTTTTAGTATCCCTCAGACACAATCATTAGAGAACTTTGTGAAAATCTAAGCAGCTAGTGAATGTTTGTTAGTTAACGGTCTCAGTGGCCCCACCTGCTGTAAAAAGTGGGCCTTCTTGTGATACACTATCTCTCTGGTTCAGGAGTTTCAGAAGGAGCTGAGCCAGTGGAGGAAGGACCCCAGCGGAAGCAAGAAGAAGCCTAAATACTCTTACAAGACTGTGGAAGAGTTGAAGGCCAAGGGCAGAATTAGCAAGAAGCTCACCACTCCCCAGAGGGAGCTTTCCCAGGTCAAGGTATGTGGGCCCTTGGACACCTTGTCCAGGATGGGGCATTGCAAAACACTAAAATGTAATCCTACACCCTGGAGTCAATCAGAACATTTTCTAAGGTCCCTTTGGGGCTTCTAGGCAGTGCTTTTCTCGTTTGATAACAGCATGTTCCCATTCACTGCACTCACACCTTCAGTAAATTACTGCGTTCCCACTGTGTGCCAGGCACTCTTCACGGTGCTAGAGTGGTAAACAATGTGCCCTTCTTTCTGGAGCTGGGAGCCAATGGATTTAATAATATTCATGTTATTGAAAACTCCGTGTGAACACTGTCTTTAACAAGTGCATAACCCGAGAGCAGTTGTACTGTTACAAGGTACCACCTCTCTTGCTAGATCTTTAACTTTTTTTCTGGTTTGGTTTGGGTTTTTGGCAAGCTAGTTTTTACATAATGTCTTTGTTTCATTTTTTAAAGATAGATTCTTAGATATACAATCACCAGGTGAAAAACAGGAAGGTCTCAAAGACCCTTAAATTTAGGAAGTGTACATGAACTTTCTGAGGAGGAGTGCAGAGAGAGTCCTCAGGGCACACCAGCACTGGGTATTTTCTTTCTTAAGAATAGATTACATTTTCAGACAGTTGTGTGCAGTCTTAGGTTTTCCTTTACTCAAGTAGCCAAAGAACAGTGATGACAGTTGTCTGTTGAAGCTTAGTGTAGGATGGTGTGCATGTGTCACAAAACTCAGAGTCATGAGTGGGGTTCTCAATATTGGGGTGTTGTACATCAGATTATCAAGGGGCCGGTAGGAATGCAAATGTCCAGGTCCTAGCCAGTAGCTTTGAGTCAGTAGATCTAGACTAGGCCCGAGGACTCCAAGTTTATTTCTCTCTAGGTGATTTTAGACGGTTTCTTGGATCACACTCTTATTAAAGTGATGGTAAATAATTGTTTCATTATAGGCCATATTTAGATTTTCTCAGTTTTCTTGAAACATTGGAATTAGCTCATTTCTTAGGTTGCCTTTCTCTAATAACTGTGGGGTTTTTGTATCTTGTGTTTTGTTTTCAAAGTAAAAACAGCTTTTTTTAGTAAAGCAGTGTGTAGTGCATTTTAGACAGGAAATACAGAGGCAAAAATGTAAAAATATATTTTCCTTCCTTCCCAAGTTTTAACACCTTGGTGTGTCCATCCTTTCAGAGATTTGCCTAAGTATCCACTTTTTAAACCAAACGGTGTTATTTTGATTGTACGTTTTATTACCTGCATTGATTAGTACAGCTTCTACTTTTCCACAAAATAGATTTCTATCTTAGCTAAATAGTCTATTTTCAGATTTAATCAGTTTTCCTAAAAAATTCTGTCTGCTTTGTCAAAAGGGACCCAATCTAGGACTGTTTTTTTGCATATGATTGTCTTGTCCCCGAGCCACCTCTAACCTAGTATATCACAGAGCCCCCTTTGAGAAACACCACCCTTCTCCAGTTCTGCCAAATAGTGTGCTTTTACACATTTCCACTATCATTGTGCCTTCCCCAGCCTTCGATGTGTTTCAGAGGGCAGCAATAGTGAGTGTTAACCTGCATCCCTTCTGTTGTTCTCCAAGGTCATAGACATGACAGGCCGGGAGCAGAAGGTCTACTACAGCTACAGCCAGATAAGCCACAAACACAACATCCCTGACGACGGGCTGCCGCTGCAGTCACAGCAGCTGCCACAGCCCGGCAGAGAGGCCAAAGCCCCAGGCTTCGCGCTGCCCGAACTGGAGCACAACCTGCAGCTGCTCATTGACCTCACGGAGCAGGAGATCATCCAGAACGACCGGCAGCTGCAGTATGAGCGGGACATGGTGGTCAACCTCTCCCATGAACTGGAGAAGATGTCGGAGGTCCTGGACCACGAGGAACGGGTCATCTCCAACCTCAGCAAGGTCCTGGAGATGGTGGAGGAGTGCGAGCGGCGTATGCAGCCCAACTGCAGCCACCCCCTCACCCTGGACGAGTGTGCCCACATCTTTGAAACCCTGCAGGACAAGTACTACGAGGAGTACCGGATGTCTGACCGTGTGGACCTTGCCGTGGCCATCGTCTATCCACTCATGAAAGAGTACTTCAAGGAGTGGGATCCCCTCAAAGTGAGTTGTTGGGGAAATCAGCCTCCACCTCTGAGTTGGGGCATGCCGTGGCTGGAAGAGATTGTCCACAGGCAGGCAGGGCTGATATGGCGCTACCTTTCAGCCGCTGTGTTTCTCTTCAGGACTGTACTTACGGCACCGAGATCATCTCCAAGTGGAAAAGTCTCCTGGAGAATGACCAGCTCCTATCTCATGGTGGGCAGGACCTCTCAGCAGACGCCTTTCACAGGTACTGAGCCCAGGGCAGTGTGCAGCATTCCTGCTGCCATCTCCCTGGAGGACTGAGAAGGATTACTGTTGACTGGGGAAGGTTGAGGTGCTGGCCTTTATTAGCCTTCTGCTACATGCTGGCACTACTCTGGGAATTTCAGTTCTTATTCATTAGTTCATCCTACACTTGTCAGGTGTCTTTTGAGGATCACATATGTGCTGGGCTTACCCTGGGAGTAAAGCAGACAGCCTGTGTCTACAGTAAGTGGAAAAGGCAGATGGCGAATAAGGAAGTGGATAGATAAGCCCAGGGTGAAAACTGGGCACATGATGCACCTATTTGAGGGAGAAGGTTTGAGGTAGAGGTCTATTAGAGGAGGTGGCATTGAAGCCATGACCCAGAGGGTGAGGCATCAGTTATGTAGAGCTCTGGTGGGAAAGCACATGACACCTAGAGAGAGGGACCCTCATGTGGGGGCCATGATCCTGTATGACCCCACAGCAACCCTGCCAGGCAGGCAGGTACTGCTGAGAATGAGGCCCCGAGGTTGGGTGGGCAGCCAGGAAAGCAGGGAAGCGGCAGGCACAGTCTGGCCAGTGTGGGGACTTGGCCTGGTGGTTTTCTGACTGGAGTTCCATGCTGTTGCCTTTTTCTAATTGTAGGGAAGTAGATAGTGGTATATTTTGTATACTGTGAAACCAACCAGTCAATGCAATTAGCCAGCCTGCCCTCTGCCTTTCTCTCATAGGCTGATATGGGAAGTCTGGATGCCTTTTGTTCGAAATATTGTTACCCAGTGGCAACCAAGGAACTGTGAGCCAATGGTGGACTTCTTGGATAGCTGGGTACACATTATCCCCGTGTGGATCTTGGATAACATACTGGACCAGCTCATCTTCCCCAAGCTGCAGAAGGAGGTAGGCCCAGAGTCTGGGAACGAGCTCTCATCAGTAACCGTGGGGACTCATTTAGCATTTCTCTTTGTCAGTGCTGCTAAAATACTTGCAACTAACAATTTATCAGCACAGCTGTTGTCCTATGTTAACTCCAGCCCTTTTCTCTCCAAAGCCTCCATTAATATAGAATGCATATTCTTGATTAAAATTAGAATTGTGCCATTTCTAAGATTTAATACAACTGCATAGATTTATTCATTCATGGGTCTATTTTGGGGAAATGTAGGGTAAAAGGCCTACCAGGCACCTTGGCTGCATCTGACCTAACCTGGTCTCCATAACATGGAGACCGTGTCTCCCCGACGTGTGCAAAGGACTGGACCTTGGCCAGCAGAGCATGTGGCCTCCTTGCCATTAACTACACAGAGCATTGTTTGCCCCACAGGCTGTATGAACTGCTGCTTCCCTCCCGCCCCACTCCTGCTACAGGTGGAAAACTGGAACCCGCTGACAGACACCGTCCCCATCCACTCTTGGATCCACCCATGGCTTCCCTTGATGCAGGCGCGCCTGGAGCCACTGTACTCCCCCATCCGCAGCAAGCTGTCCAGTGCCCTGCAGAAGTGGCACCCCAGCGACTCTTCTGCCAAGCTCATCCTCCAGCCCTGGAAGGATGTCTTCACCCCGGGCTCCTGGGAGGCATTCATGGTCAAGAACATAGTGCCCAAGCTGGGTAAGGAAATGGGGAGAATGCAGCATCCAAGTCCAACAGCTTTGGTGTCCTGGTTTCTGTGGTCAGCGGCAAGGATCATGTCTAAACCCTGGCCTTTGAGCTGTATGACAGAGCTTAGCACAGGACATTGCTTACCGTAAAAGAGGTGCCATTTTATGTGCTGAGGCTGAATATAAATGAACTCAGGGTCTTTGAGGCAGTGACTGAGGCTGTAGTGACCATGTCAGACTCAGCGTGCCTCCTGATTCCTGACTGACCTGGTTTGGGCTTCTGGTAATAGGATAGTCATTGGTGTTCTGAAATTTTCATGGTATTTGATTCTAAATGTGAGAGTTATTTCTGGGTTAGAGAAGAAAATGATTTTTAAGAATTGCCATGTCAAGAGTTTAAGGTTGACCTTTAAAAACAGATCAAAGACAAAAAAAAAAAGACAGTGTCTGCGGAAGATTTTGCTCTTTGCGCTTCTGGGCTTGGTCTTAGAGCCTGGGTTTCTCTTCCAGGGATGTGTCTTGGAGAGTTGGTCATTAACCCTCATCAGCAGCACATGGATGCTTTTTATTGGGTCATCGACTGGGAAGGGATGATCTCTGTCTCCAGCTTGGTGGGGCTCCTTGAAAAGCACTTCTTCCCCAAGTGGCTTCAGGTACGCTTTGTTTTGTTGACGCTGGGATGGAGGCAGGGAGGATACACTTCATTCTTGGATAACTGTGAAGTGATAGTGCTCTAATTATGTAGTAGAAAAATACACAGGATAGGAATGTAAAGCAGTAACAACATGATGACATTTATTGGACATTTGCTAGATGTTGTTCCAAATTCCTGAGTTGCATTATTTGAGGATAGGGACCGTGGTATTCCCTATTGTATAAACAGGAGGCCGAGGCTCATATGTGCAAGGGCACTTAGCTATCAAGCTGACTCCAGATCCCACAACCTTAAGTGCTAGTCTGATGAGCCCTTATATGGCCCTACAAAGGTCATCAGCTTATAGGACCAGGACCAAAACAACAAAAGGCCCTTTGGATGTTTTGCTCCCATTTGTTGTTATGGTAGATGCAAGTTTCTTATTTGTTCTTTTTGGCAGGTACTGTGCTCCTGGCTCAGTAACAGCCCAAATTATGAAGAGATCACCAAGTGGTACCTGGGCTGGAAGTCCATGTTCTCAGACCAGGTGCTGGCACACCCATCTGTCAAGGACAAATTCAACGAAGCACTTGATATCATGAACAGGGCAGTGTCCTCCAATGTTGGTGAGTGGGGATTCTGTTTTTGATGTCCTGGCCCTGAGCTCCACGTTTTTGAATATATAAGCTCCACGTTTCTGAATATATAAACGATAGACTCAGTTTTCAGGTACCTGTGGGCTGCCTACACGTAGCTCACTCTCTGCTCCAAAAGACCCTGACTCACCCACTGAACTGGGTTATATAATGCACTGCCAGCTCTCCTGTGACTGAGAGGGGTATCTTTCCCTGAATGGAGAGTGACTTAAGCTGGATTCACACTTTGTGAGCCTACCTCCACGACCTACCTTCATAACCACTGTGCTATGTGGCTTTTTAGGGATCCATATGTCCACTCAGCCAGCCTTGGGTGTGCTACCCAAGTGTAACAGCTCATAGCATGGGGTTGGGGCATACAGTCTAACTCTTACTAGTTGCTTAAACTCTCTGACTATTTAATACCTTCTAGGTTTTATTTAAAGAAAAAACCTAGAGCGACTGAGTTAGTATGTATAGAGCACTGAATAGGGTGGTGTCTTTGTTGTGTCTGTCAGAAGTAGGCAGTTGACTGTTCATTTAATACCTATTCCCCAAACTACTCAGTTCTAGGTGAGTCACTGCCTAGATTAGGAGTTTTGGGAGCGTCTTTAACAAATCCTGTATTACCATGTGTTCACCTCTCAAAGACACTGGAGCATCTTCTCTAATCTTGTTTCACAGATGAGCTCAAGAAAGCCAAGAGCTTGTTCAAGGTCACAGCTAAAGAGTGGCAGCTGTGATCAGAATTTCCATTTCCTGAGCCTTTAATTCATTCTACTTAAGCCTATTACATGAAAACAGAATTCATAGATTATATAACTATATATTTAATAAGGCAAATATACTTCTTTGTGCTCTACTTACCCAGGTCCTTCAAGGGATATCAGTGTGCCACCTCTATTTTTCATACTCTCATCTAAACTCTCCCTCAGCCTCTCTGGCCCCAAGCTCCTAGAACTGCTCCCCATATGTACCCCTAGGTTAGCACCTGGCATTTGTGGTCCTATATTATCCATCCTTCAACATTTGTATGTTATCTTTCCATCTACATTTTAAATGCTTTCAGGGCCAGGGGCCTGTATGGTTAAGTTAAAAATGTTAGTAGTCTAGGCCATGTTTTCAAAGTTGTACAAGCTGCCTGTTTGGCAGTGTGGAGTAAAAACTACCCAGTGAGATGGGAACGGAACAGTAGCTAATGACTGCATATCTGTCAAGGTTTCCAGCCCTTAAAGGATAAATCCTTTGAGAATATTTCATTTTATGTTGAATATTTTATAATATCTGTGGTTGCTAGAAATTAACCACAAATATTAAGACCAGTTTTTATGTAATTCCAGTCAGTAGTCTAGGTACTTGATCATCTTGTGCTTTGTGTCTTTGAGGCACAGCTGCTCCTCCGTCACAAGTAGGTTTTATAGAGGTGACACCTGTGACATGACAAGACCTTGGTCCAAATATGGTCTTGATTTCTGTGTCTGTTGGAACACCTCTCCTCATCCCGTGTCTTCCAGGTGCCTACATGCAGCCCGGGGCACGGGAGAACATCGCCTACCTCACCCACACAGAGCGGAGGAAAGACTTCCAGTACGAGGCAATGCAGGAGCGGCGGGAGGCTGAGAACATGGCCCAGAGGGGCATCGGTGTGGCCGCCAGCTCTGTGCCCATGAACTTTAAGGACCTCATTGAGACCAAGGCTGAGGAGCACAACATCGTCTTCATGCCTGTCATAGGGAAGCGACACGAGGGGAAGCAGCTCTACACCTTCGGCCGTATCGTCATCTACATTGATAGGGGAGTGGTGTTCGTCCAGGGCGAGAAGACCTGGGTGCCCACCTCCCTGCAGAGCCTGATTGACATGGCCAAGTAGACTGCGGCTGGCCTGCAGCAGGCTGGACACCTGGACCTGAAGGGGACGTATCTGTGAATAAACGATATTTTAAACCATCTTTGAAAAAGCTTTTCTATTCAGGAGATACGCCCTATCAGGCCAAGTCACCAGGGAAGGGTATAACATGATAATCCTACTTAAGTGCATAAAACTTTACCAGGTCCTTTCGCTGGCATATCATCCTCTAACAGGAGAGCCAATTTGAGGGATTTGCTGTTCTCTTCAAAATTTGGCCCGCTGCAAAGAACGTTCTCTGTAGTCCATGGCAGTCTCCCTTTTAGTCTCTAGTAGCAGCTGCTGCTTCCTCAGCCAACGTCAAATATGTTACAGCAAGTTCGAGTCAGTAGTTGAAGGGTCTTCTGTCCTGTTCCTGATGATTTCAAGGTCCTCACAGTCCTGATAATCTGGTTCTTCCCGAAATGACCAGGTGTCCATGGAGAGTTGGTTTAGCATTTGGACAGGGAACCAGTGGATGGAGGTGTCGTTAAATACATCCATGTACTGTGAAGTCTGAGGAAACTCATGTTCCTCCAGTCCTTTTAAAATCTGAGCAGAAAAATTCAAAGTATTAACTCGATAGTCAAAGTAAACCCTACTCTCCTGGGTTATATTTCCATTTCACTGGTCACCCTCCGCCCATGTTAAAAAAAAAAAAATAGGAATAGGATATTTTAAGGGCTTTTGTGCAATACACTGGAAGCCCCAAGGGCAGTGAACATGTTGGAATGTGATACTAAGAATAAAAGAAATTAGGAAAAATGCACTAAAATGTTACAGCTTTCTGGAACATGGACCCATCAAGAGAGCTCAATGACAGATAGTAACTTTATTCTGCCTTCAGTTGGTCCCTCATGAGCTTCTGCCTATGCATGTAAAAGCAGAACTCCTCACAGTGATAAATAGGATTTCACACCCTTTTCTATCCCAACCCCTTCATTCAGCTATACATACCTTTGCAATGTAGCCATAATTTTTATGCAGAATCCTTGTCAACAACCTAGAAATAAAAAATTTAAAGCATGATTAGGAGGAATGAGAATGGTTTTTATTCAATTTAAGACATACTGTAAGGCAAGGTGATTTAAATATAGGAATTTTAAATTAGGGACGTACAGCAGGTTAAATATTCAGTAGAAAATGTGAATGCCCCAGTAATTGCACCCATTTCATCAAGGGAGATGACAGAGCAGACACCCAGGCATCCTGAAACGGGAGGGCCAGTAGCTGTGAGAATTGTATTTTTTCCCATTAAAAAAAATTCCCGTCCATCATAAGAGAAGGGAGGAATTATTAGCAAAAAGACTCTGTAACCTGCTTTGCAGCTTGACTCGGCTGACATCTCTTCAGCCCTCTGTCAACTTTCCTAGGCAAAGTATCTCCAAGGACCAGTCGTGGAGACATGTTCTGCTTACTCTGAAGAATGGCCTTCACCTCAGGGCCCAACAGAATATCAGCATTCTCAGGCTTACCTTTCCTCTAGTCCTTTGAAACTGTTCCCAATGATGACCATCTTGGAAAGGGCATCTACTGACCAGTTACTCCATAAAAGATTGTTGTACAGGGCTGTCCCACAATGGAGCATGTAAAAGATGGTGTGCTCACCACAGACACTCCGTTTTCCTTCCTGGGGGTACAATATGCACCGATGAAAACACTTCTTGCAGGCAGGTGAGGGAAAGATAAGGACAGATTAATACTGAGCCGAGAGTTCTCACTAGAGGGAAAAAATGTAATTATGTGAAGTGACAGATGTGTTAACTAACCTTATTGTAATTATTTGCAATGTGTATCAAATCACATTGTACATCTTAAACTTATACAATGCTATATGTTAATTATATCAGTATAGCTCAGGAAAAAAGTGAGCTGAGGAATGCAAACTGAAGTATGAGGGGGGGAAAACTCATTGTGGAAAAGTTACATTAGTAGTGTGTATGAAATCTATAAAATTATATGGGACCGAAAGTCAGGAAATCATGATGTCCAGAAAAAACTCATGTTTATTTAACAAATGTGTGTCCCCTGAACACAGAAAGCTCTGGATCAATGAAGGGACTTCTTGGGTCTGTGATAGAATGGGGTAGGAGGTTTGGCAATAGTACTGTCCCTCACTGGCTCTCCCTTTGCTGTCTGGTCCCTGCTGCCTCTGGGCCTCTCCTCTACATTCTCCTTGCAGCTTCCCTTCTGTTAAAAACTGGCAGTGGTTTCTGAACAGCCAGCACAGGCTGCCTGCAACCCTGGTCCTGTCCCCTCTAGCAAACTCCTGGTCAACCTTCAATTCCCAGCTGAGAGCCAGGAAACCTTCTTCCATCACCACAAACAGCACAGGTTTCTTTCCCATTCCATTTCCTAGTATGTGGCTCTATTTCACTGTTTGATTTATCGATTACTTATTTACAGACCACATGCCTTGATGTGACCTGAAGACAGGGACTGGCTCTTATTTATCTTGGGCTCCCCAAAGCTCCCTGCCTAAAGCAGAGCAGGGATTCAGAATACGTGATCTGAATTAAATGGCAGTGTTTTAGGAGCTTGCTAACATTGGCAAATGATTCTCATCTCAGCTGGGACTGATTTTCGTGTTTCATAATAAGCAATGAGATGGCAGTTTTTTAGAACAAGGAAGAATCATATGATTATTTTATAATCCCCAAGACAACACAAAACTAAAATCAGAGGTATTTGCTTATGCTGGCTTCAGTCCTCTGCTTGTAAAATGTTTTTTTTTTTCTCCCAGATCTCCAGAAATTTTGAATCTCAATTATTTTAGGGGATGCAAGGGTGGGCAGAGGATCCATCTATAACTCACAGCCAGGTGCTGTGGGTGTGATTGACTATAGCTTCAAAGAGGGGAGTTCTGTCTCCTTTCATTATCTCCCTGTTGTAATATTTTAATACCAAAGATAAATACCAACTTAGCATAATTTCTGGACATCAAAACTTCATAAAAATTTTGTAAACCTAACATGTTCTGGGTCATGCCATCTGTGTAATTAATTTTCTTCTGACAGGCAGAACAGTCCAAAATGTGGGGAACTGGTCACATATTATAGGCACTGGAAAAGCAAGTAAGCAGTGAAAAGGAATAACTGTTGTTTCAAAGAAAGTGTCCACAGGATAGAGCCTGGGGTCAGTAGATCAGCAGCCCTCCCCTCTCCTCTTTCCTAAATCACTCACTTCATTCTCACTGAGGACAATCACCCTGAGGCTGTTGAGAACTGCAATTTCGAGTTGGCTAAACAGAGGGTCATACACCCAGCAGTGACTTCTGGGAATCTGCAGAAGGGAAGAAGGTTTTGTTTATTTCAACTCCAATACCTGTGTGCACACTATATGTAAGACCAAGGGAGGGGTAATAAAGAGTCAAAAAATATACCTGGCACTTTTCTAGGAAGAGAAGCAAAAATGTTAGCTGGTTTCTAGCTGTGACACAGGTGGAAAAGTTCCCAAGGCCGTAACACACACACTTCCAGTGGCAGGTTCCCGTGGCCAGGGTCTCTCCTGGGATGGAGCCAGGGGCTACATTGGACTCATCTGGTGGGGAGTCAAGGTGCAGGTTTCCAAGGGCTCCTGAAAGAGGCTCTACGGGAGTCTTTGCTTGTTCCAGGTGTTTTGTAAGACATCCGTTGATGGTTTCTGAAAGAGCAGGCCCGCAAATACAGTCAGAAGGCACACCATGCCCTGATCCTGTGAACCAAATCGGCCACCAAATCAGCCCACAGAGCCAGGGAAAAGAGGAGCGGGGCAGTAATGGCTTCAACTCCCCAGAGAGAATGGCTGCCGGCCCACTCCTAAACACGCCTGGGACACGCGATGGCGTCCACCAAAACCTGGCAGGTTGTCCTGGTCCCTGTATACCCACAGCCTACAATCTCAGAGAACGTTTCAAGCAAAAAAAAAAAAAAAAAAAAAAAAAAAAAAAAAAAAAAAAAAAAAAAAAAAAAAAAAAAAAAGGTTTCATTTATGGGCATTTATGGGCAGAGTTTCCATATAAAACTCTAATGTGAACTCATTCTAGTTTAATGGGAGGTATGTGGTAAATGCAGGTTACGGTCTGAAGCACCAACTTTTTTCACTATTAGCAAAGATATCTTTAAATAAGACCCCAGCCAGGAAAGGTTGCAGGAAGAACTGGCTCTTTTCATCCTTGCTGGTAAAAGAATTGGTAAAAGTTTTTTGGAGAACAACTTGATAATGGATATCAAATTGGTCACCACCCTTCACTGAATAATTTCACTTCTGTAAATATATCCTAAGAAGATTATGTTAAATTTGGTAAAGCTTTATGAATAAAGGTGCTCACTGCAAAGTTATAATAACTAAAAAAAAAAATAAACAAACTTAAACAACCCTTAATAAAAATTATAACTACGGTGTGTTTACTCTATACATCAATATTGTTTAAGAAGAGATTATAACTGCATGGAGGGAAAAGTCTATATTGTAATCTCAAGGAAAAAAAGCAGGATAAATTAAAATTTCAATAATAATGACAATAACATTTACTGTCCCTGTGCAGCTGGCAAGCACTGTTCTAAGCACTTAACTACGCAGCCTCATTCAATACTCAAAATTACGCAACAGGGTAAGTACATTATCATCTCCATTTCACAGATAAAGAAACTGAGGGTCAGAATTGGTCAAGTGCCAAAAACACACAGGTGTAGGGGGGAAGTCAGAATTAGAACCCAGTATGTACACTGTTCCATGAAGCAAGACAAAGGTGGGATTCTGTGTTTTGCCCACATTCAGTCCTTCCTCTCACCCCGTGCACCCCAAGCCTCGGTGAGGTGGACTCACCTAGTGCTGAACTCCAGAAATCAGAAAGAAGCAGGTCCTCCCTGTTGAAGAAAATGGCGTGGTCATCTCTTATCCATTTCAGGGCTGCCCTAACAGTGACCCTCCTCCTGAACCTGAGCTGGGTGTGGGGAGCATAACAGGTGTCCTCAGATGCAGAGCCTACCCCTGAGTGACAGGAAGAGGATACGTGATGAACACATCCAGATGTCTAGACTCTGAGCACATAAGAAAGGGCAGCAGGGGCTATGGAGAGGGCTTCCTGGAGGAGGTCCCTGATTCCTGGGAACAGGTCTCGGCCTGTTCTGTATCCTTGGTCCACAATAGAGCCTGGCTCCATAAATAGCTGTTAATGCACAAATTTAGCCTCTCTGAGCTTCAGTTTCCTCATCTCTAAAATGAGGATTAGAATGGTACCTATTACTGGAGGAATTAAATGAGTGAACACTCCGCACAGTGCCTGGCACAGAGCAAGTACTCAATAAACAGCCTTTGTTATAAATATTTCCAAGGTGAAAGAGAGACAAGACAAACTGGGCTTTCCTTATTTGAGTCAATTGGTTTCTACAAACCCAGCACCATAGTCAGTGCTGTATTAAAATGGACTGAATGAATTCTCCAATCAGACACAGAGTGGCTGAACGGATAAAAACATGAAACCCATCTATATGCTGCCCATAAGAGGCTCACTTCGGATGTAAGGACAGACACAGTCTGAAAGTGGAGGAATGGAAAAAGATGTTCCATGCAAATGGAAACCAGAAGAAAGCAGAGATATCTCTACTTATATTAGACAAATTTTAAAACAAAGAGATACAAACATTTATGGGATGCAGCAAGAGCAGTTCTAAGATGGACGTTCATAACAATGAATGCTTACCTCAAGAAACAAGAAAAGTCTCAAACAACCTAACTTTTCATCTCAAGGAACTAGAAATATTAGAAAAAGCCAAGCCCAAAGTTAGGAAGGGGAAGTAAATAACAGATTAGAGTGAAAATAAATAAAAATGACACTGAAAAAGCAAAGATCAATGAAAGAAAGACCTTGTTCTTTGAAAAGATAAAATTGACAAAGCTTTAGTAGACTCATCAAGAAAAAAAGGAGTGGACTCAAATAAATAAATCAGAAATGAAAGAAGAGATATTAAAACAGATACCACAGAAATACAAAGGATCATAAGTGACTACTATGAACAGTTATATGTCAACAAATTGGACAAACTATCAGATATAGATAAATTTCTAGAAACATATCATCCAAGACTGAATCACGAAAAAAGAGAAAATCTGAATAAACTAAGTACTAGTAAGAAGACTGGATCAATAATCCAAAACCTTGCAACAAACAAAAGTCCAGGGCCAGATGTCTTCACTGGTGAACTCTGCCAAACATTCGATGAAGAATGAATACCAGTCTTTCTCAAGCTCTTCCTAAATACAAAAGAGGAAGGAACTCTTCCAAACTCATTTTAGGAGGCTAGCATTACACTGATACCAAGACCAGACAAGGACACTAGAAGAAAATTAAATAAAAATTTTTGCATCTGATGAATACACATGCAAAAGTCCTCAATAAAACATTAACAAACCAAGTTCCACAATACAGCTGACCCTTGAACAACACTGGTTTAAACTGTGAAAGATCACTTTCACCCCAATTTTTTTCAATAAATATACTGGAACATTTTTTGAGAGATTTGTGACAATTTGAAAAAATTCACAAACAAACCACATAGGCTAGATATGTCGAAAAAATTTACAAAGCCTCCTCTGCTCAACACAAACACGCCAAAGAAATCTACATGCCAGTACATCAGAAGGTGAGCGGGCTGGAATACACAGAGGATGTGAGGCAAGGGGAGAAAAGGAACAGTGTTCACAAATGAAGTTTGGCAGCCACCATGGACCAAGCTAACACGACAGGGGTGGAAGAGCTGAGGTGCGGCCCCCACACTGTGGCTCAGCGGAGGCTCAAATTAAAGGGGTAGAAGATGATACTGCAAGCAAATGATACTCAGAGAAAAGAGAATGTAGCCATACTTATATCAGAGAAAACAAATTTCAAGACCGAAAAGGTAACAAGAGACAAAGATGGGCATTTTATAACATATCTAAAGGGAGAAATACACAGTTTTACAATAATAGTAGGAGACTTTACTATCCCACTTATGCCAATGGATAGGTCATCCCCACAGAAAGTCAACAAGGAAACATCAGCCTTAAATGACACATCAAACCAGATGGACTTAGTATTTTTAGAACCTTCCATTCCCAAAAAACAGAATACACGTTCTTCTCAAGTAGACATGCAACATTCTCAAGGATAGACCATATGTTGGGAAACAAAACAAGTTTCAATAAATTTAAGAAGATTTAAATCATACCAACCATCTTTTCAGACCACAACAGTTGAAACTAGAAATCAACTATAAGAAGAAAGCTGGAAGAAATCAACTATAAGAAATCAACTATAAGAAGAAAGTGGAGATTAATAATATGTTACTGAACAACTATTGAGTCAAAGGAGAAATAAAAGAAGAAATCAAAAGATTCACAGAGACAAATTAAAATGAAAATATGACATGCCAAATTTTTTGGATACAGCAAAATCAGTACTTGGAGGGAAGTTCATAGCAATA
>CM053510.1:91126718-91260103 GCA_028627145.1 Eidolon dupreanum | reverse complement strand
AAAAAAAAAAAGAACTGGATTTGAACCAACAAGCCATAAGCCATTGCTAAAAGACTCTAAGTATATTAGACACAGAGTAGAGGCTGCTCTACAATACCTCACGAAGAGTAAAGGAGAGTTCTAACCTATAGGGACTGCTCTGTAAACTGGTGTGTGCACAGGAGAACAGCATGTAAAGTGCTGGGCTCCTCTCTACTAGGGCACTGGGGACTGCACCGCATTTGGGGGTACAGGTGGAAGTAGGGAGCTCCTAGGTGAACAGTGAAGAAGTTGAGAAAGCATAACAATGTCAAGGTATACAGGAAATGCCTTAAGAGCTCTCTGAATTCATGCGCACACTCATTCTCACTGGCATCTTCTGAGATCCTAGAGAAAAAAATTACTGCTGCTTTTTTCTCAGGCTCAGTCAGGTGGTCAGCCAATTTCTATTCATTAGCAACCTCTGCCTCTTGACCCTAATTCTGGGGAAGAGGAGCACATGAAATTAGTCTAATTTCTTTCAGTTGTGATGACACTTCAGCTGTTGATCTAGCGTTCTAATAAAAGCTGTTATTAATTGAGCCCTTAAAGGACTGCAAATAAATAAAGGCAATTAATATGAAATAAAAATTGTAATAACATTTACTGGGTGCTTCCACCGTGTTAGGCACTGTTCTAAGTGCTATTTAAGGTACATAGCAAGGCATGGAAGGATGGGAGACAGTATAATCCAGAATAACGAAGAGCCTTGAAGCACAGGTTTTGGAGTCTCAAAGACGTAGGTTTAAAACCTAGTTCCATACATTACCTATGTATCTTTAAGACTTGGCACCACGAGGATCCTAGTGTGGCTAAGATGTTCATTGATAAAGTGTGTAGAATGCTCAAGCTCATGCCGGGCACATGGCACCTCAATTAACTAGTAATGACAGTCATGAAGATGACAATCACGTGTTCGTATTGCTTCCTTGATATTAGCAATAATAATAACCAATAGTGGCATAATACTAATACCAAAAATTGGAACTGAGCTTACCATGCGCCAGGCACTGTTCCAAATGTTTACAGTTCACTGAACCCTCAAAATGAGCCTATATGGGTGCTAATTTCATGCCCACCACACACAAATGAGAAAACTGAGGCACAAAGATTACTTAACTTGCCTAAGGTCATGCGGTTGTAACTGCAATAAAAGGAATGGCAAATTTTGTTGAGCGCTTACTATAATCCAGTCTGCAATGAGCTCGCTACCTTCCTTAAATCCTCACAATAACCCTTTAGAAGGTTTGTGGTTATTCCCACTTTACAGGTGGAGAGACTGAGGTTCTGACAGGCGTGAAGATTCGGACCCAAGGCCGACCGCGGACTCACCCGGCCTTCTGGATGCGACGAAGCACAACTCCGCTGTCCACCTCAGGCTCTGTATCTCGGCCCGGGGCCGCTGCCGCCTCTCTGGGCTGCGGATGTCGAGCCGCGGAGCGCCTTTTCCGCGGAGCCACAGCCTGCCAGGGTTCCAGCGCCACCGCCGCCATTGGCCCCTGGCGTCACGGCCGCGCGACTTGCTTTGACTACGTCATCGTCGCGCGCCAGCTCTACGGAAACTAGGAGGCCGGAGGCGCGGGTGGCCCGTGATACAGGGGGTTTCTCAGAGGCGCGTGCAGGTACCAGGTGGGACTCGCTGCGCCCTGCTGCCGCCCACACTCCGGATCTAGAAGCCTGATCCCCAGGCTGCCTGGCTACTCTGGCGGGTGGGCGGTGCGGGGACGCCGAGGGGCGGGACCGTGACCGAGAGCGCCTCATCGCGGCTTTTCCGCGCCGTGACCGGACCCAGATTGACCCCAGCGCCTTTGTTCACCAATTCTCCACCAATTTCCAGCCCCTGGAGCTGAGGCCAGACACTTCCCAGTACCCTAGACGGTTACCAATCGATTTTTGGCCCTTTACAGTCGTTAGCGCCCTTTTGCCTGTCTCGCTGATGCACTGAGGCCACGTTCTACACCTCTCTCCCCCGCCCGGGCCATTGCCGACCAATCTTGACTCCCGAGGGTCGTTACTGCCACTTCACAGGCTGCCACAGCCTTCTCTGGTGACATCCCAATAGCTGCCCTATCCCAGGGCCATTATCAGCTTCTTCAGAACCTTTCAGAGATAAGAGACTGGACCTGGACAGTTTAGGGCCCAGTTCTCTGGAAACAAGGGATAGGCGTTCTCAGGCTGCTGTCCTTTGTTTCGAGAGCTTAGAGCCTCTCCACAGGCATCCATATATTCTACAAAGAATACCATGAGTGTGACCCTATGGAGGCCCACCTCAAGGTATCTAGAGCTGAGAACAGAGTTTGTACAGGCCATCAGAGATTCAGTGGGTTCCTCTCTGGCGACTTATCTCTACCAAATAAGCTTTAAAAAACCCTGTTGTGTTCTCGGGAGGATGACAGATGGCGAGCAAGTATCTGAAATGTCGCTGGGGACATTAGTCTTGGAGAAAGTGACAGTAGGCCTGCAGTTTTGAAGGGACCAAAGGATTGTCTTTTGGAAAGATTAGACCTTGTTTCGTTTTCCTGTAGATTATTATGCAGTCCGTGAGGGTTACTGGGAGGACAGTTTTAGTTTGGTGGAAGGATAAATTTAACACTATGAACTATCTATCTCTGGAGGGAGTAAGCCAGAAAACTCAAGCAACTTTTGAAGATGATTTTTAAGAGATAAGAAGTGGAGTAAAGGATGCCAGGGTCGTCTTCGGAATTTGAAATCCCATGATAGTCTGAGCTGTTTTTCCTCTTGTGGGAGTCTGAAAGCCACTTGTTAAATTCTTTGTCTTTTGGAAATTTGCCCATCTCCAGAGTTCTTCAGACTACTTCAGGGCTGCCAAGGTGACAGTTCCTCAATTTAAGTATCATTATTACTACACCAGTTATCTTATTTGTATTGCAGTCCTTGCACCCAGAGCTTCACCCTACTTATTTAATTTTAATCTTCTGTGGGGCATCATTGTTGAAGAAACTAAGGGATTTACTCTGAAGTCCTGTTACCCTCTCTTTTATTTTGAAACAATTCTTGACTTTCTAGAAAGCTCTTTTGAAGTATATCATTTGCTTAACCCTGCTGGGTCACATGCTCTCTTGTGGGTTTCTGAAATAATCTATTCCTTGTGTTTATTTTAGGGCCAAGGCACTGATATCTGAACAGGAAGCTTCAAAACTTTTAAAAGAACCTCCAGAATGGTTTTGAGCCAGACAAGCTAGAAATCACCCCAAAACTCCACCTTCAGCATGCACCTCCCTTTTTGGGCTTTCCTGGCAAGGAGTTTTTTGAAGAGGTTGTTCTGCAGAGAGCCAGAGAGCTAATGCTCACAGAACCCGATTAGTGGATCTGACTTTTCTTATAGAATTCTCTTGTTTTATTATATTCGCTCCCAGAATTCTAAGAAGTGTGGAGGTATTCATGGAACTGAAGGACCTGCAAGGAGGGAAGTAGAACTTTCAAGCTGAGTAAAAACTAAGCAAGTGACAGTTATGACTGAAAATACTTAAACCTCCCATATCTGGGTTTATTGGATCAGGACACAGAGGAACGGTCACTGCTGGGGAGAAGAACCCATAACTGGAAAAGAAAACCCAAATAAAGAGAATGAGGGTGACCAGAAAGTAAATGGCCACCTCCACCTCAAGAGAGACGAAGTCAGCCTCCTGGTGAGTAGCAAGGCCTGACGTGGTTAAGTTTCTGCCAGGCTCCTGGATGGATGTTTTGGGTTAACTGGAAATCCCCAGCAAGACTGTTTTGATTTTATTAAGGAAGAAAGTGTCATTTTCCTCAGAGCCGTTGAATCAAGTGTGTGAGCCATTTCTCACCAGAGCTGTGTTGTAACCTTGCAAGCCTCTTGCAGTGTTCAGATGAGTCCAGCCTTGCTGGTAGATTGTAGAAAAGATAACCGTGGTTGGATCATGCATGTCTGATAATATATTGGGCGTTGGAGTCTTTAATTTTGAAAGACCAGAGATTAGTTGCACTGCAGAATTACACCATGAGAAGATGTTTGGCCAGTCTTCAGGTTATCTCTTGATGGGTGTTACACAACATCTGCCTGCAACTCCATTGCCTTCTCAACCCCAGATGGGTTAAGCCTCTCTCATAATTTGGTTCAGCAAACATTAATCAAGGAGATGAGCATGAAAGGCATGGTTTAAGTAGAAAGAGCAGGATTTAGTGACTGATACATATGTGTGGAAGTCAAAAAGATGGAGCATTTCAAAATGTCTGCTTTTTTTCTTGTGTGTGCTTGGAAGAGTGGGAGTGCTTTCAACCAGAAAATATAAGAAAAAGGTAGAATGGAGCCCACCAGTGGGTTTCTGAATTGAGTTTAAAACATTTTTGAGGCTTTTTGATCTGGACTTGCCCTGCAGCCAGTTGCACATCTGGAACTGAGGAAAGCAGACTGAACAAGAAACTGAGTTAGTGCTTGTCATCAGGAAGATAAGGTGGGAACCAGAGAGGGTGGTGGGGGTCCAGGGGAGAAGAACACAGGTGACAGAGTGGTCACAGCTCCTCCTTAGGTTCTGGGTTTAGAAGTAAAACTCAGGTCCAGCCTTTGTGGAGTTTGCTTTATGATCTTAAAGATATAATTATACTGCAGAGTAGACAATAAGACTTTAGGGAAGAACACAGGGTTGTGGAAATTGAGAAGAGATTCCTCTGGGGATCAGAGGGATCGTGTTTGGGTTATCCTCGTAAAGTTTTGACAGGCAGAGAGGGGTTTGTGCTTCTCTGATCTTTCAAAGGCCCCTGTTTTTCCCATTGTAGACTCACTACCCTGTATTGAAACATGCACTTTATTGCCATGGCCCCAGGGCCAGCAAAGGCAGCACACACTGTAGGCCCTGAATAGCGTTTGTTAAATGAATCTGTGAATTCTTGGTAGAAAGGATATTTCAGGAAATCATCGTGCCCAGCAATTGTGAGGAGTACATCTGAGACATCCCTAACTTATTTTGTTATCAGAGCCTTAAAAGAGTTTACCAGACCATGTGGTTATATAGTTAAGGTTCAGTGTCTTAAATTAGAGGCATCATTGTGGGCTCTCAGTCTTTCCTTAGCTACTTGTCTGTCTTTCACACAGATGGTTTGACAGCTGGATAGAGACATATTTTTAGTTTGACTCAACTGCACTTATGAAATGGTTTTTATCTATTTGTAGCCACTGGGTTCTTTCTCCTCTGGGGCCACCAGAAGGCTTTTCAAACACTGAGTAATGAGCTGCTCTTGGGTTGGGAAATAGGAAGCTGTGTTTTCAAACACCCTGATCACTGGATAAAAGGAAACATGGCTCCATTCTGTTCTCTTGCCAGGTGGAATTATTTTTTTCTTTATGATGGTTCAAAGGTAAAGGAAGAAGGAGATCCAACAAGAGCTGGCATTTGTTATTTTTATCCTTCCCAGGTAAGCTGCATATATATTATTGTTCTGTGGGGATCCCACTGCCTCAAAGCAATGACTTTTCAAAAGTATGGGGTTTACATTAGGACAATTTTTTTTTTTAATATATAATGTAGGAAATTGACATTTCTACTCTCTTATCCTTCATTGTACTATTTTTTGTTGTTCTGGCCTTCAAATTCCCAGGCAGCTGGGTACTTTGTCTTCTCTAGCTTTCTGTTACCATCATAATATTCTGTCTGCCCTCATTCCTCCAAATTTTAGATCGGCTCATCTTAAAAAAATAAAACTTTTATTCAAATACATACAAAAGTAGAGAGGAGAGTATTACACACCCTCATATGGCTGTCACCAGCTTCAACAATTATCAACACTGCCAATTTTATATGACCTATCCTAACCTCTCTCCCTCCTTTTTTTTTCTGGAATACATTGAAGCAAATCCTAGACATCATGTCATCTCACAAGTATCAAGTAACATCTCTAAATGAAAAGGACTTTTTTTAACATTATACCTAATAATTACAATAATTAGTAACAATAATTCCCTAATATCATCTGATAGTGTCTGTATTCAAATTTTGCTTTATCGTAGATGTTACTTAGACTTACCTTCCTTCCTTCTTTTCTTCTGACTCCCTTCCTCTCTCTTTCTTTTTCCTAATCAGGATCCAAACAAGTTCCACATATTCCCTTTGGTTATTTTGTGTTTGAAGTCCCTTTTGCTGTATGACACTCCTCACCCACTCATCCTTTTCCCCTTTTACCATTAAATTACTAAAGAAACCAGGTCATTTGTATAGTAGAATGTGAGAATGTCCCATGCTCTGTAATTGGCTGATAACTTTCTCACAATGGTGTCATTTAGTGTCTTTTATCTCCTCTATTTCCTTTAAATTAGTAGTAAGATCTAGACTCCCTTCAATAGGTTCAAATTTGGTTCCTTTAGGCCAGAATTCTTTATATATTTTCTGCTCATCACATAATGTCTGGCTGCCCCACAGCTGAGTTGATGCTAAGACTGATTAGGAGGTCTGTATATTCACTCATGTGATTACTCTCTGACTTGGATAATTGGGATTAATCTAGACTGCTTTGGCCACTCTGCAGGGGATTTGAATAGGGATGAAAGGCTCATGCCTCTGCCCAGGCACATGGGTTAAATTATATTATAGGATATAATCCTGGGAACAAAAATGTAGTTCTGTGCAGTCATGATATGTGTTCATTGTGAGTATTCTATGATGGTTTATTCATCTGGGCAGGTGTTGGCAAACTGTCTAAAAAGAGCCAGAGTGAATATTCAGGCTTTGCAAGCCATGTAAGGTCTCCTTCACATATTCTTTGTTGTTGTTTTGACAGCCTTTTAGAAACATAAAAACCATCCTTAGCTCATGGCCAATATAAAAACAGGTGACCCACTAGATCTGGCCTGCAAGCTATATAGTGTACCAACCCCTGCTCTGAGGAATGACACAAGAGTTCAACAATTTCAACTTCCTGTCTGGAATTTGCTCCTTTCCCATAGACCCTGCTTGATCAACAGGAGTTGCTTTGTGGACAGATTGCTGGAGCCGTCCACTGTATTTCTGACATCTCTGGCTCTCCTCCCACTCTCATTCGACTGAGGAAACTTAAGTTTGCCATAACAGTTGATGGGGATTACCTTTGGGTAAGTTGAACAGGCAAAACTAGTGCTGACAGGGTCACTTTTACCATGAGTCATTTATCTTTGTGATAAGAATTGTGATACGGTTTAGAAAGTAATGCTCTCCATAGCTCTCAAGCCAGGATCTCCTCCCCTCTCCCCATGTGCTGTGTCCAATATTGTTCATGATTCCTGTGTCACTCTCTGCAGGTGCCCATCATACTTGAGTGCTCTCCAAAACATTTCTGACATATCCTGCATTGCACATGGCTGATTTCTCCTATCCTTTGAAAGACTTAAGCCAGCCTTTGGAAATTCTCTTACTCTGTTTTCTTCTGTATACTCTATACCTCCTTATACTCTCCACACTTACTGGGTGTGTGACCCAGAAACTCTTAAGACATTGAAGCATATATATTAGGCTTTAAAAAAAACATTAAAAAGAAAAAATAAAAACCATTTCTTTACAGCTTGTAGTGTCCTGTACTGTAAAGTGCTATTTTCCTATGCCTACACTTATTTTAAACTGTTCCTGAGGTGAACGATGTTTAAGTGTGAGGAAGTATATTCAGCTTTGGAAGCATTATTTCCAATATTTTATTACAAAAATTCACTAACATACTGAACAGTTGAAAGAGTTTTACAGTGAATATTCATAAAGTAGGCCCTTGGACAACACAGGTTTGAACTATGTGGGTCTACCTATATGTGGATTTTTTTCAATAAATACTATAAATATATTTTTTCTTATGATTTTCTTAACATTTTCTCTAGCTTACTTTATTGTAAGAATACAGTATTTAATACATATAACATACAAAATATGTGTTAATCGACTGTTTATGTTAATCGGTAAGGCTCCTGGTCAATAGTAGGCGATTAGTGATTAAGTTTTTTGGGAGCAAAAAGTTACAAGTGGATTTTTGACTGTATGAGGTGATCTGTGCCCCAGCCCACATGTCATTCAAGGGTCAGCTGTACCTCTTAGATTCTGCAATGCACATTTTATTGTAGTTGCTTTTTTACATATCTGTTCATCCCTTTATCTTCCTATCAATTCAGTTTTTATGTTAATGCTTTTCAAAGTTGCACACATTAGTATACTCCTCCCCAAACAACTGGCCCCAAATACTTCATCATGCATGACGTTAAATAAAGCTCAGTATTTATTTGTGATTCTTTTTTCCTTTTGACGCAAGATTTACGTATGATGAAACACACAAATACTGATTATACCATTTGATGCATTTGGACAAATGATGCACCTTATAACATAAATTCCTATCAAGATAACAGAATATTAGCATCACTCTCAAAAGTTCTCTGCGTCCTTCCCCAGTTAATTATAATCCACCCCCCTCCATCCTACACAACCATTGTTGTGAATTTTTTCTGCCATAGATTAGTTCTCCTTGTTCTAGAGCATCATATGAGTGAAATAATACGTGTAGCATTTCTCTTTACAGGCCCTGTCATGCCGCTTCGTGTTTCTAAGAACCAACCATGTTAGTGCACATATCAGCAGTGCATTCTTTTTTATCGTTGAACATTATTTTATTGTCTGAATACGTCACAGTCTACTTTCCAGTCTTCTTTTTCTGGATACATGAACTGTGTCTAGTTTGGGGAAATTAACAATGTGGTTCTTAGGAACATTCTCATACAAGTCTTTTTGTGGACATGTTTTCATTTCTCATGGGTGTATATCTAGGCGTAGAATTACTGGGTCATAGGGTAGGTGTATGTTGATTTTATAAGAAACTGCCATCCCCTTTCCCAAAGTGATTATACCATTTTACATTCCCACCAACAATATGTGAAAATTCCTTGTCCTCATCAGCATTGATGGTGTCAGTCTGTGTAATTTTAATCATTCTGCTGGATGTATAGTATATCATTGTGGTTTTAATTTGCATTTCCCTGATGAATTAATGATATTAATGCTTTTTTATGGCTTAATGGCCACTTGTATATCTTCTTTCAAGAAGTGTCTTTACAAAGCTTTTGCCCATTTTTTAAATTGAGTTTTTCTTTTTTATCAAGTTGTAAGAGTTCTTTATGTATCCTGGATACCAGTTCTTTGTCAGATATATATTTTAAAGATATTTTCTCCCAATTTGTAGTGTGCTTATTAATTTTCTTAATGATGTCTTTTGATGAACAGACATTTTTACTTTTAATGAAGTCTAATTTATCAATTTTATGGTTATTCCTTTCTGTATTCTGTCTAAAACCATTGCCTACCTCATTGGAGAAGATGTTCTCCAATTTTTTTGTAAGTTGTATAGTATAAGCTTTTAAATTTAAGTCTTTAATCCATCTTGGATTGATATTTGTGTGTGATGTAAAGTAGAGGTCGAGTCCTTTTTTTCCATGTGGATATCCAGTAGTTCCATTGTTGCAAAACTTTCCTTTCCCTAGTGGATTCTTTCCTTTGGCTCTTTCATTGAAAGTCAAGTGACATTTAAGTATGGGTCTATTTCTGGGCTGTCTATTCTTTTCCATTGATCTATTTGAAGAGCCTGTAGGAGTACTATACTGCCTTAAAGTCAGGTCATATAAGTCCTCCAACATTTTTTTTTTCCAAGATAGGTTTGGACATTTTAGATTCTTTGTATTTCTATTATAGAATCAGTTGGTCAAGTTTCTAAAGAAAAGCTGATGGGATTATGATTAGAACTGCATTCAGTCTAAATCAGTTGGGGAAGAAGTAAGCACTCACTCTGTGCCAGACTTGTAAACTTTTGGGTTATGTCAATGAAGAAAACAAAGGTCCTTGTCCCTTTTTAAATTTTTAAATTTATTTTCTTTCAGGTTGTTTATGTTTCTGATGATTCCTTTAGCCCTTTTCCTGTTTAGAAAAAAAAAAAGTACAGCTTGCATAGAAATGCTGCATTTTCTCGGATTTGACATTTTCAGTGATTGAACTACTAAAAACAGAATGCTTTAGACAAAATGATGTCATTGGTTTCCAAAGACTATTGCTATATTAGAGTAATGCGAACGTAATAATAAAAGCGAGATATTTTATGGCAAACTTTGAGGGTAATACGGTTAGGACTGTAATCTACGAGTTATCTTGGGGCAAATGGGAAAAGGGTTAGGAAAAAGTCCTTGAGGTAGAATAACTAAGTCAAAGAGCATGAACTTTTTCAGGCTCTTGAAACATATAGCTAGATTACTTTCTAACTGAACAAGTATTTATCTTCCATAGAAGTAAACACTGCACTTAGCATTTTGGACTTCTAGAATTGTGTGATGGTTCAGTCAGTTTCTGTTCTCAAAGTACTTCATCCTTTGATGGCTATGCATGAAATAATTTGAGCCCAGTGTTTGCAGTGAAACTCCTGTTAAACATTCAATGTTCAAATACAGTCCTAACACTACAAGGGGTCCAAAAAGAGGTCGGCATGGGTAGAGTAATCAGAACTGGCACCATGGAAGTGCTAGAATCTGTGGTGGGCACCGAAAGGGATGGGCAAATGAATAGGAAGGAGGGTATTTCAGGTTAGGCAACAGAAGTACAATGCTATCTGTGGAGGCCAGCTTGGCTGGAGTAGAGGGTGTGGGGCCAGGCCACAGATCCATTTCAGTGGGTCATGAAGTCTGGCTGTAGTGAGGCCTGGATGGCCAGGATTCCGGCCCTGGACTCAGAGTACAGGAAAATGCCTTTGTTACTGACTTCCTTCTTTACAGGTGCTGGGCTGTTCTCTGGAGCTCCCTGATGTCAGCTGCCAGCAGTTTCTAGATCAGCTGATTGGATTCTTTAATTTTTACAATGGACCTGTTTCTCTGGCTTACAAGGTATGAGGATAGTATAGTGTTAAGGAGTCTTATATGGGACTCTTGAGCAAAACCGATATTGCCAAAACACAGCACTTAACTCTGGGGTCTCTTACACCTTACATAAACACACTGTGTCCAGCAACAAGGTCAAAGACTCCTGGAGCCCCTCTTGGATGCCTTTGTTTCTCAGTGGTGTTGGTCACATTCATTCCAAGTATTTATTTCCATCTCCTCTCCCTGGGATGGCTGCCATCTTTCCCCCATAGGCATGCTGCATCTGTGGTAGGTAGAGGTAGGAGGTGAGATCTCGTGTGTGTAGGAATGCAAAATAGATCCTCCCTCTGGCCAGTTTACTATGTCAAGAATTTTTACGGTAGTTGGGATCCTTACCAAAGAGTGTGTCTCTCAGAATCTTAGATACTGATCTCAGGCTGTTTCTGTTTTAGAACTGCTCTCAGGAAGACCTGAGCGCCGAATGGGACACCTTCATTGAACAAATCCTGAAAAACACCAGTGATCTGCATAAGATATTCACTTCCCTCTGGAACTTGGACCGAACTAAAGTAACATTCTCATCCCCTTTATTCTTTCCATGTATAGGAGTACAGCTTCTGGACACTTTTATTTCCCCCTTTAAATGAACTATGTATCGAGACAGGTGGACTAGAGTGTGTCATTTTGTAGTTAAGGTGATCATTAATATCTGCACTCAGATTTCATGATGCTCCTCACTAGTTGTCTGAGCTTGGACAAGTCATGTCCCCTCTCAGAACCTCACTCTCCTTATCCATAAAACGGTATCATAACACCTGCCTCCCAGAACTGTATTGATGGTGAAATGAGATCATACCTAAATGACACAAAGTAAATAATCAGTAAGGGTATGATTATTTCGCTAATTCCCCAAAAGTGATCTGAAGGTCCCCTTTTCTTTCAATATTAATATTATATGATTTAATTATACTCAACATCAAAAATGCCTAGTGCCTAACATTTTAAAAACAGGGTCACCATATCTGGGAGAGGGTGGTCGGGAAGTGTTTTGTCTCTTTGAGCCATCCCATTTGCCATTGGCACTCAGTGAAATATAGGCTGCCTGTGTGGCTGACCTGACTGCCTGTGCTACCAGTAGCTCTGTGTCCTTGATCTTCTTGAACACCACATCTTCAGATGTTCAAAGGGAGGTGCAAAGCCATGCTCCCTGAAGAACCGACCACCTGAGTGAGAAGATGAGACCTATTCTGTGATACCAGCCTTCCGTTATGTGTGGGCTGGGTCTCAGTGGTGTCACTAGTGGCGTCCATTTAACAGGGATGTGACACTGTGACTGCTAGAAATGGGGATGGGTTTTCCCTGCTTTTGTTTGGGCTTCTGGAAGTTGGCCCCCTCTTCCAGCTTTACAGAATGGCTGCCTGGGATTGGGCTCTGTCTTGAGGCCATGAAAGAATAAACTCAGCTTCTTCACGTGGCAGCAGCTACAGAGCTTGGCTCTGCTAACTCTCAGTTCTAACAGCTAACGGATACTCGCAGGTTCTAGCTGCCAAGCAGGAAATAGAAAGAGACTTTTAGCTATTTCTGGCCATTCTTGACCAGGTTCAGATCCTTTTCTGGTATTTTTAGGTACTTTAGGCAACCGACTCCTTACAAGGAATGTGGAACTGAGGCATATTTCCCCAAGTGAAAAAGTTTGTGATGTTTTCACTTTATGTGATGGAATGGAATTACAGGAAACGTCAAGCCAGACATCAAGCCAACTGTGTTATGGAATAGAATTACTGGAAACGTCAAGCCAGACATCAAGCCAGCTGTGTCACAGTGGTGCTTGTGCTTCAGAGGGAGGGTAGAAGGTGGCGGTGAGGGTGGGAGTTGGGCTTCACCTGGCACCATGACTTGCATTTGAGACTTTCGGTTCTCCTTTCCTGCTGCCTCTTGTTCTCAGCATTGATAGTCAGGGTTTCCTAGTCAGTCTACTTTGTCCCCTGTGAATAGCCATATGCCCTAGTCACTGTACTTTTCAGCTTTTGAAGAGGCCTCCTGGTTCCAAGAATTGGGCATTTCATGGTGTCAGCAGTTCTGGGTATAAAGAGGACACAGATTTTACTGTATGACAGTCTCATTTTTCCAGGCTTTGGGTCTATTCTACAAGGCCCCTTCCTTGCTGATTGCAAGCTTGTTAATTTGTGAGCATGCTTCTTACCCTTCACAGGTGGAGCCTCTGCTCTTGCTGAAGGCGGCCCTCATCTTACAGACCTGCCAGCGCTCCCCTCACATTCTAGCTGGCTGCATCCTCTATAAAGGACTGTGAGTAACACCAGACCTCTCTCTCCCACCCTATTTCCCTGCTACTGACATGATCATTCCAGTCGTGGCCACCTCCAGATCACAGGCAGGAGCTCAGTCTCGGGCCAGTTTCAAGTGGGCTGGCTTGGCAAATATCAGGTAGTTTAGATTTGATTTAGGGCAGAGCAGCCTTACTGCTTCCACTCAGGCTCCAGCCGGCCTCTTGGCTGGGTCTGTCTCTTGGTTGCCCTCTGAGATCTCTCGACACCTCCTCATGTAGTTGGAGGGCCTCTTCATGAGCCCGAGTGCCTAAGAGCCACTCCACGCATCTTCCAAGGCCATTCTCCTCTTAGAGGGTTTGTTCTCAGCCCAGGGGCAGGCAGGGCCCATGCTGTGTGCCCAGAGATTTCTGACAACCAGATGAATGTGCAACTGGAGAAGCTCTCCAGGTTCTTGCGGGGGTTGGAGGCCTGGCAGGCTGGGTTCCCAGGCCTGGCTTCTCTCCTTCCTAGCCATGTGACCTTGGACAAGTTGCTTGATACCTGTTTTCTCTACTGAAAATAGAAATACTTTGTGGAGAATGAAGTAGGATGACAGAGAAGGACCGAGCATAGTCCCCCTTTCATAATGGCTTTCAACATATTAGACCCCTCGCTCCTTTTCCCCGTTTTCATTATGATTGTTCTGAATCAGCTTGTGGTGCCTCCAGGCTCAGTGGTGACAGGGTCATTAAAGATGGAATTTTTTTCCTTTTCATATTTTATATTTCTTATTTGTTTTTAAATTATCCACCTAATGCATGAACACATTCTCATTATAAAAAATGAACTCAGAGAGAAACACACAGAGTACAATTAAAAAGTTCCCCTTTATTCTCCCTCACTCTCAGCCCACCCCCACAGTTAGCATTCAGAGTGTACCCTTCTTTTGTTCTTGCTGTGCGTTTTCACACACCTGTACATCTCCATAATATGTATTTTCTGATTTTGTTTATTTTTGCTATCTATGTAAATGGGATTGTGTGGTTCCTTAACTTAATGTGTAGAACTGAGATTTCTTTCTCAGTCCATATTGGTTCACCTCATAGTAGCTGCACATTTCATGGTGATATACCTGTGCCATGATTGATTTAACTACTCTCTTTTTGGTGGAAATTTAAATTGTTTACCCATTCTTTTTAATGATTTTACCATTTTTCCCTGTGGTGAATATTCTCATGCATACTTCTTGCTATGAGCCAGGTCAGAGGGTTTGGACATTTGAAATTTTGATGGAAATTGTTAGAGTGCCCTCCATAAGGGCTGTACCAGTTGGGACTTTCACCAGCTGTGTCCGCATGATCCTGGCCACCATGGGGAGTCAGGAATCTTTTCAGTTCAGAGTCCTGCAGTATATTTCTTCTCATGATGTCCTTGTTCCTGTGTCTGACCTTCTAGGATTGTTAGCACCCAGCTTCCACCCTCCCTTACAGCCAAGGTCCTACTTCATCGAGCTGCACCTCGGGACCAGGTATTGTAAAGTCCACCCACCTGGCTGGGATGTTTCTGTACCCAGGTGGCAGCTGGCGAGGCTGAGCCCATGCTAAATGGGTGGGGCTGGCTCTGAGGGTGGTTGTTTCCCTTAATCTTATTAGGCTCCTAGGTTGGTCAGTGTAATTTTCCTCAAGGGTGAAGTCATCATCAAGGCTGAAAGAAAATGTTTCTTTCCTCATGATAGATTTGGATAGTGGTTTTTCTTCAATCCAGGTGGAACTGAATTCGACTTCCCTCAAGGATCGGCTTTATGTCCAAGATATGTTAGATTTTAGAGATAGATTCTAAAGGATAACTTAAGAAATCAGAAACTCCTAAAACTCCCTCCATCTTACAGTTATTTAATTTTTTTTAATGGGAAAAAAAATACACGTTCATTGGAATAAAATTTTCCAAAATTGGACTGTGCAGAGATAGTCACTGCTAGCATCTGGCATGCCTCCTTTCTGTCCTTTTTTCTATTGTTTTACTTATTTACTCTTAGCGTCTGAAGCTATAGGTTTAAATGTATTGTAAGGCTAGCTCTTTGCACTTATAAAATCAGACATTTAAAATGATGGTGCAGAGAACATTTAAGATCTTGCTCCCCAGCACATGTCCTCAGCTTGGCTCAAATAAGCTCTTATAAAAATTTGAAAACAACAACAACAAAAAACAATGGCATGGCTCTCATCAAGCTCCTTCCCCACTGTTGGTGCAGGTGTTGTTGGAATAGCCTTTTTGGTAAACTTTTTGATGAGTGGATTAAGGATGCCATTTCCTTTTTTCCTAATAATTCACCTTTTAGGATTTGATCCTCAGGAAATCATCTACCAGCTGAAAAAGGTTTATACTCAAAACTTTATCACAACAGGGTTTATGAAAGTGAAAAGTCAGATATAACTTAAATATCTGAGGTGGGAGTTGGCAGAATATGGCCTTTGGGCCAGTTGCCTACAGAGTTTTATTGGACTACTTTTGAGTCACGACTGCAAATTGAGTAGTTGTGACAGGGAACATATGGCCCACAAAGCCGAAAATTTCCTGTCTCACCCTCTACAGAAAAAGTTTACCTATTGCTGGTCTAAAGTTGAGATGTGATTAATTTACCTACACCACTTTAAACTTCATAAAATTTTAGTTAGCTGTTTAAAATGGCCAAAGATATTTTAGTGACAGGATGTGTATGTTATTCTTTAAGCAGAAAAATAGGATTTTATATAATATGGTCTTAAAGTATTTTAAAAATCATAGACTTAAAGGAAAATATGCCCAATAATAATAGTATTAGCTTGTGGATAAGGGAATTATATGTGTTTTTTTTAAAAAAACAAACAAACAAACAGATTTTGTCTAAGCTTACATAAAGCAAGCAGGCCATATCACTTCATAGGAGTGAAAGTCACTTCATAGGAAAGTCACTTTGGCTAGAAGAGTAGTTTTTGTTTTATTGTGGTGGGCCCTTTTGGAACCTTTGGGTTGAGGAGGCTGGAAACCTCTTTTGAGAAAATTCTCAGGTTTCTCACCTTGACTGTGAACCAAAATAAACGAGAGATCTGGCATAGCATTTTGTTTAAATCAAATCCATTATCATGAGGGTGGCAGGACCTTCACACTATTATAATGGAATTTGTGTGAGTTCTGTGTTAGGGCTATTCTAGGAGACAAGTTTTCTGAAAGTATAAATGAGAACATGAATCCTCACTTTTATTCCGAGAGAAACTGAGACATCAGAATGTAAAGACTGATGTGCGTTGGGTGGAGCTGCTGCCCTATAGCCTGTATGAACCCAGGTTCACACCTGCTTCCAGCCTTGGTGGTGAGCAGACAGTTTGGGGGAACCTCTCTTCTACTTGCTTTGCTCTTGGCATGTGCTGGGGACAAGCGTTCTGGGCCTGGCTAAGTTTTATGAGCAGCAGATGGCATAGCACAGTCCTGATGGTCAAGTCAGGAGGAGAATGTGGTGTCCAGCGCCAACTCCTGTATGTGTTTATTTTCAGAGAATACCTACAGGAGGGGATGCCCTGCAGGAACATGGTAAGTAGTGAGGTGCATTGTTGCATCTTGAGAATGCAGTCTTTTATGCTGCCTGTCCCTATACAAATCCTGTGAAAGGCTGAGTAGTCCCACGTGGTTATTTCATCTGCTCATAATATTAGGAAAGTAGAGCTTCAACTATAAAGTTACCCATTAAATTCATAATTGTAAAGCTCATGATTTTAGGTACACCTTTTTTTGATTAAATTTATTGGGGTGACATTGGTTAATAACATTATATAAGTTTCAAATGTACAATTCTATAATATATACTGCATTGTGTAGGCATATCTTTTAAATCTCCGTTTTCAGAGCCTCCTTAACTCACTCTAATGAGACTGCTTAAACAAGTTCCAGAGGGTCCTCATTAGGAGGAGGCACGATAAATGGCAACTGCCAGAAAGACCTTTTGCGGGATGTAGGGGCATCCCCCAGAGGGCTATTTTGTATTCTTTTGAAGCATAAGTTGAGTCACATCCCTTTTGTCAGTTGGAAGTACTTTTTTCCAGTTTTTGTCTTTTTTTAAAGTGCCACTAAATTTTTCCCCACCAATCGTCAGCCTTCTCCACAGTAAAGGTGCCCACATGGGTTCTTTCTTGCTGATCACAGGAATTGTGGCAGTTTTATGTTTTTGTTCTGGGCTGAGGAGTGCATCTCAGCTCTGCTCTCTGAGCTGGTGTGTAGGTTTTGTGCATCACCCCAAGAACCGTTACTGCCCCTCTGTCTTCTCTGGCTGAGGGATAGGCCCTCTCCTTGTTGCTTTGTGATTCTAGGAGTAGCACTCCCCCCGAATGTCCACATCATGCCTGTTTTTGTGACGGAAGAGGAAGCTGTCAGTCTCCATGAGTTCCCAGGAGAGCAGATGACTAGGTAAGGGAGCACAGGGGTTTCATCTTAAATCATGCTTTAGGGACACCCTCACATGAGTTTATACAAACAAACGTTCCATCCTTCCTTAACTCTGTCTTTTCTGTGCTCTGACCTGGAAGGGGCTTCTGGAATTTCAGCACAGAGATAAAAGGCAGCCGGCATAGTGACATGAGGGTGGGTTTCAAAGCCCAGATCCGTTGCTTATTGACTGTGTGACCTTGGGCAAGTACATTCCCTACCTGAGCCTCAACTTTTTCATCTGTAAATTGTACCCAGTAACATCTGCTTCATGGGTTCATTGTGAAAGTTGGAAATAGTGTATGCGTAGCACCCATTATAGAGTCCGGCTCACAGTAGTCCTCCAAATGTGGGTGACTCTTACCTAGTGGGCCCTGCCGTTTTCAGTAGGTGATCCTGCCATCACTGTATGAAGCCCTGAGAGCCAGACATGGCCTTATTTTTATTCCTTTGGTTTGACCATGATGGCCTCTTGGGCTCTGTGTTGTCACGTACTCACTTGTCACCAATAGCCCTGCTTTTTAAGGAAGCAGTGCTTTAGTCTCCCCCAGGGCAGGGAACCGGCCCTGCGTTCACTCAGTGTGTCCCTCCTCACGTGTTCCTTGTTTGCCAGCTCTCCTGCATCTCCGTCCAGCGTCCAGGAGCACTCGGCCCAACACCCTCCAAAGGGTGCACTAGAAGAAGACACCAGCAGGCATGAGGAATCCATGGCTTGGATGTGGGCGACCACCCCTGAGTCCAGGCCCCCTGTCAGAGCTTGGCCAGATGGCAGTGGAGAGAATGGACCCTTTTCTGGTTGTGATCTGGAGAGCATGCAGCCTGCAAAACTGCACAGCACTGCCAGCGACGAGGGTCCTGGTCTCGGCTGCTCCAAGGTGAAGGAACCTAGTTTTCCCAGTGGGAAAGAGGACCTGGACTTGTCTGAAATTCACATTCCGGAAGCTCAGGAAACGAGAACATCCCCAGGTTATTTTGCCTTCCCGAGTGTGCGTGTCCCAGATGGCAGTGGTCCTCGTTGCAAGGAATCTGTCAATGACCCTGGCAACCCGGAGCCCAAGCCGTCTGAGGCCCCGCCTGTGGGCACAGCCATCAGAGGCAGCCTCTCTCCCTCCACTCCTGACATGCTCACCCAGAATGGAGCCCTAGAGCAGCGAGGAGACCTTCCTAGGGACAGCAGCCAAGCCCGCATTCCCAGGGAAGACCTCCTTCCCAGTAGGACGAGCAGGTCGTTGTCACCGCCTTGCCTAGGTTCGAGGCAGAGAGGAACTAAGCTTCTCATTAGGGAACAAAGTGTGGACCAGTGTGTGGATGGGGTTCGTGAGAACTGCTCAGCCCCTGGCCCAGAATGCCACTCAGGCTCCGCAGACTCTCCGGGCCATGGCCCCCATGCAGACAGCACTGACTCCAGGTTGACCCCAGCATCCTGTGGAGGACTCGTGCGCATGAACCTCTATACTCACAGTGTCAAAGGGCTGCTGCTGTCCCTGCTGGCCGAGGACCCGCTGCTGGGAGACAGTGCAGCCATCGAGGAGGTGGTGAGTTTGCTCAGAACTGCGCCAGTCCCTCTGGAGCCCACTTCTCCCTCTTGGGAAAATGGACAGGCAGGGAAGATGCTCTCCTAGGGGACAAGGGCCTTGCCATGTGACCGTGTGCAAAAAGCCTTGTTTATATGGTGGGGATGGTGTTAGTACCTACCTCCCTGGCTTTGTGAAGGTGAGGTGAGTCCAGTGAAGAGCTCATCTTGGACTTTTGTGCTTCTACCAGTTTCTTGGAGTATAGACTTCGGGCAGGGGAAGATGAGTTGGAGTCTTGGTTCTGGCCATGTGACTGTGCACACAGGCCTTTTCCCCTGAGCCTCTGGTTCCTCTTCAGCAGTGTGGGCCTGGTGACAAGTGCTGCCCTTCCAGACACAGTGTGATCACGCAGGCAATGACCAGACACACAGGATTATTATGCTGTCACTGCCACTAATGGCCTCTCTTCTGAGCCTAGACAGCTCTAGGATCTGTGTCAGCTACAGTCTGTATTCTGTATGTGTCACAGCCAGGGCTGGGAGTTCTCTGGGAAGCGCCCTCCCCCTCGCCCCCATCCTGCTTCCCTCCACAGCCCCTCCATTGTACCGGGGTGATCTGGAGCTCCTTCCTAGAGGGCCTCGACATCTGAAATCCTAACTAGCTCCAGAAGGCTCCTCTTAACCCATTCCAGCCTCTTCCCCACTTCCAGTGGTACCTTCTCTGGGGCCTACCCTAGAGATGCGGTTGCTATAGTAACAGCCTTGCTGTAGTTGGCAGAAAAGTGGTAGCAGTAAGAACAGCAGGTTGAAATTGCTGCAGGGTGAATGGTTTCCTGGGGCTTGTCTTGTTTTTGTTCTTGAATCTAAATTATTCTAAGCCTGTGTCATTAGCATGCAAGGCTTGTGACTCTCTATAAATGAGCTAGTCACCTTGGAGCTTAGAGAAGGAGGGATGGCAGTATCCTTTGCTCAGAGCCCAGGGCCAGAGACTGCTTCTCTCCAGATCTGCCTTGCTTATTTCTCTCTTTTCCACAAGCCAGTGTCACATGTCTCCAAGTGGTGACTTGTTTGCTTCCCTACCCTCCTTCACCAGAGCTCTGAGTGACTTCTCCACTTCCTTCTTATAACAACACAGGGACCCAGGATTGCAGTTATACATATCTCTTCTACCTCCCTAGGCTTTGGTTTTCATGGTCTCTTCTGCTTAGTGCTGAGTTGCAGACATGATATTTTGAAAGCCCATTGTTTGGATGCAAAAAAGTGAATACAATATCTTTCTTTTACCTTCCTCTCAAACAGAAAAATAAAAAATAATTCAGGCTGCACTGGAGAAGGAAGCAAATTAAAATATATTCTGTACATTCACTATATGCTATCTACTTTATATCTTATTTTAGCCAGCCCTTAGAACAGTTCTAGGGGTAGGCGTTGTAACTCCTGTTTTACCAGCAAGAAAACTGGGGCTAGTTGAGATAAAGACCTAAAGCAAGTGGTAGGTCCAGAATTCTTGCTTGTTTCTCATCCTCCTGCTCCTGCTTCTCTATCCCCACTGATCTGATCTTGGAATGGTAGGGGGGAAGGTGGAGAAAGGGGGAAAGGCCTTGCCTTCCGTGGCTCTTGATATGGACCTGTCACATGGTCTGTCACAGCCTATCCATGTTGAGGACAACGGCCACCATGGGTTCATGTAGGGTAGGGTTTGGTCTTGCGTAGGTCTCAGGAAAGAGAATGCAGCTTAATGGAAGAACTCATCTTTTCTAAAGAGAGTAGGGGCTAACTAATTTTGATTAGCTTGCTGGTTTGAGAGTGGGGTTAGTTGACCAGACCCGAAGGCTGTCTGTTTTATAATTGGGAGAGACCATTTGTTGCCATTTTTGTCCCAGACCTGATTCCCTTCCCAGCCCTCTGCTACTCTCTAGGAAAGCAAATCCCCTGCAGAATGGTAAACTACAGCTCAGATGCACAGTGAGCATAACCCCCCTAAAAGGGCTTCTTGTTGATGTTACACACTGCCAAGGCACCCTGGTGTCATTTTACCGTCTTGTCTTTCATGGACCAACTGCCACCTCTTTATGTTTGCCCAGGTTGTGGGGTCATAAAAGGGATGAGCAGAGAGCAGCCAGGAGAGATTGGAATTAGAATAGGCTGAGGAAACAGAATAGGCTCACACCAGGGGGCAGCATAGAGCCACTGACAGTTTCCTGCTCAGAACCCAAGGTAATCTCACTGACCTTCAAATACAGTGATCACATCAGTTATTTATGGTATGATAGGACATTGAGCTATCTCTTTACAGTAGATGAGCTTGAGTTTAGTTCGAGTGCTATCATAAAATATGAAAATGCACTCCTCCCTCATGAAACTGGTGCTTCTGAGTTAATGTATGTTACTGCATTGTTTCTTCTGCACCTTATGGCACACGTTGACATTTGAGCCACTCACTTTGCTGTGAACTAGAAAGCAGAGGATCCAGGAATTAGCTCCAGCTCCATGTCTCCTAGGGCTGTGGTGAGGATTGAATACATAGTAACATATACCAGGGGTTGGCAAACTTTTAATGTAAAGGAACACATAGCGGGTATTTTCCACTTTGTGCTACTACTTATCTCTGCTGTTATAGTACAGAACCACAGATAACATGTAAATAAGTGGCGTGTCTCTCTTCCAATAATACATTATTAATGGACATGGAAATTAGAACTTAATATAATTTTCACATGTCACAAAATTATTCTTTTAAGTTTTTTCCCAACCATATAAAAAACCAAAAACCATTCTAAGCTCTCAGGCTATACAGAAACAGGCAATGGACTGGATTTAGCTCACAGGCCATACCTTGCTGACCCCTGGTATATATGAAAGTACCTGGTTTCCAGTAAAATATTGTCCACATTATCTGCTGTAATATTTTGTGACTGTGTATTTAAGTCAAAGTGATTTTTATCTTGAGTACAAGTTAAGCAGAAGGTCCTAGAAGCAGAGTTCAGTGCCAACAGAGAAAACTCGGGTTTTGGCATGTCTCGTTCTCTGTTCCCATCTTTCCTTCCTCTGGGCACCAGCTGAGGATAAGGAGGACGTCTGTTACCAGGTTCCCCAGGTCCAGAAGCTTCCAGTGAAGCCGTGGATTGACTTTACGTGAACGCCGTGGAGGTGTGCGCATGCGCACATCTGTTACCCTTTGTGTTGGTGAGGCTATCTCAGTGACCTCAACAGGGGATCCTGTGCATTTCTTTCCTATGTGTCCTTGATTTCACCGTGCACCTCAGTTTAAACCAGGTAGCTCAGAAGTTGAATGCACTCGCCATGGGATCTGCTCATTTATATGTTTGTTTAGTAGATATTCCTTGAGCACCTACTAGGAGCCTGACACTCTGCTAGACATTGGGGTACAAAGATGAGTCCATAAAATAAAACCTTGTATGTCAGACCTATTGCTTTTGAATGCCATTTCTAAAACATTCAGATAGAAAAAGTAACGTAGGCCCAGTACACAACAAAAATCACACTTAAGCTTCATGACATTCACCTCAGAAACATTCCGTTTGCATCTTTGTACTTCTTATGTGCACTTATTTTATTTACAAAGCTATTGAAAAAGTTGTCAGTCCACAAAGTCACATGTGCTTATTAAAAAGATATCACTTCTTTTTTCTTGACTTTATAAAAATGCCTTCCCTTAGGGTAGCACTTCAGAGTTTAGAAAGGATTTTTATATATGCTATTTCACTTAATCCACTTAGAAGCCCTGTTGTATCCCCATTTTGCAGATGAAAAAATAAAAGAAAGAGAGGTACAAAAAATTCAGTAACTTGCCCCTGGTCATCTGGCTAGGACTAAGCTGAGACAGGATGTCCGTCATCTGGGAGCCATCTGCTGCCTGGAAACAGTGCCTTCTTATAGCTGAAGCAGCCCCAGGGGAGCTACAGGAGGCCCCATTGCAGCCTGAGTCCATCAGGATGTGACCTGTGTACTTGGTCAAGCCCAGAGTGGAGCTAAAGAATACCCCAGAGCCATTAGCGTATGACCTTGTAGGAGAATAGTTCAAGGATGAAGAAAGTAATACATGCTCTATAATTAGGTTACGAAACTAGTACCAGTCTTTATGGTTTGATCCTATTTTTATTTTATAAGAAAGCATCATACTAAATGGTATAGTCCAGTGTTCCTAGCTGTACCTGCACATGACTCTTCCCTGGGAGGGTTTTTAAAACACACGGCTTAGGCCTCACCTCCCAGACAGTCTTCTCAACTGGGTTCCTCCTCAGAACCACAGAGCACAGAAAACCATTTGACCGACATGTCTCAGAACTTCCGAGCATGGTGCATGGCTGGTATCATCCTAGGTGCACAGTGGAGAACTTCATGGCCCAGGCCCAATTGAGAAGCATGGGAGAAGATGGGGGACCTGGCCGGCTGTGCCGTAAAAACGTGTGGCCTGGGTGGGAAAGTCTTGGCTCAAAGGAGAGGTACCAAGGGGCTAATAGTGGCTATTTTTGGATGGTGAGATCATGGGCCATTTCTCTGCTTTTTTCCTTCTTAAATTCATTTTTCCGCTCACCACTATTTTCCGAGTTTTCTACAATTTAAAAACGCATTAGAACATAAGGGCAGAAGTTAGTATTTAACTATTAACAGGTAAAAACACTGGTCCTAGTCCTTTTTGCTAAGTCAAGTAGCCACGCAGATAACCTTAGGATGATTATTTGCTAAGTCTGCGGCCTGCTGAGTTTAATTTGCAGCTGTGCCCCTCTCTCGGCCCCTCTGCAGTACCATAGTAGCCTGGCATCCCTGAACGGGCTGGAGGTCCACCTGAAGGAGACGCTGCCCAAAGACGAGGCTGCCTCCTCCGGCAGAACATACAACTTCACGCATTACGACCGCATTCAGAACGTGCTGACAGGTAAGGAGCCGGCACTGCGCACAAAGGGGTGGGCCCGGGGCACCTGAGCAGAGGTTAGAACTGGGGTCTGCCACATCGCGGGTGTTGGTGTTCTCCCCAGAGTTGTCTGTGTTGGTGTTCTCCCCAGAGTTGTCTGACATGCAGTTAGTTAGGATGTTGCTTTCTCACTTGGAGCCCAGCTCCCACTGCGTCTAAATTTGCTTGGCAAACACTTCCTTGCTCATTTGTGATTTTTTGGCTGTTTCTCCAGCATTTTGAGAGAAGTACACACATGTTCAAATATCTGTGATAAGGTCTGCCTTAAAATTTTGATACTCATGCGCAAACCCGGTAATGCTCATTTCTGGGGACGGTGTGTACTCTGCTGCATGGTGGCAGCTGTCAGGGCCCAGCACCCTGGGCAGGCCTTTGTCTCCCCCTCAGCACCCGCACTCATGGCTGCGAGCCATGTTCTGTCACAGCTGACAGTGCTGGGTTGGGGGGGTATTGGTGGGGTAAGGAGTCTGCTACTCATAACTTCTATCCTCTTCTGGAAGCAAATCTGCCACAGGTAGCCACACACCAGGATCGCCGCTTCCTCCAGGCTGTCAGCCTGATGCATTCTGACTTTGCCCAGCTGCCCTCGCTGTACGAGATGACTGTCAGGTAAGCTTTCCTCTGAGTCACCCTCACAGTCCCTGCACCAGAAACCAGCTTCCCAGGGATCTGGGGAAGAGACCTATTCATAACTCAGTGAGGAACGTTGCAGTTAAAGAAGACGTTATTCACTCCCATGGCTACCATTATCTACTCTTACTCTTTCCCGTGCTGTGTATTTTCTGGGTCCCATTCTGGGGCTCAGACCTCCTTTAGACAGTGGGGTACAACAGGAAACCGAAGGTCCTCACACTCAGAGCTTTCATCTGTTACTGGGGAAGGATGGTTTCTGTCTCCTTGTCATAAATGATGCTGAAGCGACAAGTCATGAGTGCTCATTATAAAAACATTCAGATTTCTCCCAGATCTATAAAGTAAAACATTTCGTCCCCTGACCCTCAACACCTGAAAGATACCCACAGTTAATAGTTTGAAGTATATTACTCCAGGTTTTATTTTTTGGAGTTTTCATTTCTTGTATATGAAACAGTTTATTAGTATTTTTATTTTAATTATTTTAATAGTTTTCTAGAAAAAAGAATCATACTAATATATTGTTTTACACATTCTTTTTTTTTTTTACTCAGTTGCGTATCTTGACTGTCTTCATGCCAGTAGATGTAGATCTGCTAATTATTATTATAATTTATATTCATTATTTAACCAAATGAATTCTATTTTTTCTCTCTACATGCTTCTCTATGAAACCGGTAGCAGAAAATAAGGCAAGTTAGAAGGTCAGAGGGGAGTGCCTGCTATGTGTATATTATCCCATTTAGTCCTTGGAACAATTTGGGCAAGTGCATTTTTTATCTTCATTTTACAGATGAGGAAATTGAAGCACAAATAAGATAAGCGACTTGCCCCAGGGTCATACTCTTATTAAGTGGCAGAGTCCAATCTCTCTGACTCTATAAATGCATGTTCTTTCCACACGTTTCTGGTTTCAGGAGGGCAGTGTGGTCAAGAGGGAGGGATGTGGGCTCTGGACTCCCATAGATGTACCCTGGAACCCGGGCTAGCATGGTGACAAGGTTCTGCTGCCTGCTGCCTGCCACACTGGAGTGCCAGGCATTTCAACTGCCCAGCATCATCTCTAGCCAATATTTTAATATCTTTCCACAATAAATGTGTCTTCTCTGGCTTTAAGTCAGAGCTACCCCAGGCCAGCAACCTAGATGTGGCTTGCATCTACAATCACTGGTTTGAGAACTGGTTGTGTTGGGGGTGGGGTGTGTATTTTGTGATGGATGGAAATAAGTAAAATGGCCCTGCAGTATTTTACCTTCCTTGGAGCTGAGAGTGTTTTAGCACTGGGATATCTAGCTTATTTTAATAGGAATAGAAACAACAGCTATGATTTCTTAACTCACTGTGTGCTATGCAATTTATATGTATTTTTACATATTCCTACTCATTTAATATCTTAAAACATCTCAATGAGGGGATATACTATTATCGGATCCACTTTACACATGAGAAAGCTGGGGATCAGAAAGGCCAAGTGATTTAGCCAAGGGCACAGAGCAGGGCTGAGATTAGCTTGTAGCCACCAGGATGCAGTGCCCCCTCTCCATGGCTGTAATGACTTGTCCATGACTTGTCCTGCTGGATAGTGAGTGGCATAAAACACTTAATACTGGTGGGCCCTTGCTGCTCCTCGAGGCCCCAGAAGGAGAAGCTGGAGAAGGATAGAATTCCCCTCCCACCTTGCCTGGAAGGAGAGACCTGGATGAGGGGAGTCTTAGTGGTTCTTGACTCTACCCTCTTATACTAGATTTGGGGGCACTGAGGCCCAACGAGCAAATAGTTAGAGACAGGCAGGATCGAGGAGCCATCTGGTTACCTGGGCCCAGAGTTGGTTCCTCCCAAGTGGGTCCTTCTTTGAACCAGACCCTCATCCCTCCCTCTTCTGTCCCCTCGCTCCCTTCACTGATCTAAACACCCCAGTATGTGTAGAGGACTAGACCCCTTCCTCAGACACAGTCAGTGCTTGTCAGAGGCCTGACAGCATCACCCACCTCCGGGCCTCAGGGTCCTCATCCATCAATCGGGATGACACCACTACTGCATAAGGCCATGTGAGGAGTCAGCCAGGCTGCGTGGAAAGTGCTTTGCACAGCTGCTAGTATATCAATAAAATGTGTACCCGTCAGTTCATTTATTCAGTTATAACTTCAGGCCCTATGGCTGTGGTTGCATGGACAGTCCCAGCATCCAGTGAGTTGAAAGGAAGGGAAGGGAACATGGTTATTGGCACTGAATCTGAATTTCAGTTGAATAAGTAGAACCTGGAGCCGTGACAGCTGCATGCGCAGCATCTTGACGTGCAGGGCCAACCTCAAGTGCCTCTCGAGGACTCTGTGTGGTCTGAGATTTGCACAGGCAGCATTGGACTGTTGTCTTCCTTCTTCCTCCCACAGAAATGCCTCCACAGCTGTGTACGCATGTTGCAACCCTGTCCAGGAAACCTATTTCCAGCAGCTGACATCGGCCACGCGAAGCTCTGGCTTCCCAAGTCCCCAGGACAGTGCCTTCAGCCTCCCAGGCAAAGCCAAGCAGAAGCTGCTGAAGCACGGGGTGAACTTACTTTGAACTGGGCTGCAGTGGGAAGGTCATCAGCCCCGGAGATGACTGTCAAATCGAACACCAGCAAAGGAAGCTCTGTTGTTTTTAAATGGGAAAAGCCCCTCTATTTTATTTTCCTGGGAATATTCTCTTTATTAGGAATGTAATGGTGTTTGAATGTTTGGTACGCCCTTTGCGGATTGGGTTTGAGGGAACAGTTCTTCAGGTCCACAGACCTAGAGTGTATAATAAAGACTTTTGTGACACTGGCAGCGTTGGGGCAGGACGGGCACTCTGGCTCCTTCTACCGAAGGGGTACAAGGCCAGTTAGTTTTCTGAGGCACCTGACATCTCCAGCTGCTGTCATATCCTAGCCTTACCTCATACCACACAAATTCACATTGGCATTTTTTGTAGAACCTAATTATTTCTAGTCTAGTGTTTGTGCAGCCCTGTCTCCAGGAGGAGGTACGAGGTATGACTGCACAGTGAGGAGACAGGCTTGTTAGCTATCAGACTGGAACACCCACTCTCTGGTTGTCGTTGGAGTGGGTCTCCCGGGTGGGCTGGATACTTAATGCTGGGAACAGTCAGGGAGGTTGGAACCACCTTATTGAGATTCTGGAGCTGGATTCAACACTAGGAGCCTGTTCTTTGGAATACTCGCAGTGGGAGCAAATCTTGATAACATGGAAGGGAGTTTGGAGTTTAGCGATCACCAAAAGCCCTGGAGCATCAGGTAGTAAAGGGCCAGGCTGTGTGCCCTTGGTTAGAACTGGGCTGCGCAGCTGTTTTCTCTTGAGTGAGTGTCCCCAAATGGAAGTTTCCAAAATGTTTTGGGGCAAAGGCAGAACTGCATTTTTCAGTAGTAGCTGTGTGCAAGGGAACCACATTCCTTTGTGTGTTTCTGGGCTGGTGTAGTTACACCAGTTCTATTACATTATAGTCAGACATGTCACAATAATATCGTACGGATCACAGGACGAAAATATTTACCAAAATCTTAACTGAATGTTTTGCTGCAAGTACTGAGATTTCATTTGAATACCACAATGCTAAGAATTCAATGTCAGTGAACAGATATGTTTATGACATGGTCTTTTTCTTGAAAAAAGTTTCTAAGGACTAAAATAAAATAGCCAAAAATGCTACTGAATTCTGAGTAATTAGTGACATCTCTAGTGACAAAGTTAAGGTCGGGTTGAGATATTTTATATAGAGACGTGTATGTGTATACATATTTTTCATGAACATGTTTCTCTTTTCTTACTTGATCCAGTGAGGCCAGGTGAGGAAGAGCACACTTCACAATGGTCTCTGCGAAGGTGACAGTTTGCAGCCACTGCTCCAAGGAGCACTAGCTTCAGCATGGCTGGCCCAGCACACCAAGCCCATCACTGTTTCTTTTACCCTCCTGCCACTGGCTGGCCTAAGAGAATGATCTTCCGAGATGGAGGAGGATTGTACCTCAAGCTAGGATAAATGTATATTGTCCTACTTCTCTGCTAAATTCTCTAAGAAAAAATTCATTACAAGTCTCCATGCCAACCTCTCAAAGAACCTTCATGACTGACCAACACAACACATTCCTTTGCTCTTTTGGAGTATTTTTAAGCAGCCAAACTTTTTGCTCACTGGTGCTCCAGAATTGCAAGGTCCCAGAGTCTTGAGCTCAGTGAAATTACAACCTGTTAATGTGTTGAAACAAGGACAGCGTTTGGGGCACAGAACCCATTTTCATTCACCCACCAGTAGCTCCCACACCAGATCCATTTCACAAGAAGATTGCTTGGCTGTCGCTGGGCCTTTCTGAGATGTTGGCCATTGGTAGATCTTAATCTTGTTTGTTTTGCTTTCAGAAACCTCCCTTCTCATCTCATTTCTCAGGGCTGCCTTTGAGTCTAATAACACTTTTAATACAAAATGCTTTTGTTTCTGAGAATCAGTGCTCCACGAAGCCAGGTGCTTCCCTTTGAATCTTAATAATCAAATGAAGAGCTTGTGATTAGCACAACAGAATGAAGACCCACATGTGATAGTCACTTTAAAATAGGTCCACAAATTCTTTCCACAAATTAAGGACCTAATTCCCCTCCCTTGAGTGTGGGCTCTACTTAGTGACTCGTTTCTAATGAATTGAATATGGCAAAAATGACTGAATTCTGAGAGTAGTTTAGAAAACACATTACAGCTTCCATCTCTTTGTTCACCTGTTACGGGGGAAGCCGATGTTCAAGCAGCCCTCGTGGTGAGGTATGCTGACCTCCACGTGAGTGAACCTTCTTGGAAGCAAGTTCTGTGGGCCCAGTCAAGCCTTTAGATGACTGTAGCCTTGTGAAAATTAAGCTAGAATCATTAAGCTAAGTCACTTCGAATTCCTACCCCTCAGAGAGTGTGAGATAATAAATGAATTTAAGCTACGTTTTTGGGGTAATTTGTTACACAGAAATAGATAATACATTGGCATGCTATTATTATCGTTGGAGTGATCAAAGTTCTGGTAACACACACCTCTAAGTCCTTTTCACTGCCAAAGTAATGAATTTCAACTCAGTGAATATGAGAAATAATCGTTTATTAAAAGCACATTATGGGATAGAAGATGGGTTAAACCTGAAACTGGCTAACCACGTGGAAACAAGGTTACATACCCCTGAGGGTGTACAGGTTATAGCCAGGGGAGCTAGAGAGCTGTAACCCTGGGGGAGGGAAAGGTCTGCATTATATTTGGAGCCATGATGGGTGGTTACAAAGGAGTTCTTAGGTGATTGGCATTTTGACACTTGGCTGCTATATAATTAATTCTTTGCCTAGTGCGCATGTATATACTCAGAATTCAGTCTGTTACAATTAGATTCATGAACTTCCAAGCATAAACATAGTATTATAATGAAGCTTAAATTGTAGGCAAATTAGGGTAGTACCTTCTGTGCAGGCGTCTGTAGCTGGATTAGGCTAGCTAAGACTATGACCCTCCTTTGTCTCTGGGGCTGCAGGAGGAATTCTCTAACTACCAGTAGGATGTTCTTTGGGCATTTTCTAGGTTGAGCCCCTATTCCTTTGTTCCCTGTCACTTGTGTCTGACTAGCTACCTAACACTATATCCTGTCCCCAAACTAGGTTCCTTACAGGTTTGGCATAGAGACCCTTTGGCCAAATGCTAGACAAAGCATTGGTCTTAGATCCCAGCTACCTCCTTTCCCACCTTGGAGAACTGGGCTGGACAGGTAAGGAAGATATTGTGAGCACCTCTCACCTTCCTATGAGTTCCAGAGCCTGATGTTAATGGCCAGCTGGGTCTCTGCTTCCTATCTGGGCCCTGCCTTGGCCCTTCTTTATTGTCCAGTGTCCCACCTGCCTCCAAGCAGGGCACCCTCATCTGAGCATGGACTCCATCCACATAGCCCCCAAGCCCCAGCCTTCCTGGCTCTCCAGGCAGCTTCTCCAGGAGGAATGTGATGGAAACCCCGGGGCAGTGAGATGACTCCAGCATTTTGACGACACTCAGCAGGTGGATCTGGAGGACACAACATAGTGGAAGAAATGGGGGAGGGACGACTCGAGGGAGATCATTCTTTGGAGCTCGGATGTGTCTGTTGGGGCTGAGGAGGAGGAGGGGAACAAGGTCGCCCCCCCCCCCACCTATTTTCTTGTCAAATAGCTGGGTCACCTTGGAGAGTGGCTTCCCACAGTGTGGGTTCCCACTGTTCCTGAAGGCTCCAGAAACGCTCACCAGTCTAGCCCTCCAGACTTAGCTGTGGCTGCTTTGGCACATTGCCCTCCGGCTCCAACCAGTGTCCCCCAGGATCAGACCAAAGAAGACAGCTTTATAATGCATTCATGCTGTGAACCCTTTTCTCTCCACTGAGATATAATCCTGCAAATCCTCCTCCTTATGCATGGGAAGGGCCTTTCCTCCCCTGGGTGGAGACTCATCCACCCAGGATTAATTCAGAACTAACATCCGGAGACGTGTACAGGCACACGTCTTCCCTTTGCTTCTCAGGTCCCATTTAGTTTTCTGCAATGGAGCTTGGCTCAGTGCTCCCAGCCGTGGCCCTGATTGTGACTAGCTCAGAGGTTGCTGGAACAGGAATGCTCAACCTCTTGTCTTCCTATTCAATATTTCAAAGGTTTAGGAGGCTCTCAGGACATCGTTTAATGACAGCCCCAGGCCCATATCCTCAAAATTAGACTCTAAATGTGAGGCACCCCAGAGCTGCTGGATCGAGCCCCATGCCCTCATGGTGGTGCTCCTCAAGGAAGGCGGCATTTGTAAGACAGCCTGCCCTGCCTTGGTTTACAGTTGATACCAGAGTGCCACTGTCATTAGGAGGAGGGAGAAGTAGTGAAAGGCTCTGTTTTGGGTCATCCCTGCACTGCTGCTTAGCAGAATCTGCCACCTGTGAACTCTAAGGACTACTTACCCGTGGAGTGATTAATAGTGGCAAATAGATTCCTGCTGGGAAAAGATCTCTGTTCCCTAGAGCAGCAGTCCTCAACCTTTTCGGCACCAGGGATCGGTGCACCTGTGAGAATCTAATGCCCGATGATCTGAGATGGAGCTGAGGCAGTGTTGCTAGCTCTGGGGAGTGGCTGCAAATAGGATGAACTTCATTTGCTCGCCGCTCACCTCCTGCTGTGCGGCCTGGTTCCTAACAGGCCACGGACCAGTACTGGTCTACAGCCCAGGGGCTGAGGACCCCTGCCCTAGAGGGACATTTGAACTAATCAAACACATTGATTTAGGTCCAGTGAAACTGATTTTGGACTTTTGACCTTCAGAAGTATGAGAGAATAAAGTTCTGTTGTTTTAAGCCACCAAGTTTATGGTAGTTACAACAGCCACAGGAAACTAATATGCCTACCCTGAAAACATGATATATTTGTCCTTCTGGTGAGTCCAAGCTCCCTGTCTTTCAACAGTGCAGTGCTAGAGCAAGTGACGATCACCAGGATAGCTGGGGCCGCACCACATGGAGCTTTGCCAGGATGCCAAGATGCAGGCGTAGGAGAGCCTTGGAATGCGAGTGGCTCGATCTGGTTCTCGTTAGAAAGATCGCTGGCTCCTGAATGGCTGGCTGATAAGCAGGGCAGAAGCAGAAACCATTAGGGCGCTGTGATTGTCCAGGTTAGTGGCCTGGTACAGGAGGTGGCTGGACAATGGAGAGAAACAAGCAGATTTGAGGAATACCTAGGAGATGAGAAATGCCCGCACTGGGCTATGGCTTAGGTTTGTGGGCAGGTAGAGGGACATGCCTACTTTATGACAGGCAGTGCCTTCAGATGAAGGAAGCGACCGGGCGCGGGGCAGGGGGGTCTCTGTTCTCAAGGAGCTCCTAGAGGGAGCGAGTGGGGACCAATGGTGGGGCAGGGACTCTCAGACTGTGTACAGTAGTGTATGTTCATCCCCACCAATCACTCCGCCCTCCCCTCCCCTAACTCTGGCTCCTACTCTTAGCTGTTAACTTGTCCTGGGAAAATAGCAGTAGGAGGGGACTGCTCTCCTGTCCCCTGGCCCAGGGCTCCTCCATGAAGCAACTGTGGACGGCAGGGTAAGACCAACAGTAGCTTAGGAAAAAAAAGATACTCAGGTCTTTTTTCCACATATTGGTTGAATTTGGGAAGCTTAAGGTGAAGGTTCTGAAGGCTTCAAGGTTAAAAAAGACACTTCTCTGTTTATTTTAAATGTCCTAACCTAAAATCAGCTGTATTCCTCCTGGGAATAAAACCCAGCATGACTTTTGAATCCTGTCAAGAGCCACAAAGAGGCCATTTCATGACTGTCCCTGTCCAAGCTGAGTGCCAGCCCTTCTCTCCTGCCCAACCTTCCTCATCCGCTGGGCCCAGCACTGCCAGGGAAGGGCCTGGGGCCCTGACCACAGGTCCCAGTAAGGCCCCCTTGGTTAGAGGGAGAGTGAGACAAGCCACTTCCTGTGTGTGCTGATAAAAAGGCACTTTAATCTGAATGTATGCCCTTGATCTCTAAGCAGCTCGCACTACAGTTCCTGTGGCAGTAGAAGCATGTGGGCTTTGGTGTCCGAGCCCTAGGTTCCAATCATAGCTCTGTGACTTATTGCTGTGGAAGTTATTTCTGTGAACCTCAGTGTCATTTTCTTTAAATTGAGGAGGAAAATATAACGTCTGTAAAAGGCACAGCATACTATAGACCATCTGAAAATGGAGATTGGTGTGTATCCTGAGAAGGCGGACAGCCTCCCAGGGGTCCCTGTGCAGGGAGCTCCTCTGCAACCCTCGGAAAGTGGGGCCTGATGTATGTCTAGAGTTCAAAAGACTGCTGAGCTTTGAGCTTGGACCCCTGGCTCCTGATTCCAGCTCATCCTCCAGCGGGCTGGCCACGTGACCTTATTCACATCAGCTACCCACTCTGAGCTTGTCTGCTCGTGTTAAATGTGCACAACTTCCCCTAGTGTGGCTGCAAGTATTGGTGGACTAATAATGCATGTGAAGGAATCTCCTAGAGTGCATAGTGCATTCTGTACTCAAGGAGGAAACACCCTCCCCTTGACTTGGGGGTGGCTAAGACACCTGAGTGGGGAAACATAGGGAAGGGTAGGTAATCAGAAATTAGGACCAATGTGTATGTGCCTGGGAAGGAGGCAGAAAGTAAATCAATCTGTGTGTGTTGCCTCCTGCCACCTAATGCTACAATCTGCTTGAGTATTTTCACTGCCATCTGTCAGCTGCTCTAAAATATATGGCCTTATTCTGTCCTGTTCCCTGTGTTTACATCTGGTTAGCAAGATTCAGCTGGGGAGGTAAATGTTACGAGTGTGCTGGCAGCAGGGCATGATGGTCCTTAAAAACAGTATTTTGTACTTAGCCTTTGCTTCTCATATTTACGTTTTAAAAATATGTATGGAGTATGCCCAATCCACCCAGAACTTGACATATTATCTTATTCAAACTCCACTGTGAACCTGAAAGTAGGCATTAGGCTCACAGAATGGATTAGGACTTTTTGGTGGCAAGGGATAGAAACCACAACTCGGACCTGTCTAAATAACAAAAAGGGAGCTTATTGTCTCATATAACTGAAAAGTCCAGAGATAGAGCTGTTTCCAGGAAAAGCTACAGTTAGGATTCAGATGATCTCCACAGGGTGGGACCTACTTTTCTCTGTGGGTTTCACGCTCAGATTTTCCTTACAATAGATCCCCACCTCCTCTCCAAGAAAAGCTGCCTCTTTCTTAATGGTCTCAGCTAAACAACTTGGATCATCTACCCAGCCCTGACCCAATCTTTGAGTGGTCAGGAGTTTGGAAGGCTCTGATTGGTCAGGTTTGGATCATAAGCCCAGCCCTGACCCAATCCTTGAGTGGCCAGGAGTTTGGAAGGCTCTGATTGATCAGGCCTGGATCATGAGCCCAGCGTGCCTTTAGATATTAGTGGACTAATAATGCACTACAACCAGGGCTGGGTCAGATCCTGGAAACCTAAAGACTGAGAATAGGGATGTTAGTCTTACAAAAGGCTCATCAGGACACTATTGAAATGTGTTAAAACACTGTCTCCCAGGGACCAAAGTTAGGTGGCCTGCCTGCCATTACACAGGGGCACAGCCCAGACTCTAACCTTAAGCTGGCTGGCGTCAAAGGCCTTACCATTTCTTGTTACCCAGGGCAGCAACTTTCAGTTCTAGCTACACATTAGAACTGGCAGGAAAGGCGTTAAAACAAACACCAGGACCTGGGTTCCACCCTCTGAACGAAGAAATGAGATGCTTTGGGGGTGGAGCATGGGCATCAGTATTTCTCCAAAACTCCCCAGGTAATTGTATTGTGCAGCCAAAGTCAAAAACCAGTGGATTAGGATTACCCTTCCCCTCCCCTGCTATATGTTGTAGGGCACTTGATGTTACGAGTGGGGTTACTGCCACCAAAGGGCTCAGGACCCAGACAACTTAGGTGAGTTTGAGGGGTGCTGAGCAGGTGCCTGAGAGACCTGGGATGTGACCTGGCGCAAATCGACCTTGTGCAGTCTGGCCTTAAAGATGTCTCAGGTGGAAGGTTGGGCTTCTAATTTGAAGCTGAGCAGGCATGGCTGGCTCCCCTTTGTCACCTCGAGCATCCCTAGCTGTAGTATGTAAATTACTTTAGCAATTGCCTAGTTGGAAACACACACATTAGGAGAGTGAGAAAATTGCAGCCCCAGGCGAGTGGTGCTCTTCCCGTTTCCAGGGCAGCAGGGCTGCAAAAGGGAAGCAGGCTTGCATGGGAAAAACAGCCGGCAGCCGGGAAGCTCTTCAGGTTCCAGGCTGCCAGCGGTCACCTGTCTCTCCTCTAACACAAAGGAAAAAAAATTGAAAATGTAGCTATTGAGAGATCTGCTTCTCCCCCTGTAGTTAGCCACAGGCAAAGAAAAGGAGCCACGGGCACCCCTGGCCACCACTATCCCTGATCAAATGTGTTTATCCATCTCTTCCTTACCTGTCTTTCCTCCTCACCTGCTTCTCTGCAACTGCTTAGAACCACTGGTACGGCAGAAAGGGAACCGACATCGTTGGTTCACGTGCCAGGCACCATCTCTACAGTGGAGCAGGCAGAGGCTCCCAGAGGTTCTATAACCTGCCCAAGGTTGTATGGGAGTTAGCTCCTGGCACTGAGTCTCAAATCCTCAGCTTTCTTTAAGCCAAAGTCCTTGTTCTTTGCCCAGTGTGACATCCTCAGTTCCTTAACACTACAAAGATCTGCTATCTCCCCCACCCAACACCTGTTATTTTAGAACTATGTTTGCTTCATTCATTATATGGGATCACTTTTAGGGTCCCACCTGTTGCTGTGAAATGATCCGAAAGCCAAGAGCCTCAAACTCATACACTTGCCCCTCTCAGAACTTCAGCCCAAATCATATCTTCTTCCCTACAGACAACTTTACCACTTCACTCTGGTTTTCAGCAAGATCCTTTATTTATCTCCTGTTCCCCAACCACGTCACATGAGTACAGGCAACCAGGTACCTGTGTGAGCTGTTGGCTTTGTAAACGTAGAGCAGTTGGTATGTACAGAAATCATGCACCTCAGTGATTCTTTAACAAATACTTAATGAGTAAAAAGACTTTAGGTGTTTTAAAATGTCTGCCGTCTCCTGCATTCTAATCACTGAAAAATATCTGGTAGAAACTTTACTCAACTGTAGAAACGTCTTCTTTGCACACTTGCTAGTAACTGCCTAGTGCTTTTCAGATCGTGTCTACTTCTGGTGGTTGTTCCTCACAGAAGCTTCTGGTTTCCATTTGGTTAGAAACACTGAACCTGTACATATGATAAGTTGTATACTCCAAACCGCTCCCATGGCTTTATCAACCTGACACTGCCGTAATACGTTATTCAAAAATGGCATCTCTAGCATGGCTGGAGGCTGCTCTTTCACATATCGGCCACGCAGGAGAATGTTCTCTAGACCTAGTGCCCCAAACTGGCCAAAATGCCAGCTTCGTGACTGTGGGTCCTTCGGGCTCGTGGTCTTCCCAGTGTCCTCACTCACACATTGGCTTAGGTTGCCGTCACTTGGTGCACACCTTGTGCAAAGACAGGACACAGGGCTGACTCTTCCACTATTCCCGAGTCCAGAGCTTGAATATTTACGTAAAAATAAATGAAAAATCATAAGCAACAGAAATCTGGAACAAAACAGACACTTTGGTCGGATCTGCGACTCCAATTTTGCCAGAGAAAGGCTTTCCAGAATGTGCCTGCCACAGCTCCAATCAGCCAGTCTGGTGGTCTCAAAGTTCATCATCGAAACAGCTAAAACAGGAAGTGTTTTAGGCCCGTTTGGCAGTGGGGCTTCTGTAGGCAGTGAGGTAAGTGAGTAACTCGTTCTGTGGCTGATCCGTGGGAGCCCCACCTGGGCTCTTGAGGACGCCAGCCTCAGCTTTGAAGGACAGTAACGTTAAAGAAAAGCCTCCAGTCCCACCAGCTAAATGCTTTCTACCAGGGACTGAAAGGGCTTGGGGTGGGATGAACAGATGGTGACATTTCCCCAGGCTGTGACACTGTGCATTGCCCCTACCCGTGTCCACCCTGTCAACGAAGCCAGCTGGGTTCCAGGAATGCAGACTCTCCCCCTGCCCTAGGGGTGCTGAGGGGTCCCTTGTGTGACTGTGACAGCAGCAGAGGCCAAGTTCTCCAGTACTCTGGTTTGCAGTGTTTTTGTTTTTGTTTTTTTCTTTTAAGGTGACCACAAGAAGTTTTACGTTGTTACATTCAGACAAATAACCATTTGATTACTCTATTTCAGAGGACTAAAAAAATCAAGTAGCAATGTGACACAGACAACAGGGGCACTGAGCCTCTCTGGTCACAGAGCAAAGTAATGCGCCATTAGGCAGAAAGGAAGTGCAGAAGCAAATGACTGGAAGGAAAAAAAATCTAAAGAAATACAGGCTGAAAATTCCCCATTTACATTAACTGAAGGAAAGAGAGACCCAACATGATATAAAAATCCCGAATAAGACCTTTCTGTTGAGGCAGGTTTCTGAGCATGGAATCTTGACGCGGTGGCCGCTGGACTGCACCACAGTCTGCCCAGACCGACCCCCGGCCACTCTTGCCGACCCCTGCACGGGAAATGTTCTCATCGCCCTGGAGCAAAGATGAAATCCAGGGCCTGCCGTTCGGCCGCTGCGACATTTGGATGCCACAAATCCACCATGAAAACCACCCGTGGGCCATCCTCTGCTGAACCTGGGGTGGGGGTGAGAGAGGAGAGGTTCAGTTCAAGCAGCCCCAGAGTCAGGACCCACGCGGAGCTGGAGCCCACCCAGTTAGTTTTCAGGCGCAGATCAGAGGATGTCTCTGGTCAAGAATATGATCATGGCTTCCTAAGATTCTGAGCAGAGTACATAAAGGAAATGGGCGGTGGGCGGGGGAGAATTTGTGGTAGGTGGAGCACGGAGGATGCTTAGGGCAGTGAAGATATTCTGTAAGATCTGTCATGGCGGATACATGTCATTATACGTTTGTCAAAACCCATAAAATGTCCAACACAGAGTAAACCCTAATATAAACTATTGACTTTAGTTAAGCACAATGTATCAATATGGCCTCATCAATTACAACAAATGTGCCATACTTAACACAAGATGTTAATAAAAGGGGAAATTAGTATGGGAGTGATATGTACTTTCTGCTCAGTTTTTCTGGAAGCCTAAAACTGCACTAAAAAATAAAGTCAATTAAAAAAAAAAAGCAGCAGTGGGAGAGGCAAAACCTACCTTCATGGAATGCGGTATGCAGGAAAGAGTCATCAAAGAGGAGGCAGCGGCCTTCCGCCCAGCACTGGGGCTCTCCCCCAACCACCAGCTCACAGCCACTCGGAGTTTTCAGACCTTGGGAGAAAAAGCAGAGAAGAGAGAATGAAGGCCGGCGGATCAGAGGTGGCCGGAAGTCGGCGGGTGGCTGCTCTGGGGAGAGCTCTCAACTTCCCAAGCACTCAGTCTTCACCCGTACCCCGTTTGGGGTGGGGGGTAGTTCAACAGGGCAAATACGGGCCTGTGCACCTGGACCCCTGCCGTGCTCTTTGGAGAAACTCATTCCTTCTCTGCTCTTGGTCATGGATTCCTCTGATTAAAGCCAGGGACCAAGGCTTGCTCTACACCTTTAAGACTCCTGAAGCCCAATCACGGGACCCCAGAAATTGAGGGAGCCAGGTTCAGGACCCCATTTTTCAATAACTGTGTTTCCAATAATCTCATCTCTAAGGCTGTTTTAAGTAAGATTAAAGAGGCAAAGGCTCACACAGTGCCTTCCTCTCTGGGTTCCAACCTTTAAACCCATTTTGAGGCCTAAGATGGCATGCTCTTAGTCAAAGTTTCCTGGCCTCATTCTGGAAAACTGGAGGACACCCCTAAGGAAATGCCTGAGTTTTAAGAGAAGTAGACACTTGGTAAGGAGCCATATGCTTCAAACACTAGTCCCAAGCTTGAGTGCCCAACCCCGGAGAGGGGGAATCGGCTGAGACCTGCCGTGCGTGTGCTTTCACATCCCTGGCTCCAATTGAAGGGAAACGCTGGACCCCTGTCACTAATGTATTCAGAAGAGCTTGGGTCAGCTCGGTGACTCTCAGGAAGGAGTGACCCAGGAGAAAGCAGGGCCCTGGTAGAGGGGCTTGAATTGTGTTCTCATCCGTCCTCAGTGACTCACTGTGACAATGACGACTCTGGGCCAGTTGGCACTCCCCCTTGTGACCGAATGTCCCTTAAGACAAATCTGAAACGGCTTTCTAACAGGCAGGGTATTTTAATGCACAATTTGAACCAGAAATGGATGACTCCAGGAAGCACATATGTACTAAGAGTTCAAACAGAGGCCACATGGAGGAGTGGGAAGGACAGAGGACCTGGAGTCAGAGACTGCCTCTGACTCTTACATACTGTGTGACTTTGGGCAAACACTCAACCTCTCTGAGCCATAGCTTCCTTGTCTGTAAAGGGGACATAAGCATATTTACTTTCCAGGGCTACATGTCCTTGCTACCAGTAACTGAAGACTGACTGTGAGCAGGTCTGTGTTACACACTTTACAAGCATCACTTCATCCACTTTCCAGATGGAGCACCTGAGATTTAGAGAAGTTAAATGACCTACTGGAACTCACTATTTAGTTCTCGCGGGAGCTGAGATTTGATTCCTAATCTGTTTGGTTCCAATAAAAAGGCTCTTATAACACTGAACAGTATGATATAAATGCTAGTTTTTAGATTAGTAGCAGTGATAGCAAAGTGATCGCTGATTTTCCCACAGTCAATACATTTCAGGCATCAAAAGTTCATTTGATTGAATCAGCTGAAACTGTCCATTCTGACTCTGAAATCATGATCTCCCGCTACTGTTAACTGCTGCAGGGGTGAGGGGTAAAGAGATCCAGCCGGCTCAGGCCACACCCTCTTTTCACATATGCTCTCACTTGTTGGTTCAGGTGGAGAAGGCCTTTAGGAATAGGTGGTTCTCTGCAAGAACAGTCTACCCCAGGGTTTCAGAAAGAAGTGCCCCCTTTTCTGAGCCACTAAATTATTCACTGCCATGCACCACGGTACAACAGGACCATGCCTGGCTTGCTGGCTTGCCAGCCCCATGCTTACTCTCCTCTACCTCCCCTGACACCCTGCCCAGCCTTCCACTAGCCTATCATTCTTGCTTCTTGCCCACAAACCAGTTTAATTAGCAGAAGTAATCAATATCCCCCCAAATAAAGAATTCAGGTGGCTCCTGGGGATAGAGACAGGCCCCGCACATGGCTTCGGCAGTCCCATGTGCCCAGGCCCCTCTCTGGCTTAGGGTTTGCTGCTCCATCCCTGCCAATCAGTGAAGGAGGTGGGAGAAGGGTGGAGAAAGGGCCCTGCCCACTAGCAGCCGCCACTCAGGATGCTGGTGGCTGGCACTCAGGGTGGGCGAGGCAAACATGAGCTGATTTGCTGTTACCACACAGCTAGGCAGCCCAGAAATCCAACAGAATATGCATGAAAGGAAAATGAGAGTTCAATTGTGCTTATTTAGCGAGAATTTTCTGAATACGCTCATGCTTTTTCATCTACCCTTTCCAAAGGGTTGGGCATGTGGATGGATATCTACCTCCCCAGGAACACCTGCCTGGACAGTGTCAGAGGTTGCTTCCCAGAGGTTTGTTGCTGCACGTTCAGGACATCCCAGCCCCAGCCCCATACGCTACGCCTGGTGACATCTGGGCTAGAGCTGTCCCGGGGTTCCACATGGAGTGGAGACTGAGTGACGCCACCCCTAGAGGGCTCCGCAACTGTGTACCACACACACAGACTGGACAAAGAGCAGTGGCTGGGGCTGCAGTCGTCCTGGAGGGGCAGTCCCACCAATCGCAACTCAGATGCAAGGCAGACAAGGAGGATAAGAGTTGGCATTGCAAGAGCACAGTTCTGGAACCACAGGTGCGTCCTCCACCTCCAGCCAGGTAATTGGTAGAGTGGTGGCCTCCAGGCATGTATCAAGCTTGAACTGCTTCTGAGCTCATTCTCTCTAGACTCCCTGTCAACACACAAGGTCATGTGAATCAGACACACCTCTGTTTCCTTCCTAGGTGGATACGAATGTGGGCCTGAAAGAAGGAAATGCTGAGCGAACCCAAGCATGGAGCTCACCCTGGCCATGAGGACTAGCCATGTTTTCCAAGGCTTCCTCCTGTCAGAGGAACGTGAAGCAACCCATTTTTTCCGGTGGCCAGTAACTAGCCAGGCTGCAAAGAGAATGACATGTCAGAAAGAGGGCTTGTGTGGGTGTGATTTACACACATACACATTGCACAGATGCACAAAAGGCATTAATATAGCGGAAGCAAATCTTTGGTTTTCTTGCCACCAGCCCTTTCTGTTCAGCACACCTGCCTCGAATTCTATCTTCAAACGTCCTTCCCTACATCATTCTGAAGCTTTTAAAAAAACATAAAAGGAAAACCTTAAAAAAAACACACAAAACAGCATCTTCCCCATTGCCCATAGCTTCAATCTCCCATGGATTTGAGCGTGGTATGGGGGGCCCTCTGTGATTTGCTCCCACATAACCTCTCCAACCTTAGCATCCACCACTGGACTCCTGAGCAAGCCCACACACAGCTCTCCCCTAAAACTCAAGAAGGCTTCTCCACTGTTCCACCCTGGCGGTCCCAGCGATTCTTCAAGGTCAGATCACCTTCCCTGAGCAGCCCACCTGCAGCCCTCACGTCTTCTGACCTCTGAGTGCACCCTGGTGTCTTGCACAGCAGTTTTACTAATCATGATCATCACTTAGATGATCACCTCACTTCTTAATCAGAGCCCCTTTAATTGACACATAGCACTTCTGATCCTCCAACCAACCTCCAGGTAGGTATCATTATTTCCATTTGAGAGAGAAAAAAATGGGGGCTCAAAGAGTTTCCAGGCCTTGCCCAAGGCCACTTGACAAATGGGGCTCACAGATCTGAGTCCAGGTGTTTTTGCTGCCAAAGCCTATTCATTTCCCACTGTTTCCTGGCAGCAGAGACCATGTCTTGTGGACTTTTTCTAGCCCTGTCCAATATGGTGTTTGACCCTAAGAGCTACCAGCTTATCAAATGCTGTCATGCGCCAGGCACCACGTCAAGTAGCTACAGAGGAAGTTACTTTATTTCATCATCTCAGTGGTCCTGTGAGATAAGTACTTATCTCCTCATTTTACAGATGAGGAAACTGAGGCACAAAGAGACTCAGTTTCTTGCCCAAAGTCACACAGCTGACCACCAAGCCAGGGCACCTCCTCCAGAGTCTCAACCTTGTCCTGCCTTTCTCCTTGAAATACAGCGTCAACTGCTCGAATCTAGTTCCTTTCATTTGTTAAAGCTGTGAAGCCCTCTGTCTAAGCCACATCTTACTCAGAATCCCCAGAGAGAGAGAGCAAGAGAAGCAGAAGGCTCTGGGAGAAGAGCGGGTGGAGGGCCTGGGGCATCCTGCTCAAGTCCCCCCAGGCAGCCCCAAGGCCCCTCTGCTGAAGTAATTATGAACTCCTGCTCCACCGACACAGGGATCCTCACGTGTTTTTCCTGCCTCCAACCTGAGGCCAAGGCAGCACTGCAAACTCCCAAAGCCGGGCCTTGCTGAGGCTCCTAGCATGCTCCTCTAACTTGGGATGCTAACTGGTGGTGCCATCAACCCCGGTAACAAGCCATTATCACCACTCACCGGGAACTAATATCCATATTTACCGAGTTGTTTTCAAGCCTACTTTTACTACGTACCCACCCTCTATCAGACTCTGTGTGAACAAATGTTTTATAATATACATTTTATTACCAGATCCTCAAAGTAACTCTGTAAAAGATGATCTTTTTATCTCCACCTTCCAAATGAGGACACTGAGACTCAAAAAGGCGAAGTGACTTTCCCCAAGTAACAGAGCTAGCATGTGGTGGGGCCAGGACTCTAACAGGCAATCTAACTCCAACCTTGTTCTCAAAACCACTGCTACACACAGTACACATATTACCAATACGCCCAGAATCTGAGTAAAATCACCACCAAGCATCATTTTGCCCTTGAAGATTCAGAAGGCACTTTGTCAGCCTCCCGATGTCATTATGAACCTCAAAATCATGACAATCTTTGGCTCTAGAGGTCTGCTGTCCAATACAGTAGCCACTAGCTATATGTGGCCACTTAAATTTAAACTTAAATTCCGATTCAGGTAACGATTAAGTTCCTTAGTCACACTAGCCACATCGCAAGCACTCAATGGTCACAGATGTCTACTGGCTACCATATAGCATAGTACAATGGAGATCATTTTCATCATTGCAGAAAGTTCCTTTGGACATAGCTTCTGTCAGAAATGAGGTTTACACTGATCATGAGTTTCTTTTTTGACCCAATCTCTGCTATTAAAATTGTTTACAGGTGATTCATCAATTTGTGATAGAAATATAGTAAAGAATGTAAAAAAGCACAATTCTGGCTATTGAGCTTTTGTGATGTCTGGATTTCCGTTAAGTCTGTACTTAGAAGGGTGAGTGCTAGGAGACACCTGGCCCGGTGACCTACCTAAATGGCATCGGATGCGAATGTTGGTGGGTCCGTAGTGCTCCGTTATCACAGTCCCAGGGCTCAGCACGGAGATGCATGCATTCCCAAAAACATTGTTCCCAATACAGGTCCGAAGGCTTCCGAGCAAGCGGTACGTCCGTGGGCACTTCCTGCAGTTCCTGGGAACGCAAACCCCCTGATTGATCAAGTAAAAGGTGACCCACTCCCCACTGGGGGTGCTGTTCATTTTCCAGCCCTGCGGGAGGCTGCAGTTTGAAAAAGCTTTGTAGAGGGTCTCAAACTCGCACAGGATGGTCTGGAAGTTCCGTTCCAGCACTTCCACGTCATGCTTCTGGGCATCCCGGGAGAAATATGGCGTGGTGGGGAGGTCAGGCAGGAAGAAGACCTCTGGCTTCTGGATGGAGGGCCGGCTATTGAGGTAGCGGCCCTGCTCACGAATGCCCTTGTGGATGCGGCCCATGCCGGACCAGGAGTAGCGCTTGGCGTACTCCTGCAGGTTGTGGTAGAGTTTCTGGTTGAGGCCCTCGTTGTGGGTGCAGCGCACGCACTCGGGGGACTGGCAGTACACGTACCCGTTCTGCAGCCCGTTGGCATCTGTGCCCTGCATGAGGGAGTTGACAGAGACGTAGGGCCGGGGCTGCTCCCGGCCCACATGGTAACAGTACCACACAAACAGGACCAGTAGGCAGGCCACGGTGACAACAGCAGTGGTGTCGCAGTCCCTTACGGACTGGATGCCCGTGGCGATGCAGTCCCGCAGGCCATCCAACGACCAGCTCCAGGCCACCAGCCACTCAAGCGACATCTTGAGGAAGTTGTTGTTGAGGGTGTGAAGCAAGGTCAGAGAGTCAGTCCTCTGGGGTCCCAAGGGCACCTGCACCGTGCAGGTTAGCGTGGGGGTAAAGGGGCGGCTGGGGCAGGGGGAGGCATGGCTGCCACTGTTCCTCAGATCCTGCCAAGGGCAGCATGGATAAACAAGGCCACCTGTTCCCACCACTCCACTCTGGGCAAAAGTCACTGTGGGTAGAGTAGAAGGAGCTGCTTTATGTCACATTAGCAAGTGGGGTTGGTATTGTGAAATGATTTTCTTAAGAAGTCCAAGCCTGGGATGAAAAAAAAAAAGAATAAATTTTTCTACCTGGAAAAGTCCTCGACTAAAATATAAAGTGTCAGATCATTCTGTAAGGTTCTTGTTAATAGAGGATATACTTTTCAATCTTGTGTACTCTCTCCCTATTTTACCACCACTCCCATTTCCCAAAAGACCAGCAGTTTCATCTGCATCAAGTACTGTTTGAAAATCACAGTAGTTCCATCTATTTTATGTCATCATTAGGAGGTGCTATTATTTCCATTTTTACTAATGAGGAAACTGAGATTCAGAGAAGTCCTATAACTTCCCCAAGTTCATGCAGCCACAGCAGGAACACAACCCCATCTGACTTCAAAGCAATGGCTATCCATTTTGCACACTCTTTCTAGTAGGTATTTAATAAATGCTTGTTTCTCTTTAAATCTCTGTACTTCTTATTAAAGAGACATCTAGATTAAAAAGCATCTTAAAAATAGTAAGAAACTTTAAAACTGGATGTTCTCCATTTTATTTTTCCTTTTCATAGCACTTCATCAGTCTCCTTTAATCTCTTTTGCTCTTCTGACATGAGCTGGGCCTAAATCAAACTGGAAAAGGAAGTAGACTCTCTGGGGTCGCAGCCATGGCAGACACAGGGCATTTTCTGTCTACCTGCTTGGGAGACTACCTACTGGCCTCATCCATGGGATTGTGAAAGTGATGTGATGGGATAGAATGGAAACAAGCCTTTTCAGGTCTCTGTCTCCAAAAGAGACAGAAGTACTTTGCCAAGTATCTTGTCAATGGTTAGCACCAGTGTCTAGAAGCCTGATTATCTTAATAACCTTAAAGTACGATCAGAGCTCAGCTGTCATCATATTTCCTGTGTCTATAAAACCTCTACCATGTTTCCAGCTGAAACCCTCTGTCCATTCTGCATTTTCTAATCTGATGTGAACAGCCAGGTCTATGTTCTACAAGTCTAATATATTCTCTCATCTTGAGGAACGAAATAATTCAGGCAATTCATTTTGTACTCTGCCCGCTCTCTTCTCTTTCAGGAATATGAGAAGACAACTAAAAAAAGTGGGAAAACTGTACTCTCCCCTTTCTCTGGGGACCCAACTTAGCCTGAAAATTCTTGCAACGTAGCAGTGAAATTAAGAACCCAAACTGGAGATGGGCTGGATCAAGTATTAATCCCAACTCTCAGTAGGTCACGTCCCATCTCTAAGTCTCAGTTTCCTTATCTATAAGATGAGGTAACACTCATCTCGCTGGATGAAGATGAATAACAGATATAAAGCACTTATGTCATAGCAAGCATTCAATATGTGCTGGTGACTGCTATGACATGTGGCATCCTATTTTGATTAGCCAGCAAACCAAAAGTGGGGCATCAGAGAACGATATCTCAGGACTGAGAATTCCAACAGCTGAAGGTAAATTCTGGACACCCTTGTTGTCACACATTTCAAGCGATTTTTTTTTTGGTCCCCAAACTTGCAAAGCCCAAAATGAAAGGGAAACCTTAGGCAGTTCATTAACTGCCTCATTGCATCTTCCCAGCTTAGGGTGAATAAAGAATCACTTGACTAAAATGTTGAGTAGTCCAAAACACACATGCTGAATATTCATGTATATTTTTTATGTTTCTAGAAAAAATACAAGAGTGGGGAAGCTAAATTTCTTTCTCACACCTTCTCAATTTCTTCATGGATTCGAAAGAAGAGAAAAAGCCTGGGCCCCACTGGATGGCAACAGATCCCTCTGTGCCCCCTGGTTCTCTCTTAGTCCTACCATAACTGGCAGCTGTTTTCTCTGGAGGAGAAGGGAAAGAAAATCTGGATGAAAGGTGTTTTGTTTGCGGAGTCAGTTCTGAAACAGAACCCCAGGATTCCTGAAATTCAGTGTGAAATTATTATCTGTGTGCCAAACACCCCACTACTGAGCTAAACCTCTAATTGGAACTTTTAAACTCCCTCTCTCAGGAGGAGAGGTGTTCTTAAATGTTCTAAGAGTGAGATGGTGATAATTTGACAAACACCTGTTAAGAGTTAGCTCCCATCAGCTCTGCTAATCTCTGGAGTTTAAGTCAATCAAAATGAAGACAGAGAAGACAGTGTACACAGTGAAGGAACTGCTCCACTGACATCCCCGCTGCTTACCCCTCCACCCTTGGGGAAGCCTCATTCTGTGCAACACCAGCCATAAGTGCTCCCTAAACTGAGCTATAAACAAAAGGCAACAAAAAATCCTGATGCCTGAGCCCCAGCTTCTGACCCTACTCACAAGATCATAAACAGCACTGAGAGCTGAAGTTAGGACCTTTCAGACCTGTCAGCTACTTTTAGCAAAATATGAAGGCAGGCCCCTGAGCCCAGAGGTGGATCAGCAAGCTAACAGTTGAAATGTGACACTAAAAGAAACCTTTACATTTGCAGGGTGATTGGCAGTTTATTAAGTACTGACTGGTTCAAGTGTTTGACCCTCATAGCAACCAGTGACAACTCTCTATCTCCCCAGTGGGGAGAACATGGATTCTCCCTCTTCCCCAGCTCCTGTCTCAGTGACCACAGTAACTTCCAGCTTCCTTCACACATCTCTTCATTTTCATCTATGTCATTTCTGTACTCATTAGGGATGGGGACATCTCACTGTAGTTCTGCACAATAATAATATGCAACTCCAGATAACAAAGGTCAGTCAGCTCTGGGGAATAGGATCCAAATTCATGGCCAATTGGTGAGCAAGTCCAATCAAATATAATTTCTAATACAGTGAACGAACACCTGGGAGACAGACTCATAGCTCTGACCTGGTTAATCCAGTTTCATTACCAGTCCAAGAGGTTGCCCAGTTCCAAAGAGCTTCTGGTCAGGCACTCTCAGGGTGCCATCAGACCACCCCAGGACCCCCTCCGGGAGTAGGCAGAGCTGGGCAAGGTGTGTGATCCACATCACCCTCTCCACCCAGGGGCCAGGAGCTGCCCTGGGGCCAGCCCTCTCGGGTGGGGACCTGAGGGCCTTTCCTCCTCACTATCTTGGCCAGCTTTTTCAGCATCCACTCACTCTGGAGAGTTGAGGGTAAAGGGGTGGGCAGAGGATGGGTTAACACAGATGGTGACCACTAGGAGGTCAGATGAGGAGGGGGATGGGACCAGGTAAAGGTGAATACTGACAGGAAAAGTGGGGAATCAACTAAAGAATACGGAATGAGGCTTATGGTAATAAACTCAAGAGACGGGGAGGAGGGTCACCACAAGAAATATGGGAAGTGGGTGATGTTCAAGGCTGGGGGAGGGAGAGAGCAAGCAAGGAAAGGGACCAAGCAGGGTCATCTGGAGGAGGGTGATGGCGGTGCGTGTGTGTGTGTGTGGGGGGGGGTAGTTAACAAGAAGGAGGGTACCGCGATGGGGCACGGGGGAGGAGAAAGGTGATGCCCGGCTCCGGCCGCGAACACAGCAGAGGCGGTGCGCTCAGCACGTAGCGAGCATCGGTTGGCAGGGCCCCTTAGCTGCGCCGGGATGCGGGGCGCAGGCAGGCGCCCGCGTTCCACAGCACCTTCAGCGGCCGCAGCGCGGGACGTGGGGACCGCGGGCCTGCAGCCGCCGGGCCCCCGTCTCCTCCCGGTGTCGCGGGGTCGTCCCAGCTGCGCCGCCCTCCTGCCCCGCAGACCCCAGAGACACCGCTTACCTGTGCCACCGCGCGCGGTTGGCGGGGGTGGCCGCTGAGGCCCGAGCGACTCAGCCGCCCGAGGGCGCGGACGCGCGGACGCCCCCTGCCCGCGTTGCTGAGCCACCGCCCGGCCGCTGCCCGGCCCACGCCGCGAGAGCCCGAGCCGGAGCCTCGCGGGTGCCTCACCGGTGCCGACGCTGCTCTGCGCTCCGCGGGGCCGCGAGGACCACAACTCCCACAATGCCGCGCGCGGCCGGGCGGGCGGGGCGGGGCCGACGCGGGGGCGGCAGACAGGCTGGGACCCCGACCCCCAACGCGGATCTGCCTTAGTTGTGCGCTGAGTGACGGGAAATCTCCCTCGTTCCGCTCACTCGGGTGGCTTTTGCCATAGCGGCCGCGACCCTTCGCAGTAAGGCGCACCGCCCGCCCAGTCTGAATTCAGTTAATTTATTAAGTCCAGCTTGCATTAATTCATTCGTTCCCCGTTTCTCCCTCTGTTTCTCTCTTGGTTCTCCCTCCCTTGGTCTCTCTTTCCCTCTCTCCGCCTCTGTACCTCTTTCTGGCGCGCTGAGACTCCCCCACCTACATTTCCTTCTTTCATTCTCTTTCACTTTCCATCTCTCTTTTTTCCTCCTTCACTTCCTCCTGCCTAACATCCTTCATCCTTTATTGATTGACTCTCCATACACTTATAAGCCCTCTTGGGCACTTGGAATGAAATCGCAAATCAAACAGGATCCTTAGTCTCTCGGAAAACTCTTTCGTTTAATACAAATGATTGAACGAATCATTTCAATGATTGGGCAACCTCTCTGTGCAAGGCCCTGTGCTCTGCGGTGAGGGGTTCAGACAAGGCCCCTGCGGGTAGGGGGTCACAGTCCAACCAGAAGTAGACCAAAAGATGCCCGAGTAAATCTACAAATCACCCGCTCGTCAGAGTAGTACCAGACTGGATGAGAGTGTGTAAGGGATGGGTGGGGTAGGGGACTTCATGAGGGAGTGGAGGCCCCAGGGAGGCCTCAGAAGTAACGTTTGAGATAAGGCTTGTGGGAGAAAAGTACGCTAACAGTGGCCATGGGACAGCTGTTAAGAGCCTCAGGGCATGGGTGGGTTCTGACAGCACCGAGTGGGGCAGCCCGCCCACAATCCATCTGTTCCTGCCCCTCAATCCACTTGTTGCTGTCCCAGAATCCACCTGGTCTCTGACCTGAGAACCCAACTTTACCATGACCTCAGAACCCATCTCTACCGTTTCCTGCAATCCATTTCTCATGGCTGTCCTGGGAACCACCTCTACCAGGTTCCAGAATCCATCCTGTCCCTGTTCCAGAACCCACCACTATCGCCCTGTCTCAGAGTCCACCTGGTTCCTGTCCGAGGACCCACCTCTATTGTGGCTCAGAATACACATTTACTGTGGTCCAGAATCTACCTCTACCATGTCTTAGAATCCACTGCACCCCTATCATCTCTCCCCTTTTCTCAACTACAAAGGAGAACTTGTTTTTCCCTTTTATTCTACTGAAATAAGCCTAAATGCACATAATACATTGGGAAACCATAAAATGCATCCAGATTTGCTCAAAATGTTGGTAATTGACACAGACGTCAGATTTAGAAACATAAAACAAGATGTTTCTTTTTCACTGCCAGCCTCAACATGGGTAGGTTAGAGAAGGTGTGAGGGCATTTGGTTTGTCTCACATTTAGAAAGTTGCTCAAATTTAGACTTCTCCAAAGGTGCTTACACATTCAGTCACAGCATCATGTTGACAGGGACAACAAAAAGACTACATAGCTGTAAACGAGTGTTCCATTCCTGAACCACACCATCTGTAGTACATTATGAATTAAAATTGTCTGTAAATCCTGTAATTATCTTTGACCAGTGCAATTATATTGTTCTTGATTTGTTAAGAGTATTTATTTGTTTGATAGCAATATTACTATACACACATTTTACTAATCTTGCTTGTCATTTCTTCCTCTGGGAGACCCTAGGAAGTGAGTTTCCCCAGATAAGGGTATCCAGGCTTTCCAGAGGGATCTTTGGGTGAGAGCTTCAGATAAATTAACACTGTGCTAATGGAGGATCTGAGATAAGGGCCAAGTGTATCTAAATTGTCTGCCTTCAGCTTGGCTGCCACCCTAGTCCTCCTCCTCTCAGTCTTCCCTAGGGTAGTCATTCTCAACCCACTCTGAGGCTGCACAACCTATCATTATGCCATCTCATACACTTGTGGGGGCCACCCAACTCCCTCCTCCTACAGATGGAGTCACTGGGAGTCCAGAGAAAACATGCCTTGTTCAATCAAGGTCACAGCACATCAGTAGGAGAATATGTAACCTCTGGAGAAAAGCTTGATTGGTGCATTAAAGAAACTGGTATAGTCACTTTATAGAGCAATTTGGTAAAACAATAACAACATATGTGTACACCTTAAGAATCAACAATTTCACTACTCTATATATCTACCCTAGAGAAATTCCAGGGTAGATAAAATAGTTATGTTCTCATATTTTATAATACTGTGCAGCTATTAAAAAGGAGGAGCTAGATATACATGTAAAAATATGGATAAAGCTCCTAAACAAGTAATAGAGCAAAGAAAGCAGAATTATACTTGCAGTATAATTTCATCTACATCACACAGACACACACACATACAATACATTACTCTATAGTTTCTTTGGATATATACATATATTTATGTAAAAGCACGAGAAGAGCACTGGAAGAATACATTAATATGTTCTCCTTTTTAAACTTAAAATGTTCCAGTGTTTGCAAATGCAAAGAATATCCTTCAGGAAGCACACCAAATTTGTGATTTGTAACTTCAGGGGAGGTCGAGAAGGACTGAAAATTGAGCACAATTGACAAAGAAGAACTCCAGCATTTTCTGTAATGTTTTCATTTGATTTATTATTTTCAAAAGGATTTAAAAGCTCCTGGACCAAATTCAAAAAGAACAAATGAGTTATTAGCACTGCCTCCCTCCCTCAACCCTCAACCACCCTGTTCCTTTTCCTTGGGAAAACCATTATAACCAATCTTTTACACATCTGTCTAGGAAAATGCAATACATTTGTAAATAAAGAAGTATTTTAACTTTTAAAAAGAAAACAGCATATTATTAGTGATATTAAAATAGATTTCTAAAATAAAATTTTAAATTACATTAAAAATTATTTTTCAAAAATGAACAATTGTTCTACAACAGAAAATCTTTTACTAGAACTCGTCATATTAACACATTAAAGGACAAAATTACACATCATCTCAACAGATGCAGAAAATGCACCTGACAAAATTAAATAATTAAAAACTCCCAGTAAAGTAGGAACAGAAGTGAACTATGTCAATCTGATAAAGAACATTTATGAAAAACTTACAACCAATGTCATACTTGATGGTTAGCAACTGAATGTTTCTCCTTAAGGATTAGGACCAAGACAAGGATGTTCACTCTCACCACTCCTATCCAACATCGTCCTGGAACTCCTGACCACAGCAACAAGGCAAGAAAAAGAAATGAGGCATTTGGAACAGTAATAGAAAAACTATTCATAGTAGCAACAAAACTGTAAAGGGCTCACAAATGAATTTAACTAAAATGGAGAAGATAAAAAAAGTGAAATAAAATTATTGAAGGGCACAAAATAAATTGTGAATGATGACAATGTATGCAAACTTCATGGAGATGAAGAGATGACAGTTCCCCCAAATAATCTAAAAATTTGAATCAATTTTTATGAAAATCTCAATGTTTTTAGTGCAAAAAGAGAAATCAATCATAAAATTTAAATAAAAAAGCAAAGGGCCAAGAAAGCTAAAGATAAAATGAAACTGCCTAATAAAAATGAACAAAGGATATGAGCAAACAATTTAGACAGAGGAAACACAAATAACCAATACACATGTAGGAAAGTGCTGTGCCACACTGCTTATCACGCAAATACTAATTAAAACCACAATGAGATGTCATTTTGCATTCATTATGTTGGCAAAAATTAAAAAGCCAGTTGATGCCAAGTGTTGGTGAGGTTGTGGAGCAGTGGATACTCTTGTACACTGCTGGTGGAATATAAATTCACACAACCACTCTGGCCATCTTCAGCAAAGTTGAAGGTGTGTACTTCCCCCGAATCTCCCATTCTGCTTCCTGGTATATGTTCTACAACACTGACTTTCAAACTGGGACTCCCAGTTTGGTGGTTGTAGAATTTATAGAGTGAGTCATTACCACAATTTAAAACAATGAAATAGAATAAATTATAATAGAAATTACGAGAGTGTTTCTGAATGTGTCCTGAGAGAAGTGAGTGTGTGTGTGTGTGTGTGTGTGTGTGTGTGTGTGTGTGTGTATGTGTTGCTGCATTGGGGCCAGCGTAAAATGCATTTCTGATAGTGGGTGGCAGTCAGGTAAGTTTGAAATCTTTGCTCTAGAGAGATTTTCAGAGTAGGATACATACAAGAATGTACATTGCAATATTCTGTAAAAATTGGAGGCAACACATTCATCAAGAGGAAAATGCACATATAAATTTGTGCAGATGACTATGATACAGCAGTTCAAGTGTATGAGCCAGACTTAAATGTTTCAACATGGATAAAATATAATAATGAGCTGGAAAAACAAACTGGATTGATATGTATAGCATAATATCGATGCAAAGTATGACCTCATGCAAACAATACAATATACTGTTTAGAGAAATATATATATATATACACACACATTTATAGATATACATACATATATTCAGGGGAAAATGTATATATGAATATGTATTAATAGTAAAAAAATCTTTCATGGGGGAGTATTAATACAAATTTAGGATAGTGGTTATTTCTAGGGAGGGAGGGAGGAGGAAAGGAAAATGGGATTACGGAAGGGCACATGGAGGAAGGGCTTCAACAATATTTGCAATATTTTATTCCTTTACAAATACCAAAGCAATAAAGCAAAATGTTAATATTTGATAAAGTGGAGTGGTGGGCATATAAACGTTTGTCTTATTAATCTCTATGAGTGTTTGAAATGTTACACAAACATAAATTATAAAAAGGCAATTTGATTAGGTAAAGTGAATTTTGTTTATGCAAGTTTAAGTTGCGAGTTTCCAATATGACTTGAGCTATTTGGAGATATTCAAGAACAGCTGTTTCAACTGTGTCCCAACTTTGAGGTTCAACAAGAGAAAGCGGCAGAGGGAGTGGGGTGACAAGCACGTGTTCTGGTGTTCTCAGTTGCTTTCCTCTCAGCAGCTTGCCTTTCCTTGACTTTATATATATTGACCTTCTGCATTTGGGAAATAAAAGATCCTAAGACTAAAATAAGTTTGTAAAACACTGCCCTAGCCTACTCCAAATAAAAGCTGGGAAGCTTGGCTCTGGGAAATATCAGGATAAGCCTGAGTCAGAAATTCTAGGAAATAAGTTTGCATATCTCTTTGAACAGATTTATTACATTGGATAATACACTCTGGCTGGTTAGCATATACAGAGGTGTAATTCTACCTATCCAGAAAGCAGAGCCACACTTGTGTGTTATCAAATACTGAATGTGTTCCAAAAAGAAATCTAAATCACCTTGAGCTGATCCAATAAAGTGCTGCTAACATCTATTTAGCGTTTGAACAGACGGTGAACTTCCTGCTTACAATGCAAATAGGTAGAACCAGACAGGAGCCTGCTGCTTGTGAAGCCCTGGAGAGTTTTCTTTATACATTAGAGTAAGTGAATTAATTAGAACTTCTCCCCAAAGCCATCACCTGTTTCTGCCACTGTCTTCCACTGGGTCACCCCCTACACACACACACACACACACACACACACACACACACACACACACACGGTCTGGCTCATTACTTTTATTTAGACCACTCCAGTCATTCTGCATTCTCTAGAAGCTTTGGAATAGATTTGGCCAGGCATGGAAGGTAGGTATGAGAACCTATAAGTCCCTCTGATGGGATGACAAACACGAGAAGCATGACCAGGTTCATAAGATCTTTAAGAGAATTATCTCTCGACCAAACCTGGAATAAGATTCAACCCCTAAACCAGCTAGAAATGCTTCATTTTACAACACGATTCATTTCTCATCTCCGAGAGCTTTTCTTGGTGGTAACAGACTATGACCATATACGTTTCCATTTTTGCACCCAGTTGGGCTTGATATTAAAATTATTTAATAACCAGTACACCATGGCACTGACCATCAGAATGGATACGGATTATAAAAAATGAGCATGACCATATCGATGCATACTGACCCATATCAGCCCCAGACCAAGTGGTATAGAAACCTAATCTTCATGAAATTTCATACAGACTGCATCTGAGGCCAGGAGCAGACATATCTAGTTCTCAGCTAGAATGGCAGTGGTTTGTTACGGTCTTCACCCACATCCTATTGCTCCCTAACACCAAGGATGACTGTCACTTGCCACCATCGTTGACTCTGGTGTGTGTGTGTGTGCGCGCGCGCGCATTTATAGTAAGGAAATGTTTCTCTGCTTGCACATTTCTGTCAAAAGTGGGAAAACACAAGCCAGACTGAGAGGGCCACTTGCCTTGTTTATGTTACCTGACATGTTAGTAGCACTTGAGTTTGCAGCTCCTGAAACACAATGATGCCAAAATAATAATAATAATAATAATAATAAAATAAAAAATGGATGTCTGCTTCAGGGAGGTTGCAATAGTGAGGATTAGACTTGACAACCTAAGAGAACACCCCCTTCCTTACACCCATAAGACCTGGTAGCAAGCAGAGGGAAGGAAAGAACAGTGAGTGCAAATGCTTGAAACTGGGAACAAGCTTGGCAAGGAGCCTGTGTGGCTGGGGCAGACGAGAGGGAGTGTGGAGGGAGATAAGTTTGGAGAGCAGGCTCAGGTCTTTTACTCCTGAGGTAAGGAGCTTGGACTTTTTCTAAGTGGCCTGACACGGGTTCAGCTTGACACTTGCAAAGGCTCTTTGAACAAGGCTCGTTGAGTTCATATATGTTAGGGTAGGTTAAGGTGACAGAAACAGCAGGGGAGAATACGGACTGGTAAGGCTGCCTTTTACCTAAATGCTTATTATCACTCAGGTTCCCAGAAACAGGAGCTGGCACACTCACAATGAGCCATTTGAAGTGGTTTTAATAAAGGGGTTGGTCGAAGATTCCTCAAGGATGGTGTAGTACCTAGGGCTACTGACAGGGGGAGCCGCTACCCCTTTAGGCCTGAAGGAACAAAGGAGAGTGTGGATACCACAACCTGGAGATAGGGTTAGTGTTTAGAGAGGGCTGTACTTCCCATAATGGGCACAGTCAGCTTGTGGGACCCCACAAAGAGGAAGCTGGAAGGAATGACTTTACTTTCCTCCTACTTTCTTATCTCCTGCTGGGATTCCCCATGGGCCACACCTGACTGGACGCCAAAGTGGAGTGAGCCCATTGATGGAGACAACATAGGTCACTTTCCCCAGGGAGGGAACAGGAAGGAGAAAGCCAGAGAGTAGTCTTGGAAAGGCAAAAGGAAGATAGATACCCGGTTCATCCTCCAGGACCTGGGACCACACCCAGGTGTACTGTCCACTGACAATGGATATCATCAGACTCCTCCAATTTCAGGGCAGAATAATGTCCTGGTTTCGGGAAGCCCAGGGACCAAAGCAAGGAAAAACTTCAGGATCTGGCTTGGAAGATAAGTTATTCAGAAACAGACTCAGAACTGCCAAGATGGAGCAAGAGCCACCTTTGATTGGTTGAAAGTCTCCCGAGAGATGTCCCTGATCTGCTATTACTGGAATTTGCAACTCCTGGAAAAAGCTGCCGAAGGCATGACTCACCGAGTTTATGTCCAAGCCACTGCCTCCTCAGCTCTCCATCCTGTCCCCCAAGTCTCCTCCCTCTTCCTGCAGCTGCAACCCAGTGGCATTTGCTCCCCACCAGGGAGGTGCCCCGGGATCTGGTGCCAGCATCCGTGACTGGCCAGCTGACTTTGCACACTGCAGGTAACCAGAATTTCCTGGATTCCAGGGAAAAAGAAGCTTGTTGAAAGAGATCAGACAGTATAAGTCTCATCATCATAAGCCACATTCCTAGAGGAAGAAGGCGAGTGCCACCAAGCCACAACTGGAAGTCACCTGGATCACTGTTATAAACTCCGGCAAAGTAAATGAATTGAGGACAGCTCCACAGAACTGTCTTTTTTGCACTTCTCATTAATTAACATGGTTTTTTTGCATCTGGGAGTTTGCAACAGCCTGAATCAGATGTAGTAGGGTTCAATGTAGGTTTTTTTGTTTTCTTATTTGTCTTTTTTTTTTTTTTTGGTGAGTTTTCCTTTTGCTGTCTTTTTGTCCTCATTTTCTCCTTGCTTATACCTGTCTCAGGCAGTGCCAGATTCTATCTAGCTGATTTGGAGTGGGAGGGTGGTCAGATCACGATGTTGTTGTTATAAACTCAACCTACTGGTTGACACATATAACCTACCTAGAACTAAAAGGCTGTGTACTCAAAGTTCCTCTGAGTGCTTAGCTGGCAAAGTCATCATGATTTCTGTTAACCTGAGATGCACTGTTCAGAATTTCTTTCTTTTACAAACTTCAACTTCATTTGGTGGAAGAAAACAAGGAACTTTAGATTCAGATCTAGGTTTGAATCCCAGCACCACCCGTCACTGGCTGTGTGGCCTTAGATATGTGTTACTTAAGCTCACTGAGCCTCAGTTGTCCCTCTGTAAAAATGGATTAATACCTACCTCACTGCATTGCTGTAAGGATTAAATGGGATGATGCAGGCAAATCACTTACACACTGTCTGGTTTAGAGGTGACCAAAAGTATTAGTTTCCTCCTGTTCCCAGCTTCCTTCCTCAACAAAGCACACACATTTTAACCCTTTACATCCAAGCTGCTGACTTCAGGATCTTGCTTAACTGCAAGAAGAGTTGACATCATTATAAAGAGGTTTATTGCTATTCACAGACTTCACTACTTTGTGTAGCTCCCTTCATCTGGCCATCATCGAGACCTTGCCAAACCTTCTGCAAGTTGTGTCATACATAGTATGATATGTTGGAGTGCCATATTGATTTATGAAGTTGCAAACTCAAAACAATGAACTAGAAGTGCAGGGGGTGGATGGATGGAGGGTCATAGAATCTGAGGATGTGGGAGAAACTTGATGCATCAGGAGGGGCTGTGAGAACTGTGAAATTGCTCAGAAGAGCAGGGAGTGAAAACTAAGCAACCCTAATGAGGCCGGGCAGGGGGTGTTGGAAAGATCTGCCCAACACACAAGAGGCCCTTGCTAAATATCAGTGAATGAATGAATTTGGAGGATGAGGAAGGATTGGGGGAATGGGTAAACCAGCAAAGGTCTCAGGAGTCCATAGAAGGACTGGGTTCCTGCTCAGATGCCACTTATCAGAGAGGCCCTTCTTGGCCTTTGATGTACAGCCGCACTCCATCAGTCTTCTTGAGCCCTGCCTTGCTTGCCTCCCCCACAGTGCTTGTCACCATACTTATACTTATTGGGTAGCTATTTTATTGTCTGTCTTCATCACCAGGATATAAATTCCAGAAGGGCAGAGACTTTGTCTCTTTCATTCTTTCCTGCATTTCTAGTGCCTAGAAAAGATCTTGGCACACAGTAGAGATTAAGTACACATATTTGAATAAACGATTGAATATATAAGAATGATTACAGGGACGGGTGGAGAATGACTGTGCTGGGACAAAGTGTTGCAGTGGTTCTCAAACTTAGGATGCCTCGGAATCACCTGGGGCTGGATTAAAATGCAGATTCTCTGGCCTCACTCCTGACCAACTGAATTGGAGTCTTCAGGTGGAACCTGGAGTTCTGCATTTACCAGCTGCTCAGACAGTGCTGGTGCAGATGTTTTAAGGACCACACTGAAAAACACTGGACTTGCCTTACAGAAACTGACAGATTTCCCCAACCATTCTCCCTTCTGAATGTTCTTCTCTTCATTTACCTCAGGATCACTTTATAATATCCAAGCACTTGATTTAACAGCTCTTCACTTCTTTATATACCACCTTGGTACAGTCCACCCAGAATAACTTGATGAAAAGGAAGAGAAAATTTTATCTAAACTGCTCCATCCCTGGGCTCCCCATACACTTCTGCCTAAGTGTCCTACTTCCTTGCACCCTATGAAAGTACTAAATTTTTACCCTTAGCCTTTTACTGCTCCATGTTTAATCATCTCTAGTCTCTTATTTCTAAACGATCCTCTGTATTTGAATTATCCACTTTAGTGAGTAACCTTGGAGGGCAGGGCTTGCAGCTTCCATTTTCCATCTTCCCTGGGTGTCAGCTGTCTAAGAAGATGCTCCATTAAGGCTCTTAACTCACTGACCAATTAACAGCCACAGCTGGGCACTGAATAAAGTGCTTGCGATGTGAAAACTGATGACATGTGCAATAATAATAATAGCTTGTTGGAAATATAGCTTCCAAGTTTCTTTCTTTCTACAAGACTGATAGCTTGGTGTAAACACAGAGAAATTTAGGGATTGTTATATAACTTTCACTTTTTCTTCCCTACTCTTTGGCTTTCTTGTCTGCCCCACTAACATAATCTGTCCCTAAAGGAATTTCTTCATTAGTCTCAAGAAGACTGTGCCCACAGAATGAATATTTAGGTGGACACAGGGAGATGGGACTGTGCAGGGAGGGGAAGGATGGAGCTAACGCTTTTGCCTTTGCTGACCCACTTTATATTTAAAGCATAAGAAAAGCGTAAGTTGGCAGGACAGATGGGACTTGCCCGCTGAATTTGTAGAAATGTTATTTTCTTCCTGTGCTCATCACTGATGATAGAAACAGTGGTGGAAAAATGAAAGTTCGAACTACCACACCTGGCTGTCAGCTGTTGCTGGTAGTGTGTGTGTGTGTGTGCGCGTGTGTGTGGCAGCAATAGTCTTATCTTTTATGAAAACGCTTAGGATTCTTGAATCTTTCCTCCCAGTCCCAAACCCAAAACTCCTCATGTCTTTCTTTTTTCTGTTGCTGGCCCCACCATTCTTTTGAGCCCTTGCTTTGAATACTAGAAGCCAACTTTGATTCCTTCCACTCCCAAGTGCTTGTTACATCCAGTAGACTCTACCTCCATGGTCTCTCTCACAAGCATCTATCTCTCTTCCCCATTCTGCCTCTACCATAGCACTACTGGTCGGCATAGTTCTCCTCTCTGTACCTGATCCCTCCATTTATCCTATACATCACTGACAGTTTACACTTTCTAAAGCAACCCCTTGGTTTTGAAAGCTCCCAATTTACCCACCAAAATGATATGGAGACTGATCGGTTTGGTCGTCAAGACCTTCAAAAAGAGAGCCTCAGCCTACCCAGCCATGCTTATCCCCTACACAATGACATTTTCCTGTCTCTGGGTTTTTGCCCAGGCTGTCTCTATGTCCAAGAATGCCTTCCTTTAGTGTCTTATGTCTGGAGAAATCTCGTTCATTACTTAAGGCTTGACAAAGTGCTCATAAATGGGTCTACCAGTTTAGCAAATCTTTACTGAGTACTCCAGGTATAGTGCTAGGTGTTGGGAATGAAAGAAATGAATAAAACATAGGCCCTGTTCTCACAGGAATTCACAGTCTAATATGGGAGAGTGATGTAAAAGCAGATTATTCAAGAAAGATGATGGTTTCAATAATTCAGATTTCTGTGGAAGCACAGAAAAGGGGTACTTGACTCTAGCCTTGTTTGTGGGGAAGTGTTGATGGGGAGATGGAGAAGATAATATAGAAGAAGTGGTATTGGGTAGTTAGGTGGAGATTAGATGGCAGAAGATGAGCCAAAGAATGAAGTGAAACAAATATATGGGAAATCTCTGGACAGACTGTATAGAAATGCTGTACCTCAGACCAGTTCATTGAAGAAAGAAAGAGAGAAATTTTATCTTGCCTCTTGACCCTCATTGGTCAAAGTTTACCCCACAGGGCATCAAGTCCCAACACTTACCTAGCCCTTTCGGGAAGCTGCTAGCGGGGCCAGATCCCAGACTCTGCAGCCTGGAGCATCATTCAAGCCTACTTACGATAAGAGGAGCATAGTCCCCATGAGTTTGGTGTGTTCATGGACCTGGGTGCAAGAGCTGCCATGGCTCATGCCATGGCAAGTGCAATGGAGGTTGTGCCTGACCCCAACCTTGCTCCAGGAGAGGCAAGGGAGCCAGCAGTGGGGCAGCGGAGGCTTTAGCCATGGTAGTGATGACTGGGCTTTCCAAGAGATGGAGCATCAGTTATGACTGACACATTTACTGCTTGAACTTCTTTACTATACTTACGCCTTCTTATCATGTTTGGATTCCATACTATAATATTTGGCCTCAATCTTTGGAAAACAAGCCTACTCCATGGAGGGTGGACTTGAAGTTCAGGAGCTGAGAGATTAGTTAGGAGGCTACTGCAATGGTCTTAGTATCTCAACTAGGACAATGGTAGTGACAATGGAGAGGAGAAAAGAACTTAATAAATATTTGGGAGATAAAATGAACAAGATTTGGTGATTGATGGATGTAGGGATGCTACTGATTGATCTATGTCTCTCCCAAATTTACATGTTGAAGTCTTAACTCCCAATGTGGTGGTATTTGGAGGTGGGGCCTTTGGGAGACAATTAGATTTAGATGAGTTCATGAGAGTGGGACTCACATGATGAGATCAGTGCCCCAGAGATAATCAATCTCTCTCTCTTCCCCCTCCCTCACTCCCTTTCTCTCTTCCTCCCCACACCACTCCCCCTCAGTCTCTCTTTCTGCCATGTGAGAACAGAGCAAGAAAGCAGCCAACTCCAAATCGAGAAGAGAGCTCCCTCCAGAACCCAACCATGCTGGCACTCTGATCTCAGATTCCAGACTCCACAGCCAAGAGGAAACACATGTCTGCTGTTGAAGCCATCCAGTCTATGATATTTTGTTATGGCAGCCCAAGCTGACTAATACAGGGGAGTTGAGAGAGTTGGAGAAATCAAGTTTGATTCCCAGGTTTCTACCTTGGGTAACTGGAAGGAAAAATAGTGATTCCGACGTGTGAAATGGAGAAGTCAGAAGTTTTTTTTTACTATTCGAATCATGGGGAAAATGAAGAGAATAAGACCACACTTTTCTAATGGCCCAAACCAAATTCTAAGACCAGCATAGGACGATGTAGTTGACAAGTTCTTATACCACTAATAGAGAAATTTTTTAAGAATTCCATTTGTCTAATTCTTTTGTGAATCTATTTAAAAATGTAAATTAAACACCTTCTTTAGGAGTTTGGAAGAAAATTTCATCTTACAGTATGCCAATCTGACAACTGTTAAAGAAAGCCATTATCTTTCATTTCACATTAATGCCTTAAGAGGGGACTTAAAAAATAGATATATAATCATCGGAGTTGAGAAGCTCTTTTTTAGCTCTAAGAGTAGGAGGTAGATTGACATGCAGGAGACTTTGGGTTCATTTAGCAAGTGTATAAAGAGTCATGTTGTTGCACTGTCCTGTGAAGATTTAAACTCTGTGAGCAGCAAATAGGCTTGGTGGCCACAACAGAATCATGCCCGAAGTCAGGAGCCTATGGATCAGTAGCTCTGCTTCACCCAGTATTTTCCTTCAGCTCATTCTTAAAAGGACTAGGTGCTGAGATCTATAAATGATGTCAAACCATTATCATTTATCTTCCTTAATTTTCTTTGCAAAGTTGTGCTATTGTTTCTCTTTCAAAATATATTGCAGGGAGAGTTTTGGACATCTTGAAATTTCCAGCAGCTCTTTCAGTAAATGCCTTTTTTGTTTCCATGGAAACTAGCAATGTTTTGAAGAGGGTGGTGACGGGTTCAGCACATCCTAGCTACCATGGGGAGTGCATGTCAGTCTATCGTTTAAAGTCAAAATTACAATGTTCTGGGGCTTTCTCTGACATGGCCAACTTGACCTTTTTAAAGAAAGAGAAGCAGAATGAAGATAAAGTCATTTTTTTTCTAGTGTTCTCGGTTTGTGTACTCTTCCTCTCTACATCACCAATGTCCTGACTCCTTTTCAGCACCCCCACTTTCAAGCCACCAACAGAGCAAATGCAGTGACTGCCACCTGCCAGATATATGTGATCACAGTGCTAGGGAGATAAGAAGGCTCTGGCATGGTGATTTGCCCATTGGCTGGTGTTTCTTTCCTTGTGGAATTAATTCCCAGGTGCCCTAGCATGTCTGGCTAGGAAAGTTCAGGTTGGGTTAGTTGCTTTAAGAATTTATAATTTTTATATATTTGAGTGTGGTGGTGAGAAATGGGCATACGTTTTTCACAAACTTCAAGATCCTGCTGGGTTTTGGGAGACATTCCTGGTAAATGGATGATCCACATGCAAAAGTTCAGTTACTGGGGCATTGTTAGCAAAAGGGCTGTTGACTTACCTCTCCAGCTTCCTAATGAGCTCAATGTTTAGAAAAAGAAAAAAAAAAAAAAAAAAAGGAATCCTTAGTGAGATTCAGCTAACACCTTGCTACTCTCACAAGTAAAAAAGGAGAAACTATTACATTTATTTTGCTCTGGATTTTATAAACTATTTGGCCACAGAAGAAAGACCTTTATTTGATTTCTCATATATGCTCATCCTAGAATCTCCAGGAGATACTATATATCCTCATGGCCCTTACCATTTCTCCGCACCTGTGTCCCTTGCCCTGAGGGCTTTCTCTGGAAAGCCCCATCTGTTGGCGCAGGTGGCAGGTTAGCAATGTCAAGGAATTAACACCCTCTGAGAATAGCCCTTCTCCAGTGACTGATGGGAGCTGGGAGATGATTCTCTCTGCTTTCTAATTGCTTACAATGAGAAGAATAAGATGTGTCTACACTGGCTCCCAGGGTTCCTCAGTGTGTAAATTGTTTTTATTAACTGCCTCTCCTTCCCTGACTCATTTCCCTACTTATCTATGGATATTTCCTGGGAGGGTTTTTTTACAGTTATTTTTATTTTCCCATCAATTTTGTTTTATTGAAGTAAAATTCACATAAAATTAGCCATTTTAAAATGAGCAATTTGGTGGCATTTAATACATCCACAATGTTGTGCAACCCCATCTCTAATCCAAAAATTTTCATGACTCCCGCAAGTCCCTGTATTTGTTACTCCCTCTCCTCCTCTTACTTCATCTTCCTGAAACCACCAATCTGAATAAATTGATCTATTATGGAGGTTTCATATAAATGGTATCATGCAATATGTGACCTTTTGTATCTGGCTTCTTTCACTCAGGATAATGTTTTCAAAGTTCATTCACATTGTAATATGTGTCAATCAATACCTTTCTCCTTTTTATGGTTGAATAATATTCCATTGTATGGATATACCACAATTTGTTTGTTCATTTATTCATTGATGGACATTTGTATTGTTTCCACTTTTTGACTATTATAAATAGTGCTGCTATGAACATTCATGTACAGGTTTTGTTTGCGTCCCAGTTTTCAATTCATTTGGGCCTATACCTAAAAGGAGAACTGCTCCATCATTTGATAATTCAATGTTTCACTTTTTGACGAATTACTCAACTGTTTCCACAGCAGTTATACAAGGGGTCCAACTTCTCTGCATCTTCACCAATACTCACTCTTTTCCATTTTTTAAATTATGTCTATCCTAGCAGATGTAAGGCAGTATCTCATTAGATATCTTTTCATGTGCTTGTTCCCACCAATTCTTTTTATTTTGAAAATTTCTAACACACTGAAAGGGTAAAACAAAACAACAGAACACCTGCATACCCTCTACTTAGAGTTAGTATTTTGGATTTGTCTGAGTAGTTCCTGGTGGTGTCACGTTCTTCTACCTTGGGTATTTTCTGTAAACTGGAAGTTTTGTCTAGAGGCCCAAAGAGGTTCAAGTGAAAAGTTTCAACTTAGACTCTTTAATAATAAGAGCAAACTAGAGTACTGGGCAGTTATTAGGAGCTCATTGTTACATGCACATATCCTCACCAAAATTCTGACTCTGGGTGGAGGAGGCAGTTGTTTCTGCCTGCCCAGAATCCCCAGCCCTTTCTTCTGGTAGTAACACCTTGTTTATCACTACAGAGGTACCTGATTAAGGCATTAGAAACAGAGTCGCAGTGATTGGCCAGGGAGAGGCATGTGATACAGGTTGGGCCAATGAGAGCCAGTCTTTGAGGTACCGTAGTTTGTGGACTAGAAGGCTACATCTTTGATTGTAGGATTTACCATTTGTTTTTTTTTTTTTTTTTTAAACACATACCGAAGAAAATGTTGCCAAGTAATTATCAAAAGATATCACTTATAAGATACACCCTGATTTCAGAAACATTCAAATGGGAAAAGAAAAAAGTGTCTTTGATTGCTGGCCATCTCACCCTCTTGAGAGAAAACGCTGTCTGCAGAGGTGAGTGTGTTTCCTGAGGAGAGTTGCTTTAACTCTCCACACACTTTTGCCCCTTCTCTGCTGCCCCAGACATATACATTGTGAGGATGCTGGCTGGAGCTCTGGATGTTTGGGAAATAGACTCAGCCTCCCCCAGGACTTGCTGAAAATGCCTTATACTTACTTACCCATCTTCCCTGACAACTAGGGTTTTCTGGTTCCTTGAATTTGCAGTGGACTCCATTCTGGTGAGGGGGCAGCACTAGAGGGAGCTCCACAGCTCTCAAAGGCAGGTCTGTGATATGAGAAATTGCCTTCAGGATGACAGTGGTGGTTAGGGCACTGGGAAGGAGGAGGCTCGGGAATCAACTGTATGAATGGTCACCACTTAGCTGTGTGGCATTGGATGAATTATCCAGGCTCTCTGAGCCTCAGCTTTCTTATCCATAATGGTTTGTCATTTACAGGGTTGCTGGTAGGATTAAATGAGATCATCACTACAGAGCTTATCACAATGCCAGGCACATTGGGAGTGCCCGTTGATGTAAGAAACCCTTAAACCTATAGAGAATTTTTATGAGTTTATTTGAGCCAAACCGATGACAATTGCTGGGAAGCAAAATCTCAACGAACTGAGAAAATGCTCTGGAGAATGGCAGTTTTGCAGCTTATCTTATACATCACAATTAAAGGAGGAGACTTAAGGAGGGTTACATGAAATCCATTCGTGGTAGCTTAAGAGTTGGGAGAAAGCAAAGTGCAAAATCTCTGAGATTGGATAAAAAGTAAAATGGAGAGATACATACTTCTTTTACATTGGTGAGTACGGGATAGTTAATTAACATTTACATCACATAGAGATGGTATTCAGAGAACAAGAGAACAGTGAGGGGTTCTGTGGGTGTGCCCTGAAGGGTATAGAAAAAAAGATTATTCTGACATTTATTTAAAAGGTATGATATTTTAGATGCAAAAATACAATAGACAGGCTCACTTAGATGACCTTTGTCAAGGAAGCTATTAGCCCAGGTTGGGACTACCTGCCATGACCTGCTTTTAGTTATGAATTTTTCTGTTTACACCATCCTATGTGGTTACTTTCAGTCTCTGAGTTTGTAAGGCCTGCACGCTAGCCTCCCCCGAGCTTGTCTGGTTTAGTACGTGGCCCTTTTTTCATCCACAAGCTTAACACTTGTTAGCTATCACCCTGCCCAAGGTTATTCAGCCCTTATGTATACCTCCAGCCTTGATCCCAAGGATGTCTGCTCTGCTGCTGTCTTCTAAACACCTCCCCAGGATCTTTCCACAGGCTCATTCTGCTCCTCTCTTGCAGCTCTCTTAAACTCACATCTAAATTGTGACAAAAGAGGGATTTGTGGCAAATGGCTCAGCAGGATTAGTAGGCAACTGCTGGGTGGATCTGTTGTACAGTTAAAACTCCAGAAAACAAAACAGTCATAGCTCAGCTCCCCCTTGGTGCTTATTGTGGGGGCGGGAGAGGAAACAGCCCAGGGCTGGGTGTTGGGCAACTCCCATCAGACCTCCAGGGACCTCCACATCCTCAGGCTGTACATCTTTCAAAAACATAAAGAAAAAAACTCATAGGAATGAGTTTTTGTTGTTGTTGTTCCCCGAGGGCATATGATGCTCTTTTTGTTGGAATCTCAAAGGTCAAAGATTTTTTAACAGAGGTGGGCACAGGTAAAATCCAATGATGAGAATATGCCTGGCAGGTTTTAAGGCAGCCCAGGACGTGAGTAGCCTGACAATTGGGTCCCAGGGAGAGGAAGCTGGTGCGGGGGTGAAGTGTTGGGGGCGGGATGCAGAGAGACCAAAAGAGAAACAGAGAGAGAGAGAGAGAAAAAGGACAGAAAGAGAAACAGAAACAGAGATGTGGAGGGAGACAATAACACAAGAGAGAGAGAAACACCCAGAGAAAGGCAGAGAAAGAGAGAGAGACAAAGAGAGACAGAAAGATCAGAAAGATAAAAGACTGAGAAAGAAAGAAAGAAAGAAAGAAAGAAAGAAAGAAAGAAAGAAAGAAAGAAAGAAAGAAAGAAAGAAAAAAGGCAGAATAGAAATAAACACGGAGAAAGAAAAGATGACCAGAAGAGAAAGGCAGAGGATGGTGCCTAGATTCATGTTTAGCGCTCAGTAGGGACTAGAGTATTTGTTAAAGGGAAAGAAAAGAGAGATCTGAGAAAATGGAAGGAAAATAAAGAGAGAGTCAGTGCACTTGAGGAGAGAAGAGGCAAAGAGCAGGGAGAAGGAGAGAAAAGCCGAGGGGAAGAGAGAAAAGAAGGAGAGATCCGATTAAGCTGGGATAGCCTGGTGCCCCGCCCCTTCACCATTTCTCTCTCTCCTGCATTTTTTCTCCTGGATGTTGAGGGCCAAGTTAGCAATGACTCCTCACCTGTGGAAGCCCAGAGCCCTAGGCTAGTATCCAGATTGAGCTGGAAGTTTATGGATTTGGTTTATTCAGCTTTCCTCCCCCACCAGTTTCTGCCCCTAAGTAGACCCCTCTTCTAGGTTCTCAATGCTCTTTTATAGGACATGACTTTAGGAAGACTCTGTGAACTACCTACAGCCAGAACCGGGCACAGAATTTGTGGGGCAAAATGAAAATACGGGACCCCTTGTTCAAAAATTATTAAGAGTATCGGGATGGTGACAGCATATCATTAACTTAAGTGTGGAGCTCTTCTGAGCACAGGGAACCTAATCTCACTTAAGTCCTGCAGACTGAGTGAGAGAGGCAGGACCCCAGATCCCCTTAGACAACAAAAGGCAGTGACTCTACCTGGGGATTCCCTGTTGATTCCATTCATTCATTCATTAACTCAGCAAATACTTAAGGCTGTTAGCCTTAAATGGCAACAAAAGCCTCCATTTCTCAAGCATTATCCATGTGCTTGGCACTCTGCTAAGCATTTGACGGCATTATTTTATTTCATTCTCATTAATAACTAGATAGATTTGTTGTTATTATCAGCTCCATTTTACAGATGAAGAAACCGAGGCCACTGGCCAAAGTTCCAGGGTTATTAAGTGGTAGAGCCAGGTCTGCCTGCCTAGAGCCATCGCTCTTTACCTTCAGGCCATTCCCATCATTATTCCTTTTCTAGATGGGACAGGAGACAGATAGGAGGCTCAGCAGGTTGGGAAAGGAACATCTGCTCCAGGAATCCTTCTACTGAGCAGGGAGATCAGAGGGTAGAATTAAAACAATAAGAGGGCTGTTCCACATAAACATAGGAGTTGCTGCATGTGGGGGGTATGAGCAGAATTGGCAGGAAACAATAAATCATGTCTTCAACAGCATAGCTTGCCTGTGTTCTAAGGACACAGGAGTAAGAAGAGTTCAGAAATTCAGCGTTCGATGGGCAAGTAGAGCATCAGGTGCAAGGATTTACAGGTTTTTGTGTTTGGCTTGTTTTTTTGAACTAAGTTGCTAACACACCCTGTCAGGTTGCTCTGCAGTGAGTACCACCAGATGCCTGCGTGGAGTCCTCTAGAAGAGCAGTTTTTAGTGTGGGGTGTAGATGTAGCTTGCCTGGTTGGGGGCTCTCCAGAAGCAGACCCTGAGTGAAAATTCCACGAAAAGTGATTGGGAGGTGCTATACTAAGCGTCAGAAAGGGAATGGGGAAGGAAGGCTCAAAAGGAAGGACGCCAATAAAAAGTGTGTTATTGAGTGCTGTGGGCAACTGAGGTTCAATCCCACTGGGAGCTCTGGGGACGGAGTTAGAACATACCTCAAGGGATGTGGGAGCTGAGGTATTTACCCCCACAACTCCATCCCTCACTGGCTGAGGGTCGCTCCCTGGCACTTCTCAATGCCCTGTAAGCCATTGGCAGAGAGTATTTAATCCTTACCTGTGACTCTTGAACCCTTAGGGGCACCAGAGTTATTGTTAGATATAGAATTGACTATACATTACAAACGTTACAAAATTTCAGGTGGATAAAGATGTTTTGTATGACTGAATTCTTAATAGTTGTGTGTGTGGTGGGGAAAGGGACGGATGGACACACACACACACACACACACACACACACACGATGTATTTTCTCATTAACTGAAATACAGAGAATGTTCTATTAGTAACACCTCTTAGTTTCAAGGGACAGAAACCCAATTCGAATTGGCTTCATCCAAAAGAGAAGCCTTGATTTATATGATTGGAAAGGCAGGAGGAAGTCAGTCTGATTTTCAGCCCATTTGGATCCAAGAGTCCCAAACAACGTCATCAGAAATCTGTCTTTTTCCATTTCTGGGCTTTGTTTCCCTTGCTTTTATTTTCATTTACAGGCACGTTTGTTCTGTGCGGCGGCAAGATGGCTGCCAGCAAGTCACACCTCCGCAGAAAGAGTGAGCCAGTTGGCCCAACGTGGGTCACGTGACCATCTCTGAGCCAATCCTGGAATGTCTGACTGGCCAGACTGTGGTCATGTGCTCTAGCGTCAGGAGGCGGGGTCCTGAGGGCCCACGCGCAATGAGAGTCCGTATCTCTGTGGTTCCGCAAAAGAAAACTGGAGAGCCCTTACCGAGAAAAGGAGGCCTAGATTTCCATCACAACCAGCATGTGTAGTGCCTGACTTGAAAAAGGGAACTTTTCTTTTGGAAATATTGGGCTATAGACCAAAATGTACCAGAGAAAAGAGGCATGTAATTGTTTGGCTATGATCAGAATTAAAGTATGGCCCTTTCATCATTTGATGAAATCTTTTTGATTATATAAACCTCTCAGAGGGTTTTCTAGTAAATAGTTGACAGTCTGGAAGGAGGGACTGTAGGAGGTAAGGGGTTACTGGGGAAGCAGAGTACGGCTTTAAATATCTTTGTAAAGAGATCAAGGCAGAGGCAGACACGGCCCTTCAGGTGGGATCCTGAAGTACAGCAAGCAACGAGGAATTTTAGACCCATTGGTGAACCCTGAGATAAATAAGCACGATAGCTCCCCATTGATTGTCTCTCGCATTCTTTTTAGATTTTTGACAAAACAAACTCTGCTGCTGTAAACAACCTTGTACAAAATCCTAACCCCAGATGCCTTGTATTTCTGTGGGGGAAAAAATGGAATAAATTATGGACTAGAACTCAGCTTAAGAAAGAATGAGTTAGAGATTGGTGTAATGACCTGGCGAGATATTAGGGGAAGATATGTCATCTCTTCTCTCTTTCTCCCTATCTATCTATATAGATATATCAAAGGCTCCCAGTGGGAGTGGGGAGGGGAAGTGGGAGCAAGATGCATAATGATTTTTTTTGAGGAAAAGGGAATGGTATGGAAAGATACCCACCAAGTAGTAAACATTAATGCTTGAAGAGTGTGGTACTAGATGGCTTGGGAAAAATCATTAGCTTGCTTATTAGTCTACTGTGTTGTTTGAATTGTTATAATTGGTGTGCACTATTTTTATACATGTATATATTTACATGCAATGAAATAGAATATAAAGAGGGAAATGAATATATTCCATGAGTGGGAAACCTCAAAATACTAAACTCTACACTTCCTGCTAACCCTGCCTTCTGAGAAGGTTAGAGATCAAGGAAGGGCCTGCAGGTTTTGGGATAAGGACATGAAAAGGGATACATTGCTTGTATATAAGCATAAAATGCCCAGTTAAAATTGAATTTCAGATAAAGGATGAATAATTTTCAGCATGATTCAAATATTGCATTTTCCCATTGGCCCAGCTTGGGTCATGTGCCATCTCTGAATAATCATGGAACCTCTAATTGGCCAGATGGTACTCAGAGTCAGAATTTACTTATATTTAAGATTTATGGTTTTTTTTTTTTTTAAATCTGATTTTCAAATTTAACTGGGTGTACTTTCTAAATTTTGTAATCCTACGTGAAAGAAAATAAAATGTTGGGGTTGGGGTGGGGTAGTGTGTAGGGGGCCACAGCTCCATCGGAGAAGAGCACTAGAGTTTGGAGAGGGAGAGAGATTAGAGCAGGTCCCCAGGCATGTGATTCTCTTGGGGACAGAAATGGATACAGAGGATTTAAAAGACACTTCTTTGGCTAATATGCTTTGTGATAGCCTCCCATTCAGTCCTCTTGAGACAATGTCAGTAAAAGTTAAATTCTCTTAAAATCTTTGTGGTCTTAGAGTGGTACTCCAGTTGAGGGTGACACTGTATGAGCCCTGGGTCTAAGGTGACCCCATTTTTTATTGATAACACACTCAGCCTAGCTCCCTTTCATGGGCAAGGATGAGTTAATATTGATGTTGGTTTCTCTTCCTCTAGCAAGAGAGAAGGGAACCCACTAATTCTTCAAATCAAATTCTGATGTACTGGAAATAACCCATTTCATCAGATGACTTTGTCCAAAGAAAATAACCATTTGGAGGAAGTGAAGTGTGACTGTTGAATAAACCATGCTGAGGATGCCATCTGGTGGTTTAAAAGGACTCAGCACACTCGTGACATTGACCATACCTTGGACTTCTCTGTTGATTGATGTTCATTCCTTCAACAAATGTTTTAAGAGTGCCTGCTATGTGCCAGGCAATTATATTGCAAACATTAATAATAATAGTACATTTTTAGAATGATAATTTCTTATCACCAGTTTAGTGCAAACAAAAGCATACTGGAAATATAAGGAAATAAAAACTAGATCTTTAAAACTATTAAGCCATAAAATTCATGTTGAAACTACTTTTTCTATCCTTTGTCATCCTTTTAGTGCAAAGGATTAGTAAATCATGGGCAGAGTCCTAACATGGAGAGTGAGAGAGTGAGAGAGAGCAATAGCAGGAGGGAGAGAAGGAGGAAAGGAGGGCAGGTGAGAGAAAACTTAGAATGGGAGGTTCGTGGGGGCATTAGGTCTGAAAAGCGCAAATTTTTAGAAAATGGCACTCAAATCTTATCTTTGTTTTCAGGTTCCACTTTGATGAATTATTTTCTGTTTATACTGTTGCAAAATATATAGAACCATCATCTATGTATTGTAATCTATGGAGCTGGTTTCATGAATTATTATGCTTTATGCTTGTGTCAGGCAGGCTGATGCTGGCACTATCAGAGACCCAGGATTTCTTCCCATCCCACCATTCTTAGCGTATTGCCTTTGCCCTCATGCTGGACACTTGCATTGCAAGGTAGCCATTGGCCACTGAAATCATATAACTGAGTTCAAGGTAGGAGGAAAGGGGGCTGTATGAGTTGTGTCCCCTTTTATCAGGAAAACACTTTTTTAGAGCAACCCCTAGCCCCCTCACACACACCAGGCCAACTTCTGCTCATTGAAGTTGACCTCCACAGTGATGTAGGAAGGTATTTTCCCCCAACGTGGGCTCTTCATCCCAACAAGCTGCTAATCATTGATCGAGTCAAAATTCAAACTCAGAGTTTCAGCTCTTAGCCATTGCTGAACCCAGCCAAACACTTCCTATAACGAATACTAAATAAGCAGGGCACCCTAGGCTAAAGAGGACTGCTTTGGTTCTGGGTGCCCTGAGAGGAGGCCTTCAGCCATTCCTGCCCTGGACACTGAGCAGGACCCAGACCTCCTGCGTCCCATTCCGTTGCGTACCAGCTGTGTGAACTTGGGTGAGTGACAACCTCTCTGAGCCTCAGATGACATATCTGTAAAAGTAGAATAATAATAGTTTTTTTTAATCACGGGGGTAAAATCAAATAACTAGAAAATTTAAAACTATTTTAAAATAAAAATGTATTTAAAATATTAAAAAAAAAGAACTATCAAGGAACCAAAAAGTGCCAGTTATTATTGTTATTATTATTATTATTATTATTATTACTACTGCTACTACTACTACTACTACTACTACTACTACTATTATTATTTTATTTTATTATTATTACTATTTATCCCGGCAAGGATCTCTTCAGTCACTTGTCTATGGTGCTCTCTCTCCAAGTCCACGGCTGTCCGTCAGGTCCAGTTTGCCTGAAGCACATCTACCAGTGAGGGTGGTTTCTGGTCTCAAGGGAAGATATGTCTCTCTACTATTGCTCTAAATTTGTAGGGCAGCCTGGGAAATAGAATCTTGGTTTCTGAAGACATCTTGGGTGCACTGACCTTTCATCTTCTTTCTTCACCCTGTGTGTCCTTCCTCAGAACCTCCGTTTCAGAATTGATTGAATGACAGCTGGCCCATGAATGATTCAGCTGGACAGTGGTCCTGCCAGCTGTCCTAGGCCCATCTATGAAATTTCTCTCCAGGAGCCCTTTCAGAAACCCACCCATTAATTTTTAAATGGAAGATGATTGGATAGCTAAGGGTGATGCTGCCACCCTAGTGGACCTCTAGGGCAAGTATCAAACTAAATAGTGTTATTCTTGAGCCTTAAGATCTAGAGGAATTTGCCTTGCTAGGTTTTGGCCTTCCTTGGGATCCATCGCCCTTTCTTCCTTCTGATTTCTCCTTTTTAGAATGGGAATGTGTATCCCATGCCTGTCCCATCATTATATCTTGGAAAGACATCATGTGTCTGGTTTTGTAGGTTTACAGCTGGAGAGGAATTTGCCCTAAGATGAATATACCCTCCAGTCTAACCCATATCTAATTTCCATGAGACCTTGAACTTTAGAGTTGATGCTGGAATGAGTTAAAACTTTTTGGATTGTTGGGTGGAATGAATATGTTTTGCATGTGAGAAGGATATGAGTTGGGGTATCCAGGAGTGGAATGCTATGAAGTGAATTGTGTCCACCCAATTCATATGTTGAATCCCTAAACTCCAGTGTGACTATTTGAAAATAAGGCCTTTAGGAGATATTAAGGTTAAATGAAATCAAAGAGTGGGGCACTAATCTGAGAGGAGTGTGTGTGTGTGTGTGTGTGTGTGTGTGTGTGTGTGTGAGAGAGAGAGAGAGAGAGAGAGAGAGAGAGAGAGAGAGAGAGAGAGAGATTGAGATTTGCCATGTGTGGACATAGTGAGAAGGCCATCTGAAAGCTGTTAAGAGTTCTCATCAGCAACAGAATCAACAGACACTCTGATCTCAGACTTCTCAGCCTTCAAAACGGAGAAATAAATGTTTGTTGTTTAAGCCGCCCCATCTATGACATTTTATTATGGCAGCCCAAGCTGACTAGGACAGGGAGGATGATGGTATGTCTGATGATGGCAGAGTCCTGTCTTGTCCCAAACATTTCCAATGGTCCCTGAGTTGGTATTCCTGTCTTGACATTCCAAGTGTCTGTAGGTTTTTCCCCATCCAGATCCCCAGAAACTGGAGATACTCCCCTTGGTGCCATTGTGGAATGGTCGTAACAAAAATCCCATAGATTTGACTCTTTTTCATTTGTTTTATTAGCATCAATATATACAAAGTGGAAAATGACTTAATTTCATTATTCTAGCTTAGAAAGTTGGTTTTACTTTTGATTCTGTTTTGGGATAAAATGATAATGAAATCTTCCCAGGAGAAAGCCTACCTTTGGGGGTGCCAAACAACTCAATAATATCTGACCTCTCATGACCCATCATGACCACTCAAGGGCATAGAAAAGTCATACTCTTTGGATTTCCGCCAAAGAAAAGTCATTTTTGCCCAAGGCTCATGCTCAGTCTAAGCCTACCCATATATTTGCCAAGTCATTTCCATTTATACAACCATCCTGATTATGTAGCCACTTTGTTTCCTGCGAGGTTGTTTGGCAGTTTCCAAAGCTATCAGCCTGAGGTTCAGTAGGCTCTCCAAGGAGCTGACTTTAAAGCATGTCTATGGAACTAAGTTAAGAATGGCCATCAAGGAACGACCAGAATACTTAGGTTGGCTAAATAATTCTATTCCCCCTCCAAAAAAAGAAAAAAAAAAAAAAGGCAAAGGATGTGAGCTCCAAGCTGAAGAGGGTTCAGTGTGTGCATTTAAAAGCACAGGGTGGTAGCTGACAGATCCAGCTTATATGAATTAGCATGTAATACACACCATCACATGCATTCTTTGAAGCTCAAAATCTCTGTAAACGTATTTCCCCACTGTTTTAAAAACAAAGAGTGGCTTGTAGGAAGGTTCAGTCCATTCTCGAGTTTCTCAAGATTGTATCCTGTTCAAAAATATTTAATCCCAATGGGTTTTAATATTGATCTTATAAAAACAGACATGTATGAACCGAAATGAGATGCCTGGTACATTTTTGGCACTGTTATTATTATTCCTTTACCTTTACATGATACAAATACACATTCAGATATTTTAAAAAAGAAAAATAGACACCAACTTGTCTTTTCAATCACACTGTACATTGTCAAGCTCGCACGATCCATCTTTAGGCTAAAACAAACTTTTAAAATATAGTTACAGGTGCTGTACTAGTAAGACAGAACTAAGACATCGATATCCTGGAAAAAAAAAATCAACACTTTTTCTATCTCTCCAATAACCAATAAGAATTCCTAGGTCATGGCCTAGCCAGTTTTAGGGGACAGGGTTAGAGTAAAGATTTTACATTTTGTCAGTCTTTACAAAAGGCAAATGTTTAGTTTTCACAGAACCGTAGTATGTTCTAAAATTAAGTATCATTAATAGAGTTCCTTTTTCCGAATGCCCCAGGGTTAGGGTTAGAATAAGCATCAAACAGAAATAAAAGCAAAATTGGATTCTGCCTTTTAAAAAAATGTTAGGTTATTTGCATTGTTGGTTTTTCTCCAAACATGACATTGCTCCCTAATGGTCTGGAACGTTTTTCTCTGGTTCTTTCAGAAAATGGGGTGGGCTCTGAGCGGCTGGAAAGTGACCTTTAATGATCTCTTGCTGTGTGTCATGTATGCATGCCTCAAGGAGCATAGATGCAGGATCCCTCTCTGGCGGAAGGAAATTATTCTATCCTTAGACCCCAAGACTGAAAGAGGTCCAAGCTCCTGGCCGGGAAGGGTGCGTGTGTGTGTATGCGTACAAAGCCAACTGCCTTATGTTGTTTCAGAAGCTTCCTAAACAAGGTTCCAAAATATGGACTTCCAGCTATCTCTCAATGGCATGGCAGCCAGAAAGGTCTTTTCTTGTTTGAAAACCAGCCTATTTAAAACAATTCGAGGGACGGTAGGAGGGTGCCAAAGAGGACTTCAAAAGCAGTGAGCCTGTGTGCCCCTCTGAACCAACAGCTATCAACAGGGAGGTGACTGACGGTCTCAGGAAGGTGAATCTGTCTTGTGCATACTATTTTTTCCATACATCTGTTCCCCCTCCCCCCCGCCCCCTCACCTCTTCTTTAAACCTGTATTTAGAAAAGAATCTTCCTTGTTAGTCACACTCTCACTAGTCCCACTGGGTTGGGATGAAAGGACCCTAATAAAATATAAGGGTGATTTTAGGACATGGCACCTCCCATGCAACACAACCCTCATAACCCTGTGAGAGAAGCAGCCGTGATTCTGTGGATCTATCTTCACAGCTTTGTGGGTAGCCTTGCTGAACAAGGTGATTGATTCTGGCACTGGTAGCATATATTAGCTGCTCCTTCATCGTTGAAGTAGGGTCAAAAAAAAGAACATTTTATTAACTTGATTCCCTCACCCAGTGTTCCCCCTCACCCAGTTCTTCATCAGAACTCCAAAATTTCTCATCCTGTCTGAAAATTTTTCTTTGCTGTTTATCAGCTTTGCAGAAAGAAAAACATTTTCTTATTTTGCTAGCATCCAGTAAGGTAAAAGAGAATGTTTATGTAACACGTTTGCTGTCTTCAGAAGGACCAGGGGAGACTAGATGTGGCAAGACCCTTTGGAAGCTGGGAAAATTGGAAGAGCAAACCCAGGATTTGTTTGGGAGCAGACCTGTTTAAGTATTCATGCGAAATTCCAACCCTATCTAATCTGGGGACTTAGATTTGTACTAAAAACACCATGGGCATGGATCCCAAAGATGCATGCAATTTGATGCAGCCATAGGATGGCACTACTGATGGGAGCGACCCAACCTGTTTTTGCTTTTTTTTCCTTCTGCTGCTGTGTTTGCCATTTGGTAGGTCTTCCACCTGCCTTCAGAATTGAGGCTGTAACATAATCTGACTGCAGCTGCAATACATCCAACCACACTTATTTCAATTTTAAATATAATAAATACAGTGAAGAAAACAGCAAGTCTTCAATAAAGAATCTAAAGAAAAGACAGCCGACGCTCTAGGGTTTTTCAATCAAATGCCATATGGTCTCTGGATGAATTTCTCGAGGAGGTTGTAGTTGAATTCACATCTGTATGATCCCTTCTCAAGTGTAGCTCTCTTTAGATAGATACTTCATACTCTCTGGTTTCCTGCAAGCGAGAGAAGCACAGCTCTATTAAAGTGTGGCAGGAAAGAGTGACCCATTAATGGTCTATATCTTCACCCCTCCCTGTGTCCATGACATTGGCCATGTGACTTTGCAGCACCTTCACCTCTGACCCTGACTTGCTTTGGCCAATGGAGTATAAGGAAATGGGTCGCAAGAGGGGCTTGAAAAGTGCTTGTGTGTTTCTGCTCGTGTCTTGCCTTTCTGCTGTCACAATGAGCAGAGCATGCCTGACAGCCTTTAGTCCCAGCAAGAAGATTAAAGCCATGGGGAGCAGAGCTGAGTCCCCCAGCCAGTGACTAGAGGATCCCAGATGTGTGAGTGAGCACAGCTGAACCAGGACTACCACCCAACTGAAACTGCCTGAAAACACTGACCCCTGACTAGTGAGCAAATTAACGTGTTGCTTTGAGTGACTGAGTTTTGGGATTGTTTGTTACTCAGCATGATCATAGCGGTAGGTAATTGATAAACTATACTGATAAGTATTAAAAAGGTCTGGTTTCTAAAGTGCTGTTTTTCATCAGCTTGACTTTCTTTTAGGATTTAGAAACAAGCTATAAAGAATGGAAAATAACATGACTTCTTACCAGTGTCATATCTAAAGTGACTACTATATATGGGTAGGAACCAGTCCAATTTCTCTGATATTCACAGAGTGTGTCTAATATACTCCAAGCCCCAGATTGGAGGAGGAGGGACATATAAGAAGTCATAGGCTCAGCCCTGGAAGAGGTCGCTATCACATGCTTTAATGGAGGTCTGTAATTCCTGCTGAGTCAACACAGATATGCTTCATTGTATATGAGAGTGTGGTGGACAGACTCTAAGGTGGTCCCCATGGTCTTTACCTCCTGGTGTTCATGACCATGTGTGAAGCCTTCCTTTTCTATGTGGACAGAACCTGTGATTTGCTTCTAACCAACAGAATACAGCACAAAGATTCTAGGATGTCATTTCTATGTTTTATATTACATAGGATTGTGAGTCCTATCTTGCAAGGAGACTTCCTCTCTTTCTTGTTGGCTCTGAAGAAGCAAGCTGCCATGATATGAGCTACTGTATGGAGAAGGCCAAATGGAAAGGAACTGAGGGTGGCCTCTAGATGACAGCCTGAAAGAAACTGAGGCCTTCAGTCCAACAACCTGCAAGGAACTGAATGCTGTTGACAACCATGTAAGCTTGGAAGTGAATCCTTCTCCAGTCAAGCCTCAGATGAGACCTCAGCCCTGACTGACACTTTAACTGTAGCCCGTGAGCCCTGAATCAGAGGTCTCAGTGAAGATGTGCCTGGACTCTTGATCTACAGAATCTATGACATAATAAATGTGTGTTGTTTTAGGCTCTTAAATTTATAATAATATTATTATACATCAATCAATGACTAACACAGGAGGTCAGAGGAAGGGGAATAGTGAGTGAAAGTTAGGGACAAAGAATAAGTCAAGTTAATGCCCCCCCTCCCCATTGGAAAATGACTGTACATCATTACACAGGGAATTTGAAGGGTTGTGGCTTTGCAAAGTCATGACCAACCTTCTGGTTCCTCACATACACCTCTTGGCCTTTGCATATGTACTCCCTTCTCCCTGGCATCTTCTTCAACCACCATCTCAGTTTTACTGACCTTACATGTCTCAGCTTTACATCACTTTTCAAAGATGCCTTCCCCCACCCCTTAAAAGTGTTCCCCATCATTTATTCTTATAGCACCTTGTCTGATTTCTTTCATGGTCCTTAAAATTTACTATTTATTGCAATCAAGATATTCATTGGCATATTTGATCATTTGAGGTTGATGGGGAGGCAGACTAGTATAATGATTAATGCCATCAGATAAGAGTTTGCATCCAGGCTGTACCTTCTGGCTATGTGCAACTTTGGCCAAATCATTTTTTCCTTTCTCTGAACCTCAATGTCCTTATGGGTCAATCAGAGAAAGCTGAAGGATCTATCACAAAGGGTTCAGAGATGCAAGGATTCAAGGAGATCATACACTTAAGGAGCCTGGCCCATGGTACATATTATTATTGTTCTTGCTATTGATATCTGTCTTCTTTTCAAGACTGTAAGCTCATTAATGGTGGGACCATGTCTATTTGGTTTGTGATTGTGTCCCTAGTACTCAACACAAAGCCTGCCACTCATATGTGTGGGAATGTTGTACACTGCTGATCCATAAGGATTGGAGCTCACTAAGGTGTGTGGAAATGCTGCCCATTGTCACCAGGCCAACAGTGGGCTCTGATCCATTTCAGCTGTCTCTCCATGGGTCTTTGGTGCAGCCCTTTGTTTCTGTGATCCTTCTGCCAAGAGTAAACAACATTACAGGCTTGTCATAGGCTTGCAAAGAGAGCTGGGTTCTCTTAGCAGTGATTTCAATAGGGATCATAGTGGGAGTAAGACAGGACCCCTGGCCATGCTTTTCTGCCAGTGGTATAGTGAGCAAAAGGAAATTACATTTTCGGTTTTGCTGTCAGTGAATTTAGAGCAAGGAGGGAGGCACTGGGGTGAGAACAGAGACCAACTCACCCCTGTCTCATAAATGGGGTTGTCAAATTCAGTCTCCACGGTGATCTGGCTGTAGGGGTGGGAGTACATCAGGGGCAGGCGGAGGTTGGAGTAATAGCGACATCTGGAGAAGAGACAGTAAAAAAAAAGAGGTTACTTCTCTGGGGTTAGGAGACACCTTACAATACCTAAGGGGAACGGTTAGTGCCACTTTATGAGCACTAGCACCTCCACTAACGACAAGGAGAATGTGTGGCAACAGCCTCTTGACGGTGAGAATCTGAGTGGGATGAAAGCTGAAATCATAACTGCTCTCAACTTCTAACCCAGTCGGTGACAGCGAAAGCCTCAGTATCCCCCCTTACTGGGGAAGGGGTGGAGCTTAATTTGTTTTCCCTTGAAAAATAATTCAAGTCTCTCTTTAATGCAAAGAGCAACAACAATAATGAGCATGTATTGAGCACCAACTATATACCGTGTTGCCTCAGAGCAGCCTTCCCTGACCACCTATTTAAAGGTACTTCCTCTGTTACCAACACTCTCTTTCCTGCACAGTGTTTATCACAGTATGTTATAATTTGTGTGTTTCTCCTCTCCCCCACTAGAGCTCTATGTGAGGAGGGACAATTTATATTAGGCAAATGCCTGCCTCAGGGCCTTTGCTCATGCTGTTTCTCTGCCTGGAATCCTCCTAGCTCAGATATCTGCATAGCTTACTTTTGCATTGCTTTCCAGTTCTTACTCAAATGTCATTTTTTCATGGAGCTTCCTCTACCTACCTATTTAAGGTGGAACAACTGTCCTTACCTTGGCTCCCTTTTTCTCCCTACATTTATCACCTTATAACGTACTATTTTCTTTTCTTATGTGCTAGTATCTATGTGCTAGTATCTATTTGCTCCCATTAGAACCTGGGACTCATGATGGCAAAGACTTCCTGACTTCCTTCTGTTGTTTTTTTCCCCCCACAGTAATGTTCCTAGAGCCCAGAAAACTGCCACTATCCCCAAGCTACAGGTGGAGACCTTGAGGTTCAGAGAGGTGAAATGCTCAGTGCCCAGGGTGCTGGTGGTTGAGCGGATGGCAGCCCCCAACCTGCCCCGAAGCCCCCTACCTGGTGATGTAAATGTAGGCTCCTCCCAGCAGTAAGGAGATGATGAGGACGGGGAGGAAGATAGCCAGCGCCATGTTTCCCCCTTCCAATGATGTCTCGGCTGCCGCTTCTGCTACTAAACACAAAAGCCTGTGAGGCCCTCAGGTGTCACGTGCTCAACCCACATGGGTACCTGGCTCCCACATGAGCACCCGCCCTCCTAGTCATGCACCGACTCAAAGAACTGACATCACAGAGTCTTGGCCATTGGAGAACCATCTCCACAGGGGGAAGAAGCAGAAACTAGAGGAGATGGTGCTGGTTCTTTGCAAGGGAGTCCAGACCCACCCTGGTCACGGGGGTAAGGGGAGATAGTCATAGGGGTTACAGAGAATTGCGATCATACCATGCCCATTTTTGAGGGGAATGGGGTTACAGTTGAAATCTGGTTGAAATCCAATTCAAGGGAAGACTTGGAGAAGATCTCGAATGTGTTAACTGGGAAGGCAGATTTACTTGACATACCATGGAGTGGACAGGAGGAGCTTGTTGCACCCAGACTAGTGGGTTCCTCCCAGAGCTGCTCAATCAGACTCTCCAGGAGAGGGCACAGGACAGCTGGGGCAGTTCTCAGTATTGCACACCCTGATGACACCCAACTGTGAAGGCCCAGTTTTGATTTTCAGAGGCCATGGCCGCACACTATCTTGGCCTCACCTGGAACGTCCCACAACCTTCCAAGGTTGGTGGAATTTACAAGAACTATGACATGTGTTGTGGGGACCAAGGATGTTTTCCCAGTATGGCTTGAAGGGGACCCCACATCTCTTCTAGACACTTGGCTCCAGGTTTCCTCTGCTACTCTTCATGACCAAGTTTCATAGAGCTCAGCTGTATGCCAATCTCTAATCAATTAACTGCCACTCTACAAGGTCTGCAAAATTGACCCTAACACCTATGACAAATGCAAGGGCACAAAACACTATGATGGCGCTATGATGTCTGAGCAATCTCAGGCTTTTGAGATGTTCTCATGGTTCATTGGTTGGGAAGAGGCAGAGAAAAGCCTGAAAGAGACTGACACCACGAAATGTTCTCTCTTTCTCCAGTGGAGTGACTAATACATGCTCCTCCTCTACACTTATATTATGAGCCTTGGCTCTGCCTGCTTGGATTAAAATGTCATCTGTTACAAGGAAGAGCAACTGATGCCGTGTAATTCTTACAGCCCCAGATTCTGAGTGAACTACTTATTGTCTGAAAGCTAAATGGCTCCAAAAATAATAATACAAGCTATTTAACTGGTTAAAACTTTTTTTTTAAAAAAACAAAACAATATATTTTATTTATTTATTTTTGATGTCATAGCCTGGGTGAGTGGTTTCATACCAAACTGGATGGAGATTATATAGAATGCAGATGTTTTACATATGGGAGGGGCTGGAACAGGAAGAAACCACAGAATAAAAACAAAAACCAAATTCTGGATAGCTTTCAGCATCTGTCCCACATTAATAAATCTTACTTGGTAATTCCTAATAGAGGGAGAGCAGAGAACAAGGAGGATACAAGGACAGATACAGAGAAAGACCGAGGGGAAAACAGACCACAGAACATTCCCTGGGCAGACCTTCCCTTTCTGAAACCAGGAGGATACTCAGCCTGGAAGGTGAGGCATCACTGGATAGTTTCCCAAGATAGTACCATGTGGTTGAAAAGTTTTACCATAGGGCCATGCCTTTGTCAGGCATAGGACTCTCAGACTGTCTTATCCCATGGACAGAGCTGGTGTCAAATCCCTTTCTGGTCATTTAGGACCCTAAGTTGCAAATTCAATTTTTTTTTTACAGTACCGAGACAAAGTGAAGGCAGATTTTATGGTTTATCTTTTGTAAGCACCTGGATCAGGATATTCAGAACTTGCCCTTGTTTTCTGCTATTAGTTTTATTTATTGGATTTTTTCATTATAGAACTCACCTTCTAAAGCGTGTTCAAAGCTGTCTTGATTAACTGAAAGAGAAATTGAAAGCATTGGTCAATGTCAAATAAACTCATTGTGCATGAAATGAAGCCGAAAGAACAGGAGCAAAAGCTCATGCCACGCTTTGCTGAAGTTAGTGATATGTTTTATTTATCTTGGGCTACTGGAATTAGTGGAAATGCCTGGACACTTTCCCTTCTCGGTTCCTGAGAGAAGATGAGATAGATATGACAATAGTCATGGGGAATAATTACTGAACACTCACCATATGTCAGGTATTGTGCTAAGAGCTTTATATATATTTGCTCATTTAACCCTTGCAACAATCTCATTAGGTAGATACTATTCCCACTCCCCACCCCCCATTTTACAGATGAGCAACAGAAGTTCCGAGAAGTGAAGCAACTTCTCTGACATCTCACAGCTTCTAAGTGATAGAGGCAGGTTTTAAACCTGGACTGCTCAACCTCTGACCTCTGACCTCTGCTCTTAACTCTGTAGTGCTGGTTTTTTCAGTGTTTTCATGTAGAACAAAGGCTGATGAATGGCAAGGGTCAGGATAAAATCCAAAATCCAAAATTCAAAATCCAGCCAGAGGTGAAATTGTTTTCTTGCTTTAAAAATGCATATTTATGTGAACCTGTCTGATTTCATTTTTATTTCATATTTATTTGACTAAGGTATATATTCCCTGTAAAACTATTTTCATTGATTGATTGCCACAGACTAGAACTCTCTGGAATTCATTCATTTCCTTGTATTTCCTGTAAAGCTTCTCTAGAAATTCAAGATGATGGGGGCTCGTGTCTCTGTGCTTTGGCATCAAAGTCCTCATGGTAGCTGAGTATAAAAACACAGCCCCGTGGATGGGTTTCATGGATGCAAAACTCCAGAGCGAAGGCTTAGACCAAAAGATTGCATTATAAAGGGGTGGAAAGGGGTCCCACCAATGGCCCAGCTATATTCATGACCTACCAGTACAGAGACTTCTTAATTGGTGCCTTGGTCAAAGCTACACTCTGACTTAACATCATTACAATATGATGAAAGAAAAAAAAAACATTCAAACTTGCCAACCAACCAACCAACCAACCAATGAACCACCTTCTGTTTTACCTAAAAACCCTACTGATCTCAGATAAAGGCATTTGACCTCAACCAAAAAAGCAGGGCGGTTCGAACCCGAGAGGGCATCACAGTCAGGCAGACAGCATCCATGAAGGCTATGAGCACAAAAAAGGCTCTGCAGGTACCATACCTGGTTCTAAGGATCCCCAGTCCATGAAGATGAGGCTATTTTAAATTCTGTTCAACTATGCCAGATAAGTTAATAACTTTAAATTCATCTCTTTTTTATTTAATTAAACCAAACTTAAATCAGCTTTAATATTAATAATCTCCCAGATCATGTGATGCTGAAAAGCATTTGGGTTAGTGTCTGCTGTATTTCTTAATTTATATATGCACTTAATTTCTTTAAGCCTTGTAACCCTTGGGAACAAAGTGGTTGTGAGAAGGGGATGCAGGAGGCGGGAAACGTTTAAGCCACGTTGTCAAAGCAAGAGTCAAAGGCAGAATGGCTCTCCTTCATGATAAAAATCTAAGCTTGAAAGAGCTCTTTTAGTAAGTAAAAATAAAAATGCGAAGCAAGGAGAAGGCATTGTGTCATAGTTTCATTGGCAGCAATTGTCTTCTTTCTTAGTGGTGCCTTGGTCAATAATGGTGGTGTCTTAGATTTAATGAAATACAGTAGCTCAGCATTTTAGAGAAGATTCAGAATCCCTCCAAGTCAGTCCAGACATCTCCAGGCCCCTCAGTCCCCATGTCATGAGTAGGTTTCTTTACCTTTACAAACAGGCAGGGGCCCATTCCAGTGGGATGGCTGTCCCAAGATGCACCGGATAGTCACTTCACCCATGAGCTCAAAGCCCTCGTAGCACATGAAGGTGAGGGACTCTCCTGGCAGGTAGAGTCGCTTGTATAGGATTTGATACCCGTTTTCAGGTAGCCCAGGGTTGTCACATGCCAGGGACTCTTCCGCTGAAAAGCAAGCCAAAAGGAGCTCTGATGAGATGATGCAAATCTTTGGGGACTCCTACTCAGAGCCTGTGTGATCTGGCTTTGGCCAGCCTCTCTAACATCCCCCCCTCTACGTTCCTATCTCAAACTGTTGCCATTTCTCAAGCTCACCTTTCTCGCTCCCACTCTGGGCATGGATTATACATGGGCACGATATAATGCACTGGGCTGTGGAATCTGTATTAAAGTCTTGGTTCTGCTACTTACTAGTTGTGCAACGTTCTCTAGCAAAGGCCACAACCTCTTTGAGCCTCAGTTTACTCATCAATAAATGGGAATAGTACCTATCTCATAGGGACTTAGAAGAGTAAATAAGATAATGGGTGTGAAATACTTAGCATGCTCTTAGTATGTCCTAAGTACTTAGTCAGTGATAATTGGTGGTGGTGTTATATTATGAAATATTCCTCCTGCTTCTCATATTATACCTCACTCCCCCACCTAGCTTAGATAAGTCTTGTCTTTCAATACTCAGTTTTCATTTCTCCACCTCCAGGAAGCCTTCCTTGATGCTCCCTACCCCTAATTGAGTCACTAGTCTTTCCAGTTCTTCCCCCACCCCAGCACTACATATACAGTATTGTATTTAATCACTTAATACATTTAATTTCAGTTTCCCTCACTGGAGATGATCCCATTAAGGCATGTTTGAAGTTCAGGGCCTGGCATACAGTAGGAGAATCATTAATGACCCCAAGGTATACAGTAGGAGCATCAAGAACATCTCTGTGGGCAAAATATTGACCTCTATGAGCCTCAACTTCCTCGTCTGTAAAATATGCTATAACATAGGGTCATTATGAGATTATGAGGATTAAATGAGCTCATGCAAGTGAGGTGAACAGTATAGAGCAAGCACCCAATAAACGCCGGCTACTTGTATGGCCTTTACAATTTTTGTTACATTTTCATACCAACTGTATTGTTGTTTACTTAATGTTTTTATTTCTATTGACTTGCTTTTCTATTTAAATAGTGCTCTACAATTTAGCCTCACCCTAAATAATATTCTAATGATTGTAGGTTTCAAATATCGGTTTAAAATTAAAACAAAAACAAAAACACCTAGCAGTTAACCTGGGCACTGTCTAAAGCCCTGTTGATACCATGTTGGTGTGTATAGTGCTGTTTGGGAAATGTAGCCCAATGCACTGCACTCTACAGTTTATGAACCTCAGAGTATAGAATTCACTCTTTTTTATTTCTCCAGCAGACATTACTCTGCTTCTATATGTGAGGATTGTGGTAGGGGCTGAGTGTAGAGTGGTAAACTAAAGCATAGTTTCTATTTTGCCAGAACTCTGTCTGGTGGGAGAGAGACCAGCAGTTAGGTGATTGCTTGCATACGGCTAACTGAAGCGGTAACACCTATGATGTGGGAAGCACAGAGGAGATTTCTCAGTCATAGTGGGAAGGTTAGAGAAGGTTTACAGAGGAAACCTGGAAATCCAGGGTTCTGCTAAGTGAGAGGGAGGAGTCAGCCCTGGAGGGGTGTGGGAGATGGGAAGCTGATCTGATTCCCAGCCGCTTCCGTCCCTCCTGGGGGGAGTGGAAGTAAGGGACCCTTAAGGCAAATACTACGGATTGCCGCAATGTAGCAAAGTGGCCAGTAGGTGGCAGTGGTAACTCAGAAGAATTTCCTCACAGCCTTTTCTGGCATTTCCTTTCATAACGTTCACAGTTCAGTGAGTACAACAAATACTTATTGAGCACCTTCTATGTGCCAGGCATTATTCTTGGCTCTGGACATACAGCGATGAACAAGATAGATACGGCCCCTGCCTTCATGTACCTTAATATTCTACAAATATTTTCTGGATGCCAACCCTGTGCCAGGCACTGTCTTAGCCCTGGGAAGGTAGAAAATGACAAAGGATAAAATTTTAGACCTGGGTGTAGAAAATGATGTTAGCAGCAGGTTTAGGAAGATGAAGGGAGGTGTCCTCAGCTATCATCACCTGTTCTCACCTGGTTGTACTAGAATCCTCCCCCATCCCCACACAGGTTACTCAGGGCCCTGGCCACACCCCTAAGGCATTTTGATTTAATTGGTCCCCCAGAGTATTCTTTTTGAAGCTCCCCAGGTGATTCTAAGATTCAGCCAGAGTTTTAGGGCTGAAGCGTTTGGGGCTCAGAACCACAAGAAAGAAATCATTTAATTAATTTTCAAAATATTCAAACACCCATTTAGTGCCAGATGACTTGCATATATTACTTACACTTCTCCTCCAAATCCTTAAAGGCAGTAAACAGCAACAACCAGAATAGCTAACATTTACTGAGAGCATCCTATGCGCCAGGCAGTATTTGGAGTTTTATATGTATGAACTCACTTAATTATAACAACCCCAAGACACATTATCACCATCCCCATTTATATCTGAGTAAATGAAAAGCACAGAACTGTTGAGTATTCTGTTAAAGTAGTTAGAGAGAGAGGATTCAAAGCCAGGTGCTCCAAGTCCAATGTTAATCACGGCACCATACAGCCTCCTTACAGATGAGAAAACAGGACAGAGGGAAGGTGATTTGTGAAAGTTCCCACAAAAAGGAAGTGGCTGAATTGTGATTTGAGTCCAGGATCTCTCTAAAGTTAGTCTGATTCAATTTTGATCCAACCACCAGCAAAAGTCTGAGAAGAGTTTCACGTGAAATTCTTCCCTGGCAGAAACCAGCTTTGTATCTATCTTCAGCTCCCAGAAGATGGCAAGAGAGTGACATGCAAAGTGACTTGATTTGAGCCTGGAGGTTTGGATCTGCTGGGTGACCTTGGAAAAATCACTTTACATCTCTGAACTCCATTTTTTCCTGCCTGCTAAGTAAATGGACTGAGCCAAGACCCCATCCTTAGCTGAGACATGGCTGGGCAGAGACATTCACACTCCGAGGTTGTACCTGCACTTTGAAATAAGATCAGTAAGGGTAGGTTTTCTCAACCTGGAAGCTATTGACAATTCTTTGTGGTAGGGTCCATTCTGTCTGCCTTTTAGGATGTTCACAGCATCCCTGGCCTCTACTCACTAGATGCCAGTGGCACCTTGCCCCACTCTTGTGATGTGACATCAAAAATGTTTCTAGAAATTTTGATTGACAAATGCCTCTTGGGGAGCAAAATCATCCCTGCCTGAGAACCTCTGGTCCAAGGTTCAAACAATTCTGTTGCAATCCATGTGACTCCATTTTGTTCTCTCCCAGGAATCCAAGTGAGTTAGAATAATGGTCATATAGACATGATCACAAACCTAACCCCATTTCTATTTTTCATTCTTCCACCATTTTTAACTATAAGAAAAAAATGTACATTTTTGGAGCACACTTCAGCAAAATGCTCAAAAATCAAGTTTGTTATCTATTGTCATGAATCGTTTATAATATATCCTGGAGAGTAACTAATCATTGAAACTGAGTGGTAATTATAAAACAGTGTTAACTGAGCATTTATTATATGCCAGACACATTGTTATGAGCTTTTATATTTATGGTTGGCATGATCTTTTTGAATTTTTTTTTTTATGAGGACACCAGCTCATTTAAAGTCACACAGCTGATAAGAGCCGGATGCAAACCCATACTTGTGGATTTTGAACCCTGCGCATTTAATGATTCTGCTACAATGAAAGGCCCTCCTTGTGTTCAGTCCCCTGAGCTATCATGGATTCTTTTGAGCTATTGCTTTCTCAAAGACAAGAATTTCTAAATGAAGATGAGCACCCAGCTAGAGCCTAGCATGTTGGCTGAGGTGAGGATGCTGGGGACAGCTCATCCATGGGAGCTTTTACTAAGGTCACAGTCTGGCCATGTGGGCTCTGACCAGGCCAGGAAACTTCAGGTCTCACATTTGTGGTGTTCTGGGGTCAGGGCTGTGAAGGGCCAGGGCCTCCTGGGGAATCCTGAGTGCCCCCTTGGAGAGCCACCCACAAAACCCTCGCCAACCGTCAGATCCCCATCACTCTTGGTGGTGTGGCTTATGCCTTCTGGACAGGAGCCTGAGGAGTCATCTACCACACCACCATCAAAGAAGGAAAGTTGCAAGAAAGCCATGAGGTGTAATAAAGACCACGTTAGTATTGCCAACAATAACCATGACAGTAATAGTAAAAATACTATCGTTTGTTGAGACTGCTAGGCCCGAGGGATACAAGAACCAATTGGGTGCAATCCTAGCAAGTGAGTTATGTGTTTGATTCTGTGAACATATAAACAGATCATTTTAATAAGCTATAGCAGGTGCTGTGATAGCTGTAACTGTAGGTGCCATGGGAGCTCAGAGGAGAGAAACACGACTAGGTAGTCAGTGAGGCCTTCTGGAGGAGGTGACACTGAGGATCCACTGTTATTTCCTTCATAGACTTGGCTTTCCTCTCCTCCTCTCCAATAGACCTCGGGCTCCATGAGAACGTGGACCATATCTATTTACACATTGCTATATTTTCAGGGCTTAGCATCGTGGTTTCAAAACTGTGCACCAGGTGCCCTGGGATACCACCATTTAAAAAAAAATTTTGAGGCCACACGGTGACATCTCTCAGACCCATGGGAACTACTAGCTCCAAGGAAGTTCACAGTTTCAGCATGAGATAGAGCGACATTCCTTTTAATGGTGCCCCATCTCTTCAAAGCTGGGGGTTCTGTGATTGCTGTGCTAAAAGGCAAAAACTGTGACAAATCAACATGAAACAGGAGATGGAGGTGGCAGAGTCCGGCCTGATGCTATCATTTGAGAAGTTCGGTGGAACCTCACAGATGCATGATCCCTACAGTAGTAACTGTGGCTATTTAAGAATGAAATAAAAATATAACCTTCTCTTTCAATTTACGTGCATTACTTTCTCAAATGGCAACTAAGTTATCAGGATATAGATGCTTGTTGAGTTGTTTGGGTCTAACTGCTTAATAAATAGAATTGTTGGGTATTTTGGCTTAGGAAATCTATGAAAAAATTCTTGAGATACCAAGGGTACTGTGAGTTGAGAAAGTTTGAGAACCTCTGTCCTAGAATGTACTTCCATGTAGGAGGTGCTTACTGAATGACCAGATGACTTGCTACCAACAACCCTGCCTGGTAGGGGCTATTATTTTTTCTTCAGATGAGAGCTCTTTCTTTTACCAATGCCTTAACTGTCTGTTCTTAAAGTGGCATGGGATAAATAGAATAGGAGTGAACAGATGTGGCTTTGAGTCCCAGCCGGACCAAAGTACTGCCTCAGACAAGCGACCCTGAATAGAAGCTGTAGAGCAGTGGTCCTCAACTTTTTTGGCACCAGGGACCAGTGCTCCTATGAGAATCTAATGCCTGATGATCTGAGGTGGAGCTGAGGTGGTGATGCTGGTGCTGAGGAGTGGCTGCAAATACAGATGATGCTTTGCTTGCTGTCCCGCTGCTCACTTCCTGCTGGGTGGCCCTGTTCCTAACAGGCCATGGACCAGTACCTATCCACAGCCTGGGGGTTGCTGTAGACAACCAGAGCTTATAGAGTTTTCTCTGTCTGCATCATGAGCTCATTGGTGAGAGAGCTTTATCAATAATAAAGCACCACAGATTTCCCCAGAAGCTGGAAATGCAGAATGATGAGGTGGGAAGGTGATGCTTTTGGGGTTTATTGGGTTTGAGTTGGAATCCTGGGTTCTTCCCTTCCCTGCTGTGTGACCTCAGAAAAACTACTCACCCTCTCTGGGCCTTCTTCGCCTAATTCTAAGTGGACCTATGTACCATTCATGAAGTTTTGTAAGGGTTAAATGTGTTGATGTTGGGAGTGGGCACGACACACCGAAGGTGCCCGTCAAAACGGGGCTCTTCCCTCTGTTCACTAGAGGAAACATTTTAAAGCTGTTTTATATCTAACACGTTTGTCCTTTAAAATACCCTCAGGACCCAGACTGCAGCCTCCCTCTCACTCCAAGCACCTCCCTGCAAGAAACTGACCATCTTCTTGCCTCACGTGTCATCTCTTGTTAGCCTCGCCTGCCTGTCATGTTGCTGGCACCACATGTTGGATTCTTCCTTAGGTTTCTGGGGGGGCTGCGAATCTCCTGACACCCATCTTGGCTCGTGAACTCATTAGCATGAGTGTCAGGGAAGCCGTCTCCACTGAGCCCTGCAGATCCAAAGCTAAGATTTCAGGAAAAGGCAGCCCTAAAGGGAGGGAGGCAGCTTCTCGGAAAGCCTGCAGCCACTGCAGCCCAGAGTGTCTTTGGGGGCTGTGTCTCATTAATGAAGTGTCTTTCCTTTCTTTCTTTCTTTCTTTTTTTTTTTTTATAAATGATATCTCTACCTTTCAGTATTTTATTTTTAGTTTTTCATGTCTGGGTCTCTGCAGCTTGAATTACTCAAGCTGCCTCTTACAAGTCACTAGGAGGAAAAGGGAATTGTATGTGTTTCCTTGGCTGCCATTAGGAAGTGCGATACACTGGAGGGCTTAGAACAACAGAAATTTACTGTCTCACAGCTTTGGAGGCCAAGGGTCTGAGGTCAAGGTGGAGGTGGGGCCAGGCTCCCTTCAAAACCTGTAGGGGAGGGTCCTTCCTTGCTTCTTCCCAGCTTCCTGTGGTAGCTGGCAGTCTTGGTGTTCCCTTCCTTGCAGGTGTTGCACTCTGATCTCGCCTCTGTCATCACGTGACATTCTCCCTACGCTCGTGTCTCCACCTGTGTCTAAATTTCCCTTTACTTATCAGGACTCCAGTCATTGGATTAGTAGCCATTCTAATCTGGTATGACCTCATCTTAACTTGATGACATCTGCAAAGACCCTATTTCCAAAAAAAAGGTCACAGTTACAAGCACTGGGGATTAGGACTTCAATATCTCTTTTCAGGAGATACAATCCAACCCATAGTAGGAACCAACCAGTTTGAGTTTGGCCCAAAGATCTGTAGACTGGGGAGGAGATGTGGCTGTGGTTAAGGCGTTAGGGCTGTAGGCTACACTTCCACTAGGATGTCCCTACATGGATTTGTGCCCTGCGACCCATGATGAAATAATAGCAAGGCTGGTGGGAAGGGCGCTGGACTTGGAGACCAGGGTCCTAGGTGTGACTGCTATCTCTGCCCACGAAGAAGTGCTATGACCTTAATAGTATTTGCCTTTGAGTCTCAATTTCTTTTTTACACACACACACACACACAGTTATATATATATATGTGTATATATAACTGTGTGTGTGTGTGTGTGTATATATATATATATATATATATATGGTGTGTGTGCAAACATAAACATATATATTCACAAATATATATAATCTGTTTAGCAATGTATTTTACACATTCAATAAATGATAATTACTGTTACCTATTTTCCCCCTGAGCTTTAGTTTTCCTAATATATATTCACTCACATATATTTACGTACATATATATACATACGACACACATACATACATATATGTTCACAAATACATATAATATGCTCAGCAAAATATCTTACACAACCAAATAACAACTATTGTTATTATCTGAAGAATGGGACAGTTGTGTCTTATCTCTAAATTACCCCTCACTTGTATTTTATCTCCCAGATTCCCTTCAGCTCTGAAATTCTAGAACTCAGACTGAAGAGGCAGATGGTCTAACATTCCTCATTATATGTGAATAAAGAATAATAAAGCCCCCTCTTTTCTATGCAGAAGCTTTAAATTTTGATGTAGTCCTACCTGTAGCTCTCACCTGGAGCCTGAGCTGGCTGTACCTTTACTGCAGCTGTTTATAACACAGAGATGTAAAGTATTTGTGCTGCTGACAGTTTCTAAACTCCAGGTATGGTATGAGGCTTGGTTCCTTCTGTAAGGCCGCCTGATTTCTTTAAGCTTCAGTTCCGATTCCTGGACACACATCAGAATCCTTGGGGAGCTTTAAAAATCCTCACTGCTCATGCTATACCCCAGGCCAGTTGCATCAGAATCTCCACTGGGTTTTAAGACTTTCTAGGTGATTCCCAGATGCAGTCAAGGCTGAGATCCCTGGACCACATCTCTCCCCAGATATCTGCTTCAGTGGCTCCACAAAGATGAGGCCAAGGAGAGTTTAATTGCACTCATTTAGTGCCCTGTGGCCTCCTTGATTTTAAGCAGTTAAAAAATCAGGCAGGACTATGGAAAACAGGCTGGACATTTTTCAAAAAATTAAAAATGGATATATACCTTTTGACCCAGCAATTGCACTTCTGAGTATTTATCCAATGAAAACCAAAATAATAATTTGTAAGGATCTATGCACCCTTGTGTTCACGGCAGCACAATTTACAATCGTCAGGATTTAGAAGCAACCTAAATGCCCATCAACAGACAACTGGAAAAGTTATGGTTCATATATACAATGGATGTTACTTAGGCATTAAAAAAATGAAATCCTACCATTCACAATGGTATAGATGGACCTAGAGGTTTTTATTCTGAGTGGAAAAGTCAGACAGAGAAAGACAAATACCATATGATTTCATTTATATGCAAAATCTAAGGAACAAAAAGAACTAATCAAAAACAGACTCACAAATATAGAGGACAATCTGGTGACAGCTGAGGGGCGGGGGGTTGTAGGGCGAGGAGAATGGGGTGAAGGGTTAAAGGAGTACAAATTAGAAGTTGATGGATGGTCATGGGGGTGGGGAGCACGGCATAGAAAATGCAGTTAGCATTAAGGTATTATCTGGGTGTAGAGCCAGAGGAGAGAAAGAGTAATAAAGGGGATCATTTTATAAGCTATATACATGTCTACACAATGTTCTGTATACCTCAAACTAATAATAAAATAAAATTTTAAATAAAGAAAAAAGAATCAGGTAGGTCTGGGTTTGCCTCTGGCCTCCACTATTAACTTGCTTTGTGACCTGGGGTAATGATTTCACTTCCCTGAACCTTAGTATCTTCTTTTTAAAATGGAGACAATAATACCATGCTCACAAGGCTACTGGAGGAAGAAGAGCGGGACATTTGCTAAAGGATTTAGCACAGCATCTGATACATTTACTGTAAATGTTACAGTATCCATTCCTTCAATCCGTGTTAGCTATTGTTGTATGACAGTAATAATAAAAAACACTCCCACAGGGTGGGATGCCTCCTCCTAGCAGCCCAGCCCTCCTCCGTGAATAAGAGGATGACGTCAACTCAATAAACAGGACTCACAAACACAGTGGGGCAGGCGGGAAGTCCAGATGGGAGTGCCGGTCTCACGGCTGTAGCAGGTCAGAAGCGAGCTCCCTTCCAGCACAAAGCCGGGGTTGCACGTGTACTGGATGGTGGTGCCCACCAGCAGCACAGGATCCGAAATTAAGCGGGTCGAGTGGTCTACTTCTCCGGGATCGGTGCAGTACATAACTATGAGAGATGAAATCAGACCAAGTGGGCATTCGGCTCTTGATGATCACAGGTTTCCTGAGATTTACAGGATGATCTAGAAAGGTTCTGAACTCAGATCCTTTCCTGTTTGCAAGATAATGCATCTCATCTTATCAAAGGTGACTGGAGAATAAGTTAGGATGAGAGAGATTTGAATTTCATTCCACTTTTAGGAATTCGCCCAAAGAAATGTTTGCATCAGGGCCCAAAGACCTGTGTATGAGGTTGTACATCACACCATTATTTGTAATGGTAAAAAACAAAACAAAAAAAAAAAACTCACAAAAAACAGTACAATGTAAACCCTTTAGCAGGGGAAGAGAATGGCCATTCATAAAATCCTGAGCAAGCACTAAAGAGAACAAAATGAGGCTCACTGCTTTCTTTGTAGTGCTTGATTATAGTAAAACGAGCAATCGTTACATTTTAATTAAAAAATCAATATGGAAAAAGGAAAACAATAAAACAATTAAAAAAGAATGAAGTAGACAACATGTGCATATGAAAAGATATCTGTATATCAGAGTTGCAGTTGCAAGAAAATTTGTATAAATTGATCCCTTTTATGGTAAAATATATCTGTAGCTGTTTCTATATGAATATCTATATATGTCTATATATACAATATATTCATACATGTCGATATATATATATATATTTGTGTAGCACGCACGCACACAAACATGCAATTGGAACCATATAAAATGAACTTTTAAGACTGGTATCATTTCTAGAGAGTAAGATTATAAAGGATTTTCACTTTCTACTTCATAATTTTACTACTGCTTTGGTAACATAAGTGAATGTTTGTCATTTGAGTAAGTTTAAATTTAAAAAATCATTATTATTTAAACGATTTAAAAATCATTGTTATGTAATATTATATCTTATTATTGTATATACATTAATATATGTTACATTAATGAGTTCATGATGAGTCTCTCTAATGGCCACCCATGGCATTTTTCACTGTTCATTTTTAATTTTCTATCATCACACATGCACACACACACACACACACACACACACCACATACTGTTTTGAAACAAATAAGTTCTGTTTATGTAGCTGATTTTTGTGGATTTTTAGCAACTTCTTTTATGTTTCTCACCATTATAAGTAATTTTCCTTAATGTCAGAATATTTATGATAGGAATTGTATGTGACCCCGCACTTCTTCCCCCAAACCCTTTCTCTGAGCACAATACAGTCGGCCCTCGTATTCACGGGTTTCTCATCCATGGAGAAAACCAACTGCAGACTGAAAACAGTATTTTCTGACTCTATGCATTGTGCTACACAATTTTATACAAGAGACTTGAGCATCTGAGGATTTGGGGATCCGCAGAGGTGGGGTCCTGGAACCAACCCCCGTGGATACAGAGGGATAACTGTATTTGTTCTTGCGCAATTGCTGATTTAAGTCATGCTGGCCAAGTCTGCCCAAGTACCGCCAAGGAGTCCCAGCGGGAGGGCTGCGGACTAGAGCTTGGCCTGGGAGGTGGGAGACAAACAGCTGGGGGAAGACCTACCTCTACCTCGGAATTTAGCTCCTGCCCCTGCTACTAAGGCACCAGTGCAGAAACAAGAAGCCTCTCCTTTTCTGACCCTTTTCAAGACACAGACATGCCTGGCCTGCACTCCTGAGGGGGGCAGGCGGAAGGATCCGGGAGACTGGAATGGATGCCGCCTGGATAAGGTCAGCTCCCTACCATGGGCGTTTTGAGCTGGGGCTCCAAGGTCTAACTTAATTTGTTTTGCTTGGCTACCACAGGGATTTTAAAGACCTGAATGTGGATGATGTTTTTATCCAGGCTGAATGCATTCCTCATCACCACAGTCCACACCATTCCCTATTGTTTGACATGAGTCTGTTTCACTCATTTGCATTATCTGCCAGGCTTCCAAAGGTACCTAGTCTGAGGTCCTTGCCCTAGGGCTACAAAATGACACGTGTGAGCAGCACCAATGAGCTGGTGAAGTAGGAAGGAGGCCAGATGCTACATTAAATAACTCCACTGTATCCATGCAAAGAAGACAAAAATAAAAATAAAGCCCATGGAAGGGATTTATCACCTACTGACCTAGAGGAAGAAAATAAGACTATGCTTACTTTTCTCACAAAATGGGGGGTCGCTGCTCCAGCTGAGGTCCCACTGGCAGGTGAGGGTATCGCTTCCCACGATGTCGTAGCCGGGGTCACACTGGTAGGTGATTCTGGCTCCCCTCACAAGTTCTGTATGAGAAGTAGTTTTCCAGCCATTTTGGATCTCAGGCAAATCTGAGCAGGAGTCATTCCTTGACACCTCTTTAAAATAAAAATATCATCCTCAGATGGGGAGGTGGCCTTTTTGTTTGGGGTTCCCTTTTACGAACATCAGAGTAAACAGTAAATAGAAGAAAACTCTGCAGAAATAAGTAGCACACGTCCCAAACCCCTTAAACTTCAAGAAGTTTTCTATAGTGAGATTTTACAATGACCTCTTTCCATGGGTCATCGAACTTGCCAAACATTCTCTTGGTTTGATAAAGTCAGCTTAGGACTTGGGGTCAGACAGGACCCTAACTCTGCTACGGACTAGCAATGTGACCGGGGACAATCACTTTTGTCTCTGTCTCAGGTTCCTCACCTTTCATGAGAGCATAGTCATCATCATGCCTGCTTTGCTGTGGTGGCCAGATTCCAAGATGTCTCTTCCCACCCCCCATCATTCTTACTTCCTGGAATTCACGTTCTTGCATAGACCCTGCCAACACTGACTAGGGCTGGTGTGCGTAACCGATAGGCTATTGCAAAAGTGATAATGTGTGACTTCTGAGGCTATGTCATAAAAGTTGTTGAGGCCCTCTCCCCCCCCCCCTCTCTGTGTGTGTTTGTGTGTCTGTCTGTCTCTATCTCTGTCTCTGTCTCTGTCTCTCTGTCTCTCTCACAGTTTTCTCTGCAGGAAGCAGCTGCCATCTTGTGAGAATGCTCAAGCAGCCCTCTGGAGAGATCCACTTGGGGAGAATGTGAGGCCTCCTGGTAACGATTGGCTCTGATTTGCAGCCACAGGAGCGAGCCATTTGGGAAGTGGATGACTGCAAGCTTTTAGATGACTGCCGCTCTGGCCAACATCTGGACAACAACCTCATGACAGACTCTGAGCCAGAAACACCCAACATTAATTTTTGAATTTCTGACTCACAAAACCTGTGACATAATAAGTGTTCATTGCTGTTTTTTAAGGGGGAGGGGTAATTTGTTATACAGCAATAGGTAGCTAATTACTATCAGGCTCATCCTAAAAATGTCTGTAAATCCATGTTTGATGGATTAGTAATATAAGTTTGTAACTCATATTAAGATACATATTTAATTATTAAAACAAAAAATAATTATTAGTGCATTCTTCAAATCACATTGTATGTCATCTGTGAACATTAACCACACTTTAGAAAATGGTACACACAGCTTGTTATCACAGAGTCTTCCTCTGGAATAATTCTGTTTCTCTTTTGCAAACCCTCATGTCTAAGGTAGTAATCCAAAGCCCACTATTACTGTTCTTGCTTCCAAGTGCCCACTGCATAGCTTTTGAGAAAGAGCTAATTATTCCATATAATTAATTTGCAGTTCTTACGTGTTTCTGGGGAGAGCAAAGCACCTTCATTGCAGAAAAGTCATTCTGAGAAACAAGCAATGGCTTTTCCCGGGATTTCATCATGGTTTTATTTGGAGAAAGAAGATCTCATGGGTGTCTGCAAGAAGTAGGGAAGGGGGAGATGGCTTCTAGAATTGCTTGGTGGGGAACAGGAGCCTCTATTTTTAGGCCTTTGAAGAATCAGCCAAGCCCTGGATTTAGGACACAGCTGCAAATGCTCACACTGTGGATGAAAGGGAGAAACGGGGGCAAATACTGGCCATGGGGTCTGCCCCGTGCCAAATGCTTTGAGACTCAGAAAGCTTTGCTTGTCTGCCTTCAGTGAGAGCCAGCATTCCTGTGGGACCTCCTGTCTCCTTTGTAGCAGTCGTCGAATTTGTGATTACTCAGTTGTTACCACCATATAGCAAAAACTTGACTTAATTCTTGGCCCCACTATTTATAAATTTGGTGGCGTTGGCTAAGTCACTGTAACTTCCTGTCCTTCAGTTTCTAAACTCCACTCCCAGAGACTGTGATTCAGGAATCTGCATGTTCACCAAGCACATTAGGTGGAGGATCCAGAATTATCTATCCCTCTGGGCCCTTAACTTTGCTAAGAATGAAAACACTGGCCTAGGAGTTGGAAGACTTCCCTTCTAGGTTTCTTTCTTTCTTTTAGAAGATGTGTGGCTCCAGTCAGGTCAATAAACATATCTGATCCTCATTGCCCTCAATCATAGAGACAAAAATCATGACCCTGGTTTATTCCTAAAGGCAATGTGAAAGCAAATTAATGTGCAGGATACACTAAGCTAATTAATGTGACAGTAATACTAAGATGAGTTACATGGATTCATTGATTTGTTTGACTACGGTTTTGTGAGTACTTACTATATGCCAGGTGCTAGGAACACAAAAATCTGAAGTCATGGTTCTGGTCTTATGGTCAAGATCAGCAACATGGTCTAACTTGTGAGCAAAAGAAATACCTAAATGCACTGAATGCATGCCATTATTTACCAGTCTTATGCTCATGGCAGATATCACTAATTGATTATAGCAGTCTCTTTCTTTGAATCAAGATGAAACTCCCTAGTCTTTCTCAATACAGCATTCCAGGGAGCTACTGTCATTTGATTAGAGTTGACCTAAAATATAGAGCTTATTTATTACCCTAGGATTAGAGGAATAAATACAATAGTGATCAATGTCTCTGAGAAACACTGCTTATTCATCTCTGCTTTTTTATGCCCTTCCCTCCCATGCACTTGGCCAAAGACACTAGCAAAGCACAAGAAGCAGTGATGAGAATTGGTCTTTGCTTCTATCTGTGCAAAGAAGAATTGAGGTCAGAACCATGCAAGCTCAGAGCGTTCCTAGGAAGGTTCTGACAGCAGTCATAGCAGATAAGCCTTGGCCACTTTCCAGAGCTGGGGTTTAGGCCTTGAGGTCAATTTAGGAGCCTCACATTTCTCTAGATGGCCACAGAAACCCCTGACCCTTCCATCTGGTTCAGAGGAATGGGAATTACATTTGTGTCTGGTTAAATCTAGACCTAGAATAGCAAATATATTTCCCATGCCATGGCAGTCATCAGTAATCAATCATGGCATTCTTTCTCACTGACTTCAGGCATTGCCTATTCTGAATTCTTTTCAACATGGTCTTCAACAAAGGTGGTCACAAGCACTAGATTGGCATCGAAATTAAGTACAGAAGCCTGTTTGCCTTCTCTGTAAAATTAACTGTGTTTCTTTAACAGAAATAAGAACAAAGAGAACTGTCCTTTGTTATCCACATTAGCTGGGCTGTGTACTCCTGGGAAGTGTTCTCTGAAACCTCCTGCTTGCCTCACCCATAGCATCAGCATACAACCCTGATATTGTCTGTTAAGAGACTGCCTCTTGGTTTTCACTAGCTGGCTCAAGGGCAGGGAGAATAATCTATTCCTTCTTAGATCCAGGTGCCCAGTGCAGGGAGTGGCACATAGGAAGTGTCAAGAGACTTTTGTGAACCAAACTGTCTGGAAAATGAAGATAATGCATTTGAAGATGAAACAAAATAATATGTGTAAGAGTGCTCACCAACTTCAAATTGTCACACAAATCTAAGTTTCAGCTTCAGTTAACAAAAGCACTTCCTCTTCAAGAGGTTGCCAAAATAAACATTGGCCAGACTTTCTGGTTAACCTTGGGCAGCCTTGGATGGAGTTAGATTTCTGCCATCAAGCTGAATGCAGTTTTGGAAGACTGACTCAGGCACCAGAGGAGACAAATGAGCAAAACTATGACCTCATCTTCCAGTAAGAGGGAGGAGAAGTCTAAGAAGATAGATTGAAGCCAAGTCACTAGAAACTCTCCCATCAAAAGCAGCTGACTCTGGAGGGCACCTTGCCTGAATGGCCAGCATGAGCTGTCTCCATATGTCCAGGACACCGCCCAGTAAAGAGTGGGGAACCCATGCAAAGGAGCAGCAATAACACTGAAAATACTTTGCAAATCAATCCAGGTAAAAAAGGTCTTTGAGAAATATAAAAAAGAGATCAACACTCATGTTTGCTTCTCTGAGAGTTGCATGTAGAGCAGACAGGGGTGAGAAATCCACCAGCTGGAAACAGAAAAAGCAAGGGACTTGACATAGTCAATGGTCAGGGAAGTGGCTTGTATTTTAGAGGCAGAAGGTGGCACAGAGTGCACACTGTATATCAGATTGAAATGGGCAAATCTTCAAGCCGAGGGGAAGAACTGAAGACACAGATCTTGCTCCAGCCAGAGGGTCTTTGGCGGTGGAGGTGGGAGCAGGAGACTTGGCAGGATGAATCCACCTTTTCCTTGTTCCATCCTGGAAATCAAGATGTCAACCTTGTTTCTAAGAGGTGCAAGCACATCTTCTAATTACTGGTGAAATCTTGTCCATTGAAATTCTCAGGATGCAACCACCCACCATGCTGGATGCCAAAAGGAGTTAGGTTTTAACTACCCCCATGTGTCTCCCAGGTTCTCTGGAAGAATGCTGGGATGGAAAAACCCTAGGAGCTGGGAGCCAGGAAGCCTGACTGTGACTCTCAGGTGTGATCCTGATGAGTAAGCCCCTAATCCTCGGTGGTCCAGGGCCGCTTCTGCTGTGAAATGACAGGGCTGAACCAGAGCTCTGTTAGTTAAAGTTCCTTCTGGGGATGGGATCAGTGGGACTTCTCAGTATTTCACTCCTCTAAGTTGCTCAGAATGACTGCAGTTTGGACTGGGGTGGCAGCCATGAAAAGATGGGGAGAAGTGCTTGGATCTGAGACATCCTGTGGAAATAGAGTTGAAAGGATGGATTGAATATAGGAGCAAGAAAAGAGGAAGCAGCCTGAGAAACCAGGCGAGCTGTGCTTCCATCTCCTGGGCTGGGCAGAGAGCAGGAAATGCAGTTGGGTGGTGGTGGGTGACGTTAAATCTGAGATGTTAATCAGACATGCAAGAGGATACATAGGGAGTTAGATGAACCTGGAGTTCACGGAAGAGTTCCAGGTTGGACGTACACATTAGGGGTCAATGGAGTATAATAGGTATTGCTTAGAACCATAGGACTGAATGCAGGACAGAATCCAGGATGGAGCTTGGGACCCTCTGGTGTTTAGAGGTTGAATAGAGGAAGGTGATGGAATCAGTAATGAATAAAGGGAATTTACAGGGTGGAGAGTGAGGAGGGAAAAGTGTGAGTGGGCAAAATAATAGGAAGGGGTATTGGATGGCCAAATGTGAACTTAGCTTGAACTTAATAACAGGCTTTTTTTTTTTTTTTTTTTTTTTTTAAGACGAAAGGGAGATAAATGGTTTAGAAGCCACATGGAGGACCAAGGAAGACATCTCTAAGTCCTAAAGTACAGGAAGTGGAGAGAAAGGGCTATCTCCACTGGATGGGGCTGTGGGGGAAGTTGAGTCCTTTGGAGAGAGCTGAGCTTCAGTTCAGGCAAGACAGTGAAGATATTGCTTTGAGAAGCTGCAAATATAGGATGGTGTTGATGATATAAAGTTCTAGCTGATTACAAATGAAACATGATGATTAAAGTTATAAGGCTATATCTACTAAGTCCTGATATCAACCTCGTTAGGTAGATTATCACTATTTCCTTTTACAGACAACAAAAAGGAGGCTCAGAGAGGTTAAGTGACTTGCCCAAGGTCACACAGCCATTGATGACAGTACTAGGACTCAAACCCTGGTCCTTCTGACTAGAGAGCTGAAGCTCTTAAAAACGACATATATTTACTGTGCCAATATACTCAAAGATCTGTGTAACACAATCCCCCCAATAAAAGACATATCTCAAGGAAATTGTCTTAACCTGAATCTAAGCACGAAGGAAAAAACTGACCGACAGACACCTACCGATATAGTTTATGATAAATCCCTGGCCCTTTCCAAAGATAAGGCCAGCAGGGTCTGAGTGGAACTGGATGGTTAGGTCTGGCGTGGACGAGTACAGCTTCTGGGGGCCACTGTTCCCAAGGTATTGCCCCAAGATGTGGGGCATGACCTCATCACCGTCGTAGATGGTCAGGATGTCGCTGTTGCTCAGATTCAGGCTGGGGGCGGGGACAGAGAGAAGACGGGGGTTCGTGAAGCAAAGTTATCGGTGTTCAACATGCCTTTGATTAATTTTTTTTTCAGGTAACACACACTTTTTTGAGACATACTATGTGTCAGGCCCAAGGCTAGTAAGGTAGGCATGGACCTCCAAATGTGACTGAGAGGTGCTGATTCGCCCTGCAAGGCACAGAGACTGGCGAGTGGATTGGGCTTTTGAAGACTCAGCGTGTAATTGTCTTCCCTGCATGGAGTTCATTGCAGAGTCAAATGCTGGATTGTAAGTAGAATTGCCTTTAATATCCCCGTCATCAACAACCATTTCATGGGTGAAACTAAGTATTGGGCACTGGGCTACATACCTGGGTTCTTTGATGCAGCAAGCTGATTGCTTGTTAATTACCATTTGCATTTTCATGTAAGGTGAAATTATCCTTCCATTTATCATGTGGATAATTCCTCAAAATCAAACGGGTTATCTTTCATGTTTAGGCAGTGGTGCAGAGGGTGGGTTGCAAGCCCCTTATTCATGAAATACAGCTCAAGCTATTATTGCTTATTCATAGCATTCAAGGAGGATGCATTTTCAAAGACTCAAATGAAACAAAGTACCTGGACACCAAATATTATACTGCAATGGAAAGCTAATAAACCAGAAAGGACTTCAGTATGTCACAGAAATGTGTGCCATGTCAGTTGTGCTGGATGAAATTGGTCTCTGATGAGAATGCCAGCTTGCGTTATCGTGGATAGATATTAACTCATGTCTCTTTTCTTCCTTTCTCCTTATTCCCCACCCTGTCCTCCCTTTCTTTCTTACATCTTTCTTCTTTTCTTGTGACTTTCTCCTTAAGATTTTTGGGCACCTACTATGTGCCAGGCATTGTGCTGTGCTCAGAAGACATGAGGAGTCACAGACTGGTAAATTTAGACTAAAAGCCAAGGATTGTAGTAGGAATTATGATCAAGGTAAGTGCAGAGGAGGGAATCAACTCAGATTGGGCGCATCAGGGAGGCTTCCCCAGAGGAGGTGGTGCTTGTTTCCGTTTACCAAGAAAGTATAAGGGGACATGAGGCTATAAGCAAGGGGTGGGGATAAGGCAAAGCACGAGGCAGAGAAAGAAGGGAGAGAGGTCAGGGCTCCTGAAGGAACTTGCCTGGTCAGAGTGTGTGGGTGTGGGTACAGATATGGGAGTCTAGAGAGATCTGTAGACGTCAGACCATGAAGGGCTTAGAGAACCAAGATTAGGCATTTGGATATCATCATGCTGGGGATGGGAGACAGTGATGGGTTTTAATCAGGAGCCTCTTGACTGAGCAATTCAGCGCCAGAGGAGAGGCTTCCAGGAAATGGCCCTGAGCGAAGTTCCTGGAACTGATGCAGACTGACAACAGCCCTCCCCGCTGACAGCTTCATCCAGCTGAAGCACTGTTTGCTGGTCTGCGAGTGGAGAGAAGGGGTGGAAACCACCGGTGTTGGGGCTTCAATTAGTAAGAACGAAACAACAGAAACACAAGGTAGCTGCTGAAGGTTTGTTTCCAGAATGAAGGGGATGTATTTTATTCTTTTTTTATAGCAAAATGTTTTCCATAGCACTTCTCACAATTCCTCGTGTAAAGTTGCCCCAACGGGTGTCTTAGGGAGACTCTAATTGCCCCATAATCTCCATCAACTTCCCGTGCACCAGTCCCCAGAACATCCCCTTCTAATAAAAGCTCTCTGCTTGCTTTGCACACATGGCTCCAAGACAAAGTCCCTAAACTCCTTCTCCTCTCTGTCAGTTTCCAACCAGGCTACAGCCTCTACACCCCTATTGTATCGGAATTCTGGAGTTGCCATCTTCTCTTGCACACAATAGGAGTTCAATACATGCTGTGATATGAAAGAGCTTTGCCAGTGAGTCTGTTTTACAGCAGAAATAGTGGGGTTGATGTCAGCTCTCAACCTATAGTAGGGAAGAGCCTCTTAACTCTAAGTACCATGAAAATATCAATAGCTCATGAAAGTGCTGGATTAGGCTAGTGAGAAACATGGTAGATGGCAGATATTTATTCCTTAAGCTGACTTCACAGCTGATCCGCTGGTAACAGTAGGTTCCAGACAGTACACAACTTGGCTTTATTCTATCATTCATTTCAATGATCTAAATGCAGTAGAATCATCTTCAAGGGTGAAAATAGCTTTCATTTTAAACCCTAGCACAACCCTTTGTTCTTTGTAAAACGGGAAGGAGCAGTGTGCAGGAAAGAGCACCCTGCCTTGGAAATCAGAAAGCTTTGGTCTGATTCTTGGCTTTGACACTTTCGTGGAGGATATGTGGTCTTTCTGAAGTTCTTTGTCTGTGAATCGAGCTTACTATTTCTAGCCAATGTCATGGGGTTTTGGAGGGAGGTAAGGCATGCAGAAGGTCTGGGATCAAATTCCAGGTTCACTGAAAGCACCTGAGCAAGTTTAGTTAAGTCATTTGAATGTTATGTCATGTTGCAATGTTATCACCACCACCACTACCATCATCATCACCATCATCACCATCATCACTACCATTATCATCCTTTCTTTGGATTGTTGTTTATACCAAATGACATCAGATGAGTTATGTTAGTGATTCTCGACTAGAGGTGGTTTTGTCCCCTAGGAGACATTTGGCAATGTCTAGAGACATGGTTGTCCCAACTAGGGGTGGTGGCACTGGTGAGTTGATATCAGGGACACTGTTAAATATCTTACAATGCACAAGATAGCCTCTCACAACAAAGAATGATCTGGTCCAAAATATCAATAGTTCTAAGGATGAGAAACTCTAACTTATGTGAATGCATTTTATAAACAGTGTGCAACGGAATATTAAATGCAACTTCTCCTGCTGTTCTAGAATTTTAGCAGATGTCCCCTAAGCTAAGGATAAGCCAATAGGTACTGAGCATTTTTACTTTCTAAAGGGATATATTTGGTCATTAATTGAGTTTGGGTTCTCCAGAAGCAGAACCTGAACGAAGATGTGTGTCCCTTGGAGTTTGGCTTGTCTGGGAGGCCACCCCAGGCAGCACTGGTGGGCAAGTGATGTAGGAGGAAGGGAAGGAGTCAATGCATGGTGCATCATCGGGCAAGGTGCACTGAGCGCAGTGGGTTCAGTCCTGCAGGAACCGTGAGAGTTGGTGCAGAACGAATCTCGGGGGGAGAGGAAGCTTGGGTATTTATCCTCTGACTCCCATCACTCATTGGTTGAGGGCTGCTGTTAGGAGTACTGAATCTCCAGCTCTTCTGGCCTGCCTCTGGGGCATCAGAAAAAGCCTTTAGGTGGAGAGGTTTGCAGTAGGAAGCCATCATGAGTACAGAATGACAAGTGCCAGAGGGCTCAGATTGGGTACTAAGGGTATCTGCTACCATTATCTATGCAGATCTAATCTGAGCCCTTTCCTCACCTCTACCTTGTAGAAAGCAAAGAGTGCACTGGGCCATCATAGAGGTTTGCAGGAAGACTACCTCGAGGGAAGTGTCACTGTGGGAGGGGGATCACCCTCACCCTAAGCCTGGTGAAGAGGGCGTCAAGGAAACTCTAATGGCTTGGCAGGTATCTTTGGGGTTTGGAAAACAGTAGCTGCATTTGATTGCTCACTAAGAGAAGGATAACAATAAAAATCAGTGTGGAGCTGCCTGAGAAAGAGCCAAGAGAGGAAAGAGGCTGTTGGGAGTGGGCTGCCCATCCCTGATGAGAGTGGGGATAAGACATGTTTCCCGGGTCTTAGATGTGAACCCTAAAGAAAGCAGCCACTATGGGTGTCCTTAAAAGTGTTCCCATCCTGAAAGGGGGTTGAGACCTAGCAGAGGGCAAAGTCAAGAGCAGCCAGGCACAGCAGGCTTTGCCCACATCAAGTACCACTTAAGAAAGAAAGAAAAAAATCAATATTCTATATCTTCCGTAGCATAACAGTGTTGACAATTTAGGTTTTCCTGTGAGAAGGAAGAAGCCCTCCAGGCCCTTCCTCACCACAGAAATCCTAGCCTGAGGAGCCCTGTCCAGGGAGGGGTGAAGTTTTCAAATGCATAACATTTACAGCTATCTGATTATTAGATTGAACTTCATATGTTATGACCAGAAAAACTAGGAGAACTACGCTTTCATCCTGAGAAATAAACAAAAAATAGAGAATGTGCATGAAGGGGCAGTGGGAGAAAGAATAAATTTACTCTCTGCTATATCTTTGTTGATCCATCTTTGTGATAGACTAGTTCTAAGGATATATACAAGTGCTGGTAATTTACCAGCCCATCCCCACTACCCAATCTTAAGAGAAGCCTGAATCTTCACTTGCCCATCCAGCTGTATCTGATACACAGAGTGCTTTCAGCCCTAAGGAAAATGCAAAGACTTGAAATGCAGAGAGATCGGAGATTGGCCACAGGGCAGAGTGAGGCTTTCTGCAAGGAATGAAGTGAGATGTCAGCCAGATACAATCCGAGGAGGTGCTGAGAAATTAAGATGGTGGTTTGACACCAGAACAAAGGGGAGATGGACAGATGCTGGCAGGCAGGTGGGTTTGCTCTGACTGGAATGGGTATAGCTGGATCCCCTCAGGGAGAAGTCCTCAGGAAAACAGAGTTCCCCAAGGCCCGTCCCGTCCTACCCCAGTCGGTCTTAGCTGCCAGAGGGAAGGGCTTTCCATGGGCACAGGGTTTTGAGCTCCCGAAAGCAGATCTGTTTCTGTGTCTTCTACACTTCAGTTCATCCCTTTCTTCTGGGTCATTGCTATCAGCTTTTCTCTACTGTCTTGCAGTTGGACTGTGGGACAGCATTGCCTACTGACTCTATCTTTGCCTGACCCCAGTTCCTCTCCCATCAGCAGCTGTATGACTCCTTCTGAAACACAAATCTGGCCCCTTCACTCAACAGATGAGTGGATAAACAAAATGTGGTTCACACATACAATGGAATATTATGCAGCCATGAAAAGGGAAGTATTGATATATGCTACAACATGAATGAAGCTTAAACACTTTATGCTAAGTGAAAGAAAGCCAGACACAAAAGGTCACATATTATATGATTCCATTTCTAAGAAATATCCAGAACAGGTAAGGCCACAGAGACAGAAAACAACCTGGTGGCTGCCAAGTGCAGGAGGCAGGGGTGGGGCAGATGGAGAGTAATTGCTTAACGGACACAAGGTTTGTTTTGGGGATGATAAAAATGTTTAGGAACTAGATAGAACTGTTGGGTACACACGTAAATATATTAAACATCACTGAATTGTATGTTAAATAGTTAATGTTATATTGTGTAAATTTTATTTCAATTAAAAAAATGCACCTCATTTCAGGTTAAAGTACAAACTTTGATTCTAGCTTCAAAGCTCTGTGTATCTATGCTTTGCAACCTCTCACCTCTCTGCAGCCTCATCTCTCACTATCCCTTCCAACCCAATATTTTACACTCCAGCCAGACTGAATTATTTGTCAGTCCCTCCAAAGAATGTGGAAGCATGCCATCCCCTCTGCCCTGAATAGCTTCCTCCTCTCTCTAGACCTGGGTAACATCTACCATCCTTCAGTGTCAATCTTCTGCAGTTTTCTCATGCATAGAGCTCCTCCTGAGTCTAGGCTGGGAGCCCATTCTGTGCTCACCCCTCATATGGAGGTCAGCATTTGGTGTTTCAATGGTCCTGGTCATGTGCGCACTAGACCAGAAGCTCCCCGACACCAGGAAGCATGTCTGTCCCACTCACCACTGTATCCCTAGCTCTCAGAATGTTGCTGAGTGTGTGTTGTGTGAATCAGTGCCAGCCCAGGATGGATTGTGAGTCTGACTCCATTCCTGCCTGGGGCCCTGACCCCAAATACACTCTTACTGGCATCAATTTGGGAGGGAGGACTCCTCATTCTGGCTGTTTTCAGCACTTGTTCCCACGGGTTGATTTGTCCTAAATCATCCTCAAATGATTTCTTTCCCATTCACCTCCTAGGTCCCTGTTGACTACATTCTCCATTGTCCATAGATAGGAAGGTCATCAGAATCAAGCCTGATACCATGATACTTATGCCTGCCTGTTAAACCATTCCAATGTCAACCCATGACTTGACCAGCAGGGTTCTAGCTTCCTCTTCTTTCCCACCTTGACCCTGCTCTAGGCACATCCCGTGGCCCCTTGCAGAGCCCGAGCAGCCATCTGTGGGCTGCTATCCAGTGCTTCCACTTCTGATGTCTTTTTGTGCTCCTTCCTGTTTCAGGGCAGTAAAAACACTGGTCCCTTGGGATATCTGAGAAATGATCTCCCCAAAACCCTCATTTAGCATTTGAATAAGAACAATGCTGCCTCTTGAATATCAGGCACTCACACGACAACTCCACAAACTAAATCTTAGAATCATCCTCATTTTACAGATGAGGAAACTGAGGCTCAGTTAGAAGAAGCCACTTACGTGCCCAAAGTTGCATGAATGTCAGACTCAGGATTCAAACTTAGGTCTGTCGGATGCCAAAGTCTGAAATATGAACCACTATTTTATACGATATTCTGTGAAAACCAGGGGTATGTCTCTAAGTGTACCTGGGTTCAGTCTTGTATGAGAAAATGTGAATAAGAAGTTACAAATAAAATCTGCAGGACGAGGAAGCCCCATTTGACCCCCTCCATCCTAGCACATCTTTTGTTCTTAAGACATTATTGCTAAAGTTTATTTGATTAAACCCATGATTTCCAACATATTTCCTACCAAGGTAATAGTCCTGCTCTCTACAGACTCCGTTTTAAAATGATTTTGTCTCCTAAATTTTATATAGCTCTTGGTAACAATTAAATTTATTTTGTTTTGTTGCCTTTATTGATCATCTATAACAGAGTATGTAATAAAACCAGTGTTAAACTGCTTACTTAGTCTGGGTGGCTTAATTTTGGTAGTTATGAGATTTCTCTTGTGTTTTTTGAAATATTTAAAAATAGTCTGGGAAGGATGCATAAGAAACTTGTTCTAGTGGTTGCCTCTAGGGAGGGGAACAAGAGAGCTGTTTGCTGGTGAAAGGTAGGAAACAATTTTCACAGCCGACCCTTTTGCACCCTCAGATTTTGAATCATGTGAATGTATTACCGTTTCAAAAAGGATAAAAACAGCCTGAGGGACCATCATTATTGCTTTCCGCTAGGGTCTGGAGAGCCAAAGAGGTGAAGATAGAATGTAAATTTGAATTAGAAAAATTAGCAACCTCTTTTCTGATGAAGCAATTCTTCGCTTGGCCACTAGAGGGTAGTGTATGCCTAAATATAGTATGGGCTGCTAGTCCCCCTGCAGCGGGAGCCCCCATCCCTACCCCAACTAATCAGGGGCCTGGATGTGTGGTAGGTAAGCTTTGTAACTAAGGATCTGGAGTTAATATTCCACAGAGGGTGTAGAAAGAAATGATGACCAAGCCACCTTGCTTTTCTTTCTTTCTAAACCAACATCTGACCTTTGCCTAGAAATCTTGACTTTAAAAGGCTTTGCCTAGTGGTGTTTGCATGATGATTTTAGGTACACAAACATGTTTGAAAATGTCTAATGATTATGAATTTATTTAAATGTGACTTAGAAAAATATATAAATATGTGGTTTGCACATCAAACTTTTAATTTCGTGGACATCATTTTGCTTAGAGTAAGCCAAGTGAAAAAGGCAAGCCATTTTATATGCACTTTAAAGGGGAAAAAGTAGCTGGTAATAGAAATTGGACTGAGGAAATAGCAAAAATTAGCTCACAGAATAAAATCCAGTTTCTCAGCCTTACAGGACTTCCAGGTAATCCACAGCCAGGCCCCCGCCCATTTTTGCTATCTCAAACAACTTTGTATCCCAGACCAGGGGTCCCCAACTCCCGGGCTGTGGACCAGTACTGGTCCATGATCTGTTAGGAACTGGGTCGCACAGCAGGAGGTGAGTGGCAGGGGAGTGAGAGAAGCTTCATCTATATTTGCATTCACTCCTCAGCGCCAGCATCACCACTTTAGCTCCACCTCAGGTCATCAGGCATTAGATTCTTATAGGAGAACTAGTCTCTGATGCCAAAAAGGTTGGGGGCTGCTCTCCCAGACCTTCGTAGCCTCTAGACCTGCTTATAGCCCATGCTGGTCCCTCTCCCTGGATTGCCTCTCCTCACCTCTCTGCTTGATGACATTTTACTAATTTCTCAAGGTCCCTCTGTGCTCCCTACACCATCCTGCATTTACAGCCATGTAATAATGAGGCGAGTTCTCCATAAGGCTTCCTACATGCCAGGAGCTGTTCTAAGCACTTCATATGCACCATTTCATTTTATTCTCAAACACTGTGAGTACTATTATTGTCACTCATTTCACAGATAAGAAAACTGAGGTACCCAGAGGTGATAAAACTTTCTGAAGCTCAAAAGCTGGTCACACAAAGAGCCAGAATTCAAACCTAAGTAGCTGGAAGACAACCTCAGCACCAAGCCACAGGACTCCGCTTGCCTGTGTCAGCTTCCACACAGGGCAGCAAGCTCCCCAGAGTCGCGTGCTCTCCACCCTTGAATTCCTGAAGCCCCGCACAGGGCTTGGCACATGAATGAATTATGGCGAATTTATCTGTTTTCCAGATGAGCAAACTGAGACTTAGAGGGTTTTAAGAAAACTCTATCTTGCAAATAAGACAGGATCTCCACGAGACAGTAGAAATGGTGATTAAATACATCACAGGATTTTAAAAAGGCATAAAAGAGAACCAAAGCCCCATAAATGCAGTTGTATGTGCAATACAACTTTTATAAAACACATGTTTTTCTGGAAGGCCATTTAAAAAAAGGCCTGTTCAGAGTTCCTTTGTGTCCATTTGCTCATCGAATTCCCTTAATCACACACTGAGGTGGTTAAACAAAAGGTTATTAATCCTATTTGACAAAGGAGTAAACTGAGCCCAGAAAGGCCCAAACTCCAAGGCCTCTCTGCTCCTTCACGATGCCACACAGCCAGCACCAGGCACTCTTCAGCACCAAGGAACTGCTGAGGTGCCTTTTGGTCCAGTGCTAATTTGGTTTCAATTTAATTTGATAAAATGGCAGACAGCATAAGAAAGCATGTCAATGCCAGGGAGGACACAGAAAACCAACCTCTTTGGCTCTCTAAAAGGACACCTGAAAGCATAAAACATGAACTGTTTTCTTTTTTCCTTCTTTGTTCCTCCCCTTTTCCTCCTCTACCTCCTTCTCTTCCTTCTTCCCTTCCTCTCCCCCAGATAGTCACCAAGAACTTGTCTGTATCACACTCAGAACTCAGTCCTTGCTTAGCGGTTCTCAATCCTGACTGCAAATTGCCAGAGAGATTTAAAAACGCCTGATGGTGATGCCCAGGCCACACCCCAGACCAATGAGAACCTCAGCATCTCCGGGGTAGAACCCAGTTGTCAGTGTCACTTAAAGCTTTCCAGGACATTGCACGGAAGCAGGGACTGAAAACCACTATTCTGAGGTTACAGTATGGATGAAACCCAGTCTCCATTCTCTACCGCCTCTTTTCTCTCTTTGTTTCTCCTTTTCTTCCACCTTTCTACCCTTCTCAATCAATTCCCTTCCCATCTCCAAAGTGAAAGAGAAGAAAAAAGTGACCCCCTGTGCTGGACATGACTTTCCTCTGAGACCACCCCGTAGGCTGAGCTGCTTCTCATTTCCATGTCCCTGGACCGAGCCAATTTAGAACACGGCAGGCAAAGCTTTGTCAAGGGCAATGACATGACATTATATACCATGCACGGAGATCCAGGGAAACCCCACAGCTTTTGGCTGCTTTGTCTACAAAGAAATCAGTCTTCAATTACTCTGGTGTTTTTGCTCTATCTTCAGAAGCAGTTCAAAGATAATGGGCTCTGGGTTTAAATCCTAGGTTTGCTGGTTCCTAGCTGGGTGACCTTGAGAAAGCGGCTTAACCTCTCTGAGCCTTAGCATCCTCACCTGTAAAATGGGGGTAGTATTGTTGAGAACTATACATAACATAATTAGTACCAGGAATTCAATTAAAAGAGCATCTTTCATCTTAAAATTTATAATGAGCTATATGGGCTGCTAAGAGGTGAGGGGGGTGTGTCAGGGTGGTGTGGCAACAAAATCTAGTGTCGGGAGATCTTGGTGAGAGGCCACCCCTTCTGACACTTTTTTGCTGTGATGATGGACAGGTTGCTTGCCCAGCCTGGTCCTCACTGTCCCCAGATGAAAATCTCAGAATCCATGAACTATAAAAAAAGTTACTTAACAGTAGCCATGGCCAAACTATTTCATGCTTTCCTTCCATTCAGAAGGTGGGACCCTACATTTTCCCCACTCCCTCATTTGATAGGAATTCAGGGATCAATTTGAGAATATGAGGATTCAGTTTGGTGAAGTCTGGGTCTCCTGGACCCAAGGGTGACCACGGTAAAACTCTGTGGTCCTCCCATGACTTTCTATGTGGAGATATCTACATTTCTTCTTCTTTTGAGATGTTTTCCCCCAAATTTATAAAATTAGTGGTTGGGACAAGAAGACTTCTTCATTTTAGTACCTCTGAGTTAGGGTATAAGAACTGACCTTGAGAGAACATAATTCAAGCATAATTAAAATAGAGCAAAATTAAGGGTCGATTGGGATTTGTGGTGCGTGTGTATGTGTTTGCGTGTTGTGTGGTATATGACGTGTGTGTGTGGTATGTGTGTATGTGGTGCATATCTGTATGTGCTGGATGTGCACTGTGTATGGTATAGTATGTGATGTGTGTGTGGTGTGTGTGTGGCATATGATACGTATGTGCTGTGTGTGGTTTGTTGTTGGCATGTGTGGTATGATGTGTGTGTTGTGGTGTTGTTCGCATTGTTGTTGGTGTGCATGTAAGGTGTGTGGTGTGAGGTATGTCTGTGTGGTATGTGGTATGTGTATGATTGTGTGTGTTGTATGTAGTTATTATTGGTATACATGGTATTGTGCGTGTGTTGTATGTGGTATACTGTGTGTGTTATATGCATTGGTGTATGTGGTATGTGCATGGTATGTGGTGTGTGTGTGTACACACATGCAGAAGTGCAGAGGAAGGTGAGCCCAAGGCTGTGCATTGCTGGAGGGAGACCTTAGGGAACCCACCCTAGCAGGAGCCGACAGCTGCTGGATGTGTGTTTCCTGTCATTCTGAATCCCCAACATGACACATCCTCTTGAAGGCATAACCTTGTAAAGCCTTGTTGTGGCTTATCCGAGCTGTCAAATGACTCCACCTAAGCCCAGGGTTGGGAGTGTGGGCTCTGAGTGAGAATTGTCCTGAAGGCAAAATCCGAACTGTCCGGAACCTGGAGGACTCACCCTGGCTCTTCGCGGGAGGCACCGGACAAGTGCAGGGACTTCCTGGGGTCATGCCTGCCTCTATTCCTGGCTCCTCCCTCTGCCCTGCGCCTCCTGCCAGGGTGTGTTGTCTAAACTGCATGTCTGCCCATTATGCTGGCCTGTTCAGAACTCTCAAGGGAGGCTGGCTGCCGTCAGCATCATGTGGGTTCCATTTTGTGTGGCATGGTTGAGAGGTGATGTAGGGCGTGACTCAGCATCCAACAGCCAGGTCTGAACCCTGGCATCCCTACGTCTAGCTGCCGAGCCACTGAACCCCTCTGAGCATCTCTGTCCTCATCTGTGGTGTGAGGAACATGACCGTGTGAACCCACTGGTTGTCTGGACACTGGAATAAGTTAACAGAGGTACTGTGCTGAGAGCCGAGTTTGGCACACAGTAAGGGCTAGGTGCATGATGTTCCTGTTTTCTCCTGGCCTTGGAAGGTCCAATGCAACACCAGCTACACAGTGAACCCTCAATAAACACCTGCCAAAAAGTAAGTGCATGAGGCCCCTGCATGTCAGGGATTCATTAAGCAGCAGTCGTGGCTCCCTGGGATGTCACATCTAATTCTATCCGAACGCCTTGGGCTCCACAGCTTGCTACAGCAAGGCAACGTGCCAGCTGGAGACGGGGTGCAGATGCCCTCCCTCAGATGCTCTTGCAATCACCAAGGCTGGGAAGAGCCTGGCATGGCCAGAGAGGAGGAAATGGGAGTGTGCTGGGGAAGACCTATCCTGGAGCTTGTGTGTCTGACTTGCCACCGACCGTGACAATTCCTTGCCCACCGTGGGAAGGGGAGTAAGCAGTTAGGTGGGATCCTGGGGTAGCACCCTGGGAATGTAACCCACTGCATTCCCGACTCTCACACCCAACCCCCAAGCTCAACTTTTGTACATGCACGGTGTATGTGTGTGTGTGTGTGTGTGTGTGTGTGTGTGTGTGTGTGCGTGCGTGTGTGTTTCCACAATGAAGCTCAGTTTGTGCACACACCATGGAAGGAATTCATCATTACCACCAGAGCTGCCAATTAAATTATTGAGTGTGTATCACATGTCAGGCCCTTGCCAAGTGTTTCATCCTCTCAGAAACTCAAAGATGTAGGTGCCGTTACATTCCTCATTTTACTGGTAGAAAACTGAAGCTCAGAGAAGTGAAATGACTTATCCAAGGTCACACAACCAATAAGTAGAAGAGTTGGGACTTGATCCCAAGAATTCCTCCTATAAGCAAAGAAAGGCCTTTTTCTCTTTTTGAGAAAATTTGGGATCTTTCCAGAATGTCCTCCCTACATGCTACATGTCTGAAGCATCATGTAGAGAAGGGTACATTTTCTGAGCCTTCTAAATGCCAGGCATCATCTTAAATGCAAATCTTGTCTGCTCCACTTCCTAGCAGGGGGATCATAGGAAAGTTACTTCACCTCTCTGAGCCTCGATTTCCTCATCTGTAAAATGAGGATAATGATGGCCACCCGGAGGGTCACTGTACACAGTGATGTTATTTGGAGCTTTGGACTAAAGTTGGGAGACCTGAGTTCTGAGCCTCACTATTCTTTGGCTGTGGTAGCTTAAGTGCAAAAATGATTTCAAAGCTTTGCCCCTCTCTGTGTCCACACCCTTTGCAAAGAGGCTTCGAAGTATCTGCCATCAAGAAAGGAAGTCTGTTTCTCCACCCTTTGAATCTGGGCTGGTTCTTGCTTTGTGACTTGCCATAGGATATGGCAGACATGATGCCATGTCAATTTCTAGTCTAGGCTCAGGAGGCCTTCAGTGCTTCTGCTCATCGTTTTGGAACCCTAGCCAGTCCCCATGGGAAGGAGCCCGAGTTAGCTGTTGGAGTATAAGGGATACATGCAGCAGAGATGAACCATCCAGTCGAGGCTTGCCTAGACTGTGCAACACCAATTTACCCCAAATACATGGGAAAAGTCAGCCAAGATTAGTAAAGCCACCTACCCAACCCATAGCTGCCCATAGACACATGAATGAGCCAGCTGAGTCCAGAAAAACCACCTCACTGACCTGTAGACTTGGGAGCAATGAATGCTACAAGCTTGCTATTTTGTGCTGCTAAGTTTGGGGTAATTTGTTATGCAGCCATAGCTGACTGATTGAGTGGTCTAGGGCAATCTCTTCTCATCTCTGGCCCTCAGTTTCCGCATCTGCAACATGATGATATTTGGGTTCTATGAACTTGGCCATTTCCTTCTTGGATTCCTTAGAACTTTTGGCTCTGGGGAAATTCCATCTCCCTCCACTAATGGATTGGAACATTTTTATTTCTATCATGGCCAATTGTCCCCAGATTTCTGCTGGTGTCTGGAAATCTGTGTTCCTGGGGCCAATGCTATCCTTAACTCTTGACTCACCCTCCTTGTCTGGCTCTCAAACTGAATTTTTGCAGCCTGACATAGCTATATCTCTGAAGGACTGAAGTGCCTCTGGACAAGGCACTTAATTTTTAGGGCTTGGAATTAACTTAGCACAAAGCAAGTTGGCAGCAGCTAAAGAGAAATATTCTGCAGCTATCAATCATATGGTCATTGGGTTTGTTATTAGGTCTTTTTATTTCCTGGTTAGAGAACTGTTCTGGGTCCCATAAATAGGGAGAGATTTGAGGCTGGGCTTTGCAGTGGAACCAGGGAAGGCAAGCTGGAGCTTAGTATGTATATTTGCAATAGGTGCTCAGGAAATGGGGGGAGGGTGTACCATTCCGAGCCTCAGTTTCTTCTTCTATAAGATGGGGCTAAGGCTTTCTCCCTTACGGAGCACCTCACTACCATTCATTGGGCAGTATAACACTGGCTTTGGCCCCAGAGACATGGGTTTGAATCCTGACCCAGCCTCTTCTTAGCTGTGTAACCTTGGGCAAGTGACTTCATCTTTCCAAGCCTGTTTCCTTATCTGTAAAAAGGGAATAGTCATAGTGATATCGTGAAGATTTCTTTGTAAGAGTAAAATGACTATATAGTGTAAAGTAACTAGCAAATAGCAAGCACTCAATGAATGTTAGATATTGATTTTGATGATGATGATAATGATGGCCATCATCATTCATGAAATAATGCATGCTGTTTAGCATAAAATCTGGCATATAAAGGGTGAAAATAGTGTTAGTTGTGGTTACTTGCCTATTGTATGCCAGAAACTTTACTAAGAACTTTACACATGATTGAATTAACTTACACACTCATCATCTCTCTCTTTTAAAAATTCAACAGATATTAAAAAAAATTCAACAGATATTTATTGACTATTTACTCTGTGCCAGACACTGAGGAGGATAAAGTGAACAAAATATCCCATTGTGAAGCAGCTATCATTACCTTTAACAAGGCCACAGAGCCAGTGAGCAGGAGAGTCAGGATTTAAATGCAACTCTTTTTGACTCTAGAAGCTTTTGTCTCCTCTGCCCTGTGGCATTTTCAAGGTTGTGGCCTCTGTGCTCAGCTCTTGCAGCCACACTCAGGTTGTCATTTTGGTCCTAACTCTGACTTGCTGTGTGATGCTCGGTAAGTTACCTCCCCTCTCTGGGCCTTTCCTAGCTCTTCCATTCAATGATGCCTTCACCAGTAATTCCTTAGTTCTTTTATTCTCCTTTCTATGCTTTACTTTGTGTGTGTGTGTGTGTGCGCGTGCATGTGCATATGAGGGGGGGAGGGGGGGGACAGGCACTTAACACGACCTTAAGGATTTAAAAGTTGTGTGCTCAGTTGTGTTTTAAAGTAAGTGCAGATTCCTGATGGAGCTGGGAGGATCTGGCCTGGGGGATTCTGACTCATTTTAAAATTATGCACCTCCTTCCCACCTCCAGCACCGACAGTGCAAAGTGGATGGTCCTAATTAATGCTGCAATTCCAGGCACCCGTTTGGCGCTTAATGATCATTGTTTTCACTTGCTTGAATCCTTTGCTCACAGGAGCCCCTCCTGGCAAGCCCTTCCCCCATTACAGCTTGGCCAACTGACATTCTTCAAAGATTCTGCTTGGATGTCATCCTCTCTGTGACATTTCCACAACTCACAGAGTTAAATCCAGCACCCACAACCTTTCCACCCCCTTCACTGCCATCCACAGCACTTAGCCTGCATCTTGCCAGGTTGTCTCTTTATGACCTTACTTCCCTTTCTGAACTTGGAGTTACTGGAGGCCTGGGAGCCAATCTGCTTCATCCCTAGACATACAGCTGGTTCCCCAAAAGGCTGTTTAAATAACTGAAAATGATGTGTAAACCCTGGCTCTGTCCATTACTAGCTGTGTGACCTGAGGAAGCCACTTAACCTCTCTGTGCTGTCATTTCCAAATCCATAAAGGTATGATGATAATATCTGCCTTATAAGGTTTTTTGGTAATCGTAATCTCCATTCATGAAGTGCCAAACTACGCACTAGACCCCATGCAATGTGCTTTGCATACATTATCTCTCATTTGGGTAATCACCCCTCTGTAATTATCTCTACTCACATTAGCTCTAAATTATGTAATTATTATCTCTACATAATAACATTCACGTGCATTATTGCTCATGGATATAAACTATGCAAATCAGGGCCCAGCACATAGTAGGTCCCTCATATATGGTGACTAGTTAGAACAGTTATCTTCAGTGCCCACAGCATCAACAGACCTGCCCAGTAGGTGAGGGAGAAAAAGGCCCCACTCGGCCGGCACATGTGGCTGTGTCCTCATGACTCAGCAAACACTGCTCTGTGCCTACTATGGGCCACCTACCCAGCTCAGTCTGCAGTGCATACGCCTTCCTCCCGCCACTGTGATGAATAACAATTGCAAACATTTAGGCAGGGCTGAGGGGCCCTGAGGACAGAATTATTTTTACTATCAAACTCAAATTGGTTTACTAAAACTGTCAGCGGAAACCAAGCAAGATAAATTAAACTCAGCAGCTCTTGGGCCTCATGTAACCCTTGCTGGTGAGATGCTATTTTCACTCCCTCTGTGGGGGGAAAGAAGTGCCAAGTCCAGATGCCACTCTGCCAAGAGTGTGCCAGAGTTTGCCAGAGAAAGCCTCGGGCTGGTAACTGCAGGCCTCGGCTCCTTTCTGCAAAGCTTTAATCTTATTAATGGCTACCCAATTTGGGAAAGTTCAGATTTCCCAACGCTGTCTCAAGGCCCAGCCTGATTCCTCTGCTGCCTGGCGGTCCTTACTTATTGATGCTGCCCCTTCTGCATAGCTAAGCTCTGAATACACAGGGCTCCCTTCAGCTCCTTTAAAGCGCTGGTGAAGACCCCAGACCCGAGAGACATGGCAAGCAGGGTTTGAATCCTACCTCTGCCAGTTCCCAGCCATGTGATCATTGTCACTTCCACATTTTGGAGCCTCAGTTTACTTATCCATAAAACAGAGGTAATAATAGAAACCATTGCATGCACTTGTTATGAAGGTGTCTGAGATGTGAACCCCTGGGATGCATTACATGCTTAGCATATATTCGATATTATGGACAAATGAGAAGAGAGTGGGCTTTCCTGACTCTGAACCTTAGCATATGCTGTTCCTTTTTGCTGAAACACTGTTCCCCTCCATTTTTGTGCATCTTCTGTCTTTCAGGTCTCAGCATAGGTGAGAGTTTCTCTAGTTCGGCAGTATTGACATTTTTGGATAAGCTAATTCTTTGTGGTGGGGGGCTGTCCTGTGCATTGCAGAATGTTTAGCAGCATCCCTGAACTCTCCCCATTAGATCCCAGTAGCACCCGCTCTCTACCAAATGTGATGACCAGAAATGGCGAGTGTCCCCTGGGGGTAAAACTTCCCCATTGGAGAACCACTGACTTAGATATTGCTTTCTCAGAAAAGCTTTTTCACCTTCCCCATTCACCCCTGTATTTCCTCTTGCCTTGTGCCACGTCAGCTTATGACATGAGCTCCCTGCATCTGTCTTGTTCGTGGCCAGAGCCCAGCCACAGTGCCCTGTTCACTGTGGGCTCTCAATCAGTGTGTGTGTGGGAGCAAAGGGAACTTGGTCAATGACAAAAATCACCGTCTTCACAACATGTCCGTGGTGACTGAAAATGGACTGAATCTATTTTGATGTACCTTAAAATCCTAAGACCCTGGGATGCTGCTGGCTGTGTGGCCCATGGAGGGAGGGAAAGCTACCTTGGGGAGATAATACCTTCCTCACTGGCCCCATCTTGAAGCCTGTCTGTGTTCCCACCATCGTCTTCACCTTTGGCTTAGCATCTGGTGTCCACATTATCCAGAAGATAATCTCCTCAAAATCTATCCCACTCAGTCCCCAAATTCTACCAGTGAATTTGAGCATCATTGTGTCGGGGAACTCTGAAGTCCTCCTACTTTAGAGTTTAATTCTAAGTCTGTGATGGCAAACCCTTTGATACTATATAAAACTTTCTTTTAGGAGTCTTCTCACTACTGTTAATTTGCTTGATAATTTTTAGCCAAAATGTTATTACTTAACCAGATTGCTTGTGATATAATACATGTGCATTTATTGATAAATGGAGGCCATATCCCCAGAGGCTTTTCCCATATTTTATTTTTTTGACTTTTTTCCCTCTTTGTGCATCATAGCCAGCTGGATGTGAATTTGAGTTCACGTTCTGGTTTTGAAATTTCTTGGCCATATGACCATGATGAGTTGCCTTTATTTCACTGACTCTTATTTGTTGAGCACCTACTAAGGACCAGGCACTCATCTACATATAGGGGTTACAGCAGTGAATCAAACAAACAAACAAACAAACAAACAAACAAAACACCCTCTGTTCTCATGGAGCTGACATTGTAAGTGGAGGATGTGCAGGTTGAAATACTTCAACAAATATGACCACGTGTGGTATGCTGAGTGAGGAAAGTGAAGCAAGTAAGAGTATTGAGAGTGACAGGGATGCTAATTTAAGTAAGGGGAGTTGGGGAGCATCTCAGAGGAGGTGGTCTGTGAGCAGAGACCTGCAGGAATCTGTGAGAGCAGAGCTATGCAGATATCAGTGCAGAGCATCCTGGGGGCGAAAAGAGCCCATGCAAAGGCCCTGAGGTATGCTTGTGGGACAGCAAGGAAGCCATTGTGGCCAAATGGAGAAAGCAAGGAGGAGAGTGGGAAGAAATGAAGTGGGAGAAGTAACCATGGCCGATCACAGAGGGCTCTTGGTAAGAGCTTCGGCTTTTATCCTGGCTAGAATATGGAGCTACTGTAAGGTTTTGAGCAGAGCATGATGTGATCTGCTTTAGGTTGTCACGGGATCACTCAGGGTGCTGGGTTAAAAATAGTCTCAAAGGGGACAAAAGTGAGAGGGCTGCTGTGACAATCCTGGGATGAGATGGTGGTGGCTTGGACAGTGGCAGGGGCAGTGGAGGTATCAGAGGCGCTTGGACTTCGGGCATATTTTGACTCTTGAGTAGAACCAATAGGATGTATAAAAAACTTTGGTACAGGGTATGAAAGAAAGAGAAGAATGCAGTTCATGCTGGGTCATATGAGCCGATATTAATCATCCAGGAATTTGGTGAGCCTGTTGGCATTCTGTTCGTAAGTTAAAACTGGCCATTGTGGGCGTATTTAAACAATGGAAATTGGCAAATGCTACAAATCAGGGTGTTGCTCCCCACCCACCTACTTGCCAAGAAAGCCAGTGATTGAATATTTACCAGCTTTCCACTGGTCTAGAATATCTCCAAGTTTTGTTTTGCCTGTGCAGCTGGTAGAATGGACAATACCAGCTCCAAATCCCCATTCGACGTTACTAGCCTGGCCCTATAAAAATCTGAGTTTGCATCCTGACAGCTTAAGGCAACACATTACTTTGCAGGGAAGGAATGTGAAGGCCAGAGAAGCTAGATGATATGTCCAAGGTTGCTCAGGGATCATTGTCAGGGCATGGATGAAGGAAGCTAAGGGTCCTCTCTTTTAGTCAACGCTCACATCTAGGGGAGCCGAGGTGACCATAAGAAAGTCTGCTCCCTTCCTGGTGCTAACGCCAGTGGTTCCTCGCTTTGAGAAAGGGTTTCCACTTTAACTGCTTCATGTTCCTGTATCAGCTGCCTCACTGAGGGCTTTGCTGTGAAAATAAAACCCCATTTGGTGTCAAGCTGAAGGTTAATTGAATATTTAATGCCTGGAGGGGATGAAAGCAGGTTTCCCGTTTTCTCGTTTCCTTATCCAGGCCTCTGACACCAAGGGGAGACATAGGCCAATCTGAGTGAAGCAAGACCATCTGTCTGGGAGGTGCACTGTGAGGACAGAATGGTTGAACCCAGCAGAAAGGAGGGGACCACAGACACCTTCTTGTGGAGTGGAGCTGGAAGGGACCTTTGCAAGAGAAGTCAGGAAATCGGGAGCTGATTTCACCGTCTCCTGGCTGAAGACTGAGATGATTTGCCCAGTAACTTCTGAGAGGGGGCTCATAAACCAGGACCATAAATTTATCTTAATCATGATAGCAATGGGGAGCCACAGAGGCCTTCCTAGAGAAATCAGCTTTAGAATGAAATTCTCTGTTTGAAGCTTAAACTAAGAAGACCTTAGAGCCTCCTTTGGATTCTCTGCCTCTGTAACCCCTACCCAACCTCCATGCTGCAGCCACATTGAAGTTCCTTTAAGTAACTAAGTGATCCACCTTCTCTTTCATTTCCAGGCTTTGCAAATTCTATTCTCATTGACTAGGACACCTCCTTTTTCCTCATCACTTACCTACCTTCTCTTTCATCCCAGATTAGTAGTCACTTCCTCTTAGAAGCTTTCCTTGATTTCACTCAGGCTCCCTCAGCTGCCAGTCCTCCACATATCATTGCCCTTATTACACTGCATATAGTTTCTTGTCTGCCTCGCCCACTAGATAGTGAGAGCAGAAAAACTGTTCCACTTTTCTCACAACTGCACCTCCAGTACCAAGCCTAGAGTTTGCACACAATAGGTGCACAGCTATTTTTTTTCAGAGTTAATAGAGAACATTCAATCCACTCTTTTCCAATATAAACTTTACTGCAGAAGGGACAACTATCAGAGCCTTTCCAGTGCCTAAAGCTGTACTTGGCTTATAGTAGACCCTCAAAAATTATGTTTTGAATAAATAAACACTTTATTACAGATTCTAAAAATCAGAGAGATGAGAATGGGAGAAAGGGGGGCAATTCTTACTGAAGAGTGAGTGAGGTGATGGGCAAGGGATATTTAAAACTTGCCCCCGGTAGCCACAGAAACACTAATGTCCCAAGGCCCTTACTACAGATGAGAAAAAACAGGGCCCAGGGAGAAACCCAAAATCACATGGTAAAGGAGATAGAATTCTGACCCAGGCTGGCCTGGCCCCAAGTTCACAAGAGGCAACTGTTTAGGTTCTGTAAATCTTTTTGCTCAACTGGAATAGGAGGTCCTGGGACAACCTCTAAGGACATTCCGCTGTCTCTAAGGGACAGCCTCAAAAGACAGTCACTCAAAATTTCACAAATGATTTCCCTCTTATCTTGAATGTGTCCTCTGCAGAGCCAGACAGCCTCTGAGTTCTGCTTCCCAGACTATTGAGGGGCTTGAGGGGAGAACTGACCCCCAGAGGTCATTGCCACATCCAGAAAGGCTCCTCTGCACTTGGCATCCCCTCCACTCCCCAGCCAGTCACCGTGTCTGGGTCTGCCAGCAAAGCCTTTCTTCTGCTTCTCCAGACACCAGCAGCCATCTTTGTTCCCTTCTCAACTCTTTCTCACGTGGGACAGTGGAAAGAGCATGAATGAGCAGACGCACAAGCCTGGATTCAAATTTCACCTCTGCTACTTGCTAGCTGGGTGTTCCTAATCCAGATGATGGGATAATTACTTTACCAGGCAGGGTCTTTTTGTGTGAGAATTACCTAAAATATACATGTTGAGAGCAATCACTTTTGCATTTGGTCCAGCATAGTCCTTTCTCCAAACTTTGTAAGTGCCCTGATCCCTGGGGAGTTGGTGGGGAAAAGTTCTGGATGGGATGTCTAATAGGTAACCCCACTGAGTATGGAAAATGGCTACACAGCCAGTAAGTCCATTCATGATAGCATTTCTTCATTTAGTACCTACTATGTGTCAGGCTCTGTGTTAGACCCTGGAACAGAGCTAAATCAGAGCAGGCTCTGACTGCAAGGACCTTCTGGGGTAGTTGAGAGAGATAGATAGGAAACAAACTACTGCAGTATGGAGAGTACACATTACACTGCCCTCCTCCTTCTGGCCACACTGGCCCATTAGTCCTTTAAAATTGCTGTGCTTCCTCTTGTCACAGGGCCTTTGCATATTCTGTTCCTTTTGGGTGCATTCACTTCAACTTATCTTTTAGATTCCTGGGAAAGGCTTTTTTGACCTTCTTCTTTATATCATATCCCCATTGTAGAATCCCATAGCACCTGCACCATTCCTTACATCACTTATCAAAGATATAGTATGCAATTATTGGTGCATTTCCTCATTTAATGCCTGCTTTTTTAGTAGACAGAATTTCCTAAGCATAGGGACTTTCTCTTTGTGTGTATAATGTTGTCTCCTTCACTGTTGGGCTCCCAGTTCTTTGCACAGCTCCTGACACATAGTAGATGCTTATTTAATATTGGAAGGAAGAATAAAGTACGACCAGTTTCTTTTCCATTCTGGCTGGGTTGGGGGTTCACCGAGAAACACTCACAATTGGATATCTAAGAAGATCCGTTTCTCCTCCCCTACGTGGATCTTCCAGATACAATCTTCACCTTCCACATAGGGCTCTGGCCAGTTTGGGGACAGCACCACCCCAGCCACAGCAGAGAGCTCCCCACCACACATGGCTGTAAAAGACACAGACAGACACGCTTTATTTATAAGGAAGACAATATGGCATAGCAGTTAAGAGTGTGAACTACGAAGTCATACAGTCATGGTGGAAGATGCCTTCATCTCAGGCAGTCATACATGTGTGGGATGATTCAATTAAGGATGGCCACCTGCCTCCTTCAGCTGAGAGTTGATGAAGGTGGAGCTATGGTGCTTTCAGGACCAAGGACAGAGCTCAAAGCGCTGAATGACTAATCAACAGCTCTGTTCCCTGCAGGGTGAGTAGTGGCTGAGTCAGGTAGACCTGGGTTCTAGTCTTGCTGCTGCCACCAACTGGCTCTGCGTCAAGGCATGTAATTTCTTGGAGCCTCAGTTTCCTTTCTCTGCAAAGCTGCAGTGACACCCCTCTTGATCTCATTGAGTTATTCTGAAGCTTAACTGAGCTCATGGGTGTCAAATGCAGCACAGTGCCTAGCACAAGGTAAGTGCTCAGTAATTATCAGTTAACATAACTGTGAAAGACCCCAGCTCTGAACTGGAAGTATAGATGTGGCTGTACCTGGCACCTGGCCCTTGAAATTCCACTCTGTTTACCGCTTTGGAAAGTTTTCAACATGGCAGAGGCCAAAGCACCAATAAATTCCGCTCTGTTAAACCAGCACATTTAATACAGAGATCAATCTTTCACCACAGAGAGGCTGTGATTTCATGCCAACCACCATCCAGGTGGCGGCTGCCAGGAGCAAGTGTTCTCCTCATTATTCCCATGCCCCATGGCGATCCAGGCTTGGGGAGCCTCAGTGGCCTTGAATGTGGGGAAATGGGGAGAGCAGGGCACTGGGGGCCCATATAGGTGAGAGTTCTACACAGCCGACACTGTCCAGGGGCTCAGAGTATAGGTCTCTGAGAATGGAGAGACCCAAGTTCCATTCCCGCCTCTGCCAATTACCTTCATTACATTCTTACGCAGGTCATTTCCCAGCTTCTGTTTCCTCATCTATAAATGGGCTGAATAGTAAGGGTGTAGTGAGGATAAAATCAGATAATGTACATATAGCCCTTGGCAGAGTGCCTGTAACACAGTTTTTGCACTCCTGTTAACAACAATCATCGTTATTATTATTAATCAGGCTCAGGACTGCCCTGTGTTGTTGGGCAGGTGGTGCACTGGAGAATGCACAGCAAAGGAGGTACAGAGTAGCTGAAATTTAGGCAGGAATCTTTTCCCTAAGCTGTGCCCTATTGGGCTTGTGCCTGGAGGAAGGGGCACCTTTCGAAATGTACTGATCGTGTAATTGTCTCAAGGACAAGCAGCACACATGACCCAAAGGACTGTGAGCTCTGGAAGGGATTCTAATACTCAATTCAGTATGAAAAAGGATGACATGCCTCTAAACTGGGGCCATGGCGTTTTCATCTGAGGGGGCGGAATTCCTCGGGCACCCTGAGAGGAAGGCAGCCGAGCTACTCACCTCTGCACAGGGGTTCAGTGTCATTCCAGTATGGGTCCCGTACGTTGATGCACTCGATAATGGCTGGACCCTGCTCCAGGGAGTGGCCGGGGTCGCAGGTGAACTCCACTATGGTTCCGATGTTATAGGTTGGGTCGGATGTGGTGAAGTTCCCATTCTGAATATAGGGCTCGTAGCAGTGGCCTTTCTCAAAGGCTGGGGTGAGGATACAAAAGATGGGCAGTAGCTCAGATGAGTCAAGGGTCACTCGCAGTGCTCTGTCTCAGAAGATGGGTCCCCTTTTGATGTTCAGGATAGCTCTAAGGGAAATGGGTACCAGACCCCGTGATCTGGTTTTGACTGACCTGCTGAAGGCCCTTGGGCCATTCATTTGGCTTCTTGGGGGTCTCATTTTTTTCATATCTAAAATGGGACTCAGAACCTCTTCCCACTCAATCCTGCAGAACTGTTGCATTTCAATTCTTTTTAACATCCCATAGGGATCCTATTCATGTCTCATAAATAAGAGTCCTGCCATTTGACACCTTAAGTTTGTCTAAGAGAAAGATCAACTTAGGGAAGACAGAACTGAAAGAACTCCGAGGTACATGCAATACCCAATGGCACCCTTTCTTAATGGGCTGGAGCTGAGCAGGAGAAGTCCTTACTAACGCTTCTTGGAGGAAGAGGTGGCTTTCACTGAGTAGAACAGAATTTACAGGTCCAGGTTCAAGCTGGACAGAAATCTCACCTCCATTTTTTCAAACTTGTGGCCTTGGGCAAGTCACCCAAATTTCCTCACCTCAGTTTACTAAAAGGTAATAACAGCTCTCATGTTGCAATGTGGTGAGCATCAAATGCACACTGCATATAAGACACTGAATGCATAGTTAGCTCTTAGTAAATGGTAGGCATCCTTATTAGTAAAGCTAAGTCTGCCTTTAAAAGTCCAAGGGTCAGTCTGGCCACAGGCCTGCCATGCTTCTCCTGCCCCGACACCACCACCCCAGGAGAGGGGGAGGCCCCGGCAGACCCTCACCCTCGAACCGGATGTTGAAGGCCGAGGCCGCCCGTGCCTGGTCAGACGTGAACTCGATGCGAATGCTGTTGCCCTCACTCAGCAAGCCCTCAAAAGGGACGCTCTCGGTTGGAAGGGAGTCATGGAGAAGAGTGGACTTGTTGGTCAGCCCACTGTAGACCATCATCCTGGCAGTAAGGAAGGAGAGGAGGGCCACTGAGAGTTATTCTTGGGTCACTGACACACAGCAGTAGGATGGGAGTGCAGTGAGCACTGCCTCATTCCCAGACTCACATCCTGATTTTGCCCCTCATTTGCCCAGATAAGTTGCTTTACCTTTTAGAACCTGTTTCATTTCTTTGGAATGTTTGTCTCAGACTCATGAATTGATTCTAAGGTTGTAGGGAAAGTGATGTGTACAATGTAATAAACTAGGTGAATTAATTGATATTATATTATTATTACTAATTGAAAAGTTGTAATTAATGAGCTAACATCATTCATGAAACAGTGGTATATATAGTCAGACAGTCAGAGTCCCAACTCTAATATCTGAGCTGTGTGACTTTGGACAGAGCCTCTGTTTATCATCTGAAAAATGGGTAAAATCTCACCTACATCAGAGTGTGAAAATTGGGTACAATCCCACCTACATCAGAGTGTGGGAATTAGAGACCATCAGTACCAAGCGCCCAGGGCAGAATAGGTAGGCAACTCAAATTTATTAAGCATTTGGCCTCTAACAGCCTTTGTCTCTGATTCTCATTTCTTAAGTGCATCATGTGGGTAGTCAGGAATTCTGATTTCCAGTTTCCAATTCTCCACCAACTGAGTTTATGTGAATCTAAACACATCTTGGGCCTCAGTTTCCAAAACTATGAAAGGAGAGATCGTAACGTCTTTCCTATCTATCTTACAGGTGGGCTTTGAGACTATGACAGGATAAAGTGCCCTGAAAAATAAAATGTATTAGACAAAATGTTGGTATCCAATTTTACTGTTATTAAAACCATTTGATATTTGACTCTTTCCTAGTCTTGGTATTTTTAAAGAAATTATGCAAAAGTAGAAAAAAACAGTATATAAATTTGATAAAATATTTTTTCTGGAGTCATAAACAGACACTTAAAATCTTTTGAGTTCTTTTTTACTATGATCCATAAAAAGACAATATTATGTTGCCCAGATAAATTTCTAATGTCACTAAAATGCATAAATGTTGAAGTGACAGTTTGCTTATTTTGCCATGTGTCCACTGTGGCTGGGATCAGGACGAGGCTGGAGTAGAGGCCACGGGTCATTCCAAGAATGAGAAGGGACCTCTTCCCAGTCTTCTGATTTTTGCTGATTCTGTTGTATCTTGGGGGCAATGCCCCAGGATTACTCTTTCAAAGAACTGAAGTCTTTGGCTAAAAAAGGTCACTCTGGAGGAAAACCCCAAGATTTCAGAGTCTCTTTAGCCTATTAATCTTCCAAAAATAGCAGTTTTTGAACTATGATCTCTAGAATGTCTGAAATAGTAATAGGTTTTATCACAAACCCATATGGGTGTCTGTGGTCACATGGGTTTGGAAAAAGCTGGGTTAAATAAAAATGAAACACTTTTCCTGTAGGACTTGTCAGTACCTTTGCTAGCAAATGTGCATTAATACCTTCCAAGACAAGAATAGCTTATACCTGTTTGACCACAGAATCCACCTTTTATGCTGCATATTATGGGACTGTAGTTTAGAAAGACTTCATTTTGGGGAAAAACTTCTTAAAATCTTTCTTCATTCACCTCCTTTACTCAAAAATCTTCCATTCAAAGCCCTTCAATGTATGACCTCGATTTACCTTCCCAGCTTTATTTCCTCTTCTTATAGAGAACTTCTATCAACCCCTCCACCCACACCCTAACACACTTGTTCATTCTTCCCTCCACACCTTTGTTCCCTCCCACTCTCATTCTTCCAGCTTGGAATAGTACTCTTACTGTGTTTCTGGGTTCCCTTATCCCATCTCTTTCCAAGGTTTAGGTCAAGGTCTTATTTCTTACGTGGAGCCTTTTCGAGCTCTAAGCTCTTACAACTGATATATTGTGGTATTTTAGCCAGTTTTTCTTCAATAAAGTATATGGGGAAGATAAAATTACTCTTTTCTTCTTAGCACAGTGAGTGTCTGCATTAGTGTGTGTGTGTGTGTGTGTGTGTGTGTGTGTGTGTGTGTGTTGACTTTTAACCTTGATGAGCTACTACAAGCTTCTTTCCTTACTGACACACTTGAGGACTGGTTTGCCTTGGTGACTGTCAACTCATACCTTTCATAGACTTTTGCAGGGCCCCACAGAAACTACTAATGAAACTACAGTGTCAGTGTACCTGGCTCACTTATCATGATTTAAATGCCTTCCAGAAAATATTCATTTTGGTTAACTATTTTTTCTCTTTGCTCATTCTCATTGTCTGGTATAAATGTAGATCTGGTTTATCTCCAACGTCATTCACAAGAGGCAGACCCAAGCTCTAAGTTTTAGAATGTGGCCTTCACTGAGGGTTCCCAGGTCTGGCTCCTCGGTTTCCAGAAGGAGAGATTGGGAATATGTTTTTTAAAAGAGTTTCCAAGTTCATTCTGATGTTACTGAGAAACCCATGTTTTGGAGCCCCTCCACTTTAAAGCAGTGACTTACTGATATGGGGTTGTTTGGGACTACTTGAAGGGAAGTGGACTTATGAGTTGGGTAAGTTATTCAGTTGTCTGGTGTTTTCTGTAAGAATCCTTTCATACATAAAGAGGTTAGTTGTCTAGGTTTGAGGCTTCAAAGAAGCCAGGATGCTGTAATTCTAAGATCAAAGTCTGATAGATTCCATAATTCTGAGGTCCTGGCATTCTGCAAGTGTGGTAAATACTGTTGTGTGCTATCCACATGCCCTCAGCACTCACTGCTCATGTGTTTTCTGCTGGCTTCCTACCCCAAATCTATGAGCATGAGCCAGCTCAGCCAGCTCAAAGGGTGGAAGGCCATGTTTGGGGGTTAGTGTATCTATGAGCATCCTTCATCCAATGATGAATTGTAGGATGGTAGATAGACACCCCAGCTCCCTTGCTCCTCCAAAAGGACAACTCTGAGGTATGCTTAACAGATTTTCCCAGAGGCCCCCAGTGGCTAGAACCCCAGTCACCCCCAGAGTCACCTGTTCATTAACACATACTGTATTGACTCCCTTTTCTTCTTGGCTTACTTTGCCACGTGTCTATCAGTGCTTCCCTAGGACTAGCCCCCAAATGAACTAATTTCCTTCACATCCATGACACATCACTGCTTCCAAGGGAACAAAACCTAAGACAGCAAGTCTAGGTACCTAAGGTCCTAGTTTTCAAGAAGAGTCAAGAATATTCTAGCATAAGGCCATAGAATATAAAGTTTTTTTTAAAGATTTGGATTCTAGGCAGAATCTTAGAGTCTGCAAGTATGCTCTCACTAGGATATTGCCTTGTCACTTCTCCCTAGTCCTTTCATGCTCATAAGTCTAGTTTTTCCCATGTCAACTTCTTATCATGCCAGGAGCCAATGTTTTCTACTTTTCTCTTCTTCTCTACAAAGCCTCGTACATGACTGGGCATGGAGCATAAATAAATATTCCTTCTTTGTTCAAGTGCGAAAAGGGATGCGTATGAGAAAGAACGAGGAAGTACAATGTGGGGGACCTGGATTCCCTTCTTGCCTCTTCTCTCATCCTGCTGTGTGACCTAAGGCAACTCCCTTCCTTTCTGTATGCCCTAGTTTCCTTACCTGTAAAAGGAAGAGATCAAAGCTGATGGCATCTAAGATTTTTGCCTTCCTCCCCTGCTCTTTCTTTCTTGACTTCCATGAGCCAGAATTTCAGCCATTTCAAGACTCCAAATTTCCAGCCACTCTGGGAGGGAATGGGGTTGGCTGGGGACCCTCAGAAGTTTACCTGTCCTTTTCATGCAACAACAGCCTCTCAAAGTGCAGATGTAGCTTCTGGCCCTCTGGAGCTTCAATTGTCCACACACAGAACTGACTCTCATTGGCGTGTCCAGGGTAACTTGGGGAGAGGACACGGCCGATGGTGGCATTGTGCACAGCCCCTCCGCAAGGGGCTGTGGCCAGAAAGTGAGTGGGCAATAAGAAGAGAGGGAGAGAGAAAGAGGGGGGAGGAGAGAGAGAGAGAGAGAGAGAGAGAGAGTGAGTAAGTATTTCATCTTCCCCTGATCCCCATCCCTACCCCTTCATGGGAGGAAACAGGATAAGAGGGACCATGGAATAGCCCCATCCTCCTTGGTGGGGTTCATTGCATTTGATAAGAGATCTCACACCATGATTATAATCATTACCACATGTGTTCCTGTGGCTGGCTATGCCCTAATTCTTAATTATAAAAAGATAATCAAGAAGGACATAAATAGGCTGTTTACAAGAGACAAAATATACTTTTAGTACTTAGTAAGCACTAGAAATTCAGTCACTAAGAGTAAAAGGAAGGCAAATCTAAACTATATTCTATTTTTATTCACCTAATTGGTCAAGATAAAAAGTAGCACATTAGAATGCAAATTGCTATAATCTTTCAGGAGGGCAACTTAGTGAAAAATCTAGAAAGTATGTTCAAACACTTTGACCTAGTAATTAAGTTTCTGGGAATTCATCCTAAGAAAAGATTTAGAGATTTTCACAAAAATTTGTGAATGAGGATGTTCATTGCTAGAATGTTTCTAAGAGCAAAAAATGAGAAGCAACATAAATGTCCACTCACAGATGCCTAGTGAAAGAAATACAATACATACATTCCATTTATACTTTTAAAAACTATGTTTTCAAAGAATACTCGAAAATATAGGAAATGCTCACTATATTTTAAGCGGGTGAAAAAAAGTTAGAAAATGGTCTGCCATACCTATTTCAATGAAATATAAGCAAGGATCAATTGAGACCATGAATATAAAATTATTTGCTCCTATCTTCTACACTTTTGTATGACTTGAATCTTTTTCTTTTTACTAGACTTTTATCATAAAAATCTAATAAAAATTAAAAAGTATGTGAACTGAGAAGTTACACAAGTATGAGGGGGTAGTCTTATTCTTAGGAGATAATTTGGTTCTCATCACATGTTTATTGAAAGATTGCACAACTAATAAGGACTTGGAATAGGAGAGAAAGGTAGATGGTTCTCTTTGCTCTGGATTTTGCTGATGAATCACTGTAAAACATTGCCAACAAGCCCTGTACTTTTTTCAGGACCATGGACAGGACAGACTGGCAGTCTCTTCTGGCTGCCTTCCAGTCCTAAGTTGGAGGTTCAAACCTAGTCTGTGCCACATGTCTGCTGTGGATCTAGGACAAGTCACTGAAGCTCTCTGAACCTCAAGTTCACTGTAAAATGGTGATAACAATTCCACCTTCTTGAGAGGACTGTGGTGAGAGACGAGATGATGCAAGCGGAGGGCTTGATGCAGTTCCTGGCACAGAGTAGGTGCTCAAAACATAGCCAGCATTATTGCCTTATGGCTCAGGAGCTGAGGACATGGAGGACATTGTCCATGGTGGGGGCACTGGCCATCTGTCCTCCTCAAGCTTCCCCTCATTTGTTGCCTCTCTGCTCTCCTTGCCTGCCTTATTAAGCCAACTGATGGCTCTTTTTGGTTTTAATTTGCCAGACATGGTTCCTCGTTCATCTTTCTTAGCACAAATTGAGGCTTAATTCCTTTCTGATTTCACACATAGATAAAAATTAACATGAGAGAGGCATGGAGACAAACTGCCCTACGATTTGGGATTTTTTTTTTTCTTTGTAAATAAAAGAAAGAAAGAAAAATTCTGAAGGGGCTTGAGGGAACAACACTGCAACAATTTAACCTCAGAACTGATCATCAGCTCTCATTTGTTTTTTGGATTACACTGATTATGAATGCCTGAAGGACAGGAATTATGTTTATTGTTCCCAATATTCTCCTTGTACATGGCTCATGGGCTGGCACATAGTAGGTACTCAGTTAATATGCGCAGCCTATACTCTCCTGGTCACCATTAGAACTTTGGAGAATCTAACAGGGTTTTGCTGCCTTGATAGCTGAGGATGGTTCAAGGCTTTGACCACTGGCGCCGGGACAGTGTGGTACAGTCCACTGCTTCTCAATCTATAATGGGCACATGAATCACACATGAGGATTTTGATTCAGTTGTTCTCACATGGGGCCCAGGATTGTGCATTTCTAACAATCTTGCTGGTCTGCAGACCACATTTGAAGTAGTGAAGGTTTAGTAAGGGAAAGAAATGTATAGACTCAGTTCAATTTCTGTCCAGTGACTTTGGGCAAGTACTTTCACTTCCATGAGCCTCAGTTTTCTCATCTGTAAAATGGGGATAATGGTTCCACCAAATAGGATTGCTGTGAGGATTTATTGCATTCCTCGCATGGTGCTCAGTACATACTGACTGGGCTAAAAATATGGCAGCAGTCACACCAAAAGCACAAGTAACAACAACAAAAATAGATAAATTAGACTTTGTCAAAATTAAAAACTTTTTTTTT
>CM053510.1:91054789-91116675 GCA_028627145.1 Eidolon dupreanum | reverse complement strand
TTTTCTTTTCTTTTCTTTTTTTGCTCAACCTTGTGCAATTCATGCATGTTGATTAGTGTAGTTTTGACTGATTCATTTTCACTGCTCTATAGTATTTCATATATTAGTATTCCACCACTAATTTTTCACTTTAAACCCATCACAAATATCTTTTTGCATCATCATATAATGGTCACTTTATTCTTTTTTAATGGCTACCTTAAAATATAAACATATATGTTATTGAACCAGGCTCCTATCAATTAATATTTATGTCATTGCCATTCTCCAACCCCTCTTCCCAAATAACACTGTAATAAACATATAACTTTGGTGACTATGTCCAGGTAATTCATCAGGAGAGTCTCCTAGAAGTTGCATTGCTCAGTCTGAAGTAGGAGAAGGAATCACTTTTTATTGTGCATCATCTTATACAGTTTGATTTAGTTTGCCATGTGCATACTATCTTTATAGTATTAACCATTAGTAATAATGATTAATGATAATAATGAATTCCCTGAGGTTCATCACCCCAGTTTCAGAGGAAGGCAGAGAACAAACCCCGGCTTTTCTCAGGGTTTCTAACTGCTCTCACATTTTCATGGGGGTGGGAAGTTCCGCATCACTTCAGCAGGGAGTCCCAAGAAACACCACCAGTGCTCCACCTCTCCATCCCTCCCTCACTCCTTCTGGGAGGGGAGGGACCATCGACTGGCGGTATTTAGGAGGCATTAAAGATATCACTGATCCACTGCATCCTGTTTTCATCAAAGAGCCACTAGAATGAAAGACCAATGGTGCCTGCCTCTCTCTCTCTCTCTCTCTCTCTCTCTCAACCTTTCTCTATCTCTACTTGTACCTGGATACACAAAATCAAAGTCACATTGGGAAGACTGAGTATAGGTGTCTAATGGTGGTCTGTATCTCAGCTTCACTAGTTTCATCAATAAAGCTGATCCCATCTGGCTCCTTGTGTCTATTCTCCAGTTTATTAAAATCAAAGGTGAGGACTGATGAGGTGAGTGATAACCATCCCCACCCCCTGCATTGACTAATTAGAATTCAGAGTCTCGCGAGATCCTTCTAATGGGTCTTGTTGTCTTGTTTACCATAGTTAGGTTAAGCACAAGTACGCTGGACTTCACCTAGCACGCCGTGCTCTTCTAGGGAGTACTGATTTTGCAATTATATCAAATAGCCTCTGGTGGTCCTCCACCGTCAGCAGGACAGGTGGAAATCTTCATATATAGGTAGACCATCAGCCAATGCCGATTTTCCTCCAAAAGTGATGGGGGATAAAATAATGGACAAAATTGATCCCCAATCAGAATTGTACCAGACGAGCCCTTGGAAATGATCGAATGGTCATATTTGTGTTTAAAGTTAGAAAAATCATCTGGGGCAGGTAGGTAGTACTTTTAAGATGTAAATCAGATCATAAGATGTTTTTGCTCAAAACCTTCCAGTGGCTTCCCATCACACTGAGAATAAAGTCAAAATGGCCTTGGAGTTTTCTCTTCAGCATTATCTCTTACCCCTTTCTTCTCTCAACAGTGTGACCACACACACTTTTTTCCTGCTCCATAAATCTTCTAAATTCATTTTGCACCCCAGAGTTCTTGCACCTGCTGTTCCTTCTGCCTAAAACTCTCTTCTTTGTAATCTTTGCTTAGATGACTCCCTGTGGTCACTCAGGTCTCCACGTACCTTCTCTAAGATCCTCCTTATCCCTTCCCTTCTCATTCCCTTCTGAGCGCTATTGCAATCTCAATTAATCTTGGTGATTTGTTTTCTTGTTCATTGTCTGTCCCCACAAGAGTCCATATCCACACAGCATCCCCTCTCATGACTACACGTGTCCCAAGTGTGAAATAACGGGGACATTGAGAAGCTGTGGGGGAACCACAAGACCCCACTATGTTATTGTCCCACATGCTGAGTTGTGGTGTGCCCTGGATCTTCTTGTAAATCTAAGTTAATGTAGTGCTGAGTGAAAAGTAAAAGTATATAAACTTGTTTTATTGTGTTCATTATTTTATCCCCCATCACCTATAACAGTGTCTTTAATGTAGGAGAAATACGGTAAACGTTTGTTGAATTCATCAAGGAAGAAAAGCAGAAGAGAAGGGCGATTAGGAAGGATGAGGAGAGATGGAGAGAAGCCAGGGAAGTTGAGACAAGATTCCTGCAGTGTCCAGCACACACTGGACTTCCAGTGAACATGTGGGAGAAGAAAAGTAAGGGTCCCTTGGGGTGTTTAGCACCTTAGGAGCTGATCAAATTTCCCTGAAACCCAGAAATTCTAGAATTCTGAATGTGGCTGTTCAGGGGTGATGGGGAGCAGGGTGTAGACATGACTAACACAAGACCAAATGGCCAGGACTCACCCTGATAAAAGCTGCTATGGTCTGGTCCTCAGCCTTCTCTAGTACCAGTCCTTCTATCTTCCCTTCTTTTCAACCAAATTTCTCCTCAGGACTAAAATAAACAGATATCTATTCCATGTCCTCCCTCCACTTGGAGATGAATTTGTTGGCAGCTAAATGAGTGGCAGGAGGCTTGATTGAGCACCTGTGATTCAACACCTCCTTCGTGAGGGCACCAGAAAAGCCCAAGACCCTCAGTGGATGGTGACGGGAAAGAAAATCAAGACCTTGAAGCAAAGCCCCATTGCATTCTCCCACGCAGTTCACTGTCTGTGGAAGGAGAATGCAAAGTCCCTCAATATGAGATCAGCCCAAACCAGATCATCTAAGTGATCGTCTTTACCAGGCTTAGAATCCAACACTAAAAAAATCATCTCATGTGATTATTTTCAGTGATATTGTGTAGTTTCACACAGAGCATGGGAAATGTCCACAGTAGGCCAGATCCCATGGGCAGTTGAAGCACCAGGGCTCCTCTGTTTCAATACAGTCTAGTAGGATATTGGATGAGCTTAGCTTTTCATTTTTATAATGCACCAGAGAACCCAAGTCCCATCATGAGAGAGCAAAGAGAGCAAGTTGCATCTTAAAAGAAGATACTTTTAGCTATCTTATTATTCCCATAGCCATTATTATGGAAACTCTGCTTCTCTTTTGAACTGCGCTTCATAACTCTAGCCCATTCCATCCTCCAGAGGGGCCTTTCTAAACCATCCCCTGCCATTGGCCAGTGGTCCTCTCTGGTAAACTTGACACTCTGCCTTTTCCTAGAAGGTTCCTGGTGACCTGTTCCAGCAAGCCTCCCCACTCCATTTCTCACTGTTTGGCACATCACAACAAAATCATTTCGGTTCTCCTGAGTTCAATCAATGTCTCTCTCTTTTTCTCCTCTCTTATAGCTCCATCGCCTTGCATATTATGCTGTTAACCTCTCGCTGCATTTATTCTCCTTCCCTGAACTCTTAACACCACCAAAGAGGTACGTCATGTCATCAATCACACTATCTTACCTGTCTGACTTCTTTCTTGTCTTCCCTACTAGACATAAGTTCCCCCAGCACAGACATCACTTCTGCTTCATTCATCATTGTCTCCCTAGGACCTAGTCCATGGCCGTGGGCCTGATATACACAGTAGGCTCCTCAAATATCTATTTAATGAATCATAAATGTGCTTGCATCACTGGTTGACAACAAGACTCAGTGTGTTAGATAAGGCTCACCTCTTTAAGTGAGGAATGTAGATGAGTAGATGGTTTACACTACCAGCTATCATAAAGGTGAGCCCTTGGTAAACCTGATGCTTGATAAATGTTGTGAATGGAAAGTGAATGGAAAGATGTTCTAGGTGAATGTACACCTGACTTGTTCTAATTACAAACATAATTTCATCATGGTACAAGTAGAGTATAAAGGCCTCCCATCCCCATAAATCACATGGTTTGCTTTAGCAGACAGAGGGCAAAGAGAAGCCCAGCTGGTGAATTTGTTTGGTTTCTTCATTGTTTTCTAGCACTGTCCAGCATGCCATGGTCACATGGGTGGAGGGAAAATTTGGGAGTGAGGTATGCGTCACCCAAAATGGCACACTGAACTGTACATGTGAGCTGAAACCCCGACCCCTCCTGAGTCTGCTGCAGAAACTCAGGGGGCTGCAGGAGACTTGCAGCAGGTGTTAAAAGGACAAGCTTGTATAGGCAAAAAAGGACTCTTTCAGTGTTTCAGCTACAAGAGTAATTATCCGATAATTGTCCTCTGTGAGCTGGCTTCGCCCCCACAAATGGGCCTCCTTTGTAATTCATGTTGGGTTCAGAAAGCCTTGAACATTCTTTTATGTCCAGTTACGTCTCATCAGAGCATCAGCGGGGCAGTACATCCATCTTCCCCTTGAATGAGCCCTGATAGCTGTTGGCACAGGGGTGTGATCCTGCCTTTGTATCTTTAACAATCTGATTAACTGTGGTTGACATCAGTGCCAAATGATTAGCATTTAAACACCCCTCTCCCTTCCCACCTCCATCCCCACCTCCCTCCGCCCACCCCTACTCCATTCATGTCTCATGGTGGACTTTGTGATTTCTTGCCGGTAGTGAGGGGGAGAGGAACACAGCGTGATTTATTTGTGTACACGAAAATCAGTGAGTCATTGAGTGAGGGCTGGGAGACAGACACACAAGACAGCTCAGAGAGGAAACCCACGGTGGGAAATCTATCTAGATTCAATTATTTCTATACTCCTATAGACAAATATAATACTTGGAGACGAATCCACATGGTTTGCAAGAGAGTTTAAAAGACATCATAAGCTTACAATTTCTCTTCACCTGTTTGCTCAGCTTCACAGGTAAAAGTAAAGAGCAAATTATCACCCCAGGATGCTTGTAAGATGTGTTCAGAGCTGGAAAATACCTGGGAAGTCAGGAGACCTGGCTTTGGCACTGGGTTTGCCACCAAATTACTATGTGACTTTGAGCAAATTCTATCTCTCACAGCCTTCGTTTCTGGCTTTGCAAAGTTAGGACTGTGATCTTTGCCTGATCAACCTTAACGAAACTAAACTTGGGGGGACGGGGAGTTTTGTGTGTGATTGAGTTTTAAGATGTTCGAAGCAGCTTTACAACTGCAAGACTTAATTCGTTTCATTTCAGAGATGAGAGCAGACTCTCTTTAGATGTAATGCAGACAACAATGGCACTATTTGCTGTGGACAAATAAGACATTCTCATGGCTTTACCTGTGGCATTGAAATGCTGTTTTTTCTTTTCCTGAGAAATATCCATTGTTACCTTCATTTTAATGATGAGGAAATGTTGGTAGGTGGTAAAGTCAGGATTTGAACCAGAGCCAATACAGTCAACCCTTAGACAACATGAGTTTGAACCGCAGGGGTTCATGTTTACGTGTTTTTTTTTTTCCAATAAATACTGTAAATGTATTTTCTCTTCTTTGTGATTTTCTCAATAACATTTTCTTTTCTCTGGCTTACTTTACTGTGAGAATACAGTATATAATATACATAATGCCTACGGCCATGCCACCCTGAACAAGCCCGATCCTGTCTGTTCTCGGAAGCGAAGCAGGATTGGGCCTGGTTAGTACTTTGATGGGAGACCACCTATGAAGACCAGGTGCTGTAGGCATAAAAAATTAAAAAAATTAAAAAAATAAGGGATTGTAAGCTGACAAGGGCCTTGCAATCTGTGAGGTCAACCAACAGTTGCCTCGCCTAAAAAAAAATACACATAACATACAAATATGTGTTAATCAGGTATGTCATTGGTAAGGCTTCTTCTGGTCAACAGTAGGCTAACAGTAGTTAAGGTTTTGGGGAGTCAAAGTTATATATGGATTTTCGACCACATGGGGGGTCGGTGCTCCTAACCCCCACATTGTTCCATGGTTAACTGTATTTGTTCTATGTTTCTCCTCCAGCTGGCCCCTGAACCCTGGACTGGGTGCTGCCAGAGTGAATGCTAAGTGCTTTCTATACAAACAAATGAGCACAGAGTCTACTCCAGCCAAGAGGTCCCCAGAGACTAAGGAGAAAACTAAGTGTGCCCTACAGGTGGCAGAGAACCAGGTGCTCCTCCTGAGGATTGGACTGCAGAGAAAAGTGAAAGAACAGCCTCTACAAAGGCAGAACCCAAAGGCATTTCCAAGGTGAGGGAATTTGCTTAACATCCCTATTTTACAGATGGGCAAACTGAAGCCTGTGGTGTGAAGGAAAAAGCTCTGAATTAAGACAGTCAGGATGCCTTATTAATTTACTCTATGGCCTTTGTTAAGTCCATTCTCATCTCTGGGGCTCAATGTTACCCTCTGTATAATAGAATAATTTCTTCAAACAAAACCGTAAGAGGAATGACAATATATACTTATGCATTAAAGGATTAACTCAGCAGGTCTGGACTGTTCACACCCTGCTCTTTCTAGAGAAAGGTCCCTGGCTCCTGTAAGAGAATCCGTAAGACCCTGGAATATCCTGCCTGATGAAAATGTGTTTGTTTACCTGGGGACATTGGGCCCTGCTAGGTACTCTATGCTAACAGTATGATTTATGGTAGAAGCCTTGGCCTTGGTATCACTTTGACCTCTAAGGGTCTGGAGACGAAGTTTAGCCACATGGGTGGTCACTTATGTCTGTGTGACCAAACCCCCAGTAAAATCCTTGGATACCATGGCTCAGGTGAACTTTCCTGGTTGACAATGTTCTGTGGGTGTCATATAGCACCTCATGTTGGGAGTAAGCACTGTCCACAGAACCCCACTGGGAGAGGACAGCTGGGAGCTTATGCCCGGTTGCTCCCAGGTTCTGCACGCGCTTCTTCTCTTTTCTGATTTTAGTCTGTATCCTTTCCCTGTGACAAACCAGAACTCTGGGTATGATGGTTTTTCTGAGTTCTGTGAGTCCTTATAGCAAATTATTAAACCTGAGGTTGGTCTTGGGAACCACTGAACTCCCATAATAAGCCAAAAATGGGTCAACATGGGTTGAATCAGGAGTTGGGGTGGGAGTCTGAGAGCTGCCTTTGAAGTTTTGCCTTTACCTGAACCACCTTTGATGATGATGATGGTGATGATGATGATGATGATGATAATGGAGGCTAATGGTGGCAAGTGCCTACAACATACCAAGTCCTATAGTACATGCTTTCACATGGATCATTTCATTTATTCTTCTGAACACCCCTGGGAGGTAGGTAATATTGTTTATTACCCCTATTTTACAGATGATGAAACTGAGACTCAAAGAAGTTTGATCACTTGCCCAAAGCAACACAACTAATAGCTGATAGGGTTGGGATTTGAATATAATTTGTAAAACACTGGGCAGAATGGTCTCTCATATCCCTTCCAGATCTGACGTCATAGAGATAGGTGATTTTTAAGGAACAATTTACTTTTTGGGCCCACAGCTGAGAATTCTAGGGTTTGGAGGAACAAGTAGTTTCTGCATATCCCCACTTTACCCATGCCTGCTACCTTCTAGGTCAACTTCAAGGGTGATTTGGGCTAGAAATAGGAGAAGACATTCCTTTCTATTCTATCCCATCCTTTCCGCATTTCTCTGCCATCTCATCCCATCCCACCCATTCTATCCTATTCCATCTCATCCCATTCTATTCCATCCCATCCCATCCATCCCACTCTATCCCATCTTATTGCATTTTATCCTACTCTTTCTCATTCTATCACATTCCACCCATCCTAACCCATCCTATCCCATCCCATCCTATCTCAATTTATCCCATCTTATCATCACATATTGACCACACACTGTGTTGGAGGAATACAGTATGCATAGCACACATTTCTACAGCCTCGGCTTCCACAGGTCAAGGTTCTCACCAAGCAAATGAGCTCAGTGTATGCTGAGGAGCAGCCTGGCACCATCTAATGCCAAACCCCAGGCTCCTCCATCTCTGTCTCCTGGGCCTTGATGTCTTCCTCTTGGAGTTCAGCCAACCTCTGCCCAGAGCCTAATGAGCTCCTGCAGCCAATAAGAACAATGCCTCGGGTGTGTGCGGGCCTGAGGCCCGGGTGGTGCACAGAGCCTCCCTTCACTCCCAGGCCTGCCTGGTGGGCAGGTGGTGGGTGTGGGGCTTGGGGGAATACTGGAGGGGGCAGATCTGACAGTCCTCAGAGTGGCCATTGTCAGCCTCCCGACCAGCAGAGACTACACAGAGAGCCTCAGTATCCTGGTGCCCACCTGGCCCCCATCATGGGCACTGTGCCTGCACATACTGGCACCAGGCCATCTCCCTGGGTGGAGGAAGGATGTCCTTTTATTCACTCGGCAGCCAACTCTGCCAAGGTTAGCTCAGCGCACGTGGGGCTTGCAACAAAAAGAAAGAGATTGATGCAGAGAGACAAAAAAGGAAAGGCAACAATCTCTCTTTCTTATGAACAATGACTGTAGTTTCATTCCTGATGCTACAAATAAGTTTTACATAATGAAAATAACAGCTACCACATTTGAACCTTATGATGTGCTAAGTGTTTTACACTCACCATCTCATTTAATTCTCAGAACTACTCTGTGAGGTAAGACTTAGTTTTCCCACTTTGCAGATGGGAAAACTGAGACTCAGGAAAATTCATTCACCCAAGAACATACTGGGAGTGGATGGTAGAGCTGGGATTCAATCCAGGTCTGTTTGAAATACGAGTCCCTTAACATCTAGCTCTACTCCATTTCAGGTACTGTTCAAAGCATTCTAAATATATTGTCTTATTTATTTTTCACAATAGCAATTTGTTCATTCACCCATACCTTCACACAATCATTCAACAAACTCCTTGAAAACCCACTGGGTGCCAGGCATGAGATCAACGATATGGACAGCAGTGTAAAATATGTGGGAAACGGTCTCTGTTCCCAGAGGGACGTGGGAATGAAAGGGAGGTGAGCTAACTCCAGAGCCCTTGCTTTTCCCTCCAAGGCACTCACACCTAACTTAAGGTGTGGAGCTAGGAGCAAGGGGTGTCCTGGGGCTTGTTCTTAACCTCTGCCTGGCCTGAGTTTTCTACTTGGCATAAGATAACCAGATAGAGCCTGGCTGAGTGATAAGAGCATTAGGTGAGAACTCAGGTCCCTTGTGTCCAACACCTAAAGTGAGGATGGTCATGTAGGCCATATTTAGAGTCTCTTGCTTCCAAACATACTTTTCATGCTTTTCATAAACTTTTACTGAAGTGTAATATATGCATGAAAAAGTCCACTCAATGAGCTTTCTCAAGCTGGACATACCTGTAGAACTAGCAACCAGATAAGGAAGCAAAAGTTGTCAGCATATACTGTATTTTCTGGTCATAGTCCCCTCAAGGTGTTCGCTATTATGCCTTCTATGTTTGAGGATTAGTTTTGGCTGCTTACGAATTTACTGGATAATTATGCAATATGTTCTCTTTTGTATATGGCTTCTTTCACTCGTTATACTTGTAGGATTTATCCATGTCATTGAGTGTAGTGGTAGTTTATTCCTTTTTTATTGCTGCATGGTATTCCATTTTATGACTATACCCCAAATTATCTATTCTATTGCTAATGGGGATTTGAGTTGTTTCCAATTCTTGGCTATTATAAATAGTATAACTGTGAACATTGTATCACATGTGTTTTGGTGCACACGTATACTCATTACTGTTGGGCATATTTCCAACAGAATGCTGGTTATACAGTGTGGCATGTTCATTTTTAGTAGATACTACCAAAAATTTAGTATGAATGTTCTGATTTTGATAAAAAAAAATCTATCTAGTTGCCTTCCTACAATGCAGTAACTAGCAGACTGATAGAAACCTAATGTTGTGTATATAAATACTAATAATAATTACTATTTTCAGTGCTGTTCTGTTGTTCCTATCCTTCTAGGACTTGGGAATGAAGGCACATGCTGAGTGCCACATGAATGGTTTGGATAAAAACTTGAACCAAGCGAATACCCAAAGAGGCCAATCAGACATTATTCCAATGCAAATTTTCACTTCCCTAAGGATGGCGGGCCACGTTTCATCCTCATTTTGGTGTCTGGATCGTTAGTGGACACCTTATTACATCCTTGAGTGGGGATTGCTTCTTGCAGTTCCCTCTTTAACTAAGCATAAAATAAACCCAGGGGGTTTGGCTTGCCTGTAATGAGATTTCAAGGTAGCTGCCCATGTAGAGGGGCAGGACAGCAGGGGTTGAGGGTGGACAGTAGGGAGGGCAAGGAGTCAAGCGTGGAGCTGCAAGTGGCCAGGGGACACCAGAGAGCGCTTTCCATGAGGTCCAGGCTTTGGCTACCAGGCTTTGAGCTGGAGGCAATGCATCCCCTGTGTGCCATCTTGACTGCCTCTTGGATGAAAAAGAGATAAAAGGAGGGGTGCAAAGATAAAATTTGGCAATTCTGCAATGGTCCAGAATTTAAATCTCTAAGAGGTCTGAGTTCATGTCATTACTCTGTAGGGCACTGGAGACATCCATAGCTTCTATTCTGCAAACTTGTCTCTTATTTTATTTTCCACCATGTCTTTGCTAGTTCTATTTCCTCCACCAGATGTGCTTAACTCCCTGACACACAAAACCATGGGCACATGTGCACGCATGTGTGCATCACATACACATATGTGCACACACACACACACTCACACATAACACAACCATCAGCATCAACACTTTCATTTCCAAAACCTTTGCTAATTCTGCTATTATGAATGACTTCAGCTTCCTGCTTTTGTTGTTGCTTTTTTGTTTCTTTATTTGTTTGCTTGTTTTAGACATGCAAAAGAATTCCTACTGTATAATTGGGAAAATTGAGCCCCAGGAAGGTGACTTGTCCAATGTTACCCAGAAAGTAAAGAAGATGACAACAAAACCACAATAATAACAATATCTCAGCAATAATAATTGAGCCCTTACTCTGTGCCAAGAACCGGGTTCATCACTTCACCATGCATCATCTTATTTAATCCTTCTGTGTCAAGTCATGTGCTTTTGTTCATTTTATAGATAAGGAAACTGAGGTTCAGAAAAATAAAATTATCCCAAATCTCCTGGAAGTAAGCTTAGCATTGTTCCCAGGTCTGTCCACCTCCAGGGCAAGTGTCTTAACTGCTTCTTGTATCCTTGGCTCTCTGGGTCCTTCCCAGTGCTCTTCTTCCTGAGAATATTCTTCTCCTTCTTGCATGGCTTCTCTTCCCTCTTTTCCTGGTTCTCTTCCTTTGTGCACTAGGTTTGTAACATGGGAATGACAACTCATTGGCCATAGCTAGATTGACACTGGTGGGTGAGATAATACAATATCGATCTTCCCAGGTAAACTCTATTCCTTGTAGCTGAGTGGAAGGGAGATTAATGCAGGGCCCTGGCAGATAGCAAACAGCATCTGTAAGGCAGTTTCTGTGACAGGCAGGATAACACGCTTTATTAGCTTCATGACAAGACAATGTTTTGCCATAATTTTTGATCAGAGACTGGTTGATGTTAACATCCAAATAAGTTTAGGAAGCAGTAAATGAAAAATAAAGTCAATTGTGGGAGCTGGTGGGTTGAAGAGTTATGTTAACCTCAGCTTTCTGAAGGGGCACAGAAAATTCAATGAATGCTCAGACCTCCAAGCCACAAGGCTAGGGGTTTCCAACGCTGACCCTGGGATAGTGTTGGCAACACCTTGCCATGCTCAAGATTTAATCATGCATTTATGTTCCTGATCCTCTGCTAGGAAAACTTGGGTATTGCTTTCCTCCAAATCAGTGTTTTTCAAAAGACCACTTGTAGCAGAATCTTCAGTGCTGATTTTTCAAATGCGGATTCCTGGGCTTTATCCTAGGCCCAGTGAATTAGAATCTTGGGGATGGGACCAAGGAGTCTGCACTTTTGCCAAGTACCCCAGCTGAGTCATATGCCCACTGATGTTAGAGAACCATTGCCTTTGGAACTTTCAGTCATGGAGAAAATTACATCCCATAATAGCTCCATGACTACGTAAAGTTGCATTGAATTGCATTGTAGTTAATCATATAATATTTTATAGTACTTTTTCAAGTACACTGCACAGTCACATTCATTGCTTAATTTGACCTTAGAACAAAAAATCTTGTAGAGGAGAAATTATTCTTCCTGTTTTATAGATGAGGAAACTGAGGCTCAGAGAGGTAAAGAACCATGCCAAAGGCTTCATATCCAGTAAGCGAAGCAGCCAGCATGCATTCCATAGCCTTCCTTCAATCATAGCTTGCTTGCTAGGATTTTCCCTAGGCCAGTAGTTCTCAACTGGGGATGACTGAGATATTTAGCAATGTTGGTTGTCATGACTGCAGTGGGGAGTGCTACTGGCATCTATTGGGTAGATGTCAGGGATGCTGCTCCACACCCTACAATTGCCCCCAACACAAAGAAATATTGGCCTATGCACCTATTCCATCCCACTCGGATTTTATTCTAAGTTCACTGGGATGCTTCTGAAGAGTTTTTAGTGCAAGGGGTTATATGACCAGATTAAGGCTTTGAATCCCTCTAGCTGAGAAGGGAGAATGGACTATAATGAAAAAAAGTAACTTCTGGGAGACCGGTTTATGAAGCTAATTTAAGAGTTGTGCGCCCTTGGCCATGCCGTCCCTCAACTCTGAGCCTCAGTTTCTCCTTAGGTAGGAAAAGGATGAAGTGATTAGGCTAAACGAGAGTCCTCCTATCTCTTTAAAACCGTTCTATGATCTAATTCTGTTTAATTTTCTGTTAATGCTGGGTGACCTCCTTTGGAAGGCGAGACCAGATCTGAGAAGCTGGCCCTTGTGAAAGGCAGAATCATTGTACAATTTGGCTGATCCATCTTCCCGCCTCATCAGCCAGATTTGCTCTACGTTAAAAAGGAACTCCCAAGGCAGAGAATGCTTTGGGAGGAAATTGGATTGAAATTTAATTGATGGCTTGGGCAATACGCCACAGCTATTAAATTACTCTGAAAATCCAGCCTATTGTTCTATACAGAAGTAACATGGCTTTGTTTGGATAATACCATGTGCGTGAATTCAGTTTCTTCCCTACTGAACCCACCGTGAGTAGAAGCCTCTCTTTGATGCCTGTGGGCCAGATGCAGGCCAGCAACACCCCCGCACCCCCTCCCCATCCTGCTGACATGGCCTTCACACACATCCTCGTTGGGAGGGACTTGAATTCAGCAGATCCTCCAAATCTACCTCCTGTCTCTATTTTTTTCCAGTCACTTCCCTTATGATTTCCAGTCACTTCCATCATGATTCACTCCCTGCCTTAGAACCCCTCAATGGATCTCCATCATCTGTGCCAGCAATCCCAAATTCACTACTCTGGGAGCTATTGAGAGATGTGCCACAAGTATGAGTTTGGAGATGCTTTCTTCTCCTCTTGGATAATTACAATGCCCACCTTCATAGTAAAGGCTTTGATAAATCCTGCAGCAAAAAGAAGAAAATGTGTCCAGCTTCTTTTAAGCTGTTTCTCCAAGTCATTTGCACATGAATTCCACCCCACCCCCCAAACTCTCCCTTTATCTACATCTCACTATTTATGTCTTGTAAAGTAGGCTTTCACAGAAATCCAGTCTGGGAAACACTGACCTATACACAGAAGTATAAAATCTTTAGTCTGGCATTCAAAGCTCTCCATGAAAAGATCCTTGAATACACGGTCAGTCTCACGTTCTATCTTCCAGCACTCACCTTACAGACATTTCAAACTCTTTAAGATTTTCTAAATCTCATGTTTTGGAATTGTACTGGTTACAACCAAACCTGGAATCACTGAATCCACTGAATCATATTTTCACCATTTCCTAGTAGCGTGAGCTTAAAGAGTTAGCTCCCGTAACCTCAGTCTCTGTTAAATGGGTACAAGAGCCCCACCTCACAGGGTAGTTGTGAGAAGTAAATGAATGGATATAAGTAAAGAGTCTAGGACATAGCAGACAATCGATAAGTGTTAGCTCTTTATTGAATTATATTGTTGTGCCTTCGTACACATTATTCCCTCTGTTGGAAATTTTCTCTCTCTCTCTCTCTCTCTCTCTCTCTCTCTCTCTCTCTCTCTCTCTCTTTCTGTCTCGCCTTGGCCATCTGGTAAATCTCTACTGATCATAAATGTCATAGGCCTGACATCATCTCTCTGCAGAGCCTTTTTCACATCTTTTAGAAGAAATAGGCACTCTCTCCCATCCTCCTGCAGGACCTTGACCTTCCTTCCCACCTTCCCTCCCTCCTTCCTTCCTTTTTCCCTTCCTTCCTTCCTTCCTTCCTTCCTTCCTTCCTTCCTTCCTTCCTTCCTTCCTTCCTTCCTTCCTTCCTTCCTTCCTTCCTTCTTTCCTTCCTTCCTTCCTCTTCCCTTTATTCTTTTAATTTAACTGAGCCCCAGCTCTGGGCCTGCCACTGTTCCAGGCATTGAGAACAGAGCGGAAACAGGACTGACTTGGTCTCTGACCTCCTGGAGCTGAAAGTCTAGAAGGAAAGACAGACATGAAATAAAAAATGACACAGACATTAACTACAATCAGGATGAGAGCTATGGGAACACTTACTGGGCCCTGGTTTCTATTCTTGCTCTTAATATCTGCATTTTAATGACTTGTTTTCAGACACCTCTTCCCCACCAGACAGGGACTCCTTCAGGGAGCTGGAGAGTGAGTGCCTGGAGCATAAAAGATGTACCTGAAATGTTTATTGAATAATGGAAGAGTTTGGGAGCAGCAAAGGTTGGGGATGACCCTTATCCCTCTGTCCCTTTTGACCAAACATACCTGCCAGCTACTGGAACATCTACCCCTTGAAACTAACGATAAGCCCAATCCCTTAAGGAGGAGAAGAGAGAATGACCTGGTTTATTTTATTTGAAGAGACTCAGAGTTCCCAGTGCCCTGGGTGCCTTTCAGAGCTCCATTTTTATTTCTCAAAGAAAAATAATAAACCAGGTTACTGCTAAAGAAGATGAATAGGAACAGAGGCAGGCTTACTGGCAGTCTGCAGCCCTCTGAGGTGCTTTCCTTGTCAGTTCCAGTGAGGGGGAGAGAGAAAAGAAATGACTCTTCAAATAGCTCTTCTCTTTTTGGGGAATATGTAATTGTCTCAATTAAAACACAGACCAGAATATTTAATGGCACGGAAATTGATTTTGATGCTATTTAAATAATTTCCCCCGAGAGAAAATGGGTATTACTTGGCCTAATTTGGTGGAAGCAATCATCTCCTACCCAGCTCAGTACTTGAGAGCATGAGCAGATCTGAATTCGTGTCAGGCTCAGAGGTCTTTTCTAGATGACTGAAGGGGGAAGAGCCTAAGCCACTCAGGTCAACTAGAGAGGTGCACGGGGTACAAATTTAAGAAAACTTGCCCCAGTGACACCATCTTTAGTGCCTCCCAGGGCACTGTGTCCCTGTCATTGTCCCAGATATCATTAAGAGTGGGGGCTAAGTGGAGGAGGGGTCAGTGATTCGTGGTCCTCTATAATCTCTCCACCCCTAAAAATACATCTAGTGCAATATGAATGCATCATGCCCTGTAGGATAGCCATATGTCAATTCTCTCTAAGCTGCCTTTTTTGGGAGAGGACATGAGGAAGAAAATCAACCTGCATTTGCTGCTCACTAGGCACTCTCCTAGGCACTCACAGCTCCTCCATGAAAATTCCACAGCAGAAACTATTACTGACAAAGGGAAATCCATGAGTTGAAAGCAGGGATCAGTAAACTATGGCCCATGAGCCAAATCTAGCCCACCATCTGCTGTTATAAATAAAGTTTTATTGGAACACAGCCATGTTTTCTCTTTTACAGATTGTCTATGGCTGCAACAGCAGAGTTGAGTAATTGTCTCAGAGACCGAATGGCCGGCAAGAGCTAAAATATTTACTATCTGGCCCTTTATAGAAAAAGTTTGCCAACCTGTGGTTTGAAGTATGAATATATGACATTACTATTTCAGTAGTAAAGAAAATTAAAAGGCAAACTATCAGCAATTTCATGTGGTTTAATCTAATGTCTCATTCTGCGTTAATCTCCAGAGATTGTACAGCTTGTTTCATTCATCTTCCTCACTTTTGTTTGTATAGTAAATAGAACTGAAGCTCAGAGAGGTTAAGTGACTTGCCTAAGGTCACACAGCTGGAAAATGACAAGGTCAGGACACAAACTCAGAAGCCCAGCTCCAAGGTAACTGCCCTTTCTGCACCCTGCAGCTCCTCCAAGAGAGCCCTGACAAAGTCTGTGCTCTGTTGTCAACATTTGTGCCCTCGAGGTCACCATATATGAACATCCTCCCCTGCAGTGCTTGCCCTAGCAAATGCAGCCTCAGAATCTGAGAAGAATCCAGAATTGGAACAACCTTGAGTATATTCCTTGTGTTACTAGCAGTAAATTTTGTGATCAGAATCCTTGATCTAATAAGTGGCCAAGGGTCATCTTAATTGTCCCTCTTGAAGGGTTTAGCGTTATCTCAAAAGCAATAGGCAGTTTTAAATAGGGGGTAAAGTTGACATAATTTGATTTGCAGAGGTCACTCTACTTTTGGTTGGAGCTTGGAGAAGGGACAGATGATGAAGCTGAAAAGCGAATAAGATTTAGGATAGACCTGCTTAGAATTAAGAGGTCTTGGGATTGGATTGGATATGGAGATGGAATGGGTTCATAGAGGAGGTGATGTCAAGGATGATGCCCAGGTTTCTGCTTAAGCAACTGCGTGGAGAGAAACGCTCCTAAGAAGAGAGCTGCTGAGCAAGGGCTAGTTTGGGGAAGAAGATCAGATTTATCATGTAGGTCACTGCAGAAAGGGGAAACTACTGATCTCAGTTGCTTAAGAAGAATAAGTGCAATAACGTTTGTTCAGAGCTAAGCATATAGTCTGTGTTTCTTAAATATACGGTCTAAGAAGGTGAAAGTAGATAATTAAGGCTTGTGGCAGGATGGAGAGAAGGTGGCTTCTGGAGTTAGAGAGACCTGGGTTCAAATGCTGGGTTTGCCACTTACTCACCTAGTGACCTTGGATGCCTTATTTCACCGACCTGAGTTTTGGTTTCTCATCTGGTGATATGGAGACATGGATGGGCAGACACTGTGCTAAGTGATTGATATGCATGTCTCCATTAACCCTCATAAGTGTCCTTGCAGCTTGGGGCCACCACTACCAGCCTTGGGTTACAGAAGAGGGCAATGAGACTCAAGGAGGAGAATGTACCAGCTTCGGGTTACACAGTAAGCAGTGGAGTGGGACTGGGAATCCAGGCCCTTAGGCTCCACAGTGATTATGGTATCCAGGTACCAATGCCTCCCTCCTGGGTGGTTGTGAGAATGAGACCAAGGGAAAGGCTAATAGTGGTGTCTGGCACCCAGTAGACAGACTATGGGCAGCAGGAAGTACTGGTTGGTGTCAAGTCCTTCCCATAAGAGTTTCAGGGAATCAAGTTTGGGTATTCTGGGAGGCTCCCTGGAAGAGGTGGCATTAGATCTGAGATTGAATGCTAGTCAATCTAGCAGGAGAACACTGTGGGAAGAAGGAATATGGGTGTGGAAGCTCTAAAATATGAGATTAGTCACTATGGATTGAAAAGAAATCAAAGTTCTCTGTCTTATGCTCAGACCATTCCCTCATTCTTTTGATCTCTTTGGGATTCTAGTGACTTCATGCTGGTCTCTCTTTAGAAACTGAACTTTCTAATAGGAAATAATTTGAGCTTTACATCTTGGACTTTAACAGCCTCCAATCAAACTGTGCACATGTTGGTTCTCCTTGTCTCCATCTTGCCCTTTCTCACTCAGGCTGTTTGCTTAAACATCACCTCTGTAGATTTCTAGACTAGGTCAGTCCCCATTACATGCTCCCTGAGCTGCCCGTGCTTCTAATTACTTCTTTAATATTTGTCCTTCCCCTTAGGAAGGGTACCTGAGAGTGGGAACACTATATATTCTAACAAATTCAGTACCAGCAGCTCTGAGATGGGCACAGACTAGAGGTTAAATAAATACTTGAACAAACAAATGAATGAGTTTGTATACTGCATCAGTGTTTGATCACTTGATTCCTATTCCTGGAATTCCTTTCACCCTAGTACAACCCAGCTCCCTCCCCTTGGAGAAAAGAGAAAATCCAAATAATTTCACCAGGGTTTCAAAACAGGACCAAACCAAGCTCCCCAATCTTTTTTCCCCCTGACTCTAGATCATTAGGCTTGCTCTTCTCCACCTTGGAACATGCACATGATTAAAGCCCTTTGGTACCCTCTGTTGCTCCTCCTTGATCAATTGTAACTCTTCCTTCAAGCCATCCCCAATCACTTCAATTCAAATGGAATTCTCTGAAATACCTGTATCTGTTTTATATGAGCCACACTTTTATTTATTTATTTATTTATTTATTTATTTATTTATTTATTTATTTATTCATTCATTCATTCATTCCTTATTTTATCTGTGTCTACCCCACCACCTCAACTATATTCTTTCAAAGGGGGGGCCTTACTTTGGCCAGGTTTGTATTCTGATAGCACCAGTGCTGTAGGCTTTGTAGGCACATGCTACTGTCGACATAAGAAATGTCCAAACCTGTTGCAAATTTTTATAACAATTTATTTGGGCCAAACTGATGACATGTGTCAGAGAGCAAGATCTCAAACACTCTGGAGAATAATGATTCTGTAGCTTCTCTTATGCATTTGAAATTAGAGAGGGAATGTAAGGAAAATTAAATGGAGATGGGGAGAAGCAAGGCAGGAATTGGATGATATGATAATTAAAAAGATTACATGCTCTCTTGAGGGTGGTTATGTCTTAGGTTATCAAAGGTGTGTTAACCTAGATGCACAAAAACAATGGACAGGGCTTGCTTAAGGCAAAAACAAAACTTTTACTAAAAAGTTATAGGCCTGGGGCGTCCACCATGACCTGCCTATTTAGGATTTTATGTTCAGATCACCCTGTGAAGTTACTTTCCATAGAACCTTTTTTTTGGTCCACACTACTTAACTCCTATGTGTAACATCCATTTTACCTGTAGCTATTTGTTCAATGTCTGTCTTCCCCATTAGATTGTACCCTCCATGGGAGCAGGGACCTGATTCATCTCTACACCCCCTGCTTCCTTATCCCTTGCAGTAGTTAAGTGCTCAGTAAGTGTTGGATGAATACACCAAATACATACCTCAAACTGATGTTTATCTTTGCATCATATGTATTTTATTCCCCCATTAGGTCTCTAAGGATGATAAATCATTACATGGGACCCCAAGGTCCCAGGGGGAAAATCATTTTGTAAAGGTTCAAAACATAATCAAACATTCCTAAAATTAGATGCCTACTTGGCCATACATAAGTCATGGCTCATTGTTTTCTCCTCAGTAGCACTGAAATTATAAGCTTTTCATCAAGAAGTTAAGAGAAATTACGAGCACAAGGAAAGATATGACAGACATGACCAGTATTCCAGGCTTAGAAGAAGGTGTTGTAAGCACCCTGTAGCACACTGTTATTTCATTGAGGGCAACTCACTTGGGTGCCTTTTCTAAATACAGGAGCTATTACTGAAAGGACTGTGCCCTTAAAAGCTCCTACATCTGTGTGAAGACATTTCAGGATCCTCACCAATTCTAGTCTCCTCTTTATCCTCCTGACTCCTTTTTCTGCCATGTTCTCTCCTGTTGTCCCATTCTTTGTAGTCAGTTTCCGCCTTTCCCCGACCCCTATAGATCTGTGCTCTTGGTCTTTCTTAGCAGGCTTTGCAAGCTGAGTTCAGAAATAAAGCTAGTTAGAACAGAGGAGTCTTGGTGCTGTGACCTCATGGGTTCCTCACTTTTACCTGTGTGCCTCAGATTGCCCTTCAAGGCAAAACTCTATTTTGAACATCATTACTGTAGACATTGGAGATTTGCCCCCAATTCTTTCCAAGACTGTTGAAAATAGAGGGAGATATCAATAATTACAATCCTGCCACAAGAGTGCTAGCCCATTTCACCCTCACATCCTAACCCTAAACTTAATCCAAAGCTCCTTTTTCTCATTTGGGACAAAGATATAATTTTCTTTTTACTTCAACTATTGTGATAGTCCTATCTCAAGCCCAAAATTGAGGAGTCTTCCATTTATGCTCCTTCCATATCCAGTCAATCACAAACTCTTGTGATTGTTCATTCTCTCAACTTGACCACTTCCTCCACCCCCATCCGGCCATGCCCACTGGCCCAAGCTATGATCATTTCTTGTCTGGATGATTATAACAGCCTCCTCACTGGTTACCCTCATTCTGGTCTCTTCCTCCAAAAGCTTCCCCTTCTGTGGTGATTTTTCTAAAATTTAAATATGACCATGTTACTTGTCTGCTTAATATCCTTCAGACTTACAATAAGAATATGGTTTTTGACTTCTTTAAATATTGTGTATAGGCTCTTCAATTCTAGTCCACGCCTGCATTTATAACCTTGACTCCCCCTGAGTTCCTACCCTGGACCCTTAATAATTCCATTATCTAATTATGTATAAATTTCTAGATACACTTAATATAAGCATAGTGTTTGGGAATACAGGCCCAATAGTCAGACTGCCTGGGTTTGGATCCAGTTCTGCAATTTGCTAGCGGTATGTCATGTCCTTGTATCCAAGGACAGAGAAAAAAAATTTATAGTATTGCCTACTTCAGAACGTTGTTGTAGTACAAGTGAGATAATTAGCACAAAGTCCTTAACACAGTCACCTTTTTATTCCTTTGAAGCATGCTGTGTTATCTGTGCTTTGGTTCACGCTGGTGCTTTTGCCCCCTCTTCTTCACCTGATTAATTGCTAATTCCTCCTCTTCAATTCTCAATTCAGATAGCATCTCTTCCAGGAAGGCTTTTTGGATTCTTGGCCTGGGTTAACAATTCCTTGATCCTTGATCACTTCTCTCATTGCCCTGTAACCATTTGTATGTCTGACACACACCATGTGAGTTAGGGGCTACGTCTTTCCTTTCTCCATCTTCGATGCCTGGCATGGTGCCTGGCATAGGGGAATACACTTGGGTATCATCTGTCAAATGAATGGATATGGAAGGATCAAACTCTCCTATGAACCTATGTATATCGTTGTCCCTCAGTATCTATAGGGATTGCTTCCAGGAACACCCCCAGATACCAAAATTTGCAGATGCTCAAGTTCCTCATATGAAATAACATAGTATTTGCATATAACCTATGCACATCCTCCTGTATACATTAAATCATCTCCAGATTACTTATAATAAATAATACAACGTAAATCGTTGTTAGACTGTGTTGCTTAGGGATGATGATGAGAAAAAAAAGTGTGTACTTAGTACATGCTGGCAACAATGTAACATTTTTTAAAAAATATTTTCCATCCTCATGGGTTGAATCCTTGGATGGAGAACCCGTGGCTACAAAGGGACAAGTGTATTTCAAAGATCTAGGCTACACCTTCTTTCCTGGTCCCCCTCCCATAGCTCTCCATCCAGACCTGGGCGGAGTGGATGATCACAAAAGACTTTTTAGCTCAACTGAATTGGGAATGACAGACTCATTCCAGGAGTCCTCGTGTGGCCATCTCGATGTGGGGAGAGGATGGCTGGCTGGCAGGAACATGCTGATAAAGTGAGCCAGAGTTGGTATAAGCCATTTATTCTCTTGAAAGAACTAAAGCTAATCTTTCACAAGCAGTCTGGTTGGATTCTTGTTTCTAATACAGATGTTATCAGGGTCTTAGATGTGATAAACTCCCTGGGGTTTTTATAAAACTCTGAATGCTGGCTGCCTGAGTTAAATGCCTGTTCTTCTCTGAGTTCCAGCAACTCCCTCTAGATCAGCGAGCTGCAGACAGCAGACTGTAGGGAAAAGCCAGATTGTCCTTGCAGGCTGAAGTAACTGAGATGGGGTACTCCCTCTCCCCGTGGCTGCCCCTCCTCAGTCTTCAGATCTCAGCATAAAAATCACCTCCTCTGAAGGGCCTTCTCCAGCCACCTTAAATTAAGAAGTCCTTATAATTTTGCTGATGTCCTGTTTACTGTGAGTTCCATGGGGGCAAGAATCATTCCTGTCTGGTCTACCACTATGTACCTTGCACATAGTAAATCCTTACAAAATATTTATGGAATGGATTAATGGAGTGCTGTGAGACCCAAGCAATCATTTCCATTCCCTGCTTGTTTCCTCTCTTGCAAAATGAGAGAGCTGCTGAGGTTTTGTAGGGGTCTTTCCAGGCCCACTGTCTATGAACTTACAGGAGTGAGATCAGGAAGAAAGCATTTCACATTAGGAGCCTCTCTTCTAAAACTAGAGCCTTCCTGGGTGCATTCATCCAGATCAGGGTTTCTCACCCTCAACACTATTGACATTTGGGCCGGATACTTCTTTGTGATGGGGGCTGTCCAGTGCATTGTGGGGTGTTTAGTAACATCTCTACCCCTGAGACGCCGCTGGCAGCACCCATTCCAGTTGTCACAACCCAATGTCTTTGGACAGTGCTGTATGTCCCTTGGGAAGCAAAGATGCTCCCCACCCCTACTGGGAACCCCTGGCCTAGGCCATGATAGACCGATGATCATGCTGAGGATTCTGAATTCTACCCCTCTTAGCACCTAACCTGAACCTTTCTTGTTGCAATAGGAGCATGCTTCCCCTTGAAGGACTCTCAGCAGGTGACAAACTCCCTCCATGGCCATGGATCTCAGACTTGATCTAGCATCAGGATTCCCTGGGAGGATTTGTTAAGATACAGAGTTCCTGTTTCATCAGGTCTGGGGAAGGATGTCTGATTTTGCATTTCTAACAAGGTCCTAGGTCCAGAGACCAGAATTCAAGGACCAGTGCCCTAAAGTAGCAGCTCCCAACCTTGGTGGTACATGACAACTACCTGGGGACCTTTTAGCAGTCCCACTCCAAGCTCCAGTCAAACCCACTAGATCAACATTTTTGGGGTGGCACTGAGGTGACTTTGCTTTTTAAAGCTCCCAGGTGAATCTAGTGCTGCAGACGAGCCTGAGACCTCCAGCCCTGAGGTACAGACTGAGCCATGAGCATCTCTTCTACATTTGCTACCTTCCGTTCATTCAAAAAGAGCCCTTTGACCATTCTGGCCATGGGGAAATGCTGAAATGAGGAAACCTGCTTTTCATTCATGTGTGGGTCTCTTCTTCACTGAGCTGGCCTCTTATCCACTTAGTTTATTCTTTTGTTAGCTTATCTCCTTGTCCCCATATGCCTTTGTTATTCTTTTATCGGTACCTGCCTTTCATTCCTTAATATCCCACCCACTTATCTGCTTCTCACTCTTCACCTAGTCTCTTATTCCTTTCTTCTTTTTCCACCTATTTGCTCACTCTCCTCCTCATTTTTATCTTTGTTCATTTATTTTCCTGTCTTGCTTTGTGAGCAAGGAGGGCGGGAGAAGAATGACTAAGACAACAGACCTTTGCACATGGAATTCTCTCCCCACCTTCCTCTCCTCCCTCCCCAGCCCCTCCTAATTCTCCTTGAAGTTTCAGCTTCACCATCACTTCCTTGATCTCCCAGACTAGCTCAAATCTCTGTCATATACTATTATAACACTGCAGATCTCACAGATATAACTTTACAATGATTTTTAGATTATGTGATTACTACTTGTCTCACTTGAGGGCAGGGGCCCTGTCTGTGTTTGCTTTCATTGGATTCCAGCATGTAGCACAGTGCCTGCCCCTGTTTTGAATGAATACTGCAAGCTTGGACACCTGCCACAGGTTGCTCTCCCCTGTGTGCCTCTGCCAAGGCTCTTGGTGCTGGTGACTGACGGGCATGGAAGTGACAGTCCCAGGACCCTTTTCCTAGCAATTTTAGACATAGATGGATTGTGAGATCACCTAGAAAGACAGAGACAAGCCTAATCCCTACCATTTGGGCAAAAGTTATCCTCAGTTCTCAAGCTGGATTCAAGTATCACATTTTGACCCAGGCTCACAAAACCCACAGAAAGTCCTTCTCATCCATGTACAAGAGGATGGGAGGTGTGTGGTAACCATCTTCTTTGGGAGCATACCTCTCTGAGTTTGAAATTCCAAGCCTTCTGACATTTACAAATCAGAGGGGATTATAGATGTCTTTCCAGGCCTCATGGTATATATATAGTGTGTGTGTGTGTGTGTGTGTGTGTGTGTGTGTGTGTGTGTGTATTGCGGGGATTAGCACAGACTCCCTAAAACATTAACCAGGTTCCTGGGAGAAGCAAAGGGCAAGTTTATAAATGCAAATGCCGGGGTCTTGGACATATAATGCCTTATGATGCCTTCACACCCCTAGGCCAGAGGGAAACGGGCAGTGGGAGAGAATTCTAACAGTATTCTTCAGAATTGGTCTGCACAGTGCACCCCAGGCTGGCTCTCCATAGGAATCTTCTTAATCAAAGCAAGTGACCTATAGAGGTTGGAAACACTGGCTTTATCACTGGCAGTGAGCTAAGAGAATTGGGTAGAAGAATTCTGAAGACAGGAAAGAGCCCTCAAATTCATGCATGGACACACCCACCCGGTGATAAAGACCCATATAGGATGCTTCCTGACTTGGCAGCTGTCCACTCTCTAAGCTTGCTGGGGTTGTATTCCAAACTTTCTGCAATATGACCCCTGATGCTGATCCTCCTTCCCAAATCTCCCCAGATGGGACAGATGCTCAATTCTTCCTACCTTAATGCTAGTTGAGAGGGGAGATTAATGGGAAGGCCACCATCTCTGGAGTGTCCGCCATGTGCTCAGCACTCTGTTAGATGCTTCATTGCCTGTGTTAATTTTATTGGAAATATCTCCCTCTCCCTTCTTCCTTCCCTCCCGTCCACGCTTTCCCCTTCTTTCTTTCCCTCCCCGCTTCCTTCCTTTGTTCCACCCTCAATGCTAGCTATAGCTAATGAGCATCTTTATGCATAGAACTTTTGCTACCATTGAATCCATTGCCCTGGAATGAAATTCTTTGGTCAAAGGGCATGAAGATTTTTATAGCTCTAGCAGAACTGAATTGCTGTATTGCCTTCCTAAGGGGTCTTTCAAATTACTAAACATCCGAGTTTATCAATGTTACAATAACCTTGCCAGCACCCAGTGTTACTGGCTTAAACATTTTAAGCTAATTTAGTCAGTGTAAAGTGATCCCTCAAGGGCACTTTCAGGTGCATTTACTTGACCTCTTTGAAGGATGAATATTTGCCATGAACTTTCCCCTAATGGTTCGTGTTGGAGAATTATTTAATTATGCACTCTATTTCTGTTTTGTGCTTCAGATTTTTAAAATGATAACTTGGAATGAATTCTGTTAAAAACCTCTGTTTATCAATTTTTTTTCATTATCACCTATCCCAGGAGCCTTTTAAGATAATTTTTCCATGAAAATTTCATCTTGCACATATATTTATCTATGTATTGTATGTAGATCTGTGCTTTATGCATGCACAGGGACCTAAGAACCAATTTTTGTTCTCTTGGGGGCAATACCAAACTTGAGAATGTGTGCAATAAACTAAATTCACTTAAATGGTTCTACGAAGTGATAATAAGCTCGTGATTGTGAACTAAATAATAATTCAACTAAATAAATAAATTAAACTCAACAAACATTTTCCGGGCATCTAGTATGTACAAGCAATGAGCTAGTCACTATGGATTCAAAAACAAAGAAGTTGAAGCCTCTGATACCTTTTCTGCCATTTTCAATGTGAATAGTTGAGGACGTTGAGAAAGGGCATGGTAAGTGGGAGGGAGGAGAGACAGCTTGGACTAAAGGTTTGGAGACAGTGGAAACAAACAAACAAAAGTAACAGACGGATAACACCAAGAGCAGCAGCAACAACAACAAAGCAAGTGAGAAGTTTGTGAACAGATGTGTTGCTGGCAGGAGCAAGGTGAAGCCAAAGACTAGGCTGGAGTTCTCCAGGTTCATCAGGCCAGGCCACTTAGTGGTCAAAGAGGGGCCCAGGAGCAGAAAGACCTGGTTTAAAGCCCAGTTTGTAATTTACTTGATGTACATCCCAACCAGCCACATGACCTGGGCCAACCACAGTGACCTGAGATTCTATACTATAAGCAGGGATGGGGGGGGGGGGGAGCGTGTGAATAATAAGACCCGCCCCTCCAGGTGGGTGTGATGATTGAATGAGATAGTGTTCCCTGAACTCAGCACAGTGCCTGGTCCAGAATTAGGGCTCCAATACTGTTTGCTATTACCATTAATATCACGCCTTGTTAATTTTGAGAACATTATCTCTAGGTGGACAGATATTTGGGTGTGAGAAATGGTTCTGCCAGAAGGTTTTTCAAGGGTCTTAGGTAGAATGTGACCTTTAGATGCGAAACCAAAAATAAGTATAAAAAATCACTAAAAAACTATTACCCTCTTTCCAGGGTTCTTTTTTTCCCAGTCCTTTCCTTCTTTTTTTTTTTTTTTTAATTCTCTAGCCTAGTGCTTCTTAAATTTCAACATGCATGCTAACCACTTAGGATTTTGCTAAAATGCAGGTTTTGACTCAGTAGGTCAGGGATGGGGCCTACGTTTCTGTACTTCTAACTAGATCCCAGGAGGCTGCTGCTGCTGGTCTGCAGATCACCCTTAAGGTCATGCTGCCCCAGTGGCTTTCAGTGGGGGTGAGTGACCTCAGGTGACCTTTTAAGATGGGAGTGGTTTACATGGTGGGGGTGATCTCGGCACTCTGAAGGCATCCAGGCGATGAATGGGGGTAGCGGACAGCAGATTTACAATTGTGCCAGGGCATAAGTAACAGCACGCAGGTTGGTCAATTTACTCTAAACAGTAAGGTCTGAATGTGTGTTTCGAGACAGACACCCACCCTGGCTCAGGGGTTGTGAGTCTCCCTGGCCTTTGGGTGAGGCTTTCAGCTTCACAAACACCACCGAGTGGTCTCTGCTATGACAGCCCCTCTGCTCTGGTGAGAATCTATCCAGTAGCCCTGAAATAAGCCAGTAGGTATCATACCCCCATATTTTACAGTGGAAGACACTGAGGCTTGAGAAGGCAAAGTGTGTGGATCCAAAATCTAACTATCAGAGGAAGCAGAGATGAGATTTGAATGCAAAGCTGACTCCAAGCCTCCCCCCGCTGCCCGCATCCCTAACCCGGATCACTCACACCCATGATGCCTGACTCTTTTCCAGTCTTCGCAGGCCCTGGGGTGGCCTCTGGGGATACAGCACTGAATAAGAAATGCATAGGCTTCAGCAGGGTTCAGGTCCACTAGCAGGGCAGCCTTGCAGAGCAGCTTCTGCAGATGGGCTGTTCGTGCCAAGCTTGCAGTACGATCTACTACATGGGGTTCTGGGCCTCAAAACCACATTTCTGTTCCATTGGCTCACCAACAACAAGTAAAAACGGAGTCAGCTTTTTTTTGCACCATCAACTGAACGTTTGTTTTTCCACACTGAGGACCCTGCCCCCAACTCCAGTCATTCCATCTCCTTCTAGAAGCAGGATGCCAGTTGCTTCTCCAGACAGGACTTGAGACACATGAAGTCAGAGTCAGAATCCCCTGTCCAGGTTCTGGATCAAGTGCCTGATGCCTGTGTTCAACCTTGGGTGAGTTACTTTGCCTCTCCTAACCTCACTTTCTTAAACATGGAAAGGAGGTAATTACAACAATCTAAACACCAATAGTTATTCCCACTTAATAAATACTTTTGTGTAATGTGTTGTGTTTCCATAGTCGATTCTGATCATGACTCGTGGGGTAGGAATGTCACCATTCCCATTTTACAGATGAGGACATCGTGGCTTAAGGAGGTAGGATAGTGATGTTAAGCCCAGAAGGCTTCCTGAATATTCAGTGTGACAGTGTGTACAAAGTGCCTGGTGCCCAGTAGGTCCTGCCACTGGGTGGTCATCAGGGCCTCTGTCTAGCTATTGCAATTTTGCCTTGTCCCCACCTCCCCTGCAATCAGGCATACACACAGTGAGTTTTTTGTCCAGGCTGGTGCTCTGTGATGGAGGCATAGAAGCAGGTCTGGCCTTCTTGATCAGAGTCAGGTGTCTCGGCGTGATCATCTGGAGACATTTATATGCTCGGCACTGTTCAAAGAATTTTGCATGGCCCATCTCACAGAATCCTCCTAGCCATATGTGAGATTTGTATAACCTTTTTCCATTTTATAGGAAACCAAGACCCATAGAGGGTGTATTAGTTTCCTGTTGCTGCTGTAACAAATTACCATCAGATAGGTGGTTTAAAATGACAAAAATGTGTTCTCTTGAAGTTCTGGAGGCCAGAAGTCCAAAATCAAGGTGTTTATAGGGCCATGCTCCCTCTGAAGACTCTGGTAAAGATTCCCTCCTTGCTTCTGCCAGCTTCTGGTAGCTCCCGGTAATCCGTGGCATTCCATGGTTTGTAGCTGCATCACTCTGATCTCTGCCTCCATCATCACAGGGTGTTCTTCCCTGAGTGTGTCTCCTCTGTAGCTTCATATGGACTTCTTATGAGAACACGAGTCTTTAGGGCCTACCCTAATCCCATATGACCTCACCTTAACTAATTATATCTGCAAAGACCCTATTTCCAAATTTGTGAGGTTCTGGGTAGACATGAATTTGGCGATGGTGTTATTAACCCAGGAGAGGAGATGATTGACTTGTATGAAGAAGTAGCAGAACTCAGAGGTGAACCCAGATTCTGCGGCACCTAAGTCTGTGCTCTTAGCTAGTCCACTAATAACAGAGTCCACTAATAACTTCTCCACCCTACAAATTCCCGCCATTTACTTGGGCCTTGTTGCACACCTCGTATAGGAAAAAGAGCATGGCCTGGCAGTCATTTCACAGCATGGGATGAAAATCTGGGGTCTTCCAACAATAATGACAGAGAAAGCTCCACCTCTCTACTCAGACAACATAAAACAGCACATCTAGACGATGCTTGCAAAACCCTCCAGAGTTTGCAACTCACATTCACCCACGGCGCTGTGTGAATGGCCTCCCCATGATTTCACATGGTTTGCTTTATCATTCCTCCCATATTTGTCTGATGGGAAAATTGAGACCCAGACGGTGTCATGAGGAAATGCATTGGAAAATGGGGTGGAAGTTCCGAAGTGCTTTGCTAATGAAGGGGGTTATTAATAACCCCAATTAAGAGCAGCCACAACAATGCTAATAGTCGCTACCCATTACAGATTCAATTCTGTGCAATAAACATTTCCAGGCGCCGTGCTAAGTACTCGACAAATATTATCTCATTTAATTCAATTAACGACGACAACCCCAGGAGAAGTGTTGTGGGATTAATTGACTCTGTTGTGGGGAGGAGTGTTAGCAGGTTTGAAACTTTGATGCTCTCGCGTCTTAGAAATCTGTACTTTTCTTCCTTTTGGTGTTGGTGAGTAAGAGGGAACAGAGAAAGGCTGGGGCCAGAGATAAAAAAAAAAAAGTTTCTTCACTGAGAAGAAGATGGTAGAGTTCGCTTCTACCTTCTTCAGATTAATAGCTGGAGGGTGTTGGGCTCAGAAAGCAATGTGCCCCACTCCTGCCTCCTACCCCTCCCTCCCAACTCTCCCTTCTTCCTGTCAACAAATGTGAATGTCACGTGCCTAATACTCAGGATTAGGGGTAGGAATATAGCTGTGAACTAAACCTGGTCTATGAATGAGCTTTTCTTCAGGAGGAGGGGCTGCATCATGTAAAGATCTGAACTGACAATTGAATTTAGGGTCCTTTAGGGTGGAAATGGATATACAACCCAGACCTGGTGTGGGAACTCAGGGACAGCAGATTTGGGTCAATTGCTAAGATGGAGACAAATGAATATTTAAAGATTAACTTGCCTAGGAAGTCTCAACACCCTCAAGCAGTCCTAACTTGATGATATAGAATTTAATTTCCATTAACTCTTCATATAATTATGTCTACGGGAAGATAAAAGAGTATTGCACTGTCTGCTTTGGCATAATAATTTTACATCCTCAGCTAAGTAGAATATTTACAGGACTCATTATCTCGTCTTTGCATCAGGGGCCAACAGTATAAAGGTTATAACAATAGTACCCATAACAGCAGGAAAAATAACAGTAACAATGATAGTAATCAGACCGAAGAACTTGTAGTGCATAGGAAAGGGGCCAGCATCTCCGCATAGTACATAAAGAGAGCAAGACCAAGGGTAAGGGAAGTGACTCTCTCAAGGTCACATGCCAAGTGGCTGGCCTGAAAGAAGGACCTGGTGTCCTGACACCTAGTGCCACTGGCATTTTGACTTGCTTCCCTTGGACGAGGCATTGCGTGGGGAGCTTGACAAACAGTATTGCAAGCTATTACAAGAACCCTGAAGGGGGATCCCGGCAGCCCATTTTCCAGATGGCCTGATGCCCCATGGTATAGAACATAAGCCAAGGGGAAAAGGGTAGGCTTGGGAGGGTCCCTGCCTGGAGGAGGGAGTTAGGAGCCTGCAGAAGGGTACAGGGGTGTTTCAAGGGCTGCCTGGGAGCCTGCACCTCTATTCCAACAGAACAGTTTAGCCTCAACTCTCTCTCCCTCTCCCCTCCCAAATCTAATGCATCCCAGTCTTTTTAAAGTCAGGCTTTCAGCTGCCAGGGATGCCGGCTTCAAGGTCCATGGGAATGATGCCTGGGGAATTTGCAGAGCTACCTTGGCGACAGGCAAGCAAAGGTTGCCATGGAAACCCTTCATCCCTTCCCAGACCTGCCGCTTGTTCTCCCTCCCCTGATGCTCCGTCCCCCACTTCTCTGCCACACAGGAGTAGGATTGACCAGAGAGCCCCAGATAAAGGCAGGTTGCAAATGCAGCTCCTTTTTTTGATGCACACTCACCACTCTGCCTCTGGCCTCCTTCAAATCTGTCCTATACATGCTGCCCAAATGATTATCTCTTGTCCAGTTCAAGTCATGTCATTCTTTTGCTTAGAACCCGCCATGGCTCCTTAATGCCGGAAGGAATTAGCATAAACTCTTTGTTGTGGTATTTAAGTGCCCCCCGGAGCCCCAATTCCCCAACGTAGCTGCACATGAGGATTAAAACCCCACCAGTCTGTGGGCTCCAAGAAGTACCAGGACTACCTCACTTCCCTGCTGCCTAGCATAACTTCCAGCTCACAGAAGGCACTCAGGAAGGAGAAAAAAAGGAGAGAGGAATGAACAATGAAAAGTGCCAACTTCTCCTACCATCAACAGACTCTCTGCTTCAGTTGTCCACGCGACACATTGAAATTTACCACCTTCCTCAAAGTTCCGCCTCTAAGACCTGGCAGGTCCACACTACAACTCTTTCTGCCCAAATCCTATGCATTCTTGGAAGGCTCAGCTCAGCTGCCACCACCTCCAGTAAGACTTCCCAGATGCTCCATTTAGAATGAATGTGACTTTCTATTCTAGAGCTCACTGTGGCAAGCCGTGTGTGCACACAGAAAAAGTCTCTCTCTCTGTAAGTCCTTTGGGTTTAGAGAAGCTGCACTCTTCATCCCTGTGCCCCCAGTGGCTAGAACTTACTACCATGGAGTGCTCAGGGCTTCTTCCCTCAGTCTATGGTATGGAGGTTCCAGCGGCAACATACTTGCATCTTGGGTGACGGGCCACTCTGCTGATTTTTCTTCTTTGAGGGATTTAATGGGTGAAATGGAATCACTGGACCAAGTCCTTTGATGAACTTCAGGGCTCTCTCCTCCTCTACTTTTAGGTTCCCTGCTTCCATCTTTGGCCCCTTTACAGTCCGTTCTCCACGTATCTGGAGCTAGAGTAATCCTTGTGAAACCTAAACGACAACAAGGTCACTTCATGGCTCAAAACCCTTCTCCTCTGTCTGAGTAACAGCTGAAGCTCTGGGTCTCTAAGACAGTAGGCTGTCCTATCTGGCCCATCTCATCCCTTCTCTCCTCTCCTGCATTCAGCTCAGCACCTCCTTGCTGTCTCTTGCACATCCTGAGCTCAGTCTCACCTCAGGGCCTTTGCACTTGCTCTTCTCTCAACCTGAATGCTGTTCTAGCAGATTCTACATGGCTCATGTCCTCATTAATTCAGCTTTCTTAATGTCACCTCCTCACAGAGGTCTTCTCTGAGCATTCATCACTTAACTGTCTTCATGGTACCTACCACTCTCTGACGTAGTCTATGTATATTTGTTTGCCTTCGATCTCCTTGTAGCGGGTCAGATTGTCACCACCAAAAAGATATGTTCAAACCATAACTCCTGGTACTTGTAAAAGAGGTCTTGAGGTCTTTGCAGATGTTATCAAGTTAAGATGAGGTTATGCTAGATTAAGGTGGACCCCAAGTCAATGACCGGTGCTCTTACAAGCAGAGAGACATTTGTACACCGACACAGAGAGGAGAGAGCCATGTGATGACAGTGGTAGAGATTGCGGTGATGTGTCTACAAGTCAGGACAGCCAAGGACACCCTCCAAACATCAGAAGCTCGGAGTAAGGCAGGGACCACAGGCTCCCTCAGAGCTTCCAGAAGGAACCAAACTCACCCACACCTTGATTCCAGACTTCTGGCCTCCAGAACCATGAGAGAATACATTTCTGGGGTTTTAAGCCCTCGAGGTTATGGACCTTTGTTACAGCAGCTTTATGACACAAACACTCCTTGACTAGAATGTCATCAACTCCACGAGGACAGAACTGCATGTTTGTTTCCTGCTGTATCCCTGGCACCTAGACCAGGCATTCTATCAATATATATGATTTAGTGGAATAAATGCATTCTTCACCAAGAACCTACTATGTGCCCAGCACTGTGCTAAGCTCTGAAGTTCATTAACCACAGGCTGTGCCCAGCATGTCATCCAACAAGTGACCAGCCTCAGGGCAATAGTCATGATTTCCATACTGCTTTCCAGTTCCTTAAGCACCTTCTGCCCCAAGATCGCATGTCACCCTTGGCAACCAACCAATGAGCTTGAGACGTAATCATTATCTCCATTCTCCAAAGGAGGAAACAAAAGCTCAGAGAGCTGGAGAGATTTGCCCAACATCACCCAGCAGGAGAGGGGCTTGACCCCAGGGCAGCTTGCTTCCTACAGAATGAGACAAACCCCGGGGCATCAGGAAGCAGAGAAGCAGCCCCATTAGGATGTGTGTATGGAGTGCCTACTGTGTGCAGTGAGCTGCTGTCCTGGGCATGGCATGCAGCCCTGTGTACTGAGACAGAAGTGGGTAAATGAGGCACCATGATCCCAGCAACCAGTATGGGCAGCAAGTCGGAACGCCAGCTTCAGGGAGAGCTGTGTGATTTGGGCAAGTGACTCCCCCTCTCTGAGCCCTGGGGGGGCATCTGCATCCCTCATCACCCCACAGTCCCCGAGAAGTCAGTTTTCCATGTGTCTCTGGTTGTCATTAATGTGCACCAAACCCCTTAACACATGATTAATCAAGGCATCTCACTTTTAATAACTTGAGGAAGCCAAGCTTGTCCTCTGGGCCTCCCTTGTTCCTTCTGCCCAGACATGTGTGGCATTTGAGCCTGTGATAGTGACAGAGAGTCACACCAGCCTGTGGCACGAGGCAGAGAGACTCCTCTTAAAATAATACGGGAGCCCAAAAGCCCAAAAAGAATTTTTAAGGGAGATCTGAAAGTGTTTGTTTTTAAAATATCATGAAATGGTTATTACCAACCTTTGTTTTTTTCTTCCTGCCTCTTTCCCAAACAGGTGCAGTGAGATTAGTGGTAATTTAAAAACCAGGATTGCCTCTGTGTCAATTTCTTGCTAATGAGCAAAACACACCATGTAATTGCTATGTATTGAAGGAGACAACAATACAGTTTTGGCGGCTGTTTAATATGCTGGGGCTCATTTGAGCAGATGTTCTGAGACTCACATTCCAAGACGGAGTCAAGCCCAGTACAAGAAGGTGACATATCCCCTTCTTTCTCCTCCATCCAATCCTGGTTTTGGAGGGCATGCATGCAAAATAATTGGTACTATATTCTTGAAGGTAGAGATGAAAGGATGTCTCAAAACCAGGTGGGGCAGCAATGCAAGAGGTGCCCCCTGTCTTTATCACAAGAGGCATCAATCTCTGGATCATACGAGGCCTTATATTTTGCCTGGACTCACAACAGGCCAGGAATGTCCCCTGCTAGCTCTGTGGTCCTCACATGTGACCTCAACCTCTCTGAGTGTCAGCCTTATCATCTCTCGAATGGGGATAATAGTACTCAACACATCTCATGGGAATGGAATGGATGAATGAACAGGCCTGGATACTCTTCTCTAAAGTGTCCGCAGGGATCACTCCTTCACATGGTGCTTGGACACCTGCTCAGGTTGCTCTGCCCTATTTGCCTCTGGCAAGGTCCTTTGTGCTGGAGAATCAGTGGGCATGGATCAAACCTTACTATCTTCAGAAAGTCTTCCCTGGCCACCTCCAAGCTCTATGAAGGCAAGGATTTATGGCCTGTGTTTTACTTTCACTGATGCATCCCAAGTGCCCAGAACAATGTTTGGGCATAGTAAGTGCTCAATTAATGTTGAATAAATGATGCACATGGAATACCTAGCCTGGTGCCCATGATATAGCAGTAGATCAATAGGTGGCAGCATATAAGCTATTATTTAAATTGCTCCAAAGCAAAGTGTTTTCGCATTAGGTGTCTGCTGTCTGCTGGGCATGGGACCAGATGCTTTTAAATGCATTACCTTTTCAGTCCTCCCAACAACCAAGTAAGGCAGATACTCTTATCACTCCCATCTAACGGATGATCAGGGAAGTGAGATGATGTGTCCATATTCAAACAACTGGCAAGAGGCAAGGGCTGATTCCACAGCACCCTGGCCTGAGTTCTAAGTTCGCCTTTTAGCACCAGCTCTGTCTATCAAGATCCTGAGCATAGGAGGCACCTGATGAATGTGGCTTCCTGCTCATCAGAGAGGAAGGGTTGACTGGTTGGAGGCTTTGCAAAAAGGAGTCAAACATGAGAGAAGGGAAGAGGACACATAAGACACAGGGAACAGCATGAGCAAAGGCATTGAGGGGGGATGGTCAACCAGTTGTACTTCTTGTCTATCTACTATGGGCTCAGCTCTGGGAAAAGTATATTGGAGATATACAAGGAGATCTATCCCTGCTATAAGAGGGAACAGAAACAGCACCTATGAAACACCAGTGAACGATAAAAGGATTAAAATAAATTCCACAATTTAATGATATTTGCAGCTTAAGGAGCCCCAGCCTCAGGCTGGTTCTGAGTTACGCTGAGGCTGAGCTGTAGTTGGGGCATGGGGGGCTGTCGGAGCTTGAGAAGGGAAGAGATTGACATTGAAATGAATGGCTCCCTACTTGAGTCTGTATGCAGCAGCTCAAGATTATGCCAGCAGGTTCAGGATGCATTTTCACAGAGTGGAAAGCAACAAGAGAGAATGCTTTGCACTCAAGTGGGATAAATTGCCCATTGGGTCTAAGAAGGCAGCATGTGGAGCTAGAAAGATTTGGGGTCTGGGGTCTGGGTCTTGTCCTGAATCAGTACGCTGAGTGCCTCCAAGGCTGATGGAAAGAACTTGGACTTTAGAGGCCTGGGAGCTTGGGTTCAAATCTGGACCCACTTCTCACTAGGCTCAGTTTCTTCCTATATAAAGTGAAGATTACCATAATCCCTCTTCATGGACTCATTGGATGAAATGATGCTTTGCGAATCACAGTAAAGAAACAAGGAGCTCAGAAAGGCCTTGAACAAACTTGTTGAGCAACCAGCAAATGCTTATTGACCACCTACTATGTGCAAGACACGAAGGTGTATGCTGGGGATGGGGGTGCTTAACATCACTGCCAAGGGCTCATCCCACCCCACCCTCACTTCTGGAATTCCCACTGGACTTTCTGTAGTTCCTAGCCAGCAGTTAAAACATTGTGTTCTACTTCTTTTGAGAGTCAGGGTATCCTAGTGGTTAGTAACAGGTTTGGGTCAGATGGGACTGATTTAAATCTTGACTCCTTCCTAACTACATGGGCCTCAGTCAAGAGAACGCTCTCAGAGCTTCAGGCTTGCCATGTGCAAACCAAAGGTAAAAATAGGACCTGTATCCCCGAGCTATAGTGAGAATTAAGTGACATAAGTTATGCAAAGCCTGGCTCACTCTTAGTGCCTGATAAACAGCCAGCACCACTATTTTCTCTTTTATTGTTGTTATCGAGGCATTTTTTCCATCTCGCCTCTTACGCTGCTGCCTCCTGGGAAGCGGGGCCTGCATTTTACTCTCTTTGGCATCTGCGAGTCATCAAGACCGTGCCTGGCTCATCGTAGGTGCAGTTCCGCAGTTTCAAAGTAAACGAAGGAGTGATTGAATGAATGCCATCTTGTCATGGGGCCATCTTCATAAACACAGTTCCTCAACTTTTGTTTCTTCCAGATGGAACTCGTATATTTAGTTCTGACACTTCCTTCTGTGTTTCCTCTCTCAAGTGTTTTGCCTGATGGAAGTTCATAGTAGGTGCTTATGAAATAATAGCCTACATGCCTGCGCATCGCCATGGGCTAAATGGTATCAAGGATAAAACCTTGATATCAACAGCATGGGGCTCAGAGCTATGCTGAAGTCACCTTAGCCCTCCTGCCCTCAGACCGGTGCCCTGGTCCCCTAGTTGATAATGGGGACATTGTCTGCTCAAGCCCCTGTCAGTTCACCTACTGCCCTGGGAGATCTGGAAGAACCCGCCTCTTCTGCCTCCTCCCAGGCACGTGGGCCCAGCAGCTCCTCCATCAAGAATTATCCCAGGCTGCATGCCTGATGGTAGAAAATGAATATTCTGGCCACTTTTCAGTTTCAAGATTGATTGGGGACAAATGGGAACTCAGCCCCCTCAACCAATCATCTAAGGCAGTCAGCTGTAACTAGGTATACACTTAAATAGCCGGCATGCGGAAGAGCGTGACAGCACTCTGCTGATTAAAAAAAAATCCCAAATTGTTATTCCCCACAGTCACCTGCTTGGAGGGCTGGGAGCGCGTAGGAAGGGTTTGGGGGTAGATAGAGCCACCTCAGTAGCCATGGCCATGTCATCATAGCAAAGTAATAAATCATTCAGTTGTCTGGTTTTGTTAATAGAGAAATAAGAGTAACGCTTAAGTAGCATTTACTTTGTGCCAAGCACTTTACATATATTAACTCGTTTTATCCTCCCAGCAACCCTGCAAGGTAGGTACTATCATGATACCCATTTTGCAGATGTGGAAACTGAGGCACAGAGAGGGGAAATAACCTGCCCAGGTTCACCTGGCTAGTAAGTGGCTCCGGTGGCTGCTCTGATGTCTCTACAGTAATAATTCCTTTTGATCCTCATGATAACCCTGTGCGGTAGAAACTTAGTTCGACATGTAGGGGAACTAAGGCTCAGGGAGGTGAAGTCATGCCTTAAGTGGCTGAGCCAGGATTTGAACCCCGGTACATGTAACTCAAGATCGCACTACCTTGCGGGCTTTTTGAAGGCCCCTGGGAGGACAGGTCAGAGGTAGCCTGCACGGTCAGTGGCAGCATCTGGGAGGTGGGATGGAGACCTGAGTCCTGGATAAGGCAGGGGATGAAGGGAAGAAGGATCCCCAGTGGAACCTGGATGTGAGAGGGGCTTGTACATATGGGAGACCAGCGTATATGGGGGATTGATGTGTATGGGCTTCTGCCCAGGAAGCAGAGGAGCGGGAACCTGGAAGGGATATGGTGACAGTGAGGTCTGAGAGGCTGGCGGTGGCTATGCCAAGCTGGGCCTCAGAGGTCAAGGTTAAGGTGTCATCCTGAAGGCAGTATCAACAAATTTTTAAGCTAGGAAAATCTGTCCTTTTTGCTAGCAGATTCAACCTTAGTTTTGTTTAGTATAGAATCCCCATTAGGATTTTCAAAATCCAAACTCTCAGACCCTCCCTATCACTCCTTTCAAAGACCATTAGGGTCTTGGGACTCCAGACTAGGAACTGGAAGTTCAGTTTATACAGCAGTCCTCCCTTATTGTTGGGGATGTGCCGAAAGACCCCCAGTGGATGCCTGAAACCCCGGATAGTACCGAACCCTGTATGTATATGTATGTGTGTGTGTGTACACACACACACACACACATACATACATACACACACAACTATATTTTCATACATATATACCTTTTCACTTAAAGGAGGCTCCTATAGCTTCTCTTTGGCATTTCTGAATTGCCAGAGTCACTACTCTTACATGTTAAGGCCATTATTAAGTAAAATAAAAGTGATGTGAATACAACACTGCAATACCAAGACAGTTGATCTGATAACTGAGATGGCTACTAAGTGACTAATGTGTGGGTAGCGTAAACAGTGTGGATACACAGGACAGAGATGATTCACATCCCAGGCGGGACAGAGTAGGAAGGTGCAAGATTTCATTATAATACTCAGAATGGCATGCAATTTAAAACTTATGAATTGTTTATTTCTGGAATTTTCCATTTAATATTTTGGGACCGTGGTTGAGCACAGGTAACTAAAACTGCAGAAAGCAAAACTGCAGATAAGAGGGGACTATAGTAACCACCTTTTTGAAGGGCCCTTTTGAAATAAATGCCACAACCAGAATTAATCAAGTCCACAGTCTCAGAAGGTTTGGCCACCTAACGCTCCCATTCCCTTTCCTAATATTTAATAAATTTCCCTTCCCAGACGGATCAACCAAATAGATAAATAAAGGGTATACAAAAAATAAAACGCCGTCTGTTTTGGAAAGCCGTTGGAGATGCCTGAGCCACACTGGAAGATCACGTGTCATTCAGGCATGAGGAAGTCTCGATAACACCAACATTCTCAAGCAATTAGAGAGTTGGCCCCTCTCAGTTTAGCATCGGGGACTTAATGGGCTGGCAGTTGTGACTCTCTGGAAATGAGTGGTGTACCCTACCCCAACCAGCCTTCAAACTCCAAATGGAGTCAGGGGCTTAGTGACAAGTTTAACGGCAGGGGTAGATAAAATGCTTTCTCACGTCAGCTCGAAGGGACTGTCATCACTGGGAAACTGCTGGGTGGGAGGGAGGCCTTTGTGGAGGGCAGCCAGGATGAGATGGACACTGAGCCATCAAGGGTTAAGGGGCGAGGCCCAAACGTCTCCCCTGCAGAGGGAACCTGAAAGGCAGGACTGAGGGTGGCCCAGGGCCAGAAGGTGCCTCTGAAGTGGTGAGAGCTTGGGCCCAGGCCATGTGCCCAACCACTCATGCATCCTTATGGGGCTTCTCTGTTCCTTAATAACCACAGAGCTTTACTCTAAATCTGATCTTGTCCCTTCTTTCTTTGCTTTAAATCTTCCAATGGCTCCCGCATGGCGCTCAGGATAAACACAGATGCTTTTCAATGACATGAGAAGCCCTGTACTCTACAACTCCGGACACCCTGGAGCTCAGTGCTCCAGGTTTGCAGAACTGCTGTACTCCTCTGAAAAGGCCACCATGCTCATCCTCCAGGCCTTTGCCTAACTCATTTTCTTGTCTAGAATGTCTGTTCTCCCTTCCTTGGTTTAGAATACCTTCCCTCCCTTTCACCTGGCTAGTGTCTATTTATCACTGATATTTAGTATAGGTGTTACCTCTGCCAGGCAGCCTTCCGGGAATACACCCATTTCTCCACTGCCCTGCCCTATCATGCTTTGTCATAGCTCATTGGCTTGTTTCTTTTCTTCTCTGGCCTGGGACTCTCTGAGGGTAATGGCCGTGGCTATTTCTTATGAGTCCTTGTGTTCCTAACACTGACCAAAGTGCCTGGCCCGTGGTAAATATTCAGCAAATATTTGTTGGATGCATGAATGAAAATTAAATGGATAAATGAATGCATACATGGGTATTCTGTGACAGTGGTCCTCAATCAAGTGTGATTTTACCCACAGGGGACATGTGGCAATGTCTGGAGACTTTTTCATTTGTCATCACTTGAGGGGAGGAGAGGGAGAGGTGCGACTGGCATCTAGTGGTAGAGGGGCAAGGGATGCTATCAAACAGCCTATAATGCACAGAAAATACTCCCCCCCACCCACCCATCCTAAACAAAGAATTATCCAATCCAAAAAGCCAATAGTGACAAGGTTGAGAAACTCCTCTTTGTGTGTCAGGTCCTATGTCCACTGCTATAGGAAATAAAAGAGAAGGCAAAGGTGTAATTCCCTTAGTCAGTTTATAATCTGGCAAGGCACACAAGAGTAACTTTGAGAAACTCCTAGAAAACGGAATAGGAAGGAATATTTATTAAGTGCCCCTCCCCCACACACTATCAGGCATGGGGTTATGTCTCTACTCTGTTGAACTTCTACTCATTCTTCAAGACCCAGCTTAGATAGTGCCTCCTCCATGTAGCCTTCCCTTATGCCTCAATCCAGGCTCAGTCTGCCCTTTCTGTCTGCTGCTGCTGCAATTTCTATCACACCATCCTATAGTTATTTGTATACGGAACTGTGTTCCCTCCAGTCTGAGAACGGGGGTAGTGTCCCCATTGCCTTTATTCCTCCACTACTTTGGAGAATAGTGAGTGGTTTACTAAATGTTTGGGGAAATGAATATCAGAAATGGGACCCTTGCAGCCATCAAGCCAATGGTGGGGTTTTCCCGCCTTCTGGAGCCTGAGGGATGCCTGTATAAGGGCCACTACTGCTGAGATGGCCAAGGGTGCAGATAGCTCCCAACCTCAATCCCGACCTGACATGGAAGAGGAAGGCTGTTCTGGGCTGTCAGTACTCTGTCACTGACTTTGCTGCCAAGCCAGAGAGCAAGACGTTCTCCCCATGAGCACGTCAACTAACAAGCTATAAATTAAAAAGGAGAAGAAAAAAAAAGATCTGCTAATTCCGACCCACTCTATTTTTTCCTCGCAGCTGCTTGGGAGGGAATGCACTGTGACTTTCAGATGGAACATTTCTTTGGCTGAAGTTCCCCTCTCTCTGCCTGCCCTGTCATTTCCCAGCTCCAGGGTCCAGCTGGGTTGGAGCTGAGAGTGTGGAGGCTTTGGGGTAATGCAGGCCTGGGTTCAAATTCTGACTCTGCCCCTTTGTAACCTTGTCTCTCTGAGCCTCAGTTTCCCTGCCTACAGAATCCCAACTTCTGAGCAGTTACAGGAATGACTTAGGTCTTTGGGGTAAGAGGTTCTCCCATGGCCTCTACTTCAGTATCTTCCAAGTGCCCTCAGAGGATCTGAAACTACCTGTAGGATGCTTTGTTCAAAAGGGAAACAGTGCTTCTGACCTTTAGAAAGAGACCTCCCGATTCCAGGCTCATTCTTTAGAGAATTTTAACAGTCTGACCTGTCCAGGATAAAGGGCCTCAAACATCGCTTAGCCATGCAACTCCTCCCATGTACACATGAGGAAACTTGAGGCCCAGCGAGAGGAAGGGAACTTACTCAGCTGGGCTACACGGTGAGGGCTGCAGAGGTGCTGGACTTCCCAGCCTCACTCAGTGTGCTGAATTTTCTCCTTCGTAGTAATAACAATGTATTTGCCATTTATTAAGTGCTTACGCATGTGCCAGGCACTCAATTATCTTAACACCCTAGGAGGAAAAAAAAAAAAGATGCCCATAAAAAGAAAAACTGATAAATTGTACCTCATTAAAATGAAGAACTTCTGCTCTTTGAAAGACAATGTTAAGAAAATGAAGACAAGCCACAGATGGGGAAAAACTATTTGAAATCTCATGCCTGATAAGGAATTGTATCCAGAATATATAAATAGTTCTTAAAACTCAATAGTAATAAAATAAGCAACCTGCCAAAGTGGGCAACATATTTGAACAGGCAGTGCACCCCAAAGATATATGAATGGAAAATAAGCATATGAAAAGATGCTCAACATCATGAGGTATGAGGGAAATGCAAATTAAAACCATCATGTGATACCTTGACACATCTATTAGAATGGCTAAAATGAAAAAGACAGGCAGTCACAAGTGTTGATAAGGATGTGAAGGACCTAGAACTCTCATATAAATGTGGTGAGATGTAAAATGGTGCCCCTATGTTGGAAAACAAATAGAAAGTTTCTTAGAAAGTTAAACCTAGACCTATCATATGATCCAGCAATTCCACTCTTAGGTGTTTGCCTAATAGAACATATGTTCATATAAAGATGTGTACGCATGTCCACAGCAGCACTACTCATAGTAGCCCCAAACTAGAAACCACCCAAATGTCTGTTCATCCAGTGGTTGGATGAATAGACTACAGAATATTCATATGATGGAATACTACTGAGCAAGAAAAAGAGATGAGCAACTAATACTCACAACAACATGGGTGAATCTCGAAAAAGTTTACACTGAGTCAAAGAAGTCAGATCAAGAAAATGATTCCATTTACGGAAAATTCTAGAAAAATGCAAACTAATATAGTGACAGTAGTAGCCTGAGGAAGGTGGGGGGCGTGGGATGGGAAAAAATAAGAGGAAGTAATTTTTACAAAACAGCAGGAAAACTTTTTAGGGTGACAGATGTGTTTATTATCTTGATTGTGGTGATGGTTTCTAGGGTTTCATATATACATACCAAAACTTACCAAATTGTACATTTTAAACATGTGTAATTAAAAGAATGCCACTTATACCTCAATAAAGCTGATAAAACACCCCTATGGACTCAGTGCTATTTTACTCCTATTTTAAAGAAAGATAAACTGAGGGTCAGAGAATTTAGGTCACTGGCAGGGGTCACCCAGGTAGTAAGTGGGGAGCTGGGACCCAAACCCATGAGGTCGTGACCAATAGTTGTGACTAATAAGCCCCACTTCTCAACTGCTAGGCTATTCTGCCACTTGCCCCAGTGGTTTGATATTATTTGTCATATCATTTGTTTGTGTGTATGTGTGTGTGTGTGTGTGTGTGTGTGTGAGAGAGAGAGAGAGAGAGAGAGAGAGAGAGAGAGAGAGTGAGAGAGAGACAGAGACAGACATACAGACAGACAGACAGACAGACAGAGATGGAGGCCTAAGAGGAAGAGAGTGGTGTGGTTCCCTAAACTCCCTGCTGTCCCCAGAGCTACCCCTGGCCCCAGACAACACTGCACAGAGCACTCACCCATCCCACACTGTCCCTCTTGCCTGAGGTTCCACCACATGGCTTCTTCCCTCTCCTGGCTGATTAGTGAATTGAGGGGCTGTGCTATACTGTGTCTGCACGGACCACTGTCAAAGTTGATCCCCTTCAAGCTTCCCATGGCATTTAGAATACCATGCCAATCCCTCACCTGGCCCTTTGTCCCTGGATGACTGGCCTCCCCTCCCGTCCTGCCTCTCTCTTTTTACCTCCCCTTCCTCGCTCCGCTACGTCTTTCCTCAGTGCCTCCCAAGCTGCAGAAGGGAACTAGTCTGACACTTTTGGAATCGCTTCTATGCTCCTGCTTCTGGGTTTTGACACTCTAGACTCCCCAGGGCAATCAGAGGGGTCCCTTAAAGTGTCATATGGCTCATTTACATTCCTCTTGTGGCCTCCAGGTGCGCTGAGAATAAGATCAAACTCCTACGTGGGCCTCAGAACCCCAGGCGGACCGGCTCCTCCCAGCTCCCCAGCCTCACTTCCTTCACTCTTGTCTTCAAGCCTGGTTGTCCTTCCTGGAACCCTCTTCTCCTAGCTCCCTGCACAGCCGGCTCCTCCTCACTGCCCAGGTGTCAGCTCAAAGGTCACCTTCTAAGAGGTGACCACCTTTGTCGTGAACCACATATGCCCCCACCAGCACTCACAGTGACTCCCCCTTGCACAGTAGTGGTCACAATCTAAAGTCACCTTGTTTTTGTGTGGGTTTACTTACCTATAGTCTGTATTTGTGCTTACATCAGAGCTTCATGCATGCTAAGTTCCCCATAAATACATGTGGAATAAGGAATGAGTGTCTGATGTGGCACATTCCCCCAAACTTGGAGAAAAGCTGTGTGACATTGGCCCACATGCTTAGCTTCTCTGAAGCCTCAAGTTCCTCATCTGTAAAATGGACAAAATAGACTCCTCTTCCTCATGGTGGTGTTGGAAGGCATGGGCCTCCCACAAAGAGTGCCATTAATGTATGAAGTTCCATTTATTTTTATTATTTTTTTTCCCTTGAGTGTGGAGTGTTCAAATTTGGACTTGTAGAAGCTGCTACAGGGCACTTCCCTACCCCCAGTCCCAGGCAAGCATGCACCTTCCATCTGCAAGGATGGATCAGGGAGAACCACCCCGCACGTGACAGGATGAGGCAGCTCCAAGAAGAGGCCTCACCTAAAGAGAGAAAGCAAAACTCCCCTGAAGAAAACTCCATGAAAGACAAGGGAGTTTCAGACAATATCTGATTTGTATTCTTTGAGCGATGCGAAAGGACATTGCATCTCTAAAAAGGGAACAATCAAAGATTAGGGAAGAGGGCTGTGAGAGAAAACCTTGTTTAAATCTATTACGGAACGAAAATGAGCTGTGGGTTTTGAATGGAAAATTTGTGTTTCTGCTCCCATCACAGATTCACTTGCGGCAGAGTGCTGCTGAGTACAAGAGGGGGTGTGTGGGGCCGGGGAGGAGAGCATCTAATACTGACATTTACATAGTGTTTCTAAAACACCTGTGCTAAGTGCTACCCTGCAGGATCTCTCTGAAGCCCCAGACCAGAGACTCAGAGAGGCTAAGTCATTAGTTAGGGTGATGGAGCAAATAAATAGGTGGTAGAGCTGAGATTCAGATTCAGGTCTGTTCCAATGACTTGTGGAGTGATATTTGGGGACCCTCTGGCAGGTACCCTTCCTCCCAATTGTGCATCTCTCATGTCACAGGACACCACATTGGATAACCAGGGTCGTCTAACTCCCTGGCCTCTGCTCAAATGAGGGTAAGGGCCAAAGCTGGGGTAGAAATTGATTTAGACCAGCGGCCACTTGCTTAGCCACAGGAGGCTAGGAGCTTCTGCATCTTGGAGGCAGGGGAGGGAGTTCAGAATGGTTTCTCTCTTTCCCAAGGCACAGAGCAACATGAAGGTAGGGCAGATGATGGATGACCTGGCTCCTGAGTCTTGACATGAAACCATTAGCTTTGAGGCAGCACTGACGGGTGAAGAGAATCAATCTGGGAAAGTCTAATTCTAAGGGCCATTGTGGAGCAGAGCAGAAACTAAGCCCCCAGTGCAAACTCTCCCTGGAAAATGACTGCTGGTCAGAGGAGTGCCTTACAGCAGAAAACCCTGTGTAGGCTTCCCTGGGCACTGAGAATGAAATGAACTCCTAGCCTTGCCTGTGGGTGCTGGTCTTTAGTTGACCTCCCGGCCTTGTCAATGACCACTCTCTCCATCGCTCACTATACTCTTACTGCACTGGCCTTCTTTTGGTTCCTCAAACACCCCAAACTTGTCCCCTTTTTAGGACCTTTGTATTTATGACTCCTCTCCCCGGAACATTCTCCCCAGTTCTCCTTGGGGCTCTCTCTCTCCCTTTACTAAGGCATCTGCTTAAAAGTCCTCTCCTCTCTGAAGCCTCACCTGGCCACTCTGGTCCCTAGTCACCGTGGTCAGTCTCCCTTTTATTTCCCTGAAGGATTTTCTTCAAAGTCTTTTCCTAACTGCATCTTCTATTCCTCTAGCTGTGTGTTAAGTGTTTATTACCTGATTTATTCCATTAGAATATAAGAGCCATGGAAATAGCTTGTCTCCCTTGCTCACCACGTAATCCCAGCCTTCAGCTCTGTGCCTGGCAGAGTTGGTGCTCAATAAATATTTGATGAATAAATGAACTACTTGTGCAAGGTCCCACAGCACATGAAAGATGGTGCTATCGGGGCAGGTTGCATGGAGGAGAAATCCTTTCTCTCTCTTCTACCTTTACAATCAAGAAATAACCCTCAAGTGGTTGGTTACCGTTCCCTTCCCTCCATTTCCTCAATGGCAAATGGGGATTGACGAGACTATTCTCATGGCCACACCAGCTCTGACTCTGGATTCTATGAAACCACAGGTCCTTCTTATCTCATCATCCTTGGCCCTGCAGCCTGTGAGCTGAGCTGGAGGAGTGCCTGTTCTGGGGAAGCCAATGGATGCCAGGGCTGTGGCTCAGCCTTGCTCCTTCACAGCTGAAGTCTTCACGACAGCCTAGGGCTTTGTTCATGGCTTGTTGGGGACTTGGCCCAGCAGATTATGGCCAAATACTATGCCTGCGCCTTAAGAACAATTCCAGAGCACAGAGAAAGGGCTTAATTTAGCAAGACAAAGGTTTAATTTGGGCCTTTGTCTTTTTCTGGAACATTTGCAAGGCCTGGCTTGTCCTTCCCAGCAGAGCTGGGGGCATTATCACCTGCACTTGACTTTGTGCAGCTCCAGCCTGACCTCGATGAAAGGGCTTCTTAATCAGAAGTTCCTAATGCCAGCTGCACATTTGAGTCACCTGCAGAACTTCCCCATTCCCAGGGAGTCTGTCACGATGGATATGGAGTGGACCCGAGCTTTAGGGTTTTGTAAAAACTCCCCAGGTTATATGGAGGTACGGCTGTGGTTAAAAACCACTGGTTATATAAATTGAGGCAGCTGAGTCAGGATTGCTAAGTCACAAATTTTCAGGTGTCATCCCAGACCTGTTAAATAAAAATTTCTGTGGGCATTTGGTGGGGTCCAACAGTCTACATATTCCAATAAGCAGACTGAGTGATCATTATACATATCATTATTTTGATTGCTTTTTTAAAATCAGCTTTATCGAGATTTAACCGGCATTCAATAAACTGCATATATAAAGAGTACAGTTTGATAAGTTTTGACATATACATCCATGAAACCATCACTGCATTTGAGAAAATATACCCCAAAGGTTTCCTAGTATACATGTTAAACTTCAAGCTTCAGTGGTTTAGAAGAAGAATGCAAACAGGAGAGCCCAGTAATGAAGAGGCCAGCCTTTGACTTCAGAGAGACTTGGGTTCCTGTCCCAATGCTGCCATTTATTAGCTGTGGGACTCTGGGACAATTGCATCACTTCTCTGAGCTTCAATTTCATGATGGTCCCCAAATCTCACTGTTTTTAGGAGCACTGAAGGAGATGTTTGGAGAACACCTTGCTCGAAGTAAACCCCCATTCTACAGCAACTGCAGTTAATACCGGATCCACCACCATCATCTCCACTATTCTCCTGGCAGACTGAGAGGAGGGAGCAGAACTGGGAAGGAGAGAGATGCTTGGGAAGGGTGAAAAGTGAAAATGGTTGAGTGGTCTTGTCTCCTTCTCCATTGGGTGCCCATTGCGTGGCACCATGTTGGTGCATACTGGGCTTTCAATAGAAATGGGTGGAGTGACAAATGGTGTGTTGTCCAGCACAGACAGGTCACTGGAGTGGGAGAGGGGTGTTGTGAAGCCTGACTCCACGTCCACCTTCATTTGCCTTCTCTCCTCACCTCATTTCCCTCCACTGATAAGGGTCACAGGCCTGCAACCTGGTCCTCCATCTTGCCAAACTCCCGTTTTTCAGGGCATGGTTATTTCCTCAGGAACACTGACATTTATTTTCTAGCTCATTCGCTTCTCTTCAGAGGTTCATTGTTCGCACATTTGCTCATTTAATCCATTGTTCGGGCAGGCAAGAATCTTCATTTAGTTGCTTCTGCACCTCTGCTGGAGTGTGTCGGTTTTATCCCAGCATTGAGCCCCTAGGAGGGGCATCAATAAGTGCTTGTTAACTAAGTGAACAGAGAGGAAGTAGGCTTCCTGTCCCAGAGCTGTTCCCAGGGAAAACTTTATCAGTGCAAATGAATTTTCCCTGTTCTCTGCTCCCACTAAGTCTGGGGTCTGTGCCTCTCCCATGGCCATTAACACATTTTAACTGAGAGGCACTGTGAGTTCTCCCTCTGTTCCTGCAAATATTTTCTTACCAACTGAGGTGCCAAATCCTGAAGGACAGAGGTCACTCTGCAGACCTTTGCCCCCAAATGCCTATCACGGAGCCTTGTACATAGTGCTCAGAGTGGCACCTGGAAGTGAGAGAGCCAGTCACTCGTAATCACTCAATATCAACAGCTACTATTTATTGAGTCAAGTTCTGGCACTTTCTACACATCACCTCTTAGATCTTCAGAATAACACCCTGTAAATAATGTTATTAGCCTGGTTTTACCCTTGTGGAAGTTGGGGCTCAGCGAAGTTAAGTGGGAATGCACAGTACCAGTGATAGAGCAGGAACTGGAGCTCACATCTGCTGGACTCCAAAGACAGTGCTCTCTCCAGCCACTTATTCAATAGATGTTTGCTGAGCATATACTATGTGCCAGATACCTTGCTGGGGATGTCTATAGAGCAAAAATACACACAGGTCACATCCTTATGGAGCTTGTATCAGTTAGAATTTTATGGAATAAGACATAAGTCCTATGGAAGTGTATCAGCTAACTCAGTTACTCTTAGTCACATGGCTGGTGGTAAGTGAACCATGGTTAACCTACCACTCAACAGAGGCAACGAGCTCCTTCTCTTTCTGCTCTCCCACTCTTGTTGTGTGGCTTCAGCATTATGGCTGAAAGATGTCTACTACACTAGTCTTCATGGCTTTGTGTTCCAGAAAGTGAAGAGGCAGAAGGGCAAAAGGTATCCTAGTTGAATTTGTCCTCTTTCGAGAATCTTTCCCAGAAATCTCAATCAGCACCTTTTGCTTACGTCTCAATGGCCAGACAGTGTCACGTGCCTATTCCTAGCTGCAAGGAAGGCTGGGAATTCAACCATAGCAAAGAAAGGCTAAAGAGGATGAAAATGGGTTGGGCGTTCAGTAAACTCAATCACAGTTTCAGCCATAAGCTCACAAGGACACAGATTTTAACTGATAATCAGAAAAATGAAGACATAATTACTAGCTGAGATAAGGGCTATGAAGGAAATGAATACGATTCTCTGAGTACATATTTAAGTTTCTGATCTCAAGTGTAATGGAGGCTGTGGAAAGGACAGCCACTTTGCATAATTGATGCCTGAGCTGGAATTTGAGGAACAGCTAGGTGAACTTGGTGAAAGTTGGAAGGAACTATGTTCTAGGCTGATGGAACAGCTTGTGCAGCAGTAAGAGGTGGGCAGGGACCCAGACAGTGCTTGGAACAGTGGATTATATTCATAATTTCAGTTTTTATTCTGAAAGCAAAGGGGAGCCACAGAAGGCTTTTAAAACAGGGGTGGCGTTGGCAGATCTGTGTGTTAAAAAGATATCTGTGACAGCGGTGTGAAGAATGGATTGAAAGGAGGAACCTGGAAAGCAGACCAGTGAGGGGACTGCTGCATTTGGCCAACTGAGAGATAATGGTGGCTGAGACCAGAGTGATGGCAGCAGGGATGGAGAAAAAATGACCTGCTTTGAGAAATAGTTAGGAGGCGCAATTAACAGGACTTGGTGATGAATTTGATAAGAAGAACGGGGGAGAGTAAGGAGTAATGGATGACTTCCAAGTTTTTGTCTTGCTCAAGTACACATATGGCAGCACTGTTCACCAAGCCAGCAAACACTACAGAGAGAACCAGGTCTGCAGCATAGGGGAAAACGTGGGTTGAGGAGTGCAAGCCAAAGGAAGGTTTTCTGCTGCATGGAATTAGAAGCCATCCTTTCTTTGCAAAGTTCTTCACATTTTAAACAGCTACAGTTAACCCTGTCTGTTCTTAAATGCAGCTGCTTCACATTTCTTGTCAAGTCCCATCTACTTACTTCCTGTTCATGTTGCAAATCACCATTTGGGATGGCAACAATTTCCCTCAAGCACATCCCTAATCTCTCTTGCTCCATAGGAGACATGATGAATTACCTCAACATGGCTAAAAGTATCGTCTTGTTGGTTCTCTTCCTTCTTGGAGTCATCTAACCCCTCAGTCATGGATGCTGGGCCAGGGCCACTGTCCCCTTTCTCTTCTATATGTTCAGCTTGTCCTTGAAAAGACCCCCACCCTCATTCTCAAAATCGGCCACCCCTGGAGTCTAATGTCTTCTTGACAAGCTGAGTGATCCTGCATCTCAAAGCTAGTAATGAAGGAGCTGGCACTGACTTGGCAGTTGTTGTGACTCTTAGTGTTACGTGGATGGCATCGATTAGGGGGAGGCAAGCCAATCTCTCTGACCGAGTCTTGTGTTTGGTGTGACAAGCTATCTGCCCATTAAAGTTCCTGCTAGTTGCGCAAAGCTAATCAGAAAACTGAAATTGCTTGAGCCTCGGGTAAATTGAAGTATGCTCCTCTCTCTCAATGCCCTGAGTTGTAGGGTGTCCGGGACAAATCTTTTCAAGTGGGTTTAGAATCGTACCACCACAAAATCTTCAAACCATTGATGTGTCCATTTGTTCAGAGTAGCTTAATTTTTTGATATCATCCCCCCGCCCCCTAGATTCTATAGTAAAACATGTTTATTGTATAATTTTTGTAATAATAGCTGATGGAATGAGTAAAACAGAATTCTTAATTTGAGCCAAGCTGATTCTCAGGTGACTGTAGACTCACACCATTACAGTTCTAAGTCTCTGAGTTGGGGTGATTTGTTTTATGCAGCATTATCATGGCAATAGCTGACCAATACAGCTATTGACATCCATGTAGCTACTTAAGTTCTAATCTAGGGGAGGCATCCTTGACTGCCCCCTTTCCCTCTTATTCTCTATATCCAATCCATCAGCACCTCTTGCCAACCTGACCTTCAAAACGTACCTATATCTATGCACTCTCTCCATCACTGCCACCACTACCCTAATGCAAGCCTCTGTGAACTTTAATCCAGCTTTAATCCAGATGACCGCAATATGTTCCTACTAGTCTCCCATTTTATCCTTCTTCAGTCTATTCTCCAGCCAGTGGCCAGAGTGAGTTTTAAACAGTCATAATAATCATAGCCCTGCTCTAAACACAACAGAGGCTTCCAATTATACTTGAGGAAAAAAAAATGTGCTCTGTTATGGCTTCATAGGTACTGCAGAATCTGTCTCCGCCTGCTTCTCCGATGTCTCCTATTTCTCTCCCTCTCTTTGACCGCACCTGGTTATAGGGAACAGAAGCTGAGCCATCCTGACTCACAGTCCAGTTCTCCTTCTGCTCCATAGAGTAACCCCTCATTGGGGTAATGAATCTCTCAAATCTCTCCAACTCCTCCTTAGCTACAGAATCACCCATATAGAAACATCCAGGAGAGCCAGAATATGTTGCATTCTTTCTCGTTTTCACTCCAATCTTAGTTTCTGCCTCCAAAGCTCTCTCATAATTTACAACCTACTTAGATCATCGACAGCAGCCAGTGTTATTAGGGATTTTCCAGTTGAGATCAGGATGGTGTATTCATTCTGCCTTTTCTCCCTCAAGACGTTTTACTCCATGATGATATCCCATTGAGTCTGTCATTAATCTCTTGATGCTTAATAACAAGGCCACTTTCATAGTAATTAATTCTAATATTGAATATATTTTCATTAAAAGCGTAAATGACAGGTCAGATTAGTGAGTTATGAATTACCAGACCCAGACCGTACCAGCTTTGCTTTACAAATGCCGAGTATTCCCCAGACTCAATTTCCCACCTTCTCCCAATTCTAGGTGGGGCCTTAATTATAATGACAATAGCAATGATAATAAAAATTATTATTATCAACATTTATTGAGTGTTTCCCATGGACCAGATACTATACTAAGCGCTTACTATGCATTGTCTGAGTTAAAATTCACAATAATCTTTTCAGTTGGGTTCTATTATTATCCCATGTTATAGGTGAAGAAACAAAGACCCAGAGAAATGAAAAGATTTTCCCAAGGCCACACAGCTAATAATCAGCAGAGCCAGAATTCACACTCAGGTTGACTGTAAAATCTGCATTTTTAATCCCTAAGCAGTACTTCCTCCCACTGAAGGGAAACCAGGGAGCAGATATTCTATGTCAGAGGTCTCCAACCTTTTTGGCACCAGGGATCAGTGTTCCTATGAGAATATAAAGGCTGATGATCTGAGGTGGAGCTGAGGCAGCGATGTTAGTGCTGGGGAGTGGCTGCAAATACAAATGAAGCTTTGCCTGCTCACCCACAGTTCAGCTCCTACTGTGCGGCCCAGTTCCTGTGTGTCCTGGTTCCTAACAGGCCACGGACTGTTACCGGTCTGCAGCCTGGGGGTTGGGGACCCTTGTTCCATGTCATAGATTATGCTTGAAATTAAACTTGGGAAGCTCGATTCACTCTATAATGTAGTTAAATACAGATTGTGTTTGATGCAAAGGAATTTAATGGCTTATGCAGCAAAATCTTAGTTCATGGGGCTTTCATGTATAAGTCAAGAAACAACACTTGAAATATCAACTTTGGAATTAGACAGACCTAAAATTGAAATCTAACTACTTAGCAGATGTTTGGTCTTTGACAGAAGACTTCATTCACATATACCCTATTCTTTATTTTAAACCGACATCATCTCACACCACCATAATGTACCCATTTTGTGGATAAAGCAGGAACATCCAAAGGAAGAGTCATGTGACTATCACATCTAGGGTGAGCTGCCAGAACTAGTGGTGTACTGCCTCCTAGTGGTGGAGGTGGCCACAAAAACATCACAACAAAAGTAAGAGTTTGACACCTCATACTTCAGGGTTTCTCATCCTTAGTATTATTGACATTTGGGGCCAGATCATTCTTTGTAGTGGGGGTTTGTCTTGTGCATCATAGGATGTTTAGCAGCACCCCTGGCCCCCACCCACTAGAAGCCAGTGGTACACCATCAACTGTGAAAACCAAAAACGTCTCTGGATCCAGATATCCTCTGGGGAGCAGAATGGCTCACAGTTCAGAATCACTGCTATGGATAAAATTCTAACAACATTTCATGAGCCAGTACTATTAGGGATTCCTATTGGGTTCTAGTATATAGTATATTCTGTTTACATGAGTAAAAAATAGATTTTTCATATTAAGCTATTTTAAAATCATTTTCACCACATGTGTGATGGAAAGGCTCTCCCCAATTTTCCCCAGTAATATTGGCATTTGTTTTATATACCAGCAGGCTTTGTTTCTCAGCAAATATGATGCTCTCTCTCTCTCAAATTCTCAGCTTTCTCCTCTAGAATGATGTGCATGATAATACCCAGCACTTAGGAATGCTGGAAGGTCCTCTGTCAAGTGCACGATACACAGTAAGGGCTCGGTAAATGTTAATTGCCTTCTTCCCCTTGTAGAGCCAGCAAGGACCCCTTCCAGAGAAAGAGGTAAGAGATACAATAAAGTAAAGCCATCAGGGCAGTGATACTGGGGACTTTGGTTTGTGTCCCAGCCCTGTCACTGTCTTACTGTGTGACCTTGCATAATTCACTGACCTTCTCTGGGCCTCACTTTCTCCAGTCTATAAAGTAAGGAAGTTTGACTAGAAACTCTCAAAGGCCTCCCCAAGCACTGAACTCTAGGTTTCTGCAAGGCTGTGCATGGCAGTCATTCCCTAATTGAGCATGCACTAGAATCATCTAAGGTACTAGTTAAATGCAGATTCCTAAGCCCATATCTTCTGATTTGGTAATTCTGGGCTGAATTCTAGGGATCTTTATTTTAACTGGTCCTCAACCCCACTCCAGTTGATTCCAATGGAAGGAGTACTGAGTCTGTGCTCTGTGAACCACTGTCCCTACCTATTGATAACCCAAGTGATCAGAGGCCCTGCAGGCTTGTTGAGAACATGTAATGAGACTCATGTGTCATTCTTTTCTAATTTCCTGCAATAAAATAATTTCTGAAAAGTTGACCTGAATAAAGAAATCATTGGCAAATAAAATCTTACCTAATATAGACATTTAGAAATGAAACTTCCTGGATTTGGGTCCACTCAGGCATCTACCAAGTCCTATGCTAGGGGTGTGTATGTGTGTATGTGTGTATCCTGGGAGGAGAGAGATGTTAGCTGTCTCTTAGGTAACCTTACATGTTGTTGGGTGAAAGAGATGTTCATATAATAGCAGCAACTAATTTGAGTGAGTGCTTGCTGTTTGCTGGACCTCACAAGAAGCCTGTTGCACACTTTCTCATGGACAATCTTCCTAACACCTCTGTGTGACAGTGTCTCTATTTCACACATGGGACAGTGGAGCCTCCAGGAGTTGAAGTAACCTTCTCGGTTACTTTTGTTAGGAAGTGGCAGCCCGTCTTCCTCTTTCCAGTGATTTAACCATTGCCTGATGCTAACCACTGCCATGGTTAGTTTCAATAAGGGGAAGAAAGAGTGTGCAACTGAGATGTTAATTAGACAACAGGAATACTACAAGGTTAGAAAAAGACCAGTCAGTCTCTGTGGTCTGGAACAGATAACAGAGGTAAGGTTTAATTGGATCTTGAAGGCTGTGGGGAGAGTAAGGTGTGCAAAGGCAGAGCTTTGAAACTGAAAGAAAGGATTCAAGCTGCATTTCATTCTTTATTTGTTCAACATTCATTGACTCTTCTAGAGGAGGTTTATTCCTCCCTCTCTCCATTACTACTCTTTTCATCTTTCTATCTTTTTCTTCTCTTTCATCCATCCATCCGTCCATTATCCATCCATCCATCCATCCATCCATCCATCCATCCATCCATCCATTATCTATACATCTACCCAATATTTATTAGGTGATATAAGACAGGTATTCCTCTTCTCTCACTCCTTCCTTCCTTGCCTCTTTTCTTCTTTCATTCTCCCTCTCCTTCTTTTCCTTCTTTCCTCATTCATCTAGTCCGTTATTCAATATGTATTACCTGATGCTTACTGGGTGCTAGACCCCATGCTAAGCCCTGGGGATGCAATGGCCTCTTCCCTGGAAGAGCTCACAGTCTAACGGGAAGAGACAGGCAGATGATCATGGGACCACATGGCAATTACCATGACAGATTCTGCAGACACTGCATATGGTGTCATCAGAGGGATAAATTCTAGACTGAGGAAGCAGCCTGTGCAGTACCTGTCTCGTGATCTCACTTGGCAATAAAATCTGGTTCACCCAGAGCAATTAGTAAAGTGGAAAGAGCCAGGAGGCTCTCAACCTTATGGTGGGTGTGCTACTGGGCCTCAGTCTCCTCATCTGTACAGTGGGGACACAACAGCTGCTCTGTCTGCCTCAAAGGGAGGTGAGGGATTGGACAGGACATGATCAGTGCTGAGTTCATTATTTTTACTGTTTCTGACTTACTTTTCTGTACATATGTTAGCTCCATTGGCAGAGGCTTGCCAGTCTTGGGCACTGCTATAGCTCCAATGCCTATTATGGTGCCCAGCACATAGTTGGTGCTCAGTAAATACTTTTTAAAATGAATAAATGTGTGATGATTTCTATTTTGCAGATATGGCATCTGTGGCCCAGAAAGGTGAAGCTACTTACCCATGGTCCCACAGCAAGTAGGTGGTGAACCCAGAAGTCTAACTAGAGGTATCAGATTCCAGAGTCTGTGTACTTTTCACTTCTTGTGAGGCTTAATTCCACCATCAAAGCTGACCATATCACCACCCAAGTCCCCCATCACCTACCTTGTGCCCTTGTGGACAGACATTGTTCTATTTATTATTATAATTGCTGTCACCATGCATTGTAAGTCTCTTCATTGCCATGGCCACATCTGTACTATTCCTACAGCCAGAAGTTCTCCTCGAGTTTCTGCTTGGTCATTATTATTGTTTTTTCTCATGCTATAAGATTAAGAAAAATGTCTTTAGAAAGTGGTAAATTTACTGGCTTACATAGGTTCCCTGGGATAAGAAGACAGAGTCACACCAGAAAGGTTCTCAGTATCTGAGACAAGAGTCCATATGAAAACTAAAGTCACAAGTCATTTGCTCAATGACAAATTCTAATCTCTTAATTCTTTCAAACTGTCCATATAGAAGTCAGATATTGTAAAAAAAAAAAAAAAAAAAAAAAAAAAAAAAAAAGGCACAGAGAGCTCAACCAATCTCATTTTTGTTTCTATTGTGAGTTTATCACATCCTACCTGCTTTCCTACTAATATTTGCCAGGAGCAAGGAAAACATTTTTTTTTTCAGCATTTTTCCCCCCTTTTCTGTGAAAAGGAACAGGGAATATCCACGAGATTTGTTTCTTTTAAACATTAAAACCGCTCCATGGGGAAGGTGATGCTGTCCCTACTGTACCAGCTGAAGAAGCCGAGGGGTAGAGAAGTCTTGTGCTAACTGGTGTCAGAACCAGGTTTTGAACCTGAGACTTTCCAATATTACATACGCGGCCTCCCACAAGACACATGAGAATTCTGGGTATGGCCAGTGGATAATCTTTGGCAAAATAACAGAGTAAAGCCCACTGCTCTCCATGGGGCCTGGTCACTAACTTTACCTCTTTAGGTCTCAGAGTCTGCATCTTTGAAATGGAGCTATTACTAGCACTTCAGAAGGCTTTGGTTGGGGTTGAAAAGAGGTAACGAAATGGTATTTATAAAGTGCTTAGTACTGTCTGGAACATAACATGCCCTTGATAAATGGCAGATATTACTGTTGTTTCTCTTCCTTTCTACCTGATGTTTATTTATATACTTGCATCTGTTTCCCTACTCATAAAAGGCAAGGAGTTTGCCCAATTTACCTTTGCTCCCCAGCACCCAGGAGACTGACTAGACAGAGAAGGGACTCCAGGAGCTGTTTGGTGAAGGAGCGAACATCTGCGTTCATTTCTTGTTGGCACCAGCCTCAGAACATCTTCCATGTTCAGGATTCAATTTACCTCTCATGAGAGAAAGCCAGGCGCCTCACCTTTCATCACAGTGGTGGCAAGAGGATTTTAGAAGCTGTTCCTATGGCAGAACCATATGGAAATCCCTTGGGGAGGAAAGTTCTCACAGATGCATGAAGCTCACACTGCATTTGCCCGGCTAGCAGTCCATCTTGAATGAACCCTGGAGCCTTGTCATTCATTTTACAGATTAGGAGAGCAAGGCCCAGAAAGGGGAGAAGCCACATAGATAGGAATTGAATAAGTGGGGAACTTAACTAATTACATAATTAAATATTCACATCATTAATGTAGACTCAAAACTGGATGGGTACCTAAGAGGAATAGAGAGAGCTCTCTGTGGCAGTGACACGCTGAGATCTGAAGGAGAAGTTAAATGAGGCCGAAAGACAGGGAGTAATATCTGAAGAGGATGTTCAGGAAGCAGAAGAAACAGCACATGCGAAGGCCCTGTGGTGAGAGGAACCATAAAAGACCAGTTTGGCCAAAGCAAAGAGTGAATAAAGAATGTTAGTAATGCAGATGGAGAAGGAAATGGGTAGGATCGTGCACGTCTCATAAGTTCCGAGGAGGAGGATGGGTTTGGCTTTAAAAGTGGGAGGGTTGTCAGCAGTGGACTGATAGGATCCGGCTGGGTTTTGAAATATCACCATGGAGGCTGGGAGAGGAAAGATGGAGAGTTTTTGAGTCCCAGCTCTACTACTTACTAATGGTGGGACCGTGAGTGAACGCATTAGTCATCTATTAGTTCATAAGTCTGTTGAGCAGAGTAAATGAGATAATAATTAAAAAGTTACTGTCATCATCATTAGTCAAAAGAGTACTGAGCTGAGACAGGAGTCATGAGTTCAAATCCTAGTTCTGCCCATTTAGCCCTCTGGGCAAGCAAGAGAGCCCCATGGTTAAGAGCTCGGGCTTTGCCACCAGACACCTGGGGTCTAGGCATAATCCTTCCATTTACCCACCACACTTAGCTAGTGGCTTTGAGCAAGTGGCTTTTCCTTGCTAAGCCTCAGTTTTCCCATATGAAAACTGGGGATAATAATAGGAACCACTTCATACTGGGCAGTTTTAATAAAAATTAATAGCATAGTGTCTGATAAGTTATAATAATAACAATTATAATTACTGTCAAATTGGTTTTATTCACATTAAGGACATTGCCTCTACCTGCCAGATGATTTTTTAGGACAATAAACACCCACCACCTTGGGGATGTTTCAGCTGCACGCTCAGGGGCAGAGCGACTTCTCAGGATAAATTCTAAGACAACTCAATGGAGAGACTGATGTAGATGTAGCGGAAAGAACTGGATTTCATTTCCAGTCCCTCCCCCAAGTGACCCTGTGGCCTTGGAAAGGCCCCAGCTCTCCCTGGCTCTGTTTCCTGCTCTCTGGGCGTTGCTCCCACAGGAGCTGTCCTTTAACTCTCTGAATGATCAGAATGCTCTGGGTTGGGGGCAGGGAGAAAAAAGGATGGAAATCATTCAAATCCAATTTCTGTGCCTTCACCAAGTGCTCCTGTCATTTGATAAGGAGCAGCCGGGACCTCAGCTCTGCTTCTGTCAGCGAGAAGTCGGGATGGTTCAGTGCTTTGCAAAGCTTGCTCATCGCATTAGGTAGTTCACTGAGCTCTGCAGATAAGGCCCAGCTAATCAGACAAGATGCTTCCAACGCCCGCAAATCCCTGCTCACCAGCGACGAATGGCCCTTCTTCCCAGAGGTGAACGCATTTGAAATGATCCCTGACAAGCCCCCGGAATTGAAAACTTGATCCAAAGCCCAGTACAGGCTGCTGGGGCATAACCTTCAGGCTAAGGAATTCTTTGTATTCATTTACTTTATGAGTATTTTTTTTTCTCCCCTTTTCTCCCTATCTCTCATAGCTTTGTGCTCCAATTTCCTTTTGGATCAAGTCTCTTCTTCCCTTCCTTTCTTTCACCTCTTTCTGTGTCTCTATTAGGGGACAAGTTTCTTTGAGAACAAGAGGAGCTGCCCCTGCCATTTTGGTTTGCCATTGCAAGATGGCGGGAGTAGTCCATTGAGAAAGTTCTTTAAGCAAGGGAGAAGAAAACCAGGGCCTTGTCAATAATGCAATACTGTGTCTTAGGCCAAAAGTGGACTGTACAATAATCTAATTTAACATCATAATTAAAAAAATAAATTAAAAAAATTATAACAGATATTGACACATACGTAATTCAGTTCTCTCTTCTAACCAAATACCACCCATATCAAAACTGATGAAAGTTCGGTTCTGAGGAACATTTTTCTTAAGCCATTTTACTTCCCTCCTTTAAAAAGTGTATATCACCTTCTAACCATTTTTTTTAGTTCAATGAACACTTATTTAGTGCCTGCCTAATTAATACCTAATAACTCACACTGAGCACTTGTTCAATGCCAGACATTCTAAATGCATCATCTCACTTACAACCAAAGCATCCCTATGAAGTAGGCTTTGCTGTATTTCACTGATTCTCAGATGCACATAGATTTACATTTTAACGTCTCTGAAATTGGAATGCATCTTATAACTGGCAGTGTGTCACAGTCTCATTGGCAACACGTTTTCTTCCTTAGCGGCCCATAAAATATTAGGTATCTTATAGTCAATGGAATCTTAGAGTTGATGAAATATTTTATACTTGGGGAAACTGAGACTCAGATAGTGAAGCCACATAGCCAGCAAGTGACAGAGTCAGGATTCAAGATGATGTTCTCTTATGGAACAGCACCAGGTCTTTGGCTACTCTCAGTATCATACCCCAGCTCTGCGTCCATCCCTGGGACAACAGATCCTGCCTATATCCCGTCTAGATTGTTAGAAACTAGTCCTGTCTAAATGGTTAGATTCATGACAATCTAGCAAAATAACCTTGTGGCTAACCTAATTTAAACCCCTCCTCTTCCAACTGAGGTCCAGAAAGGGAAATAACTGGTCAAGGGCACACAGCAAAGGATTGAGAGAAACTGGAACCAGAAGCCAGGCTCGTGAACTCCAGGCATATGATTTTATCAAAGTTATAAGTTCGTTTCCAACCTGCCCCTCCCCTCCAAACCCTGTCTATTTCCCAGATCATGATTCTATGTTTTACTTTTATCTCTCCTTTCAATCTCCTTTTCTAACTGCAGGCTGCCCACTCTTTTCTCCCTTCCCTCCAAATCTGGGCCAACTGGCTCCAAATTTCTTTTGTTGAGGAACTTTAAAAAACAAGGTGTTGCTGTCTGTCTGTTCACACCTTTCCTCTGGGCAAGCTGCTTCCTTCCTGAAATTTCATCTGAGCTCTGGCCAGCAAATTCTCATACAGAATACACCACATGATATTCCTGCTTTGTATAGTTCTGGCTCCCTCAGGACTTTAAAGTGTTGATCCCTCTCTTCTTTTCCATCAGGGAATCGGTAGTCTTGGATCCAGGGTCCTTCAAAACATCATATCTGGTAAAATGGGTCTTGATGTAAATAGCTAAGAACGGCTAACGTTTATTGGTTCTTTCCTGTGTGCTGGGCCCTGTACTAAGTGCTTCACAGGCATCAGTATACATTTAAGTCTCAGAACACCTCTGTGGGAGAGGCACTACCACTGCTTCCATTTCTCAGGTGACAAAACTGGGCTCAGAGAAGTTAAGTGACCTGCCCAAGGACACACAGCTAGGTTTTGAATAAAGTTTACTCCAAAGCCTCTTTCTTAACTACCAAACTTTATAGCTTCCCTTACCCTCGATGCTCTAGAATGTCACTGACCCCCAAAAGTCATCAGTTTCTCTCGCAGTTTCTTTTTTGGTCCTCATAAGACTGCTGTGAGGACAACTTAATACTAAGCACAGTGTGGGCAGAGACTGTCATTCTGTAGCCCCTGCACTGCCTCTTTGCCATTTTTCCTTCAGATTTTATCACTTCACTGGGTGTCTTTCCCAGTCACCAAGGCCAGGTTGGATCCCTGTGATACAAATGCATGGTCCTAGGCCCTTCTCTTCTCATCTATATCTGACTTCCTTTGCTATCTACTTTTGCTCACCATTGTCTGCCTGTCACAGAATAGCGTTTGATAAATATCTGGTGAATGCCTGAGTGCAATGGGACGCCTGAAGCCCCCTGGGCTGACCAACTATTTCTCCAGTTTCCATCAGACCCTGATAGAAAAACCACTGAACTGAATCACTTATACAGTGTTTTTTGAGCCTAAATCTTTATAGAACTATGGTTACAGCTCCGGTGCATATAATACGAGGAGCAATATAAGCACAGAAACAGAGCTGGGTCTTTCTTCCTTCAGACTTTATCTTCTGGGCCCAGGATCTAGGGAAGAAGGGGGGGCTGGGCTACATTCTTGCCACAGCCTTGTTTCCAGATGGCACTGCTCTTCCATGAAGCGACCAAGAGTTTGGCCAGCACCACGAAGGGCCCCATCTCATTCCAACACACACCATCAACTAAATGCCTTGGCAGGACTGAAAGTTGACTGTAGCAAAACCTCTTGAATTAAGAAAAAATCTTGAATTAGCCCTTCCTTTCATGGGGTGGAAATTTCCATTACAACAGTCTAGATCTGGTTGACTTCTGCAAGAAAATGGAGAAACTCCGGCAAGTCTATGGGGGAGGCCAGAGCTTGGGGGACTCTCAGGGGTTGGAGCAGGATTTGTAAGGTCGGAAGCCTGTGAAGGCTGGTGGAAAATGCAAATGAGTGATGCGGATGAGGTGGGGCCATGGTATTTCGGAGAACCCGTGCCACATTAAGGGGCATGTTCCACTGCTCTACCTAGCCAATTGGTAGAGAGAAGGAGTGTGGGTCCTGTGTTGTTAACCCTTCCAATTTTTCTAGGGATGCTTGAACTTGTGATTTTCATGCAAAAGTTTTCTATTTCAAATGTAGAAATAATTAACTTAAAACATTGTAAAATGTTTCCAGGCCAAACCCCCAAATGCAGTTGAATTCATTTTGGCTTGTGGAATAGCTTCTGATTAAGAGTTTGGAAAAATTTCCAAGTTCCTTTGTCTCCCCAGAAGTCCTTTGGATTGCAATCAGAAAATCACTGTGAGAATGGAAATAGGAAGAGAGGCAATGTGCCTAAAGGTGCCGGCCTATGTATGAGTGTGCGGGCATCCACTCTCCCAGGCAAGAAACACAAAAGAAACCGCCTCCGAGGAAGCTGACTAAGACCACAGTGGCATGTCACTGACATCGAAATTACATCAAATTATCACCACACGAGTGCCTTCCACTGTTGTTGTTTGTGTTTCAAAATGTCCCAATGAATTCTAAAAGGAGCGTTATGTTCCCTTAAAGGAAAAAAAAAAAAAAAACCTTAATGTTCTGTCCTTTCACAGAACCCACTCAAGAAAATGAGCTATCTGAATGGAAGCCTTCCAATTTTCTCCCTGGAGGCAGAGAAGGGAACTGGAGAATTGATTAAGGCTCTTGATTAGCTCACAAAAA